>JAWHQI010000339.1:1190000-2390000 GCA_033032865.1 Dactylorhiza incarnata
GTAATTGATATGGTCAAGATGGCCTTCATCTGAAACCTCAATACACTCGTTCACAAAGTAGATACTCCCTAGGGAGCCAACATCATCCACTTCAACACACTCCCATTCGCACGGAAGGTGAACTTCAGCAACCTCCTTGGCGGAAACAGGCTTGTTTCTTTACCGGCGACTAGGTCCTTAAGCTTACCCTCTTTCAGAAGTTTCTCTACTAGAATATGAAGAGCTCTGTGATTCTCCGTTAAGTGGCCTCTTTCCCTATGGAACTCACAATAGAGAGACAAATTTTGACTTCTCAAGTTAGACTTGAGAGCACCAGTCTTCGGAAACAAGACTGTTTTTCTAGGATCGGGATAACTTCTTCCATCGACAGGATGAGATCAGTATATGATTCTTGTGAATCATCATACTCATCTCGAGGGATATAAGTCGGAGGAAGAGTGTGACCCTTAGAAGAAGAGGGCTGAGAAGAAGACGGAGTAACTTGAGGGAGAATAGGCATCTGGGGCCTCATCTGGTTGAACTGATGATGGTTGAAATGGAAACGATGGTGGCGAAAGTTTCTTCCCCGCTGGGCTGGAGAGAGGAAACCTTGACGAGGAGGTTTGGAAGGACGATGAGGCGCAACAGGGAGCTGAGTAGAGAAAAAGATGAAACCAGGATTGGGCCAACTGTGATAGAGAAGAGATGAAACCAAGATTGGCAACCTCTCATTCTATGAGGAGAACTAGGACTTTTCTGGGCCAGCTGGGATAGAGAAGCGATGAAACCAAGATTGGCATCCACTCCTTGTATAAAATGGTTGGCCATATCTATCAGCTCCTGCTAAGAACCCGGGGGATTGCTGTTCACCTCAAATTTGAACAAACCCACTTTAAGTACGCAGGTGATAGCGACCCGATACATGGCGGGATCCGTATCCTGAATCCCCAAAATTTCTTCCTAAAACCTGTCAATGAAATGACCTAAAGTCCCACTTTCACCTTGCTTAATAAGAAAAAGAGTTGCAGGGCCGCTTTTCCTTTTCTTAGAGGTAGCAAACCTCAGGAGGAGCACTTTGCACAGGTCTCCAAAGGAGGACACTAATTGGGATGAGAGTTTGTATAATCACTCTATTGCCTTGCCATCGAAGGTGGTGGCAAGCAATTTACACCTGATCCCATCAGATAGAGTCCTCATAGAGACAGCGGACTCAAAAGCCTGAAGATGGCTAATAGGGCCTTCCTTTCCAGAGAAAACAGGAAGACGAGGCTCTCTGAACCCATTGGGAATAGGTTCCCAACGAATCCGATCAGAAAAAGGAGAAGGCTCTTCTTCCTCCTCGATAGGAGGATGGACATAACTTTCTTGAAAATTCAGGACCCTAACAGGGGCTGCTGTTAGGGTCTTATGTGATCTAGAAGTAATCAAGGAGTTAGTCTCATTACCAACTAATATGAGCTTATGGGGTCGCACATAATAACGTACGAAAAAATTGGATAAATGACCGTTGTGGCTCTACTTATATAGGATATAAATGAAGAGCCAAACTTGAACTGATCGGGAGTTGGTCTGTGTCAACTAGACGGTATATCGATATAATGTATATCGGCTAGAACTCAAGTCGACATGAATGTTTGTCGACTAGATCTCAAGTCGATATGGTGATATCGACTTGACTGTCTGTCGACTGAAACATTGTCGACTTGACTAAGCCTCTGTCGACTGGAATGTTTGTCGACTAGACCTCAAGTCGATATGGTGATATTAACTTGACTGTCTGTCGACTGGAACATTGTCGACTTGACTAAGCATTAGTCGACAGGACCTCAAGGCGATAAATGCTCTATATCGACTTGGTAAAGACTGGGTGTCGATTTGGTCGCCTGGACCCATTCAAGCCGATATAGATGGTATATATCGACTTGATGTGGTCTGGATCGTTTCTCCTTTTCCTCTCTGACCGGAACCCGGTTCACTTAATATCAGATTAAGTGATTGATATATATATACACACACACATATATATATACACACACAGAGATATATATATATATATATATGTGGTTTTAGGGTTAGATCTGATAGCAGCAGTTCGGGGTTCCCATTTTCTGCGAGCACCGACGGAAGTCGCGAGCGAGAAAAGATCAGATCTGCGGTTTCTTTTGTAGAACTGAAACATAAGTGTCGATCCTCACATAAAATCGAATCTAGCAATTTGAAGGAGACGAAGAATCGATCATCCTCCAGTTCGCTGTCGTTGACGATAGCAGGAGTTCTCGGCGTTAGTGTGGATACTCGTAAAGACGCAAATCTAGTTCTGCGTTCTCGAAGACTCAATCGAAGAACAAAATCGGATTTTGATTCTGATGCAGAAGTTCTTGTTTTCTTGAAGTTCTTTCGCTGCGCACCTGATGTGCCGAGAAAACCCAACAGTGGTATCAGAGGCAGGTTGTGTGATTAACCATTTTTCAGAAATTCCTCCCTTCGCAGTAACCGTCTTTCACTGTGTAGTTTGTGAAACTAAAGCACAGAAAGGTGAGTTTGTCTACTGCATAAGGCGAGATGATTTTGCTTGAATCCAGTGAATGTAAATCCGAAGATTTAAAATTGTTCTTAATATTTAGATTTATTCCTAAAACATCAATTGTTGATGGTTTTCCTTAATGTGAATCTAGAATGTATCTGGAATGTGTATGGTGTAATTGTTTTCATGATTATGTGTAAACATGTGCAATGATTAAGTGTTAATCATGATTAAAATGTTAATCATCTTTCATGAAAATCCCTTAAAATTTATATTAAGTATACGGATGTCTTCAGATGGACGACACTCTTCCTGCCTCAATCGATGAAGTGTGGGTTTGCCAAAGCAAGATGCATCAATCTATCTTGGTAAGGGTGCAAGTGGATAATTGTGATATCCCGCTGTCGACATCGGGTCTAACTTAACTAGGTGACCTTAACGGTTGAGTGTCTAGAGGCATAGAGTTGGCATGCACCATAAGATGGAAGCGAATAATGGTTAATCACCAGCCATACAAGAATTGTATAATGATACAATTGGCAAAAGTCGCCTACCTAAATAACCGCATTATAGGTGATCAGCCAAAGCTGACTTATGATAGGGTGAAATACAGATCTTGTCCTAGAGAGTAACTCAAATAAAACTCTCTGAATTGATATTAAGGGTTATCAATTTGAAAAAAATAGTGAGAGTATTGTTGAGTTTGCGTTATCGTAATTTTATGTTGCGTAGTATTATTTATTGTTGTACGGGTTATCTATATATACCCGAGTGTTGTATTGGAATAGTAATATCTCTCATTTTAGCGACATTTCATCATGGTATCAGAGCCTTAGGGCTTCCCCGATACCGATCTCCTCGTTTCCGCGACTGCGCCGCTAACACCGCCTCGCCTCACCCGATCCGCCTCGCTCGACCCTCGCCTCTTCCGGCGTCTCCTCCCGCTAGCCCGCGTCCAGGCGTCTCCTCCCGCTAGCCCGCGTCCAGGCGTCGAGGGCTCGTCCCGCCTCTTCCTCCGGGCTTCTTCTTCTCGTTCTTTTTTCTCCAGTTTTCTTCCTCTCACCTTTTCTTCCTCCTCCGCCTAGGAGTCAGTCCGACTCCACCTCGCTTTATTCCGTTTTTTGGACACCGGAGATGCAATCGTCCGTTTGATGCCATTTCCGGTGTCTGCTCCCTTTTTTTTCTCTCCTCCCTCTTTATATGAGGCAGCCCTAGTTTCTATCTAGGCATTTTTTTTTGTTCTCCCAGTTCTCTCGATTTGTATTCTTGGTTACCATGGCCGGAACAGATGGATCTCCCGCTATGTCTTCTACCACCGGTGCTTCCGTGTCCCCCGCTACACCCAATGTTTTCTCCCGTCCTGGACATGATCACAATACTCCTCAAATCACGATGATTCGCCTGGATGGTACAAATTATCTCCCGTGGTCTCGGGCTGTTACCCTCGCTTTGAAGAGCATGAGACTGTTTGGGTATGTCATGGGTACTACACCTACCCCTACCTCGGATTCCCCGGATTGGGCGCAATGGGAATCGGAGAATTCCCTCGTCATGTCTTGGTTGACGAACTCCATGATTGATTCCATTGCCCGCAACTACCTGTTCCTTGATACTGCCGCCGATATTTGGCAAAGAGCCGAGACTACTTATTCGGGCCGGGGCAATGCTGCCCAGATATTTCAGCTGCGCAGAAAGATTTTCCTCTTACGTCAAGGCGACCGTCCTCCGTCGGCCTACTATCTCGAGTTCACCCAGTTATATCAGGAATATGATCATTTCGACTCGCTCACTCTTGTGTCCCCGGAGGATGAAGTTCTTGTCCGCACGCGAGAAGATCGGAATAGAGTTTTTGAGTTCCTTCACGGTTTGCATCGGGATTTCGACCACATCAGTGTGCAGATCCTTGGCCGCTCCCCTTTGCCCTCTCTTCCTGAGGTTTTCAGTCTGGTTCAGCAGGAATTTGATAGGCGACAAACTTGGACTCCAGATCCTCCTCCAGATGGTTTTGCTTTGGCGGCCCAAACTGGGCCTCGGGGACCTCGTGATTCTAGATCAAAGCCCAGTGACAAGGATCACCTGCTCTGTGACTATTGCGGGAAGGCTCGCCATACACGAGAGACTTGCTTTCGTCTTCATGGGTTTCCTACACCCCGTGGTGGACCTCCCTCTCGTGGAGGTCGTGGTTTCGGCCGTACCTCTGGTCGTCCTCCTCAGCCCCGCTCCGCGCATCTGTCCGAAAGTTTTGAAGAGTCGCAGCCTCCTTCTGTCTTGCCTACTCCGACATTGACTCTCTCTGCCGATGAGGTGCTTGCCTTCCGTCGCTTGATGCAGGGACAGTCACCGGAGTCCCCTGCCCCATCGTCTTCGTATGCCCATCAGGGGCCACCAGGTGCTCATGCTGCTTCCACTCGCCCCTCTACTCACTGGATCATTGACTCTGGAGCAACAAACCATATGACCAGCTCTTCCTCAGGTTTTGTGTCCTACTCTCCATTGTCAGGTCGTGAAAAGGTGAGCATCGCTGATGGGTCCCTTTCCCCGATTGCCGGGAAGGGTTCCATCCCGTGCTCCTCCTTCACCCTTTCCTCTGTTCTTCACGTCCCAAACTTCACTCGGAATCTTCTTTCCATTAGTCATTTAACCAATTCGTTGAACTGTTCCGTAACTTTTTTTCCTTCCTCTTGCCTTTTTCAGGACCTGAAGACGGGAACGGTGATTGGAACTGGTAAACTGGTGAATGGGCTCTACGTGTTCGATTCCTCTGCCCCGATTTCCTCTCCCCAGGCCCTTCATGCGGATCAGGCTGCCACCTTAGTGTCCTGGCACTGTCGGCTGGGACATTCGTCTATCGTTTCTATGAAACACTTATTTCCTGTTTTGTCATCTGATATACTTCGTAATTTTCATTGTGATGCTTGTGACCTTAGTAAACATCATCGTACTTCCTTTCAGCATGTTTCTTCTCGCAGTACTGCTCCTTTCCATTTGATACATAGTGATGTGTGGGGGCCTTGCCCGGTTGCGTCTATTTCTGGTTGTTGTTGGTTTGTGACGTTCATCGATTGTTTTTCGCGTACCACGTGGGTTTACTTGATTAAGGCAAAAAGTGAAGTGTTCTCCTTGTTTCGACGTTTTCATAATATGGTCTCCACCCAGTTTGCGACCCCCATAAAAATTCTCCGCACTGATAATGGTCGGGAATTCATGGATTCGGCTTTCGAGCAATACTTGTCCGATCACGGGATCATTCATCAGACATCATGTGTCTACTCCCCCGCTCAAAATGGAGTGGCGGAACGAAAAAATCGCCACCTCCTGGAAGTTGCTCGATGTTTTCTCCTTCACATGCATCTTCCAAAGTACTACTGGGGCGATGCGGTTCTCACCGCGGCGTATCTTATCAACCGTATGCCTTCACGTGTTCTCGGTTTCGAAACTCCCCTTACCATGCTTGGCGTGCCACCTACCACTCTACAACCTCGTGTCTTTGGATGTGTTTGCTTTGTCCACATCTACCACCGCTCGAAACTTGATGCCCGTGCGCACAAGTGTGTGTTCATCGGATATTCCCCTACTCAGAAAGGGTATAAATGTTATGACCCTGTCAGCAAGAAGGTTTTCGTCACCATGGATGTCACGTTCCGTGAATCCGAGAGTTATTACGGGTCCTCACTTCAGGGGGGGCCCTCTCCTACGTCGGAAGTGAATTCCCCTTTTTCTCTGGAGATCATCCCTTTACCTATTCCTCCCGCATATCATCCCACTCTACCTACTCCCGCTAGTCCGTATGTCCCACCTGTAGAGGTCCAGGTCCATAAACCCCTACAGGTTTACTCTCGTCGGACAAAGGTTTCAAACACGCGGCCTAACATCTGGATATCAGATCACCCACCTGACCCGTTGGAAGGTACTCCTACGCGGCACCCTATATCTCAATTCGTGTCTTATACTTCTCTAACAACCTCCCATAGAGTGTTTGTTTCCTCTTTGTCTTCTGTTTCTGTCCCAACTTCGTGGCAGGATGCCATTTCCGATGACAGATGGAAGTTGGCCATGTTTGAAGAAATGAATGCCCTGGAGAAGAACAACACATGGGATTTGGTTCAATTACCTCCAGGAAAGAAAGTGGTGGGATGCAAATGGGTGTTCGCTGTCAAACAGAATCCCTCGGGAGTTGTGGAACGATACAAGGCAAGGCTGGTGGCGAGAGGCTACTCTCAGACGGAGGGTATTGATTACCAGGAGACGTTTGCTCCTGTTGCTAAGATGAACTCAATCAGGATCCTTATTTCTTGCGCTGCTTGCAAGGGGTGGAAACTTTGCCAATTAGATGTCAAGAACGCCTACCTTCATGGCGATCTCGATGAAGAGGTGTACATGGCTCTTCCTCCGGGGCTCACTCCACAGGGATTCACAGGGAAAGTGTGCAAGTTAAAGAGGCCGCTATACGGCCTAAAACAATCAGCCAGAGCTTGGTTTGGAAGGTTCCACAAAGCCATGCATAGTTTCGGATACAACCAGAGCAATGCAGACCATACTATGTTTACAAGAATCAGCAAAGGGAAATTGGCAGTCCTAATAGTTTATGTGGACGATATTATAATAACTGGGGATGACGACGTGGAGATTCAGGCCCTTAAGGGAAAATTAGCTAAGGAATTCGATGTGAAAGACTTGGGGGACCTCAAGTACTTCTTAGGCATTGAGGTTGCGAGGTCAGAGCACGGTATTTTCTTATCTCAAAGGAAATATACGCTCGATCTTCTTGATGCTACCGGGATGAGTGGTTGTAGACCTGCCGATACCCCAATCGAGACCAACCACAAGCTAGGTAGGGATGATGGTGATGTGATTGAAGATATCCCCGGTTTCCAGAGGCTGGTTGGGAAATTAATCTACTTATCACACACTCGACCTGATATTTCTTATGCAGTGGGAGTTCTCAGTCAGTTCATGCACACTCCCAAGACCCGACATGTTGACGCTGCGCATCGGGTCCTCAGATACCTCAAGTCCTCACCAGGGAAGGGCATTCTATTCTCCAAAAATGAAAAATTGACTATTGAAGTCTATACTGATGCAGATTGGGCTGGATCGCCATCTGACAGACGTTCCACCTCGGGATATTGTGCTATGGTCGGAGGAAATCTAGTTAGCTGGAGGAGCAAGAAGCAACATGTTGTTGCCAGATCGAGTGCTGAGGCCGAGTTTAGGGCGATGGCCCATGGCATTTGTGAAGGACTATGGATCTCTACCATCCTTGGGGAACTGGGTTTGAAGAGGAATGAGCCTGTCAGGTTGTATTGCGATAATAAAGCGGCGATTTCTATAGCGCACAATCCAGTACAGCATGATCGCACGAAGCACATCGAGATCGACAGGCATTTCATTAAGGAGAATATTGACAGGGGGACAGTGGTTACCCCATTCGTACCATCTGATCAACAGTTGGCTGATGTTCTCACGAAGGGTTTGAGCTTCAATATGTTCAATAATCTTATCGGCAAGTTTGGCATGGCTGACATTACACGCCCAACTTGAGGGGGGGTGTTGAGTTTGCGTTATCGTAATTTTATGTTGCGTAGTATTATTTATTGTTGTACGGGTTATCTATATATACCCGAGTGTTGTATTGGAATAGTAATATCTCTCATTTTAGCGACATTTCATCAAGTATTTAATAAAGTCCTTATTAAATTAAATGTATTATGAAATATAGTACTAAGATATTTTTGCATAATTCTTGTAGAATTTTCATGGCAAGCAATTCACATCATACCTAGTCCCTGCGAGCTATCCTTGAGAAGGACAAACTTAATGGAACGAACTTCCTAGATTGGTATAGAAACTTAAGGATTGTCTTCAGACAAGAGCGTAAGCTCTATGTCTTAGAGGAAGATCCCCCCGAGGAGCCGCTCGGATCTGCCTCTCGAGCGGATAAATATGCTTACAAGAAGTATCAAGATGACTTCTTAGATGTTGAATGCATTATGTTTGCCACCATGACCTCTAAGCTTCATAAGCAACATGAGGCCATGTGTGGTTATGAGATAATCGAGCACCTTAAGAAAATGTTTCAGGGGCAAGCTCGGCAAGAGAGGTTCGATATTTCTAAGGCGTTGTTTCAGTGCAAGATGGGAGTTCGTGACCTAGTGGGAACTCATGTATTTAAGATGATTGGGTACATTGAGACACTGTTTGGGGCAGCTTATGTTGATGAAAAAGTTGCTGATCGAATAGAGCTGTTATAAAAGCAATAATGAATAAGCTGCAGACTGTTTGGACAGTTTGTGCATAAGTGTTGATCGAAAAGTTTTTTTATTTATGTTGTTTGTACTTAGATGCAAATAATGTACTTTTCTACATATTATTATAATCAAGTTGACAAAATTATGTTTTTAAATTATCGTAATTATTATATTTTATCTAATCGTGACTGTCAAATCAAATAAGTAAATGTGATTTTAAAAAGGAGAAACAAGAAAAGAGATAAGAGAGTAAGGACAGAGATGGGGTGTCACGCGTGAGGCTACGAGTCGCGGGAGTATCGGTGTACCTTAACAACTGTCGCGGTCGCACATGATTGACTTTGCAAAGAGCAAATCGTGAAAAATTAGGTACGCAATCAACGTCTCGATCCATCACCCACGATATTGAACAAATTCTTAACTACCTTATTCTAATTATAATAAAACAGCTTAACTAAAGTACACAATGCAATCTGATCACATAGTCGTGCACATATATTTGACTGTTAGAACGTCACAATGCAATCTGATCTCTGTCAAAAGAATAAGATGTGATGCTGAGTACAAGAATCAGTGCGCTAATATTCGTGCAGTCATTGACATGGACAACCCACGTGCACCGACTACTTGGAAGTATCGAAGACTACAAAGCCTCAGAAAGTCACTGCAAATTTTCTCCCTTTAAGAGATAAACGTTTATGGGAAGCCATAAGCTAGACTCGAACAACTGATGAAAAAACAGCTTATCAGTAATTTTAAAATAAGTGATTTTCTAACAGCTGCACAAACAAACAGTTGTAAAACTGCGTTGGCATTTTGAATAGAGATTATTCATCAGCATAAGTTGTCCCAAACAGAGCCTGAGAACCTTGAAAGATTGGGTTTTCACATGGGCCAAGAGTTAATCACTGACTTAATCCTGCAATCGTTATCGGATAGTTATGAGTTGTTTGTCTTAAATTACAATATGAATGAAATTGACAAGAAACTGTCTGAGCTCCTAGGCATATTGCGAAATGCCGAAAACAATATGAAGAAGGTTAAGCCTACTAGCCCCATATTGATAGTGCATAAAGGCAAGGGCAAGGCTAAGCCAAGAAGAGTAAGATAGGATCTAAGTCATACATTGATCTCAAGTCTTCAGCACTGAAGAAGAAAGGACTGGCCAAGGAAGAAAACTGTCACCATTGTGGGAAGGCATGACATTGGAGGAGGAATTGTCTTTTTGACATTGAGGATCTGCGAAAGAAGAAGGGAAGTGTGACTACAGGTATTTTCGTTATAAAAATTAATCTTTCTGCTCATTCGTCTTGGGTATTGGATAATGGATGTGATTCTCACATTTGTAAAATGTGCATGAACTGAGAAGGAGAAGAATGCATGATAGAGGAGTGATAAACTTACGTGTTGGAAATATAGCAAGAGATGTTGTTGTTGTCTTAAGAACTCATTTTCTTTCTATGTCAACTGGGCTTGTAATAGAATTAGAGAATTGTTATTATGTGTCTGTTATAACTAGAAAAATAATTTATATTTCATGTTTGGACATGAAAGGTTTCTCTTTCATTATTAAGAACAATAGTTGTTTTATATTTTTGAATGATGTTTGTTATGGCATAACGCAAATGTTTAATGATCTTTAAGTTCTGAACTTAGACCAGTCCATCTATAACGTTGATAATATTAAAAGACTAAAAACAAATGACTTGAATCCTACGTACATTTGTCATTATCGTTTAGGTCATATAAACGAGAAACGCATATCCAAACTCCATAAGAATGGACTATTGGACTCATTTAATTATGAATCATTTGAAAGATGCGAATCTTGTTTAATAGGCAAAATGACTAAGACCCCTTTCACTGGTCATACTGAGAGGGATGTTGATCTTTTGGGTATAATACATAGTGATGTATGCGGACCCATGAGTTTTATGGCTAGAGGTGGGTTTCACTATTTGATGATTTCAGTAGATATGGATGTGTATTTTATGAAGTACAAATCTGAATCCTTTTGAAGAAGAAAAAAGTTCAAGGAATTCAAGAATGAAGTACAAAACCAACTAGGAAAACAATTAAAGAACTTTGATCTGATCGATGTGGCGAATATTTGAGTCAGGAGTTTCGTGATCATCTGAAAGAGTATGATATAGTATCACAGCTCACTCCACCTATAACACTGTAACATAATAGTGTTTCTGAGAGGAGAAATCGTATCATGTTGGACATGGTACGATCGATGATGAGTCATGCGGATCTGTCTGTTTTCTTTCGGGGATATGCTCTTCATAAGAATGGACTATTGGACTCATTTGATTATGAATCATTTGAGAGATGCGAATCTTGTTTATTAGGCAAAATGACTAAGGCCCCTTTCACTGATCATACTGAGGGGGATGTTGATCTCTTGGGTATAATACATAGTGATGTATTCGGACCCATGAGTTTTATGGCTAGAGGTGGGTTTCACTATTTCATTACGTTTACTAATGATTTCAGTAGATATGGATATGTGTATCTTATGAAGTACAAATCTGAATCCTTTTGAAAAAAAAGTTCAAGGAATTCAAGAATGAAGTACAAAACCAACTAGGAAAATAATTAAAGCACTCCGATCTGATCGATGTGGCGAATATTTGAGTCAGGAGTTTCGTGATCATCTGAAAGAGTATGGTATAGTATCACAGCTCACTCCACCTATAACAACGTAACATAATGGTGTTTCTGAGATAAGAAATCGTACCCTGTTGGACATTGTACGATCGATGATGAGTCATGCGGATAAGTCTATTTTCTTTTGGGAATATGCTCTGGAGACTGCTGTTTTTACATTAAATCGTGTTCCAACAAAAACGGTTCAAAAGACATTATATGAGATATGGACTGAGAAGCGTCCTAGTATGTCTTTTATAAAGATTTTGGGTTGTGAAGCATACGAGAGACGTCAAATGACTGATAAACTTGAGGTTAAATCATATAAGTGTTATCTAGTGGGGTATCCTAAAGAAATTAAAGGGTACTATTTTTAAAATCACTCCGAGGGCAGTGTTTTTCGCAAGGACTAGTATCTTTCTAGAGAAGAAATTCATATCTAGAAAGACTACTATAATAGAACTTGAAGAGGTTCAAGAACCACAACCAATGAATGAACTAGAATTTGAACCTGAGCAAGGGCTACAAGTTGTTGTAGATAGAGATTATGCTCAAGAAACACAAGTCCTACGTAAATCTGGTAGACATCGATTTGAGTCTGAGAGATATGAATTTCTCACATCACAAATAGGTAATGTGTTGCTTATGGATCATGATGATAAGTCTGCAACCTACCAAGAAGCTATGAATGGACCGGACTCCGATAAGTGGCTTGAAATCATGAAATCTGAAATGGGCTCCATGTATGTAAGCCAAGTTTGGACCTTGGTGGAACCACCTGAAGGGGTACGACTCATATGGTGCAAGTGAGTTTTCAACAAGAAGACCAACATGAATGAGAATGTACAGACATTTAAAAGGCAATTAGTGGCTAAAGGTTTCAAGCAAATTCATGGTGTTGGCTATGATGAGACATTTTCCCCTGTTGTCATGGTAAAGTCCATCAGAATTCTGCTTGTTATTACTGCATATTATGATTACGAGATCTGACAAATGGATGTCAAAACAGCTTTCCTTAATGAAAACCTCATCGAGGATGTGTATATGACACAACCAGAGGGTTTTTGTATCTCCAAATAAAGTCACTAAAATATGCAAGTTGCAGAGATCCATTTATGGATTGAAGCAAGCTTCTCGAAGTTGGAATTTTTGTTTTGATGAGAAAATCAAAGAGTTTGATTTCATCAATAATGAAGATGAGTCTTGTGTTTACAAGAGAATTAATTAGAGCATTGTTGTATTTATGATATTGTATGTATATGACATACTATTGATTGAGAATGACATTCCAACCCTACAAGTTGTTAAGAACAGGCTAGGGGGCTGCTTTTCTATGAAATACTTGGATGAAGCGACTTACATACTGGTATTAAGGTCTACAGAGATAGATCAAAGAAGTTGTTGGGTTTAACCCAGAGTACATACATTGTAAATGTGTTGAAGCGATTCAACATGCTTGAGTCCAAGAAGGGATTCTTATCCATGTCACATGGTGTGAGTCTCTCTAAAGAACAGTGTCCTAAATCTTTAGAAGATAAGGACCGCATGAAGTTGATTTCATATGCTTCTGCAATTGGGTCAATCATGTATGCAATGTTATGTACTCGTCCAGTTGTCTTGTATACTTTAAACATGACTAGCAGATATCATTCTGAACCAGGTGAAGGTCATTGGACGACAGTTAAGAATAACTTGAAGTACTTGAGAAGGACTAAGGATGTATTCTTGGTATTTGGTGGTGAGGAAGAGCTCGTTGTAAATGGTTACACGGATGCTAGCTTCCAAACTGATAGGGACGATTCAAAGTCTCAATCAAGTTTTGTGTTTTGCCTAAATGGAGGCGTTGTGAGTTGGAAAAGTTCAAAGCAAGAAACAATTGTCGATTCTACAATAGAGACTGAGTATATCATCGTTGCTAATGAGGCAAAGGAGGTTGTATGAATTAGGAAATTCATTGGCGAGTTTGATGTAGCTCCAAGCACATACTTCGGCAGTTTCATCTTATTCAAGAGATTGTCGATCGAGGAGATGTGAACATATAAAGAGTACCGACTGACGAGAATATAACAGATCTACTGACGAATGCTCTTTCGCAGAGGAAGCATAATTGTCATACTCGATCATTGGGTATTTGATACTTGGATGATCAACTCTAGTGGGAGGCTTGTGGATTTTGTCTTTGTTGGTTATATGTTCATATGATGTCTTGTACTATGTTATTTCATTTACATTTAAGACATGTTCTTTTGTTATGTCTTCTTATTTATATATATGATAGATTAACTAACATAATAAATGTTCTTTGAATATTTGCTTCCATAAGAATTCAAGTGCGTGACTTGAATGTGAGAGCTTATGTTTATAAGAAGCATCATTCTTAAATAGTCCCTAGTCGAGGTATCATCTTAGAAATTAGGGCAATGATGATACATTGAGACTAATATACGGGTTAACTAATGACCGGTTCACATAAGTCATGATATTGATATCAAGTCATCACATAGGTACTTGTTAGAGAACAAGTTGTACTGGACAGAACCACCATGAGACTATTCTTGAGTGTTGATCCTCTCCTAAAATCGAATCTGGCAATTTGAAGGAAACGAAGAATCGATCATCATCCAGCCCGCTGTCGTTCGACGATAGCAGGAGTTCTCGAAGTTAGTGTGGATTCTCATAAAGACGCAGATCTAGTTCTGCGTTCTCAAAGACTCAATCGAAGAACAAAATCGAATTTTGACCGACAGAGATGTTTCTGTTGTAGTCTGATATAGCCGTGAATCTCGAATTCGCAGCAGGTGCCTTTTATTTCTCGGTTTACTGTTTCCGCAAGATCTGCTTCGTATAGGGTTTTTTTGAAGAACTTCTGTTGTGCACCCAAGCTTGCAGATGTCGGATGTCGGACTCATGTCGGTTTGGGTTTTTTATGTCGGATTGCGGATTGCGGGGGATATATCGGGGACATTTCAAAATGTCGGATTGTAATATTATATGTATATTTATATTATATATCATAATATTTTTTTAATTAGATGGTAATTATTTTATTTAATGAAGTATACATTAAAATTGATATTAGAAAATGAAACTACTAACAAGTGTTTAATCAATTTGTAATAAATAAGAAATGTTGCATACTTTCAAAATGTCGAAGTGTAACCAAAGGAGAGTTGCGAAGAAGACGAGAGCTGCGAAGAAGACGAGAGTCAGAGGCGGAGATTAGGGCAAGCGAAGAAGACGAGAGCCCAGAGCTTCATGAGGAGGACGCGAGGGAGATGAGGAGTCGTCGTGAGGGGCAAACGTAGTATAACTATACAAGTATATAATAAAAACTGATTTAATTATAAAATTTAATAAAATAACTTATTAATTTCTAATGGCCGCCATAACCCGCCATAACGGGCCGACATGTCCGACATGTCGGACGCAATACTGAAAAACGACAGTTTCGTGATATGTGACGGTAACGTGTCGATTCCCCCTCAAAAATGACATGTCGGACGACATGTCAGACATGTCGGTCGACATCTACAAGCTTGTGTGCACCTGATGTGCCGAGAAAACCCAACAGCTGCCCTGGGCTGCTGCTCAATAGAAATCACGTCGAGCAGCCGCAAACTCTTCCGCTTGAGGCCGCAGAGTCGGCGTAACCTGGCGGACTGAAGAGAAGGGCGGACGGGATGGAGGCTCTGGCGGATCGACTTCAGGGGTCGCGACCACTACAGTCGAAGCCGGAGGGGATAGCTGATGAGCAAGCTGGATGATGGCTTGTATCATTACATCCATCTGTTGTGCGGTCTCTTGCGAGCTTTCTCAAACCTCAACTCTAGATCTTCTAAAAAAAGGTCGCACTTCCCGAGCTGGGGCGGGGTCCTGTGGGCAGACGCTGCTGAGCCTCGCGATCAACCATTGTAATCGCAGCGTTCGCCAACCAACTCTATATGAAGGTTGTGTGTTCGTTCTGTTGGTGCACAAAATGCACCCCCACAAACTCACGCTCTGAGGGGGGAAGGGGCTGAGAGTTGTCGGTTACTTTCCGATTACAATAAGAGATCTGAGGGAAGAAGAGAAGATGTCGCGAACGACGAGGCTAAATCTTTCCGCAACGACGAATACCACGATGTTATTGAACACTTTAAAAGAGTTTACAAAGACCACATAAGGGGAAGCCGCAAGAACCGCAAAAGAGAGGTACTCGAGTCCGCAGTAGTGAGAAACTGCACTTTGGGATCGAATCAAGTTACCTTTCTAGGGACTGTGCACTCTTATTTATACTAGTGGGGGAGGGCTTGTCTGTACGGGCAAGCTCTTAAATACGAAATTGCCCAGGATACAGGAGAACTAGGCAAGGATGAGAGGTTACATGGTGTGCAAAATAGCACTTAGGAAAAAATAAAGGTTGGTCGCGTGGACTAGCGACCAGAGGATGGCGAGTTGCTCCTCTTCTGCAGGCGAACAAGAAGAATTGAATGGGATTGTACGCCCAGACCGCAAGAAACGAAGCATGCCTGGGACTTTATGAGATCACAGGATTCCGGGCAAACAATATGTATACTCCAGTTACAGGTAACAATTACATAACAAAAGCGGAACGGTTACTCAGCAAAACAAAGGTAACGGCTGGTAACTGCAATTACTGCCAACACACACATTCAAATACACACTATCACTTTATATTACATATTTATATAATAATTAAATACATAACACATTACGTCATTCTCGAAGCCATAATAGGATCGAGGTTGCAGTTCTTTAAGAGACAAGCGTTCTAATACAATGTAGCAAATATAACAAAGTTATACTTGCGCATAAAGACAACCAGAGAGCAAAAGAGATAATGTACTGCGAGTAGAATCCGGGTAAACTGGACCTACACATATGACAAGAAGGAGGGTGTAGGAAGAGCACCTGATTAACCAAGAACTGGGCAGGATTGGCGGCATACCTGCTCCGCTAGAGGAGGCAAAATGAAAACTCCTAGAAACTAAATGCAATTTCAATTTAATTTCAATAAGGAATCAGAGTGCATGTATACTCATTTGAAAATTGGGGCAAGGCATGTGTTAGGATCAAGGCCTTGGATCAAGCTAGCTGTCAGCCCATCACTTACTCAGATTGCCAAGTGTCGGCATATCTAATGGCGAAGATCATCACAGGCATCCAACGGCGCAGATAAAAGCTTCTTCAAATAAATCCAACGGCGGAGATCATCACAGACATCCAACGGCGGAGATCATCACAGACATCCAACGGCGGAGATCATCACAGACATCCAACGGCGGAGATCATCACAGACATCCAACGGCGCAGATAGATGTCCGAATTACAATAAAGAATTCAAAGGCTCAGATGAAGGCACATCAATCCAGAAGACCCCGGTTTAGTCAAGATTAGATTAGGCTAAGTAATATTGATTTCAAATATATGTAACGGCTCTATTAGATGTTATAAATAGCAGCTCATTGTAATAGATTGTTATGCATGGTTTAATGAAGAACTTCTTTCTCTCTCATATTCTGTCTATCTCTCTCCTCCCTTTCGTCTCTAACCTCCAGCCCAACCTCCCGGGCATTCGTCTATCCACCACAACCACCACCGCACCGGCGGGTTCCTAACATTTGGTGCTCTCGTTGAGAGATCTAACCCGCCGAATTCATCATGAGCGAGGAGTTACGATCCAAGGATGGCCAGCAGCATTACTTGGAACTCAAGAACAGCATCCAGGCAGAACAATATGAAAGAACCATGCAACTGGAGGAACTACAACAAAAATTCTTGACGGAAATGAATCAAAGAGTCCAACAAATTCAAAATCAAATAGCCACAAAATTGCAAACCAAGGAGAATCTATTGGCTCAACAGATTCTTGAGACCAGGGATCAATCAACTGATCAAATTGCGGAACAAATCGCAACCCTTTGACGCGATATGATTACCCAATTTGACAGTTTACAGAAATCCTTGGGCAAAGGGACTCAGAATTCACATCATTGCCCACCAGAGATTGGAGAAAGCAGTAATCAACGACCACCAGATTGTCCCCTCCCACCAACGACTCAAGGAATTCTTGGACCCACGCCAAATTTCGCCGGAATTCAGGTTGTTTCTGCTCGACCTGGTAGTTTTGATATTCCATGTCCTAGATTTTCTGAAGGAGATCCAACCGATTGGTTTTATGATCTCCGACAATATTTTGAATACAATAATACAAGAACTCAAGATTATCTCCTTATTGCTTCGCTGCATTTAGATAAGCCAGCCTCCAAATGGTTCCAAGCCACTCTTAAAAATCACCCGGCCTTGACATTTAGTATGTTTATGGACGCCATACAAAAAAGATTTGGACCCTCACTATATATCAAACCCGCAGGAAAATTGACCAAACTTCAACAAACGACTACAGTGATACTTATAAAACATAATTCGAAGTACTAATCACTAAAGTACCCGGATTAGCCACAGATTTTATCACAGATATGTTTGTGTCGGGATTAAAAGATCATATCCAAGGACCAGTGCTGTTAGCTAGGCCAGAAGAAATTCACGATGCCTACGCTATAGCTAGAATGTACGAGGACCAAAGTTTGGAGGAAAATAAAAGAAGAAACCAAACTCAGAAAATAACCTACGGGTCACATGTAGAGGTCAATAGAAATTATAATAACCCCGCCAAACAAAAATTGCCCCCAATAAAGCGATTAACTCCAGCAGAATTACAAGCCAAACGAAAAAAAGGGTTGTGCTACAATTGTGACGAACGATATCACGTTGGTCACAAATGTAAAGGACGTGGAGCACTGCTTTACTTAGGAGGAACTGAGGAGGATGGAGACTTAAATTTTGACCCTAATGAAGCAATACAAGAAGAAAAAGACCCAACTACTACTATTTGTTTACACGCCCTCACAAGAGCGTTGCTTGATCATGGGATAAGATTTACAGGATATATCAAAAATCAACCCCTAGAAATATTCGTAGACGGGGAAGCACACATAATTTCATTACGTCTAGAATGGCATTGTTCTTAAAATTGTCGATACATAAAATTACCGAATTACCAGTATTTATGGGAAATGGGTCAACAGAACAATGTACGGGAAGTGTAAGGACGTCTCACTGCTCATTCAAACCAAACAATATGTAGTTCACTTATATGTCCTCGATATCGAAGGGACTGATCTTATTTTGGGACAACGCTAGTTGAAAACACTAGAGCCAGCCACGACAGATTATCTCAATCTCACAATTTCATACAAAGGCACGGAGGTACAAGTAACATTACTAGGACATAACAATAAATCCCAAATTGGAAAGATATCATCATCGCAGTTAATGAGAATGGTAGCCTTAAGACCCACAGCACTATGTTTGTTATTGACCAAGGAAAACCCATCTCCCAGAAATACTGATCTGACATTTGAGGAAATCAGGAACAGGTTGCCAATTCGATTTAAAGAATTATTGGAGGAATACTCTAGGCTATTTCAGGAGCCCACAAAATTACCACCCAAGAGGCTTATAGATCATAAAATAAATTTAATTAAGGGGGCAGATGTTCCAAACTTAAGACCATATCGATATCCCTATCACCAAAAAAATGAAATTGAAAGATTGGTAAGGGAAATGCTCAGTGATGGTCATATTATTGTCAGCACCTCAGCCTTTAGCTCCCTGGTACTATTGGTTAAAAAAAGACGGATCATGGCGATTTTGTGTCGATTACAGAGCACTGAACAAAATCACCATTAAGGACAAATTTCCCATCCCAACCATAGAGGAATTGATGGACGAACTATATTTGGCCAGATATTTTTCAAAATTAGATTTAAGGTCAAGGTATCATCAGATACGTATGGCTAGGGAAGATACACACAAAACAGCGTTTAGAGCGCATCAAGGACATTATGAGTTCGTGGTTATGCCTTTTGGCTTAACCAATGCCCCCTTCAACATTTCAAGCACTGATGAACTCCATTTTTCAACCCCACCTTAGGAAATTCATTATTGTATTTTTCGACGATATATTAATTTTTAGTCCCACGGAGAAGGAACACTACGAACACTTAAAACTCACTTTAGAAATTTTAGAAAACAACCAGTTATTGATTAAGCTTTCTAAATGTAAGTTTCTTTTAGAAGAAATTGAGAAATTGAGTTCTTAGGCCATACCATAAGCAGAGGAATGGAAACACCAAACAAAAATAACATTTTATCCATTGAGCAGTTTCCTATACCTAGAAATCAGAAAGATGTAAGGGTCTTCCTGGGGCTAACTGGATATTATAGAAAATTCATCAAAGATTTTACAAAAATTGCATTTCCTTTAACAGAGTTACTTTAAAAAAAATCATTTTAATAGAATGTAAGGGCCCAGGATGCATTTGAAAGTTTAAAACAAAAATTAACTACTTATCCAAAGTTATCCCTCCCTAATTTCGAAGAACCCTTCATAATCGAGACTAATGCGTCTGGCACAGGGATAGGAGTTGTATTAATGCAACAAAAAAAATTATAGCATATTTTAGTAAAAAACTATCACCCCTGGTGCAACAAAAATCAACATATATAAGAGAAATGTATGCAGTTACTGTTGCGGTGTCCAAATGGAGGCAATATCTGATAGGCCATCAATTCATTAAAATGACAGACCATCAAAGCTTGCATTATCTTCTCACACAGCACATTCAGACACCAGAACAACAAGCATTTCTCTCCAAATTATTGGGGTATGACTTCATCATAAAATATAAATCAGGAAAACTGAATCAGGCAGCAGATGCACTATCAAGAATATCTGAAGACTCAGGGGATTCATCCCCTAAGAGCATCAATATGATATTCATTCCCTCCTCTCCCATATTGGAAGGACTGGAGCAAGATTATGAAAATGATGAACTAAGTACTAAAATAAGATTAGAACCACAAAACTATCCCGACTGGCAGCATAAAGGGAATTACATCATGCACCATCACAGAATTTACATTCCAGATAATTCACAAATAAAGTAAAGGGTGATCACTGAAGCTCACACTAATTTAGCAGGGGGCATTTAGGAATTAGGGGAACATTATATAGGATTAGAGCCCAGTTCTACTGGTCAAATATGAAGCAAGAGATCACATAATTCATAAAAAAATGTGATGTTTGCCAGAAGTTCAAGGCCTCAAATCATTTGCCTTATGGCTTACTGCAACCCCTGCCAACCCCTACTAAACTTTGGGCAGATTTAACTATGGACTTTATCATACATCTACCATTATCCCTAGGATATACTATTATTATGGTAGTAGTGGATAGATTTTCCAAGGTCATACATTTAGCAGCACTTAAACATCCTATATCAGGACCAATTGTAGCAACAACCTTCTGGGAGTGTGTAGGTAAACTACATGGCATCCCAGAATCAATCATATCTGATCGGGATACAATATTTTTAAGTGATTCTGGGTTGAATTGTTTAGAATACAAGGAACCCACTTAAAGTATAGTTCCTCGTACCACCCACAGACTGACGGATTAACCGAAAGGGTTAATAGGTGTGCGGAACAGTACTTAAGAATATTCACACATGAAAATCCAAAGAAATGGTGTAATTACCTAAGCCTAGCAGAATTTCACTTAAATACAACATTTAATACTTCGACCAACATGACTCCATTCGAAGTCATGTTTGGTCAACCAACCCCCTGGTTTGCTGAATTATTGTGCAGGGGAAACTACCAATGAAGCAGTAGAAATGACGTTGCAAACCAGAAATGAATTGAGGCATGCATTAAAGGAAAACTTAGCCAAATCACAGCAGAAGATGAAGAAGCAAGCGGACAAAAAGCGCAAGGAACTGAAGTTAAGGTGATTGGGTGTTATTAAAACAACACCCCTATCGTCAACTAACAATGACCAGACCAGCAGGAAAAAAGCTCAGCTTGAAGTACTACGGCCCCTTCCAGGTGGCGGAAATCATCGGAGAGACAGCTTACCGTCTTCTCCTCCCTCTTGAATCACAAATACACACGGTATTTCACGTTTCGCTACTCAAACCATATATTGGTGATCCCTCACAACAAGCAATAGAGTTACCAAAACTCAACTGAAAGAACAACCCATTACACTCTCCCTTGGCCATCATCAGCTTACGCCAGATCATCGGGCAGGGCAAGGAAATACAACAAGCGTTGATACAATGGCAGGGTCTGCCACCAGCAGATAGCACATGGGAAGATCTATCTACTCTCACAGATCACCCACATCTACAAGCAGATCTACCACTACAGGTTACAGAAAGAGCGAAAATGACTTGGGGCCAGAAAAAGAAGAGAAATAATCGAAGAAAAAAAGAGGAAATCGAAGCCATAAACAAAGGAACTCAGGGAGTTCCAGATCTGTAAAAATATTTGATACTTGCTTACTGGGGACGATAGGAAACAGCAGATGTCGAAGAGCGAGTTGTAGCCCTCGGATCTAGCAAGTATCTGTCCAAAAAAAATTGTGGATCATCATCGCGACTGCCTTCTCCAACCTTTCAACCAAGCTCACCAGAGACAAGCAAATCCTTCAAATCAACAAGTAAAGTAGCAGGAGAGAAGAGAAAGAAAAGGCGTCAAGAAGCTCCAAAACACTAACCCATCGTGCGAAGACGAAGAAGTGACAGCAGAACGCTGAGGACAGTGTTCTTAAATAGGAAGGCATTGTTAGGATCAAGGCCTCAGATCAAGCCAACTGTCATCCCATCACTTGCTCAAATTGCCAGGTGTCGGCATATCCAATGGCGAAGATCATCACAGGCATCCAACGGCGCAGATAAAAGCTTCTTCAAATAAATCCAACGGCGGAGATCATCACAGACATCCAACGGCGCAGATAGATGTATGAATTACAATAAAAAATTCAAAGGCTCAGATGAAGGCACATCAATCCAGAAGACCCCGGTTTAGTCAAGATTAGATTAGGTTAAGTAATATTGATTTCAAATATATGTAACGGCTCTATTAGACGTTATAAATAGCCGCTTATTATAATAGATTGTTATGCATGGTTTAATGAAGAACTTCTTTCTCTCTCATATTCTGTCTATCTCTCTCCTCCCTTTCGTCTCTAACCTCCAGCCCAACCTCCCGGGCATTTTTCTATCCACCACGACCACCACCGCATCGGCGGGTTCCTAACAGCATGCAGAATAACTACCCTTTCCCGTCTCCTTCTAACCTATATTTCTCTGCGCTAGGATAAGCAAGTAATACAGTAAGTAGGGTTTGGCAGGTAACACGGGAAATTTCATGTAATCGAAGGAAGCAATTGAGGTGTCATCCAATAATAAGTGAAGTCACTATTTTAGTTGCACAGTGCCTTTCCATTAACTAAGAGAGGAATTTATAAAATACAATAAATTCAAATGGTGAAATCATCAACTGCTTTGTATTCTAAACCATTACCACATCAAAAAAAAATCATCGATAAATCTAGTAAAGATCGAAAAAATGGTAAAGAGTAAAAGAAGAAGTTAGTGAACGGACCTGCCTGCTTTTTCTCCGTCGGCGTGCCGCTCCGTTGCAGGATTTCGAGCTCAACGAGGCCCAGCGACATGAGACCAAGAGTGAGCCCCGACATGATCCCGGCGAAGAGCACAAGAAAACACGAAATTCCCGCGTGTGTAAACCACCAAAAGGATCCAAACGGTATGTCCTCTCCCGCGAGAACAATAACGCCGGCCGAAGCGCCGCCGCTGTCGCCTCCGGTGACCGCTGCCGCGGTCACCATCCTCGCAACCGCTATCGCATTAGAAACGAGCATGCCAGCAATTGATGACCGCCCTAAGATCAAGATCCCACACTCTCGCCTACCAAACTCCGTAAAATTGACCGGAATCAAAATATTCGAAAAAAATGTGAATAATTCAAATACGGTGTGACTGAACAAGAAGCCTTCCCTTAATCAAAGCAACGATCGCATTTACAATCTCACAAATGGAACTATTGAATCGTCGGGAAGGATACGGAAATCGAAGATGCAGTTCGTGGAATGACGAAGACCGGGGAATATCCTTGTTGGCCGTGGAAGTCGTGGAGATGAGCCAAAAATCCAAAGATCTCAGGTACAATGGCTAAATGTACCGGTTGTTATCTGGATTTAGTAATTCAATTATTGTTAAATATAGGGTGTTATTACTAGCAAATCTCATTTGGCTTATAGCAAATCATTACTAGCAAATTTTTAAATTTGAAAATCTTCTTGTTACTAGCAAACCACCATAAAAAAAATTAGAGGCATGCATTCAATCAAAATAAGTCATTACCTACGTTAACATTACAAGATATTTGAAATCAACTGCATATGTTAGCACTGCAAATAATTCCAAATGCTGCAAAATTATGTTAAGCGCACCAAAACTCTTGAGTTCAAGTGTTTCAAATTTTGGTCATATTCCACTAAAACTCTTCATATACCCAAAATCTGTAAAACCAAAATCTGCAAAAAATAATTAATTAGCAATGTTATGTAGTTGAATAAATTAGAAAAATTAAAAATTGTCACTTATATTTCATTCCTTTCGGCTGAGGATGCATTTCCATGAACTTCTCACTTGTGTGTGATATCTCCTCCAAGGAGAGTATAATGTTGGAAGTGGTGTTCCTTCTTTCATACATAATCTCACAAAATGATTACCGTCGATGAATCTGATCCAAATAGTATTTGGTATGTGGGGAAGTGGTGTGTCCAATGGTAAGAATGTTAGACTTTGATTTTTGAAATTAGAGCAACGCAAATATAGTAGCAACTTGAAATCACTAAACCCACATCTGGCATTGACATCCATTATCATATGGTGTCGGCATGCTTTTGCAATCAAGAGAATTGAATAAGGCTTGCTTTCTTGTGCTTCCGAACATTGAATCATACAAAATATTTCTCTTCTCCAACTCATTCATTAGATCAACTCTAACTTGTTGTCAATTATCACTCATCTGTAGTGATTCACTAATAACTCGGAATCCACAATGGACATCCACGACAACATTAAAAACATCAACGAAGTAATCTGCAATACAAGTTGGTAGTTGTCGGCGAGCAATATTATATATTTCTACGCACACTTTGTTCCATTTATGATTTTGATATCTTTTTGTGTTTAGTTTTGGCTTCTTTCAAGATATGCTCGAAAAATGATGGATTGCGTTGTGTACCTTTATAATCATCTTTGAACCTCTTTATACTCCCGTTTGGCCTACTTTTTAGAGAAGTTGGCAACATAGGCTCTTTTGTTTGACTACATATTGGATCCATGATCTCACGCAATTTGTTTCTAATCTTTTTTTTGTTGATGATCGTTTGTGTTTGTATACCTTTGTATGATCCCCTCCAACTCAACGGCTGTATCAATTTCTCCTGTGTTTATGGATTCTTGTGTAGTTGGTGCTTCATCATTCTCCAAAAGAAAAGATAGTTGTTTCCAATATTTATGAACTAATCATATCGGGCAAGCTTTGTTTTGAGCGATATATGATGCTAACTCATGAGCACATGGTAACCCAAGTGTGCAAAGATTTGTATATGGACAATTTTCACCTCCAACAAAAGTTACGACACTTATCTTCCTCTACTTTAATGAATTGCAATGCATGTAATGAGACGCGTCAAACAAGGTCGAAGTACAACGAACCTTTGAACTCTTTACTAACTTGAATAAAGCTATGACCAAACGATAATTTTATTTTTGTATGTTGGAGAGATAACATTTGATCGTATGCCTTCCAAATTTCCAATAGAGACTTCTAAAAATTTCTTCAACTTATTATGACCCCCTTCAACACGATTTGTTGTTGAGTTGCCAAGTTGTAAGTATTTATCAATCTAAGCACATACAAAATACTCTTTTAACAAGTTGCACATACATAAGAGACAACATCGGGGTATGCAGTAGAGTATGCACTCAAAATAGAATTGTACCTCATGTTGAACTCATTTTTATTTCTTGCATCAACTAAGCGTTGTCAAACATCAAGAAATTTTTTGAATTCTTTTCCATATTTAAATATTTTTTACAGTTTGCCAAAATGTTTCTATGTGTACAACCCCGATATTCGCCTAGTGGATGATCAAATAAAAGTAATGCGAGCCAGGTTCTCGGGATATATATATATATATATATATATATGTTAATAGGCAGAAAATGAGAGAAAGAGCAAAATTGACATATGCTCTCTGCGTTCGACGAACGGCGCTCTACGTTCAACGAAAAAGTTCAAAGCTGCATTCGGCAAAATCCAAGCAGCGCTCGACGATCCCGTCTCAGCGGATCCGCTGGGACGAGCACTTAGCCAGCTGCTCGCGAGAAGGCGAGCGAGTCAAGAGTGCGAGTGGGGCAGGAGTGCAAACGAGGTCTTCACAGGCCATTCGCCCGAGGGGGGCGAACCAGATCTATCAAAGGTCACCCGCGGGAAGAGGCGCAAGTCAAGTTCCCACGAGCCAGAGCCTCAAGGTCGACCGGCACGAAGGCGAGCGAGCCAGGCGCTCGCCGAATGCTCGCAAGGAGGCGAGCGAGCCAGAAACTCGTCGAAGGATCGCGAGAAGACAGGCGAGCCAAATTTCTTCCAAAGTCTCCGTGATCGACGATTCTCAGTCGAGGTCGACGAACTCAGCCCGACGCCCGACGAAGTGCGGGCCGCGTTCGACGAATTCGCCAGAACTCTGCGTTTGGCAAACTCTCCAAGCTGTCGCGTTCGACGAATCCGCTGATCATCTATGATCGACGAAATTATCTCTCTATCCCCGATGGCCTGCCATTAGCCTATCCAAACAGCGGAGTTCAGTTGTTAGCAGGCCAAATTGAGGTGCGTTTAGTAAAACCGAAAGACGGAATTCCGCTATTAACAGACCATGAACCAAAAACTATAAATAGACCTTAGAGGGCACCTTGGGAGAGGATTCGAATCGGAGATCTCTGAGCTTCTTCTTCCCTTTATTACTTCGGTTTAGCTCTCTAGCTCTCCAAGGTGCCCGAGTCTCAGCTTTGGCTTGGGAGGGGAAGCGCTCAACGATCTTCCGGGTTAGTGGAGGGACCTCCTCGTTGTGACTAAGGTCTTAGTCATCATCCTAGTCTTCAGTTTACCTTCTCCGAGGGATCAGTAAGGGCTAGCTGCCCCTCATTTCGTTGAGGGCCCCAAGCTTCACAAGAGGCCGAGAAATCGGTTTCAACATTTTGGTGCGGTGAGCGTGGAGCGTGGCTGGTCCAAGAAAGTTCCGAGGAGCAGATATGACGGGAGGCGAGGATCAAGGCGGGGGGTTCTGCGAGTCACCGCAAGTGGTGACGCGGAGGATGTTCGCGGATTTCAGAAGGGAGGTGCTCGACACCTTCGGGCTCACGGTCGCGGCGTTGCGAAGTGAGTTCGCGACCCCAACATCTCAAGCGACTCCTCCCCCAGCGGCGGTTGGTGAGAACGCCCCGGGGGGAAGGGCCAGAAAGGAAGTGGTCGGAGGGTCAGTACAAGACTTAGAAGGGCGAGTGCTGTTCGCCAGCCCGGCGAGCACTGTACCGGCGAGCTCTGTGCCAGCGAGCTCTGTGTCGGCGAGCGCGGCGCGGGGGAGCGAGCGCCCAGAGGATGCAGTGACTGTGGGAGTGGTCCAGACGAATGCTGTTCTCGCAAGCGCAGTCCCCGCGAGCTCGAGTCTGGCGAGAGAGCTCAGGGGGCGAGCGGAGCGAGAAAGGGTGGTAGAAGGGGGAAGCCCCTTCTGCGAGTTGGTACTTTCTGCACCTGTCCCGGCAGGGTTCAGAGAGTGGGACAGGGTGTACTACAATGGCAGGGATGACCCCATCCAACATCTCCAGTCTTTTGAGGACTCGGTCTCTATCAGGCCGATGTCAGATGCTTTCAAGTGTCGGCTCTTCGTCGTCACCCTTAAGGAAAAGGCCATGGACTGGTTCCATCAACTCCCTACAGGGTCGATCTACGCTTTCGAGGATTTGCGCCAGAGTTTCTTGTTGCGATTCTTGACTTCAAAGAAAAGGAAGAAGGACGTCGAATCTCTCTTCAAAGTGAAGCAGGAGTCGAAGGAGTCGTTGGCCCGCTACGCTGATAGGTTCCAGGAAGAGGTGCTACTCACTCAGGAGATGCCTGGGTTTGCACTCCAGCTCGCCTTCACGGTCGGGCTGAGGGAAAGTTTCTTCAAAATGGCTTTAAAGAGGAAAGCCCCCGTCTCCTATGAGGAGTTGATGGAGAGGGTGGCGGAGGAGATTGAGAGTGAGGAGGCCAACCCGGAGCTCACCAAGAGGCTAGCAAAGCTCAGTGAGCCGGAGGTCAGGCAGCAAGAGGTAAGGAGAAGGGAAGAGCCCAGGGCCCCGGAGGGGGAGTGGAGGCAGCGTGCCGAGGGAATGCAGGGTCAGGGAAGGGGTTACGACCCGGGAAGGGGTAACTTCCAGGGAGGACAAGGAAGACCCCACCAGTTGAGATGGAGGCAGGGTCCGAGGCAATTGCCTCCCCCACCTCAACAAGCCATGACGATCAGGCGGGGAAGAGGGGGAAGAGGAGGAAGAGGAAGGAGAGAAGAGGCGAGAGAAGAAGCGGGAGCAAGAAGGAGGAGGAATAGGATGGCGAAAGGAGAAGCAGAGGAGGTGAAGTTGCCGTATTGTGACTTCCATGATGAGGAAGGTCACGCGACGGCCACCTGCCCAGAGTTCCTGGAAACAAAAGGGGCCGAGTGCCCGCGCCGAGGCAATAACAACATGTGAGAATTGAGGAGGTCGAGCCTCGAGGGGAGGAGGAAGAAAGGTGTGAAGACAGAGTTGATGTGGTGAGTAGAGGAGGGATCAGGGTGATCCATGGGGGGGGGGGGGGGGGTAGGGGTGGAGGCAACCCGCAAGGCTATCCTTCATACCAACTATCGGCGGAGCATGGCCTCAACATCCACTGCTCCACCCCCAGTGGAAAGAATTACTTTCTCCCAGAAGGACATGCCAAGCTATGAAGACCCGTTCTGCGATGCGCTGGTCATCCAGACCGCCATCGAGAACTTCACCGTCTCGCGGATTCTAGTCGATAATGGGAGCTCGATCAACGTCGTCTTCAAGAAGGCGTTTGTCGAGATGAAGGTGGAGGCCAAGAGGGTGTTGGCCTCGGATGGCCCCCTATTCGACTTTTCGGGAGAAAGGAAGGAGGTAGAGGGTGGAGTGGGGCTCCATGTGACCCTCGGAGGGCAGTCCCGGAACTGCCGCTTCGTGATAGTGGATGCCCCAAGCAACTACAGCGCCATCTTCGGACGACCTCTAATCAGCGCGTTCAGATGTGTCCCTTCCAACTTCCATCAGTGTCTCAAGTTCAACGCGGGTGGAGTCCAGGTCCGGATCCGAGGAGACCCCAAGATGGCGAGACAGTGCTATGTGACGGATGTCAACACCGTCACCTGGATGGGAGAATCGGAGGAGTTCGATAAAGTGATGGAGGAGGCGGCAGGAGCTGGAGAAGAGAATGGAGTCGAGGAGAGGATGGAGGAAGAGGAAGTTCATGCCCAGGAAGGGGTCGTTGAAGGACCCAGGGCGGAGAGAGGAGGAGAAGAGGAGAAAGAAGAGGGTACCCGGGAAGGAGGAGTGGAGGAGTTGATGATGGTAGGGGAGGAAGAGACGGAGGAAGGAGCCCCAGCGCTCGTTTGTGGCGGAGAGAAGGAAAGTGCTTGGGGAGGACAATCCAGGCTGGAGGCCATGGATGAGGTCGTGGAGCTTGAGGTCACCACTCGGCTTGGGGTGGTGGAGAAGGTTCGTGTTAGCGGGGAGCTCAGTTTGGAGGAGCGGGCTGAGATCCTAGCCTGCGTGCAGAAGAATGTGGATGTCTTCGCTTGGAGCGCCGCAGAGATGCCCGTGATCGATGCGGATGTGGCTTGCCACCGCCTCAACCTCAACCCCGGCACCCGCCCCATCCGCCAAAAGAAGAGGGCCACGGCGGACAAGCTGGAGGGACCAATCCGCGAGGTGGTGAAAAAGCTCATACAAGCAGGTTTTGTGTCGGAGATCCAGTATCCAGGCCGGATCTCCAATGTAGTCATGGTAAAAAAAGGGGGGAGGTAAGTGGCGCATGTGTATCGACTTTTCACTTCTTAATAAATCATGCCCGAAAGATTGCTACCCCCTGCCTAGAATCGACGCGTTGGTTGACTCAGTCATTGGTTTCTCTGTAATGTCTTTCTTAGATGCTTTTCAGGTTATCACCAAATCCGCATGCACCCCCCGGACATCAAAGATGTCTCCTTCATCACGGGGGACGGATGTTACTGTTATAAGATGATGCTCTTCAGGCTCAAGAATGCAGGTGCCACATATCAAAGGATGATGGATCGGGTCTTTCGGGATCAAAGGGGAAGAAACTTGGAGGTCTATGTTGATGATCTCATGGTAAAGAGTCGGGACCTTGGGTCTCATCTCCGAGACCTTAAGGAGACGTTTGGGACCCTACGGAGGTATAAGATGAAACTCAACCCCTTGAAGTGTGTCTTCGGGGCCAGCCGAGGGAAGTTCCTAGGCCACTTGCTCACCCCGGCGGGGGTAGAACCTAACCCAGACAAGGTTAAGGCAATAATGGAGTTGGGGTCGCCAAGAAACCCGAAGGAGGTTCAGAGCCTCACGGGGAAGCTGGCCGGACTTAGCAGGTTCCTCTCCAAGGCGGGAGAGAAGTGTGCACCCTTCTTTAAGGCGATATAGGGCAACAAAAAATTCGAATGGACCCCAGAGTGCGAGGAAGCTTTTCAGGCTTTGAAAGGCAACTCGCCCAAACCCCCCTACTTCAAGGGCTGAGACCGGGAGAAGACTTATCCTTATACCTGGGAGTAGGACTTGAAGCGGTAAGTTCAGTGTTGATCCGTGAGGAAGGAAGAAAGCAATTCTCAATCTACTATGTCAGTCGAGTGCTGAAGAAGGCGGAGCTCCGATACCCAATCTTGGAAAAGTTGACTTTCGCATTGGTGGTGACGGCTCGGAGGCTCCGACCTTACTTTCAGGCACAATCCATCAGAGTAGTGACAGATCACCCGCTCCGCAAAATCATGGAAGGGGTGGAGCACTCGGGAAGATTGGCGAAGTGGTCCATGGAGCTGAGCGATTTCGATATTACGTTCGTGCCCAGGACATCAATCAAGGCCCAAGCGGTGGAAGACTTCACGGCCGACTACACAACCGAGGTGGGGGAACATGAATCCCCCCCCCCCCCCAGTGGCGTGGAAGATGTTGGTAGATGGGGCGTCAGGAAGACACTCCTATGGAGGGGGAATCATCTTGGTGAGCCCCCAAGGGACCAAGATTGAGCAAGCTTTGAACATCCACTTCCCGATTACCAACAACCAAGCGGAGTACGAGGCGGTGATAGCAGGCCTGCGGTTGGCTCCGGAATTGGGGGTACAAGATGTGGAGGTCACGACGGATTCCATGGTGGTCGCATGCCAAGTCAGGGGGGAGTTTGAGGCGAAGGACTCGACTCTCCTGCGGTACCTGGAAAAGGTCAAGGGGGTCATCAGGCATTTCCGCACTTTCTCCATCAAGCACGTGCCAAGGGAGGAGAGCACCCCTGCAGACCTCCTAGCCAAATTCGGTCCCCGAGCAGGAGGGACAGTTTCAGAACTCTTCCGACCCTCCATCGAGGAAGGAGAGCTGATGGAGGTGGATCAGCGGGTCTCGTGGATGGATCCCTTCATCTCCTTCCTATCATCAGGGAAGTTCCCTGAAGGAGACATAGACAGGCGACGCTTCAGGTATAAGTTGGCTTATTACTCTTTGCATGCAGGAGGGCTGTACAGAAAGACTCTCTCGGTACTCCTAGCCCGTTGTGTTTCGGAGGAGGAGGTTCCGAGAGTCCTAGGAGAAATTCACTTCGGGGAGTGTGGGAGTCACTCCGGGAGCCGAACTCTGGAAGGGAGGGTGTTGAGACAAGGCTACTTCTGGCCCACCCTCAGCAAGGATGCGGCGGAGTTTGCAAGGAGGTGTTCAAAGTGCCAGCTCTATGCTCCACTCCAACTCCTCCCAGCTCAGAGGCTCTGAACCATCACCGCTCCCTGGCCCTTCGCCATATGGGGTTTGGACCTAGTTGGCCCTTTCCCTCAAGCTAGCAGCCAAAGAAGGTTCTTGCTGGTCATGATCGATTATTTCTCCAAATGGGTAGAAGTGAAGGCGCTCGCCAAGGTAACATCCCAAGTTGTGAGGAATTTTGTATGGGGAGAAATAATTTGCAGGCACGGCCTCCCCCTGGCTATAGTGACGGATAATGGGCCGCAATTTGCTAGCGAAGAATTCGTTAGCTTCTGCACCCAGCTTGGCATCGACCTCAGGTTCGCATCGGTTCACCACCCAAGAAGCAACGGCCAGGTGGAAGCGGCAAACAAAGTAATCGTCAACCTACTGAAGAAGAAGGTGGAGAACCTCCGAGGGAACTGGGTAGAGCAACTGCCATCCGTTCTCTGGGCCCTGAGGACTACCCCTAACACCGCCACCGGGGAGACCCCATTCAAACTTTCCCATGGGTCCGAAGCAGTCCTTCCCATTGAGTTCGAAGCAAAGACCCCCAGGGTGATTGTCGCAGGTGAAGGAGATGAAGAGTGGTTGGTGGCCAATGAGGAAGAACAGAGGCTATCCTTAGATCTGGTGGAGGAACTCTGGGACCAGGCCACCATCAGGCAGGAAGAAATCAAGCGACGAATGGCCCGATATTTTCACAAGCACATCCGAGTAAAACACTTCGAAAAAGGAGACCTAATGCTAAAGAAGGTTGACACGGCCGGGAGAGGAGTCACGGTTGGCAAGCTAGAGCCCAATTGGGAAGGACCTTACATTGTAAGTGAATTGCTCATGTCAGGAGGATACCACCTCCGGGATGTGGAAGGGGTACCTCTTGGCTGAGCCGGGAGTGGAGATGATTTTAAAAGGTTTTATCCTTAGCCATTTTTTGTAGATGACTTTTCATATTTCCTACTCAACACATGCATTTTGGAGCAATCCTTTGGCAGGCCTCAAATAGTTATTGTGCTGGAAGGCCCCAGATCGATTCCGCTCCCGGGCTCTCACTAGACGGGGGTTTCAGGTTGATCTCTGGAGAGGCTGACAAGGTGACAAGTATTCGTGCTGGAATGCCCCAGATCGATTCCGATCTCGGGCTCTCACTAGACGGGGGGTTTCAGGTTGATCTCTGGAGAGGCTGGCAAGGTGACAAGTATTGGTGCTGGAATGCCCCAGATCGATTCCGCTCCCGGGCTCTCACTAGACGGGGAGTTTCAGGTTGATCTCTGGAGAGGCTGGCAAGGTGACAAGTATTGGTGCTGGAATGCCCCAGATCGATTCCGCTCCCGGGCTCTCACTAGATGGGGGGTTTCAGGTTGATCTCTGGAGAGGCTGGCAAGGTGACAAGTATTGGTGCTGGAATGCCCCAGATCGATTCCGCTCCCGGGCTCTCATTAGACGGGGGGTTTCAGGTTGATCTCTGGAGAGGCTGGCAAGGTGACAAGTATTGGTGCTGGAATGCCTCAGATCGATTCCGCTCCCGGGCTCTCACTAGACAGGGGGTTTCAGGTTGATCTCTGGAGAGGCTGGCAAGGTGACAAGTATTGGTGCTGGAATGCCCCAGATCGATTCCGCTCCCGGGCTCTCACTAGACGGGTGGTTTCAGGTTGATCTCTGGAGAGGCTGGCAAGGTGACAAGTATTGGTGCTGGAATGCCCCAGATCGATTCCGCTCCCGGGCACTCACTAGACGCGGGGTTTCAGGTTGATCTCTGGAGAGGCTGGCAAGGTGACAACTATTGGTGCTGGAATGCCCCAGATCGATTCTGCTCCCGGGCTCTCACTAGACGGGGGGTTTCAGGTTGATCTCTGAAGAAGCTGGCAAGGTGACAAGTATTGGCGCTGGAATGCCCCGGATCGATTCCGCTCTCGGGCTCTCACTAGACGGGAGATGGCAGGTTAATCTCCGGAAGGGCGGGTATAGTTTCATATGGTTGGGGCTAGAAAATAAGTTACTCATCGCAAGGGTTTTGGCTCGCAGGCAACCTCAAGATCCGGGCGAGGCGGGACCAAGGGTCCGATCGCATGAGGGAATAGGCCGCGGCAGAACGGCTGAGTCCGCTGACTCGCAAGGCTGCTTGTGAAATTCGGTAGCGCGAGTGACGTTGGCGGGCAAAAGAGGGCCCGCCTCCGCGGTGGTCCCCGGATAACGAAACAGCTCGCAAAAGGCGAGTGCGAGCGAGGAAGGCGAATATCGGCCCCTCTCACAAAGGTCCTCAACAAGGTACTTCTTAAAAAAGAATAAGGCTCGGTGACCTAAGTCTTACCATTGCCTCAGAAGGGAATGGGGGCGAGAGCGGTTTAGGTATAATACGATGAAAGGAGAATCGTCAATTAAAAAGACGTAGACACGAGCATTAGAACGAAAGTCTTAAAAGCGCGAGCACAGGAAAATCGAGATCGCGCGAGCGAAAAATGAAAGAGTGCATGCGAACGAAAAGTAAGGAAATCACACTGAAAATATGGACAAGATATTTCTTTTTCATTTCTCACAAAAGATTACAATCCAACGGCGGGCTCGCCGGCAAAAAGGAAAAACCTTTTACATTATAAACAACAAATATTTTTGAGGCGATTCGCCAGATAGCATTTCAATCGCTCTCTCGACCCTCCGCCTCGAAGATGGGCGCGAACAAGTCTGGGACGACTTCCTCCGCAGTGAACTCCATAGCGTCGGGAACGATCATGTCCGCTCCTTTGAGAGTGTCGAGGACGAGCTCCGCGATCTCCATCGACCTCTTGCGGTCGGCTTCTTTCTCTTCCCACGACTGACTGCGAGTCCCAGCTCGCGGAGGAGGGGGAGGAAGCACCGCCGAGGTCAGGTCGTGGACCTGGGCCTTGAGGCAGGTGTTCTCCAGCTCCAAGTCAGCGATCCGCGCGTGAAGCTGGCTAACGGACTCGACATCCTGCAAAAAGCGGGTTAGCGAGAAAAAAGCGAAGCCGAACTGGAAAGGATTTTCGCAAAGCGCTACTTACCAGTCCGCCTTGAAGGCTGGAGAGGAGGCCCTCTGATAAGGCCTCCTTCCCCTTGAGCCCCGCGACTTCATCCGCAGACCTCTGGAGCTCAACGTTCAGCTCCTTGATCTCCCTATCCGCCGTGAAGTACCGGCGACCCACCATGTGGGTTAGTTCGACCGAAAGAGGGAGGCGTCCTCGCGACCGCAGAGGCCGAAGGCGAGGGAGAACACCTCACCCCCGACCTTGCCGTCCTCTACCCAGGAAGGGAGTAGAGAGGAGTAGACGACCTTGTTCTGGTCGGGGTCCCACGCGAGCACCGGTTCGCCGACCGCGTCCTCCAGCTTCATGCCGAGCCCGAAGTTAGTATGGCTCGTCGGCTTGGGCTTGGCGGGTGTCTCCCCTGGCTCGCCCCCCTCTTTGGCGAGCTCCTGACCTACTGCGGAAGGAGAAGGGAGATCGGATTCGGATAGGTCCACGACCTCCTTCGCCTTGGCAGCATAAAGGCCCTTCTTGGTCTTCTTCGCCGCCCCCTGCGAGGCAGGCCGGCGTAGGGGAGGAGGGCGCTTATTTCTCGACGAAGAACTTGGGACGTCGCGGCAGGCCTCGGCGGCCGCGCGCGCGAGCGAGCTGGAGGTAAGGGAAGAAGGAGGCGCGTGAGGTGGGTTGAGGGGGAGTTCACGCTCTCCTGCGAAGATAACGAGGGACGTTAGACAATCGAAGGAGGAGGGAGTAAGAAAGTTGAGGAGTGCGAGTCAAACCTTCTCCTGGTAGGACAGGTGGCAGGAGGTCCACTCGCTCTCGAAGGAAGGCGACCTCAAAGTTTTTTCCCTTGAGGTATTGGTACAGGGCCGCATCGCAACCCCCTAGCGAGGTCGGAGGGCGGTAGGCGGCCTCGTCTCGCTGGGTGGGAGTATAGGAGACGTTGCCGAAAGGACCCTTCACCAGGACGAACTTCTGCGTCCAATAATGAGACTTGTTCACCATCTCGCAGACGGTGACATGCTGGCTCGCGAAGTGAGCCGTCCCGTCCCTGTACGCGCGGAACGAAAAGACCTTGCGGAAGACGAGCAGGCTGAACTCGATCCTCTCCGCCCTGAGATAACTGGCGAACGTGACCATCACGGCGATCGCGTTCGGCGTTAGCTGGCTCGGCAGAACGCCGAAATACTTGAGCACCTGGAAGGGCCAACAAGGTTTAAGCGCCATACGCAAAGCAAGTCAGGGATGTAAGGGTTGAGAAATAAATATACCTGGCGCACTTCCGGCCAGAGTGGGAGTCGCAACCCGCTTTCGAAGTGGGCAACGGGAATGGCGAGTTCGTCGGGATGCAGGTCGCTGATGGGGTCCCTCTCGGTAGGGCAGCGAGCCACAAAATCGGAGTGAATGTACTGGTCAGCGGCGGACTGGTACTCCTCTTTCGTAAGGTTGGCACAGTAGAAAATGCCATCGAGGAAGGCCCTGGCACACTTAGACCGCCCCTCAGCTTCCGTCTCGCCGACCTTGATGTCTGGGATCCGCGGAATCGCAAAAGCCGCGAGGGCGAGCTAGATCTGCGGGAGAATCAGAAAGAGAGAGAGAGAGAGCGCGAGGGAGTAACAGTAAATGCGGTGGTTGGAAAGGAAAAAGGTTGGCTATTTATAGAAATGAAAAAGGCGGGAAGAAGCCGAAACGTCGGTATCTGCGGATAGCGGATTCGCGCGGTACTCTTCCGCCTCTAGGGATCCTATTCGCTCCCGGCAAGATGCCACCCTGTCAAAGCTTTCTCCCATTAATCATCGGAGAGCCAGCGCTAAATAATAAAGCATAAAAAAAGCAAGGGCAATACGCGAGTACGAGTAATAGAAACACAAACATAACCCGCGCAAGAGCGAGCCTGGTAGGGTGAAAGAAGAGATGAAGAATAGGGAAATTAAAGGGCTCGCAAGCGAGTCAAAGTATCATTATTACAAACTCATAAAAATTGTTCGCGACCCCTCCTATCGAAGGAGAGGGGGGAAGAAAAACAATAAAAAGCAATACAAGAATCCTCAATATCGCAGCCACTTCCAGCGACCGCGACCCCGGACACCAGAACGAGGGGGGGACTCGCGGGTAGTGATACTCGCGGAGTGACCGGTTCGCCTGGCTCGTCAGCCGCATGTAATCGTCGATACGAGCAATGTACACCCCGGGGGAGGTCGCGTCACCATGATCGGTCGGCCGTATCTCGGCGAGAACGCGCGCGTTCGCGTCCTCTATCACGGCGAACCTTTCTTCATTAGCGAGTCGATCCAGCCGATTCTGCTCATGCAGATCCCTCAGCAGGGTGGTATGCTTCTGGAATATCTCACTGACCCGCCTCTTCATTCGCTCTGGATCGCTGGGATCCCCCAGAAAGTCGACGACCTGACTCGGCGAGGGGCGTGGAGATATCTCCAACGCTCCATATTCTGACTCGGAGAGAGGGGTCGTAGGGTTGCCTGTGAAGTAGGAATCAGCGACAAGGTAAAAAACAACACTCAGTGGCGACAGTCTAACCTAGTGGAGGAATTTGAGTACTGGGCCGCTGGCGGGAAGTGCCGGCTGGCCTCGGAATGCTTCAATAAAGGCAGGGGTGAGGGCCTTACCTAGACCGGGGGCGAGCGCGGGTCCAGAGCCAAGCCCAGGCTCGACAATCAACGTCCCTCCCGGGCTCCTCTGACCCAGGAGGCCGAATCCAGGAGTAGGGATTGTCTGGTTCGGCATAGTGGGCGAGTCCGCCAGAGGAGGAACTTGTTCCTCTAGGGCCACGAAAGGGGACACTGCACAAAAAGTAGGTGTGATTTAACGAGTCAAGAGACGTGAAGGAGGACGAGGTAAGCCGCTCACCTCGTTGCAAAGGCTAGTCCTGTCGGCCGGCGGCCCTCGCATCCACAAGGAGAGCGTCAGCTCCACCCGTAGAAGGGAGGTGGACCTCCGAGATTGGCCTTCCCGAGGCGCTCTCATCCAGGGGATCATTCTGCGAATATGATAAATAAGGTCGAAAGGGAAGAACATCAAATGGGCGAGCTTGGCGATAATACCTGCGAGGCGAGCTCGTCATCAGGAGAGTGTGGTGAAGAAGAAGACCCTCCCCCACCAGCCGCGCGCCGAACGGCCTTTGCCGTTCTTAGGGAAGGCGGAGGCGGAGAGCGTCGCGGAGAACTCCAGGAGGCGATGACAGCGGCTTTCCCCTTCTGGGCCGCTTGCGAGGCCTTTAGGCGAGCCAGCATCTCGTCCTTTTTTGACATCGCGTTGGGGCCCGCGACGAGTAAGAAAAGATAGAGAAGAATAAAAAGTTTGAATGACGGCCAGGGAGAGTGATATTTATAGTAGTGGGCATGGGGCCCACCGAAAGATTCTCACCACGTCACCGAGGGGCTAGCGAATATCAAAGGGTTGGACGATTCTTCGTGAGCCCAAATAGCCTCGCGAAGAGCGGGGATTGTGTACAACCCCGATATTCGCCAAGTGGATGATCAAATAAAAGTAATGCGAGCCAGGTTCTCGGGATATATATATGTTAATAGGCAGAAAATGAGAGAAAGAGCAAAATTGACATATGCTCTATGCGTTCGACGAACGGCGCTCTACGTTCAATGAAAACGTTCAAAGCTGCATTCGGCGAAATCCAAGCAGCGCTCGACGATCCCGTCTCAGCGGATCCGCTGGGACGAGCACTTAGCCGGCTGCTCGCGAGAAGGCGAGCGAGTCAAGAGTGCGAGTGGGGCAGGAGTGCAAACGAGGTCTTCACAGGCCATTCGCCCGAGGGGGGGGGGGGGGGGGGGGGGGGGGGGGGGGGGGGGGCGAACCAGATCTATCAAAGGTCACCCGCGGGAAGAGGCGTGAGTCAAGTTCCCACGAGCCAGAGCCTCAAGGTCGACCGGCAGGAAGGCGAGCGAGCCAGGCGCTCGTCGAATGCTCGCAAGGAGGCGAGCGACCCAGAAACTCGCCGAAGGATCGCGAGAAGACAGGCAAGCCAGATTTCTTCCAAAGTATTCGTGATCGACGAATCTCAGTCGAGGTCGACGAACTCAGCCCGGCGCCCGACAAAGTGCGGGTCGCGTTCGACGAATTCTCCAGAACTCTGCGTTCGGCGAACTCTCCAAGCTGCCGCGTTCGACGAATCCGTTGATCATCTATGATCGACGAAATTATCTCTCTATCCCCGATGTCCTGCCATTAGCCTATCCAAACAACGGAGTTCAGTTGTTAGCAGGCCAAATTGAGGTGCGTTTAGTAAAACCAAAAGACGGAATTCCGCTATTAACAGACCATGGACCAAAAACTATAAATAGACCTTAGAGGGCACCTTGGAAGAGGATTCGAATCGGAGATCTCTGAGCTTCTTCTTCCCTTGATTACTTCGGTTTAGCTCTCTAGCTCTCCAAGGTGCTCGAGTCTCAGCTTTGGCTTGGGAGGGGAAGCGCTCAACGATCTTCCGGGTTAGTGGAGGAACCTCCTTGCTGTGACTAAGGTCTTAGTCGTCATCCTAGTCTCCAGTTTACCTTCTCCGAGGGATCAGTAAGGGCTAGCTGCCCCTCATTTCGGTGAGGGCCCCGAGCTTCACAAGAGGTCGAGAAATCGGTTTCAACACTATGCATGTGTACTTGACACAAAATATGCTTGGCATTCGGAAAATTATACTTTATAGCATTCATTAAAGCCAAATCTCTATCCATGACAAGTACATTGGGTAAGGAGGTTTCTCCCAAAATACCTTTAAAATGCTCCAATGCCCATCTAAAACTTGAATCTGATTCATCAGATAAAAAAGCAAAAGTCGGGAAGAATGTTAATTGAGTAGATGTAACACCAACCACAGACAATAAAGGCAATCAGTATCTACTTGTTTTGTAGGTACAGTCCATTAAGAACATGATAGAAAACATTCTACTTAGTTTGATACCAACCACAGACATTTAACTCAAGTACCTAATATCCTTTAAACATTATGCAACCCAACCGACCCGTGGTGGCATGTGCTTCTAAACATACCATTTTGTGATTATGCATCCCGCATTTAACTTCAAGTGTCCATTCGGGTGAGTGAGAATTTTTTTCCCGATCAAAGTGAATGGGCAACCACAACGCTTGCTAGTAGTTTTTCGTAGATTCTGTTTAACCCAACCCTTTTTATATTGCTTTCACGGTAGTATTCACTTCTATCACTTCCAAGAAATACCCGTGGTCGTGCTCTAACACCATCTAATTTATCCGAACCTTTAACAATCACTGCAAAACTAAGAGATTTGTCAATAGTACGAGCCCAATCAACCAATACTTCCCAGGACGGAAACTGAATATTGGTTTCAAAATGACTACCAACTTCATATCAGGTTCAATATTCAAAGTAAAATGAAAAAAATACTAGTCAATTATACACTAAATCACTATAGAACATCGCAAGAAGAACATCATTACACTATATTAAGTACTCAGGAGTTTAGAGAACCTTTGAACGGAAGGCATCCATATAACAATATCCTTTGAGACGGCATTTTAAATCATAGTGTATGCTAAGATAAATGTAGTCTCATAGTTAAATCAAAACAATTTATAACCTTTCTATATGCTTGTAATCTGAAATGAGACTGATGCAGTTCATCACATACCTCGTAAGCGAGTTGGGAAGACTCTCTGAGAATGGCAACACTGGGGAAAAGGTAGAGCCCCGACACCGACTAGGAGGTGATTCAACTAGGGCAACATTGGATAATGAGGGAGGGGATTCAACTACGTCTACAAGTAAATCCCCAAAAATTGATAGAGGAGGAAGATATGAGACGCAACTACGCTTGGAAAGGATGGAGGAGTAGGAGGCATAAATCTTATCGGAGTTGGAAGGCAACTGGCGAACGAGGTAGAGCGCCGACTCCGACTGGGATTCACGAAGGGTATCTGGATGGGATTCACAATCGAGAGAGGGAAAGGGCATCACCTGAGTCGCGAAATGGAGAGGAGCATTGTCGATTAGGAGGAATGAGGGGCGGAAATGAATGAGGCGTGAGTTAGGTTATGGGTTTTGCTAGTAGCGAAATTATAGCTTTTAAAATAAGGGGAAATAATACGTTATTGGTGAAATTTGAGTTTGCTTCTAGCCAAATGAGGTTTGCTTGTAACAACATCCTAAATATATTTATTTAAGAGAATTGTTAAAGGCAAATAAAAAATTGATATCCGCAAATCATTATAAACACCAAATCATACTTTTTGAAAATTACTAATTCCTAACAAAACTGTTATAGTAAAACGAATATTGTTAACAACAAATCAAATCTAAAATTTAAAATTTTGTCATATTTCGTAACTGTGATGGATAGTCACTTCAACATAAGATTCCAAGAAAGTTATTACTCTTGTCGCGGTCGCCCGGTTTTCCTCCGGTGCGGAGAATCGGACCGCCTTACTCCAAGTCGAACCGAATGAGCAAACAGTCAAAGATAAACCAAGCAACAATGACAAGAAGGCGTTTTAGCGTGGAAAACCCGGAAAGGGTGAAAAACCACGTAGCTCGATCTGTGTCGAGCCAAAATCCACTATCTTCCTTGAGATTACAAGTGTTTGAATTCCCTTTAGGGTGACATGACACCTCTCTATTACAAGCTTTGATGAGTACGTCCGCTGGAACCTCCGCGAACGTGTTCCTCTGAGTGATTTCTCACGCTTGTTGCTGCGTCCATGAGAGCGTCGAGCGTGAGTGGGCTAGAAAGGTTGCAAAGTGAATTTCGAGCAAAGGAAGGATTAGAGTCCCACGTTCTGCCGAAAAACCTCAGAGTTCTCTCTAGCCTCTCAAGTTGCTTGTCTTCAAATGAAGGCATGGGGCCCTTTTGTAGCTTTCTTTAAGGGACGACTTGGTAATTGTGCTTGGCTGAATCTTGTGTTGCCAAATGACGTTGCTCCATTCCGATCACCTGGATCACCATTTTTCACAAAATAATGAACATGTCCCTCGAGCGGTTAGGGCAATTCGGACATCCCGGGCACGTTGCTCGACGACGATGGCGGACAGAGGTGGCGTCGGCGGCCGGGAATGGCGTTGGCGGCCTATGCCGACGGTGGGTTGTTGGTGCGCATGCGCAAGGCTCACGCGTTGCACACGCCTGTTCTGTGGGCACACGCAAATCGTGAGCATGCAGGGGTGCGCGCGCCCGCCCTAGGCATGTGCGTGTGGGGGGAGTGCGCGCCTGCTCGGGGAGCGTACATGGGTCATGTGTGCCCCACCTATGCGTGCTCGCCTGTGCACGCACGCACACATCCAATGCGTGTGCGTGCAAGGGGCGCACATACATGATGCACACGTCAATGCACCGTGCGGGCGTGGACGCGTGGTGCCGGCCGAGCGCAGCATCGGCTGCGCGTGCGTGGCACCGACCGCGTGTGCTTATGTCTGACGACGTCTACGTGCATTGTCCCGTTCGTCCCCTTTGGGACAGTTTTTGGTTCATTCGAGCGATCATGGCTCGTTCATGTGGCTCACTCGGTCGGGTTGACTTGCTTTAGGGCTTCAATCTGGTTTGACTCAAAAATCTTTAGGGTGAACCCCATAAAATACCCCAAAATTTTCGCGGGTCGTGATCCACAAAGTGACGAGCCCAGAAATTTTTGACCTTGATTACTTCACCTTGGGGTCGTGGACTTTGAATCATTTCAGTATGCACGCGTCACAAATTATTCTTTGTTTGTGGCGTGAGATGTCCTTTTCGCCAGGCCTATATATGTATGTTGATGACTTGGCGTTACTCGGTGTCAGCCTGGTGAGGTGATGATCCCGTAGCTGACATTAGGTGGGGCATTTCAGCAGTTACTAACTTGCGCATTGCTTTTGTATTTGTAGCGGTAGGCATGACTTGGCGCAGTAACGTGATTTTATGCGTTTAGTTGTCCTTGCAGCATTTTATGGAGACGTTGTCTTATTTTGAGCTTTGCGCATTGCAGTGATTCGAAAGTATCTTGCGCTTCACGTGCCATGCAGTACCTTTGACAATTGTAGCCGAGTGTTAGCGTCGGGGACTTATCTCTTGAGTGTGATGAGTAGGGTCATCTTCCCCCACCCCCTTACCTTGGCTACATGGATGGAATCAGAGTCCATTCTTATTAGATGATGCAGGAGGATCCGGGGTTCGTCCTGGGGAGGAATCTGGATGAGGATTTGTGACTCGCTCCTGTCTTGAAGAGTAGAAGGACTCGGGGTTCATTCTTGTCGAAGAGTAAAAGGACGGAGGTCCTTTTATTTGGGAGATGCCGAAGGTCCCAAATTCCGTTCTTATGAGAAATCATCGGAGGACTTTATCCTTTCTTGTATGGGAGTACAAAAGGACTAGGTGTTCATTCTTATCAAGAGAGGATGAGCCATTCGAGGCGTCCGAGCATGTAACATCCAGACTTTTATTGGGCCACTAGGACCCTAGATGACCCAAGAAAAGTGACCTGAACACCTAAAAGGTACCATAGAAGCTAGAAAGTGACTTCTGTTAGTTGCATTAAACTCGTATAGTCGATACGAGTGCAACGAAACTCGTGTCATTCTGATCTGAGGTCATTTAGAGAAATTGATCGTTTTGGGTATCGTTGCGCGTCACGACGACGTCGTGTTAATATATTGAGCATACACACTACGAATCGACTTCCGCCAGTTGCATTAGACTCATAGAGTTGATACGTGTGCTACGGAACTCGTTTCGTTCCGATCCGAGGTCATTTAGAGAAAATGACTATTTTGAGTATCGTTGCGCGTCACGACGACGTCGAGTTAATATATTGAGCATACATACTCTAAATCGACTTCCATCAGTTGCATTAGACTTGTATAGTCGTTACGAGTGCAACGAAACTTCTTTAGTTCTGATCTGAGGTCATTTAGACAAAATGACTGTTGTAAGTATCGTTGCGCGTCATAACGACGCCAAGTTAATATATTGAACTTGCGTGCTCTGAATCAACTTCCGTCAGTTGCAATAGACTCATATAGTCGACACGATTGCAATGGAACTCGCTTTGTTCTGATACGAGGTCATTTAGCCAAAATAACCATTTTGAGTATCATATCACGTCACGATAACGCCGATTTAGTATATTGAGCATATGAACTCGAATTGACCCCAGTCAGTTGCATTGGACTCGTATGGTCAATATGAGAGCAACAGAATTCATTATGCTCAATTCCGATGCCTTTTGGTCAATTTGGTCAAATCGAGTCCCGTCAAGTTATGTAGTACATCGAAAAGTGTGCACACACCAATATTACTCTAATACCTAACATTGGCACGTTATTCAACAACTTGGACCTACTTTAACCTTGACCCACCATAAGGTTGACTTTGGTCAAACCCTAAAAAAAAATCACATTTTTTGAAAGTGCACGATGTGCCCCTGAGATATTCTCTAGAGGGGAGGGGGTGAATAGAGTTTTAAAATTATTTCTATCATATTTGTGCAAACACAATAAAACCTAAGTATTATGCTCCAACAAATACACACACAGAATAAAACAGTGCAATCAAGTAAAACAGGAAAACAGAAAAGCAGTAAATGAAATGGACAACACATAAAATGAGCAACCAGAAGACACCAAGATTTTATAGAGGTTCCCCAAAATATGGGTAGTCCTCTCTTCTACCACCTGGTAGGAATGCACCACCTGTGCCTGAGTCTCTTGATAAGGAGAATCTCAGAATCACTGATCTTTTGATAAGGAGACCATGAACCAACCAGATCTTTTGATAAGGAGATCTTGAACCAACCAGATCTTTTAATAAAGAGACCTTGAACCACTGAATCCTTTGGAAGAGGGATTCTCAAAACTCTTTTACAGTTGGGAATGAGAAGGAGAAAGAAAGGGGAGAGGAAGAAGAATTCTGTTCTCAGAATTCTTATGAAGCCTGTATGAAGAACAACTTCTATAATCTTTCACTGGATCTGCTAATGATGAACTCCTGCTTATGATGGTGATAATTTGTAGGAGCTATGTTTGTCAGATCCTTTATCTTCTTTCTTATTGAACTCTGGTTGCTATGAGATATTTATGATGAGCAGCCTTGTTCTCTTCTGTAGTAAGAGAGAAGGAGAGCAGTTGTTCTTTCTTTTCTGTATTTTCTCTATTAGGGTTCCTGAAGGAGGAGGAAGAAGAAGAAAAAGAGCCCTGATAGAAAACTGTTAGCCGATTGTGATGAATGCTCTACTTTTCTCTTTCTTTTCTTCCATTTTATTGTCCCTGTTCAATTTTGAATTTCTTTCATTTACTGTAAGTCCTGAAAAGGTATATTTGTCTGGACAATTACTATTTTCCTTCCTTCTTTAATTCTCGACCCGTCCATCAACAATAAGCTTATTTCCAAGAAAGCTTTTGTGTCCTATCTTAATTCTTCTTTCCATTTGAGGTTACTAATGAGTCATTGGGGAACGGTCTTGTGTATTGTGGGCCATGAGATAGGGTCCAAAATGACAGCTAAAAAGGTTTCCTTTTTAGACTGCATTCGACGTTGCGTCGAGTTCTCTTCCTCTCTTATCGACGCACCTTCGAGTTCTTGTAAGAGCAGCTTCGAATTCATCCTTCCTTTGATTGAATTCTACTAGTCGACGTTGCATAGATATCTTATCGACGTAGCCATCGAGTTGAGGGCATGGCTCTGAACTTTATTATCTGTGTCGAGATGAAGTCGACGTTGCGTAGACTTTAGATGGCTTCAACAGATATTTCCTTCTGCGTTGAGTTGAAGTAGAAGCTGCGTCGACTTCTCAAGGTACTTCGATAGGTCCATGGACACTATGTCAATATCTATTCAACGTAACGTCGACTTGAATTACTTCGACAGAAGGGTTGGACCACTTGGACTTCTAGTCAGAGTAGCGTCGACATTAATTTGATGTTGCGTCGATTTCTATTCGATGCAAATGTTAACTTTGCCCAAGTTTTGCTTCTCTTGATCTGGTCTATTGGGAAAAACCCTTTAATTTAACTTAACAAATTACCTAAAAGTGGTTTTATCTCTTAGGAATGAATTACCCATTGTATAGTGAGGGTAATCTTATCACTAGATGTCTTAGGATGTCACACTCAACCTAAGGTGTTAAGGCCAGATCAAGAGAAGCAAAACTTGGGCAAAGTTAACATTTGCATCGAATAGAATTCGACGCAACTTCAAGTTGTTGTCAACGCTACTCTGACTAGAAGTCCAAGTAGTTCATCCTTCTATCGAAGTAATTCAAGTCAACGTTTCGTCGAATAGGTATCGACGTAGAGGCTATGGACCTGTCGAAGTACTTTGAGAAGTCGATGCAGCTTCTACTTCAACTCGGCGCAGAAGGAAGTACATGTCGAAGCAACCTAAAGTCGACACAACATCGACTTCATCTCGACGCAGATAATGAAGCTTAGAGTCATGCCATCAACTCGACGGTTACGTCGATAGGGTATCAACGCAACGTCGACTATCAGAGTTCCATCAGAGCAAAGATGAATTCGAAGCTGCTCCTACAAGAACTCGAAGATGCGTCGATAAGAGAGGAAGAGAACTCGACGTTACATTGAATACAGTCTGAAAAGGGAAACCTTTTCAGCTATCTTTTTTGGACCCTCTCTCATGGCCCACCTCTCTCAAGACCGTTCTCCAATGGCTCCTTAATTACCTCAAATGGAATGAAGAATTAAAAGAGGATAGAGAAAAGCTTTCTTGGAAACAAGCTTTATGTTGGTGGACGGGTCGGGAATTAAAGAAGGAAAGAAGGATGTAAATGTCCAGACAAAAATACCTTTTCAACTCTTACCAAAAAAGGAAAAGAAATTCAAATTCAACTGGACAATAAAAAGGATGAGAAGAAAGAGAAAAACAAGGCATTCATTACAATCGGACATCATCTTCTCTCAAGGGCTCTCTTCTTCTTCCTCCCTCAGGAACCATAATAGAAAATATACAGAGAAGATAAGAATAGTTGCTCTTCATCACAATCATATAGCAGGAGGATCTTAATCAGAAGAAAAGAACAAAGGATCTGAAAGCTGCTCTTCATCACCATCTCATAGCAGCCAGATCTCAATCAGCAGAAACACAAAGGATCTGACAATCAAAGCTCCTGCAATATATCACTATCATAAGTAGGAGTTAATCAAGAGCAGATCCAGTGATAGATACAAGAAGCTGTATATCATACAGCCTCCATAAGAATTTTGAGAATAGAATTCCTACACCATTTCTCTTCTTTGTTCCCCTTCTAATTCTCTTCTGTAAAAAAGTTTTATTAATCCCTCTTCAAAGGATTCAGTGGTTCAACATCTCCTTATCAAAATATCTGGTGGTTCAAGATCTCCTTATCAAAAGATCTGGTGGTTCAAGATCTCCTTACCAAAAGATCTGGTGGTTCATGATCTCCTTGTCAAAAGATCAGTGGTTCTAAGAGTACCCTTACCAAAAGACTCAGACACAGCGGTGCATACCTACTAGGTGGTAGAAGAGGGGAGTACCCACATTTTGGGGAACCACTATTAAAAATCTGTGTGTCTTCTGGTTTACTAATTTTCTGTGCTGTCCATCATAACTAGTTTACATTACTGTTTTCTACTTTATATTTCAACAGTATTTTATTCTGCCTGAGATCTTGATTGAGCATAAATCCTTAGATTATTTTATTGAATTCACAGTTAGGATAGAAATAATTTTAATTCTCTATTCACCCCCTCTAGAGGATTCTCAAAGGCACACTGTGCACTTTCAATTGGTATCAGAGGGAGGTTGATCATTAAAAGGTTAACACCTTGATAAAAAAGGCCTCCTACTCCTATTTCTTTTCTACAAACATATTTTATAAAGAAAATGAGTACTAAGGACTATGCTTCCACAAGACCCCCAATGTGTAACTTGAATGAGTTCACACTCTGGAAGGCCAGAATAAGACTTTACATGAATTCCATTGATGAAGACATCTATAATGTCCTTCTCATAAGTCCTACAGCTCCAATCAGACAAAAGGCAGGTGAATCCTCAACAACAGAGGCTATCCCAAGAAAGGAATGGACAGAGGCTGAGAAGAAGGTCAAGGCATGTGATGCCAAGGCCATGAATATTCTAGTGTCAACAATGTCAAATGACATTCTTTAGAAGGTTGTTGAATGCCAATCAGCAAAATAAATCTGGGACTCACTCACCACAATGGTGGAAGGAAGTGATGATGAAAGAAAGGACAAAAAGTCTCTTCTCATATCCCAGTATGAGAACTTTCAAAAGAAAGCCACTACTAGAAAATTGACTTTTAGCCACGCTCGTATTGCCCACAGCCATTTTCCGTGGCAAACAGTCAAATTATCGTGGCGAAAAGTCTAAAATCGTGGCTAAGAGTCATAGAAAAAGGGTATTTGCCACAGAAAGAGCATGACAAATACTTTTTTGCCATGCTCGTATTGGCCACGCCCATTTGCCATGGCAGTCTGTGGCTAAAAGTCTTTTGCCACGATTTTGGACTTTTAGCCACGGTAATTTACCCTGGCTAAATGTCAATTTTCTTGTAGTGAGCTGAAGATTCTATTGCTGATATGTATGACAGATTCAATCTTATCATTAATGATCTTAGAGGCTTAGACAAGGAAATATCCTTGACTGAAATTAATGATAAGATTCTCATGTGCTTCCCTAGCTCATGGGATTCAAGAATCTGGGAAATCAGAGAATCCAGATGCCACATAGAGATCTCAACAGAAGCTTTGCTAGGAAAGCTTAAGTCTTATGTTACTGAAAAATAGGGTTGAGTTAGAAGAGAGGGAACCCACTCCAGCTCCTATCCAAAGGAGCTTATCTCTGAAAGCTACTAAAGGAGAGCCCTCTACTCCTGAGGATGAAATGTTCAGTCAGCTAGCAAAAAGATTCAAGAAGTGGGTCAAGACTGAGGACTCAAGGAGAAAAGAAAGGGATTCAAAGCTCAGGTATGATAAAACTCCAAGGAAGGAGATTATCTGCTATACCTGCAACAAACCAGGGCACATTGCTCCTGACTGCCCACAAGATCAAAGGGAAAGAAGTAACAACAAAGAGGATAAGAAGAAGAAGTCATTCAAAGGAAAAGACAAGAAGAAAGCCAAAGGCTTCATTGCTGAAACATGGATTGATTATGAAGCAGAATTAGACTCCTCATCATCTGAAAGTGATGATGAAGAAGAAGCAGTAGCAGCCTGCATGATGGCTCTTGGGATGACATCAGATGATGAAGATGATCAGGTATCTGTCTTTGATGAATTTGATTTTACCTCAGAAGATTTTAAATCATGCTTCAAAGATTTCTGCATTGAACTTCTTAGGGTAGAAAAAGAACTAGGCATAGCTAGAACTGAACTAGAGAACCTTAAGAAAAATGAAATGCACCTAAATAATCAAAACCTAACAAATGAAATTAATAGTAAAGAGTTGGATTTGATTGAATTTAGAGAAGAAAACATAAACTTAAAAGAAGAGCTAGCAAAGGCAAAGGCCTTTGAGGACTCTCTCAATGGGAGGAGTCAGAAGCTCAAAGACATCACTGAAAATCTCTCTATGCGATTTAATCACCTAGGATTAGGAGCAGAGCCCTCCACCAGCACTGATGCACCTAGGAAACCTGCCTGAAAAAATCCAGTGTCATTTGTCAGACCTAGTGAATATCAACCAAGTGAGTAGAGTCCACCATTCAAGAGTCAGGTTAACAGTCATCCAGATAGGATAAATAAACCTAATAAAACACATCAGAATAAGAAAGGAAAAACTTTAGGAAAGAACAATGTTGAGAAGTTAAATAACAACAACCCAAAGGTCAGGGAAAACCTAGGATAATAAAACATTCTGCTGATTTGTTATATCTAGATACATTTTACACTCACTTTAAGTATCAAGACAAGAGGTTTGGGAAATCCATTCCCTATCATCCCAAAAGGTATCATGAAAGACCTTTCTATTCCTTCATTGAACCCTACAATGGTAAAAGCAAAGGGCCCAAGGTAACATGGGTTTCTTCTAATGTTTGAATTACCTGTGCAGGGTTAGGTAGGGTGCCACTCAGGAGAAAATGGAGTGGGAAGGAAGATGTAGGTCAAGGATAAGGAACAAACTTCATTCAAGGGAGTGACATCTGCCTTGATTCTTTTTCCTTATAACTTATAAAATTAATATTATAAACTATTTTCAATAAACTTAATTGATGGGAAAAACAGCAAGAATTTTTCAAAGAAAATAGTTCTGTTCATTCAGAGTTGTGTCAAATAGAAGTCGACGTACCATTGATTTCTACTCGACGCCAGCGTCAAGAAGCACACAAAGTGAATAATTCGAATAGATCTCAATGCAACGTCGAGTTCCTATCGACGTATGCATAGTATTGATTGGTCGCTGATCAAAGTCGAGGCTGCGTCGATTGCAAATCGACGCAACGTCGACTGGACTACGTCGACTTAAGGTTTGGTGAACAATCTCCAGAAAGCTATTGTGTCGACTGGATAACGTCGAATATGATTCGACGCAACGTCAAAATGGTTGCGCGCCCAAAATTGCTTCTAGAAGCATTCTCGACTTATTGTTGCACGCCAAATACTAATATTTATCGATGGTGCGTTGACATAAACCCTAAGTTGAGACGAACCGTCTTCTTTTAAGCAACTTCAACGTCGAAATCTTTGCGCTTTCGAATTTTCCTCCTCTTGATCTCTAGGACTCCCGTGCTCTATCTTTCGTTTTCTATTTGTCTCTGCAGGTACATCTAATCAAATGGCTCCACCCAAGGTTAACTCGGGATTTGATGTAGATGTTGACTCGTTCAGCGCAGCTGCCGAAAGCTTCAAAGCTATACTTGGCTTATTTCAGGAGGCTGTCCTGACTAAGCTTATTTCAACATGGTGTAAGATTCTAGATGTAGAACTTAGAGAGTTCAAGGACAGCGTACATGCTGCAGATGATGGGTCCCTTCAAGGGACAGTTTCTGGATAAGATATCAGTATAACTGTTGAGCTTCTATCCCAAACATTTGATCTACCTACTGGAAGTGACTCAGAAGAACTGACAGGAGAGGAGATGAAAAATGTCCTCGAGATTATGCAATTTAAGAAAGACAGACCTATAAATCTGAAGAAGATCGACTTGGCTGAAGAATATAGATTCCTGGCTGACATTGTTGGGAAAGTTCTATTGTGCAAAATCTCATCCCATGATGCAATTCCAAAGCAACAGCTGTAGATTATGGGCACTCTTGTCCTCAAGAAGAAGATAAATTGGGGGAGATGCCTTCTGAAGATGATTGGGCATAAGTATGCTCATAAAGAAAATGCTTATATGAGAATAATGAGTCAAGTGCTCTTTCAACATTACTCAAGCATCTGCAAGTCAAAAGGAGTGCCAATTCCTCCTGGAAAGAGAATAAACATTGGAATTTTCTCTAAGTGGACCAGGCAAATCCTAAAGTCTGGTCAAGCCCCAACTTCACCTCCTCCATCTCCTCCTCCTCAAGAGCCAGAGAGGCAAATACCAGACCCTTCAAGGAGTGTTATCCCTTCTCCTCACTCTTCACCTCCACTGGACAATGTTCTAGATATCCATCAGGATGATGCTTCAGCCCAACATTCTCCTCTACAGCAACAACAACACCAGCAGATTCATCATTCCTTACCATCCACTTCAGCCCCTGAGCCATCTCACCAAATCACTCATCAACTACGATCCACTGTCATTCCAGATTATCAACTATCTCCGCCTCCACCACCATCAGTTCATTTCTCACCTGACATTTACCATCCTCTATCCCCTATCCAAGAAGACCTTCATCCATCACCTCCTCCTTCTGCATCTCATACTCCACCAATTTATCTTGAGCAGGTCATTTCCAAAGTTGTGGCCATAGCCTCCTCCACCTTTGTAGACCAGGTGGCCTCTCAGGCCAGAAAGTTTGACAGAAAATATTCCCAAATGGAGGGTGAGCTATTAAGTTTTAAAAGATCTTTTCAGAGCCTCAAAAATTTTGTATCTTTCTCCATAGTCATAAAGGAATTCTTAACCTCTCTGGCCAGCAAGGTTAAGAAGGGAGAGAACATTTTGGAGGAAGAAAGACCTGTCCTAGAGTTGAATGGACAAAATAAAGGTGATGCCAATGAAGCTCCTAACAAAGCTACTATAATCCAACAAGCACAGATCCAGGGGGAGCCTGCCCCAGATGCAACATATATTCAGGGGGAGCCTGCCCTAGTTGTTCAAAGGGATTTGGATACTGAAATGGCAGGTGTGAGTACAGTAGTGGTTCAGGATAAGCCTCAGAATGAAACAGAGCTAAATCAAGTAAACAAGATTGCTCAGGAAGTTGTCCAGCAGGCTAAAGAGAATGCACACTCTAAGGGGGAGCTTCCCAGAGACATTACTAATGAAGAAAATGATGAGCCATTGCAGATTGCCCCAAGGAAAGTTTCTTCAAAATTATTTTCAAGGAAAATAAGAACTTCTGAGAAGGAGCAATGAGGCTCAGGTACTCTGTAAGAAAATTTTTCTTCCTGGAAGACAACAATGGAGAGTTATATATTGAATGATATGGTCTGAGCTTTCAGTCAATTATTTTCTGAGTTTTCAATCAATTATTTTCTTTTGTATATATTGTTTTGGATGTATTCTTGACTATATAAGAGAAATGTGTAAAATCACTTTATTCAAATTGTAAGATTTGTTAAGATAAATAGGGGAGATTGTTGGGAAAAACCCTTTGATTTAACTTAACAAATTACCTAAATGTGATGTTATCTCTTAGGAATGAATTACCCATTGTATAATGAGGATAATCTGGTCACTAGATGTCTTAGGATGTCACACTCAACCTAGGGTGTTAAGGCCAAAACAAGAGAAGCAAGACTTGGGCAAAGTTAACATTTGCGTCGAATAGAATTCGACTCAACGTCAAGTTGTTGTCGATACTACTCTAATTAGAAGTCCAAGTAGTTCACCCTTCTGTCGAAGTAATTCAAGTCGACGTTCCGTCGAATAGGTATCGACGTAGAGTCTATGGACCTGTCAAAGTACGTTGAGAAGTCGACGCAGCTTCTACTTCAACTCGGCGCAGAAGGAAGTATATGTCGAAGCAACTTAAAGTCTACGCAACGTCGACTTCATCTCGACGCAGATAATGAAGCTTAGAGCCATGCCATCAACTCAACGGTTACGTCGATAGGATATCGACGCAACATCGACTAGCAGAGTTCAATCATAGCAAGGATGAATTCGAAGCTGCTCCTACAAGAACTCGAAGGTGCGTCGATAAGAGAGGAAGAGAACTGGACGTTACGTCGAATACAGTCTAAAAAGGGAATCCTTTTCAGCTGTCATTTTTGGACCCTCTCTCAAGACCGTTCTCCAACGGCTCCTTAATTACCTCAAATGGAATGAAGAATTAAAAGAGGACAGAGAAAAGTTTTCTTGGAAACAGGCTTTATATTGGTGGACGGGTCGGGAATTAAAGAAGGATGTAAATGTCCAAACAAAAATACCTTTTCAGCTCTTAGCAGAAAAGGAAAAGAAATTCAAATTCAATTGAACAATAAAAGAGATGAGAAGAAAGAGAAAAGCAAGGCATTCATTACAATCGGCCATCATCTTCTCTCAAGGGCTCTCTTCTTCTTCCTCCCTCAGGAACCCTAATAGAAAATATATAGAGAAGATAAGAACAACTGCTCTTCGTCACAATCATATAGCAGGTGGAGCTGGAATATCTTCCTGTGGAGTTTGAGAGGGATGAGGTGGAACATTATCCCTTGGAGGATCTGGTATCTTCGTCTCAGAATCTAAAAGAGGAGGAGAGGGAGGAGGAGAGGCTGGAGCTTGACCAGGCTTCAAGATTTGCTTGGTCCACTTAGAGAATATTCCTATGTTTATTCTCTTTCCAGGAGGAATAGACACTCCTTTGGACTTACACACTGCTGGAAAATGGTGAGGCAAAACCTGACTCATCATCCTCATATAAACATTTTCTTTGTGGGCATATTTGTGCCCAATCATCCTTAGGAGGCATTTCCCCCAATTTATCCTTTTCTTTAGAACTAGAGATCCCATAATTTGAAGTTGTTGCTTTGGAACAGCATCATGTGCTGAGATTTTACATAGCAATACCTTTCCTACTATATCAGCTATGAACCTGTATTCTTCTCCAAGGTCGACCTTTTTCAGATTTATGGGCTTATCTTTCTTGAACTGCATCAGTTCCAGGGCCCTCTTGGTCTCATCCCCTGTTAATTCATCTGTCTCATTCCTAGTTAGAAGATCATAAGTTTGATTCAGTAACTCCTCAGTTATCAGTACATTTGTGTCATAAACTTTTCCCTTGAGGGAACCATCCTCTCCTATCTGAACACAATCTTTAAACTCAGTTAGTTCTATATCCAGGATCTTGCATCTGGTGGATATCATCTTGGTTAAGCCAACATCTTGGAATAGACCAAGAATGGACTTGAAGCTTTAGGCCGCTACACCGAACGAATCTATATCCACATCAAATCCAGAATTAACCTTGGGTGGAGCCATTTGATCGATGGTACCTGCAAGCACAAAGAGGAAACGAGAGATAGAGGTATGGGAGAGCTGGAGAACAAGAGAGCAAGGAGAGAAGAATTCAAAAGCGCAATGATCTCGACGCAGAAGTTGCTTAAAAGAAGACGATTCATAGCAACTTAGGGTTTATGTCGACGCACCGTCGATAAGGATTAGTATTTTGCGCGCAAAAAAAGTCGAGAATGCTCCTAGAAGCAATTCTGAGCGCGCAGTAATATCGACGTTGCGTCGAATAATATTCGACGTAATCCAGTCGACGTAGTAACATTCTAGAAATTGTTCAACATCCCTTAAGTCGATGTAGTCCTGTCGACGTTACATCGATTTTCAATCGACGCAACCTCAACTTTGATCAACGACCAATAAGACGATGTATGTGTCGATAAGAACTCGACGTTGCGTCGAGATCTATTCGAATTATCCACTCTGAATGCTTCTTGACGCTGACGTCGAGTAGAAGTCGATGGTACGTCGACTTCTATTCGACGCACCTCTGAGTGAACAGATCTATTTCCTTAGAAAAATCTTGTTGTTTTTCCCAGCAATTACATTGATTGAAAATGGATTATAATATAAATTTAATAAGCATTAAGAAAGATTCAAGGCAGAAATTACTCCCTTGAATAAATCTTGTTCCTTAACCAAAACCTACATCTCTCTTCCCACTCTATTTTCTCCTGAGTGGGACCCTACCTAACCCTGATTTTCTTCATTATCTGAGGAGGCCCACAAAGCCATCAGACAAAATTCTTCAACAGTACCTTCCTGTTTACTTTCAGATGAGGAGCATGACTTAGCTTTTGAGTCACACTAAGTTTTAGTTAGGAAACTTCTTCCATTCTTCTGACCCTTCTTACATCAGCACTTTCTTCAGCTAGACTGATCATTGTATCCCATATTTCTTTTCAGACTGGCATTCAGCCACTTCCTGTAATATGTCATCTGACAGAGTGGATAGTAGTATGTTCATAGACTTAACATTACAGGCTTCTGCATTCTTTTCAGCCTGTGTCCACTCATTCCTTGGGATAGCTTCCAGTGTTGAGGCTCCACTGGTATCTTGTTTGAGTAGAGTTGTAGGACCTGAAATCATAGCATCAAAGATTTCTTCATCAATAGAGTTCATGTAAATTTTTATTCTGGCCTTCCAGAGTGTAAACTTATTCAGATTACACACTGAAGGTCTTGTTGAGGCATAATCCTTAGAACTCATTTTTCTTTATGAAATATATCTGTAATTAAGAAATAAGAGTATGAAGTCTTTTTGATCATGGTGTTAACCTTTTAAAGATGAACCTCCCTCTGATACCAATTAAAAGTGCACAGTGTGCCCCTGAGATATTCTCTAGAGGGGGTGAATAGAGTTTTAAAATTATTTCCATCATATTTGTGCAAACACAATAAAACTTAAGTATTATGCTCCAACAAATACACACGCAAAATAAAACAGTGCAGTCAAGTAAAACAAGAAAATAGAAAAGCAGTCAATGAAATGGACAACACAAAAATGAGCAACCAGAAGACACCAAGATTTTATAGAGGTTCCCCAAAATGTGGGCAGTCCTCTCTTCTACCACCTGGTAGGAATGCACCACCTATGCCTGAGTCTTTTGATAAGGAGACTCTCAGAACCACTGATCTTTTGATAAGGAGATCATGAACCAACCAGATATTTTGATAAGGAGATCTTGAACCAACCAGATCTTTTGATAAGGAGATCTTGAACCACTGAATCCTTTGGAAGAGGGATTCTCAAAACTCTTTTACAGTTGGGAATGAGAAGGAGAAAGAAATGAGAGAGGAAGAATAATTCTGTTCTCAGAATTCTTATGAAGCCTGTATGAAGAACAACTTCAATAATATTTCACTGGATCTGCTAATGATGAACTCCTACTTATGTTGGTGATAATTTGCAGGAGCTATGTTTATCAGATCCTTTATCTTCTTTCTGATTGAACTCTGGCTGCTATGAGATATTGATGATGAGCAGCCTTGTTCTATTCTGCAGTAAGAGAGAGGGAGAGCAGTTGTTCTTTTTTTTTCTTCTGTATTTTCTCTATTAGGGTTCCTGAAGGAGGAGGAAGAAGAAGAAAAAGAGCCCTAATAGAAAACTGTTAGCCGATTGTGATGAATGCTCAACTTTTCTCTTTCTTTTCTTCCCTTTTATTGTCCCTATTCAATTTTGAATTTCTTTCCTTTACTGGTAAGTCCTGAAAAGATATATTTGTCTGGACAATTACTCTTTTCCTTCCTTCTTTAATTCCTGACCCGTCCACCAACAATAAGCTTATTTCCAAGAAAGCTTTTGTGTCCTGTCTTAATTCTTCTTTTTATTTGAGGAAATTAATGAGCCGTTGGGGAACGGTCTTGAGTATTGTGGGCCAAGAGAGATGGTCCAAAATGACAGCTGAAAAGGTTTCCTTTTCAGACTGTATTCGACGTGGCGTCGAGTTATCTTCCTCTCTTATCGACGCACCTTCGAGTTCTTGTAAGAGCAGCATCGAATTCATCCTTCCTCTAATTGAACTCTGCTAGTCGACGTTGCGTCGATATCTTATCGATGTAATCATCGAGTTGAGGGCATGGATCTGAACTTCATTATCTGCGTCGAGATGAAGTCGACGTTGCGTCGACTTTAGATGGCTTCGACAGATATTTCCTTCTGGGTTGAGTTGAAGTAGAAGCTGCGTCGACTTCTCAAGGTACTTCGATAGGTTCATGACCACTATGTCGATATCTATTCGACGTAACGTCGACTTGAATTACTTTGACAGAAGGGTTGGATCACTTGGACTTCTAATCAGAGTAGCGTCGACATTAATTCGATGTTGCGTCGATTTCTATTCGACGAAATATTAACTTTGCCCAAATTTTGCTTCTCTAGATCTGGTCTTGACACCCTAAGTTGAGTGTGACATCCTAAGACATTTAATGACCAGATTACCCTCACTATACAATGGGTAATTCAACCTAAGGAATAAAATCATTTTTAGGTAATTTGTTAAGTTAAATCAAAGGATTTTTCCCAACATTTTTGAATTAATATAAGGGCACCATTGTAACGCCCCAGAATTTTCGATTTATATTTAAATCGTTAATTCAGTCGTAGCGATGGCGTTACTGTCTTTTGTGCGTCGTCGTAGTTTGTCTCGAGTGTACGTGAGGTCACGTTTGATCGAATCTTTATTTATCCTGGTGCACATATTTAATTAGCATATAAAACATCTTATAAAAACTTTCTTATCAAGTTCTCTACAAAATTTATATAAAAATATATTCTTATAAAAAAATTTATATAAAATTATGATGAGATTTATATATGAAATTCCTGTATAAAAATTATGATAAAGAGATTTACATATAAGAAATGTTCAGTGGAATCAAATTTATATAAAAGAAGCTTAGTGGAATCCATGGAAATCCACTTTCCTATGTCTATAAATAAGATTTCTCATTTCTTTCGAGGGAAGCTTCGTCCCTTTTTCTTCTTAAGACCATTCGAGAGAGAGTGGTAAGGACGGAAGTTGGGGCTTCGTCGGAGGCAATTTTCGGTGTTGAGGTGGTCGGATCTCTCGCCGGAGCGTGGATTCGGAGAGCTCTCGTCGAGTTCTTCCTCGGTGAAGGAGTCTTTGCGGTGTTGGCTTTCGATTAAGGCAAGAAATCTTTCTTCTTCTCTCTTCCTTTCTTTTAAATTGACCAAATCAATCATTATTCATGAAGTTATATAGGTAAAACCAGATATTTGGTTTAAGCTAATGATTCAATTCATGTTTAGTAGGATTCATGGTAGCTGGTAACACTTAGGAAATTTCTGGAATTCTGTCTAAATTTGTCGAGTGATCTCGACGAATCGTCGAGTGATCTCGACGATTCGTCGATTGATCTCGTCGAATAGAGTTTTCATCGAGAGGGATTCGTCGAGTGACCCCTTGTGGTCACGACGAATTCGTTGTGTAGTCTCGTCGAATAGAGTTTTCGTCGAGTGGGATCTGTCGAGTGATTCCCAGCTTTCTTTTGGATTCTTCGGATATTCACACCTAGTTCGTCGAGTGGTTTGAGAGAATTCTTGGGTTATTTTGGGAGCCTGGTCTAGGAGGTTTGAGTATTGTTCTAGAGGCTTTTATGTGAATTAACCATTCCGGGCTATTCTGACCACTCATTGCTGAGTTCTTGTTGCAATATGGTAAGTTGGATATGTTAAGTATTTTTTTTGAGTTGTTGATCGGTTTGACCATCACCTCTGAGTCGCACTGACGGACACGTGGTTGGTCTCGATCGGTTTGACCATCCCCTCTGAGCCGCAAGGTCGGACACGTGGTTGGTTTTGATCAGTTTGGCTATCACCTCTGATTCGCCGTGACAGACACGTGGTTGGTTAGGCTCGATTGGTGCTAGTTTCTCCCTTGTTCTCGCTTATTAAGATGACTTAATTAATTGGTATTACTCATATTTCTCTTGCTAACTGGTAATCCTACCTAGCTATTTGTATGGTTTTCTTGCTCCCCTTTTGGCTGAGGCATTCCTTTCTTTGAAACCTCACAGAAATTTGATTCTCCTCAAGGATCATGAACAACTGCCACAAACGTAGATTGCGGCTCTCCATACGGAGAGAGTACTTGACCGGGTTGCTGGGTTGCTATGATTGGATTGTTTCTAGAGAATGAGTATCTCCTGTAGAGATCCCACATGTGACTCCTCCTCACTTAGCTTGGCTGTGAGAGAGTTGAGGGCCTTCTTCTTTGGGCATTCCCTTGTGAGGTCCATTGCATAGGAATTACGGAGCGTCTTCCTTTCTCTTGTCCTTATGGGGCTTATGGGTGGAAGACTGACCTGAGCCATCCTTGTCACCACTGTGGCCCTTGTCCTTCTCTCCCCCACCTTTGCCTTGACAAGTAATCGAGTGAATATTGCGTAAGTGAACGGAATGCTCATGTTCGAGCTAGGGTAGACGAGTTTACGAGTCTACAAGCTAGAGTTCTTGTTCGAGTGAGCCGGGTACTCAACTAAGATTCAGAAGGTTTCCCCATAGCATAGTAAGTAGAACTACCTCCCCCGTGGTCAGGGGGTCCTACACTATTCTCTCCATCCGGAAAAACAGTACAAAATAGCAAGACTTCCTTCTCTTAGGGCGCTAAGCGGTGTACGGACTGCCTCAGGTTCAGGATTGTAGCTGAGTTGCTGGACAGGAGGTTTCTCCCAGGCTCTTGAAGGTGGTACCTTTTTCCCTCCTCGTTGAGGAGTCCTTTTGTCGACTGTAGTCTCTTTCATGTTTTCCAATGGGTTCGTGTCAGCTTGTTGACACCCATAATAGTTTTTAGCTATATACTTGTATTTTTGTTGCTCTGCTGGTTCACCTTGCTGATGAATTATTGCTCTCTGGGAAGGCTTAATGTTAGGTTGCATGATATGTATTTTAAGTATCAAGAAAATTGCATTTCAATTTCATAGCATGGTTTTATATGAGTATCACCTACTTTAAACCGCGTATACGAAAAACTTCTATGTATACTAAACTTAGGAAATTGTGTATCCTCAGAATATTTTTTTGGTTGTCGTGCTCGCTTATAATAAAATGAAAGTATTTTCCACTGCGTATTTATATACTTTTACGGGTGGACTAGTTGACCCACTAGGCCGAGGGACACAGTCTCAAAGATAAACTAACTTCAACCTTAAAACAATAAACATGTCTTCTTTGCAAGATAGTTTTGTGCAATAGAGAATCCTGAGCGTCGATAGTTGTTCCCTACCGGACGTGGCATCACATCGCGTATTTTCCCTGACTCTGATCATATATTTATAAATTTATGTATGAGGAAAAATGCGGGTTGTGACAGTTGGTATCAGAGTGAGGTTGGTTTTGTTCGCTTGGTTCGTTAGACGATTTAGTCGAACGACCATTCGTTCTTAGAATCTTGATTCATTGCATACACATACTAAAGTGTCATCTATACGTCTTGGCTGAAGCATGATCACTACACTCATGAGCATGACAAAAGTATACGGGGCATATTATATAGTATGAGATGCATAATATGTGTTTGTATATGAATTCTCATAGGCATATCAACATGTGACTGTTATGTAGTATGGGATGCATAACAATCATCACATATATGTTTCATTAGATTTTTCTTTTCGTTACATGTGATATTATGTTGTATGGGATGCATAATATTTCATGTATACGCCGCTCATGATATGCATTAAGGCTTTTTAGAATGCATAGCACTGCATGCACATCATAACATCGCATAAGCACCCGTGCCAAGCTAAAGATTTATATGATGACACTTGTACACACATGATTTGAAATGGAAAATTTAAATGCTCATGCAAACATATGATATGCACAAGAGTCAAAGGATGATAGTATATCATCCTAAATTTAAAGCATGATATCATCTATCAAAACCCTAGAGCAATGTAGTAGCAAGAGCAGGTGTCTATACTTGTGTGGTCTGATCTAAGTGGAGTAGTTCTGGTTCTAACTAGGGTTTTTATGAGTTGTTTGTTCGTATGTATAGATATGCCGCCGAAGCGTGTTGCGACAAGGTTGACTCCCCAATATGAGGGCGAGTCTTCGGGTGCGCAGAGTGAGGCTGTGATCGAAAATCTGCGACAAAGTAATGAGGCTCTGTCAAGGTAGTTGGTTGCAATGCAATCGCAAATTCAGACGTTGTTGACTATCGCCGTTGGGCAGCAGCCGAGGGTGCAGAACCCTGCAGTAGATCAACCTGTACCGGTTCCTCTCGCTCCTCTGGTGCCTCCTATTTCGTTGCCGCTAGAGATGAACTTTATTTTGCATTTTTAGCGATTAGGACCCTCAACCAATGACGGGAGAGCTGACTTTATGGTGCTAGACGATTGGATCATTGCGATGGAGGAGATGTTTTCCTACTAGTGAATTTCCGCCGACCAAAAGGTTATGGTCGTTGCCTTCTAGTTGAAGGGCCTTGCGAAGGTTTGGTGGATTAGAGAAAAGGAAGGGCTTACTGATGGCTGTTCATGGGATCGGTTCAAGGGGATATTGTTGAAGAAGTTTATGCCGACAGTTGAGCAGGACAGATTGATGAATAATTTTCTGCACTTAATGCAAAGTCAGCTCACAGTTGGTGAGTATGAGATTGAATTCAGCAAATTGAGCAGGTTTGCTCCAGATTTACTGTCCATAGAAGAGGGCAGGGGGAAGAGATTTCTGGGAGGTCTGCGTAGCGAGATTCAGTAGCTAGCATGCGCTTACCGATCTGATACCTATTCGGATGCGGTAGAAGCTGCCCTGAAGATTGAGTCGATTGATAACGCCAAGAACCGTGGAAAAGAGTTAAAGAAAGCAAAACGAAAGGGTGAGGGGAGTAGTAGCCCTGCTCCAAGCAAAAAGGGCGGGCCATCGTGTAGTTTTTGTGGCCGCGTGGGTTGTTGGGTTTTTCTAGAACCATACATCACATGTAGGCGCAGCGGAATAAAAGAGAAACAACCCAAAAAGACTTGGATCGGCCATGAATATTGAATCAAGAAGTAAATCAAAACTAGGTATGAAATTACCTTGGCGGGATTGGATCAAATCCAACCTAGATGCTCCAAGAAGAAGATTGCCTTCGTCGGCTTTGCAAGAGTTCTCACGAGAATAATGTCTACGTTTCTACAGCAGTACACACGAGCCGGGAGAAGAAGACTACACCTTGCGCTTCCACGGATTGCTAGATCCGCTTCAGGAAGAACAACACCGGCGACAATCGTCGGAGAGGAAGTCGGCGGAGGCGATTCAGACGGAACTCCTTCCGTCTAGGGTTCGAGCGGAACTCCTTCCGTCGGCTTCTATTCGTAAGTAATGAGAACCCTAAAAGAAGTTATATTTATACCCAAAGGATAAACATACTTCTAGAAGAATCGCTATCCGCAGACCACACAGCAAAATATGGGATTCTGTTACAATTCGTCGGGATTCCACGGAACAGCATTCGTCGAGTTTTCACGGGACAATTTGACGAATTCCGACGAATCACATCAGACGACAACATTTTCCGAGTTAATGCTCTCTGTGACAATTCGTCGAGATTCCACGGAACAATCCGATGAATCCCGACGAATCCGACGAATCATGTCAGACGACAACATTTGCCGAGTTAAGGATCTCTGTAACAATTCGTCGAGATTCCACGGAACAATCCGACGAATCCCGACGAATCCGACGAATCATGTCAGACGGCAACATTTGCCGAGTTAAGGATCTCTGTAACAATTCGTCGAGATTCCACAGAACAATCCGACGAATCCCGACGAATCCGACGAATTCTATCCGTGTAAACCCGACGAATTCAGACAGCAACATTTGCTGGACTTCCCCCATTCTATATGGTGATTGGTAACCTTTACCAACATATTCAATCTTCCAACTTCTCCACATGCTCTTATGTGCGACCCTGCAGGCTCATATCGCGTTGGCAGTGACATTACATGTTTGACCACTTCTAGATCACAATGGTGACTCCAACATGGGTCACCCGTTCGAGAAGTGCTTTAAGCGGTTGGCCGCGCAGAGGAAACTTCAAGTTCTAGCAATCCAAGGTGAGTCGAAAGGTGAGGTTACTTGTGAGTCGTGCAAGCGGAAGGGGCATGATGTTGCCCACTGCTGGTCTAAAGAGAAGGTGTGCTTTCACTGTGGTCGAAAGGGGCATGGGCTGCCCACTGCCGAGTGAAGGATAGATCGTGCTTCCAATGCGGTCAGAAGGGGCATATGAAGTCTCAGTGCCCGCAGTTCCAGCCTGCTAGCCAGACCGTTCCTCTTCAAGTATTGCCGCCGCCACAGCAGCAGCAGATGAATCGGGGAAAAGTTGTGTTGAATGTCGTGACTAAGGAAAAAGCCCAATGTTCTACCCAAGTGATTTCAGGTTAGTTTTCGGTCTAGTCGCTAGCTTCTCTTGTATGACACTTTTGGTTTTGCGTTAGCGTTGTGTTGTGATGGTTCTTTAGGCGAGTTTAAGGTAAAGAATCAATAGACGCGTGTTCTCTTTGATTTGGGTGCCAACCATTCTTTTGTGGCGAAAAAGTTTGTTGACCGTCATCGCTGGACTGTTGATCAAGTCGACGAGCCACTCTGCGTCTGTTTTCTATCTAGTGACTCTATGGTAGAAAATCAGTGTGTCAGGAGGTGTCCGATTCTATTAGGAGGGTTCCTAGCTATTACCGATCTCAAGGTGTTAGAGTTGGAAGACTTCGACGTGATTTTGGGTATGGATTGGTTATCCAAAAATAATGTTGTCATCCAAAGCAAGGCTAAGCGCTTGGATCTTCTAATGGATAATGACCAGCCCCTGTGTGTGTATGGTTTTCCACGTCAGGATTCCCTGATTATCTACGCCATGCGTGCTCGAAGATATTTGGACTCCGGTGGTAGTGCCTACCTTGTTTCTCTTTTAGAAACAGCTTGTAAAGTACCTCAGGTTGAGGGTATTTCAGTTGTGCATGAGTTTCCAGATGTGTTTCCCGCCAGTCTTCCTGGTCTTCCTCCTGAGCGTGAGGTAGACTTTGTTATAGACCTTGAGCCCGGTGCTCGTCCGATTGCAAAGGCACCCTATCGTATGGCGCCGCGCGAGTTGGCGGAGCTGCGTACCCAATTGGATGAGCTTTTGCAGCGTGGCTTCATTAGGCCTAGTTCTTTGCCTTGGGGTGCTCCTATTTTGCTTGTGAAAAGAAGGATGGATCGATGAGGCTGTGTATTGACTATCGGGAGTTGAACAAAGTGACAATTAAGAACAGATACCTGTTGCCGCGAATTGATGATCTGTTCGATCAGTTGCGGGGCAGCGGTGTTTTCTCGAAGATTGATCTCCGTTCGGGTTATAACCAATTGAGGATTCGGGAGTCAGATGTGCCGTGTACTGCTTTTCGATCCCGGTATGGACATTTTGAGTTCTTGATAATGTCTTTTGGGTTGACTAATGCGCCCTCTGCCTCCATGGATTTGATGAATAGAGTATTCAAAGATTTCTTAGATCAGTTTGTTGTGGTGTTTATCGATGATGTGTTAGTGTATTCACGGAGCGCTGAAGACCATGTTTTGCATTTGCGTTTGGTTCTATCAACTTTGAGAGAGGATAAGTTGTATGCCAAGTTGAGCAAGTGCGAATTCTGGCTTTCTCAAGTATTTTTTCTGGGCCATGTTGTGAGTGAAGAGGGGATATTTTTGGACCCAACAAAGGTTTCTGCAGTCTTGGAATGGAGGAGACCGACATCGCAGAAGGAAATAAGAAGTTTCTTGGGATTAGCGGGGTATTATCGAAGATTTGTGCAAGGATTTTTCCGTGATGTTTGTGCCGTTGACTAAGCTTACTCAGAAGAACGCAACTTTGTTTGTAGTGATGAGTGTGAAGAAGCTTTTCAAGAGTTGAAGAGGAAGTTGTGTTCTGCTCCTGTCTTGGCTCTGCCTACTGAAAATGTAGAGTATGCAGTTTACGTAGATGCATTTCGAGTTGGTCTCAGATGCGTTCTGATGCAATAAGGTAGAGTAATTGCGTACAGGTCTAGGCAATTAAAGGTTCATGAAAGGAATTACCCTACGCATGACTTGGAATTTGCAGTTGTGATCTATGCTTTCAAGTTGTGGAGACACCTGTTATATGGAGTGTCCTGCAAAATCTACTCAGACCATAAGAGCTTGATTTATGTTTTCTCTCAGAAGGAGCTGAATTTGCATCAGCGCAAGTGGATGGAGTACGTTGCGGATTATGAAGTGGAAATTCTTTATTATCCAGACAAGGCGAATGTGGTAGCTGATGCTTTGAGTACAAAGTCGGCTTATGTCTTTAATCTCTCTGTGCAGTCTTTAGTGGAAGAGTTTTACGTGATGAATATAGCTGTGAAGCCTACGGTTGGGCCGTCTAGCGTGAAAATTGAAGATCCTTCTTGGATTGTTCTTACAAGGCTACATCAGAATGATGATCCAGACTTGCAGCATCTTCGAGGTAGGACTGAAAAGGAAGAGTTGCCGGATTTCTCTATTTATGAGGATGGTACCTTGAGATATCGTGGTAGATTCTGCGTTCCCACTGTTGAAGAGACTCGGGCAAAGATTTGAAGCTCATGATTCTAGCCTTGCCAACCACCCTGGTTCTACGAAAATGTACCGCGATCTGAAGCAACTCGTATGGTGGCCAGGTATGAAGAATGATATGGGGAAATTCGTGTCTAAATGTTATACTCGTCAGTGCGTCAAGGCAGATCATAAGAGACCTGGAGGTAAGTTGACGCCTCTGGATATTCTGACTTGGAAGTGGGAGAGTATCTCTAAGGATTTCATTACCGGTCTACCGAAGTCTCCCCGAGGGCACGATGTTGTGTGGGTGATCATTGATAGGTTGACCAAGTGTGCTCATTCCGTGCCATATAAGATTGGCTATTCTATGGAAAAGATTACCTCGCTTTATTTGCAAGAAGTTATTAGACTGCATGGTGTGAAGATGAGCATTGTGTCAGATCGGGATTCCAGATATATGTCTCGTTTTTTGGCAGAGCTTGCAAGAAGCCTTAGGCACCAATCTCAGATATTCTACCGCTTATCATCTGCAAACTAATGGGCAGACGGAAAGGGTGAATCAAATCGTGGAGGATATGATTAGATGTTATGTTCTGGATCACGGAGGGGCTTGGGATGAGCGACTCAGGCTCATGGAGTTTGCTTACAATAATAGCTATCAAGAGAGCCTGCAGATGACCCCTTTTGAAGCTCTGTATGGGAGGCGTTGCTGGACTCCCCTGTTTTGGGTGGAGGTTGGTGAAAGGCCGTTGTTAGGTCTAGAGGCCCTGGAGGAGATGAGCATTGTTGTGCCTCAGGTTCGTGAGAAGCTTCATGTGGTGCAGGAGCGCAATGAAAAGTACGCTAATCGGCGAAGGGCTGACCTGGAGTTTGCAGTCGGGGACATAGTTTTCTTGAAGGTTTCTCTGATGTCTGGTGTTAAGAGATTTGAGAAGAACCATAAGTTGGATCCCATGTATGTGGGGCCTTTCAAGATTATTGAGCGCATCGGAGTGTCTGCGTACGGACTGGAATTGCCTGCTTCGTTTCCTGGTGTTCACTATGTGTTTCATGTGAGCCAATTGCGAAAGTGTGTGCTTAGTGACCGGCAGTCCAAGACTCTGTGCCTTAGCTGCAACCAAATCTGTAGTATGTTGAGGAGCCTGTCCGTATTTTGGAAATGCAAGATTGGGTTTTGCGCAGGACGACGATTCCTATGGTGAAAGTTCTCTGGAGAAATCAAGATGTCAGGAGCGCAACCTGGGAGCTGGAATTGCGATGAGGGAATCTTACCCTCATCTGTTCATTTAGTTCCTTTCGGTGAGCATTTCTCCTGGTAAAGTCTATTTTTCCTTGTTTCCTCGATTAGCGTTTGTGTTGCAAAGTTTCGGGGCAAAACTTTCTTGTAGGAGGGGTGATTGTAACGTCCCAGAATTTTTGATTTATATTTAAATCGTTAATTCAGTTGTAGCGAGGGCATTACCATCTTAGGTGCGTCGTCATAGTTCGTCTCGAGTATTCGCGAGGTTACATTTGATCGAATCTTTATTTATCCTGGTACCCATATTTAATTAACATATAAAATATCTTATAATGACTTTCTTATCAAGTTCTCTACAGAATTTATATAAAAATATATTCTATAAAAAATTTAATTTAAAATTCTGATGGGATTTATATATGAAATTCTTGTATAAAAATTCTGATAAAGAGATTTACATATAAGAAATGTTCAGTGGAATCAAATTTATATAAAAGAAGCTTAGTGGAATCCATGGAAATCCACTTTACTATGTCTATAAATAAGATTTCTCATTTCTTCCGAAGGAAGCTTCGTCCCTTTTTCTTCTTAAGACCATTCGAGAGAGAGAGAGAGAAGGATGGAAGTTGGGGCTTTGTCGGAGGCAATTTCCTGTGGTAGAGGTGGTCGGATCTCTCGCCGGAGCGTGGATTCGGAGAGCTCTCGTCGAGTTCTTCCTCGGCGAAGGTGGCTTTGCGGTGTTGGCTTCTAATTAAGGCAAGAAGTTTTTCTTCTTCTCTTCTCCATTCTTTTAAATTGACCAAATCGATCATGATTCATGAAGTTATATAGGTAAAACCAGATATTTGGTTTAAGCTAATGATTCAATTCATGTTCAATAGGATTCATGGTAGTCGGTAGCACTTAGGAAATTTCTGGATTTCTGTCTAAATTCGTCGAGTGTTCTCGACGATTCGTCGATTGATCTCGTCGAATATCGTTTTTGTCGAGAGGCATTCGTCGAGTGACACCTTGTGGGCACGCCAAATTCGTCGTGTATACTCGTCGAATAGAGTTTTCGTCGAGTGGGATCCGTCGAGTGATTTCCAGCTTTCTTTTGGATTCGTCGGGTATTCACACCTAGTTCGTCGAGTGGATTGAGAGAATTCTTGGGTTATTTTGAGAGCCTGATCTAGGAGGTTTGAGTATTGTTCCAGAGGCTTTTATGTGAATTAACCTTTCAGGGCTATTCTGACCACTCATTGCCGAGTTCTTATGGCGACATGGTAAGTTGGATATGTTAAGTATTTTTTTGGGGCTGTTGATCAGTTTGACCATCACCTCTGAGCCGTATTGATGGACACGTGGTTGGCTTTGATCGGTTTTACCATCACCTCTGCTGAGTCGCCCTGACGGACATGTGGTTGGCCTTGATCGGTTTGACCATCACCTCTGAGACGCAATGTCGGACACGTGGTTGGCTTTGATCAGTTTGGCCATCACCTCTATTCCGCCGTGACGGACACGTGGTTGGTTCGGCTGACTTGGTGCTAGTTCCCCCCTTGTTCTTGCTTATTGAGCTGACTTTATTAATGAATATTACTCCTATTTCTCTTGCTAACTGGAAATCCTACCTAGATATTTGTGTGGTTTTCTTGCTCCCCTTTGAGCTGAGGCATTCCATTCATTGAAATACCTCAGGTTCAGGATTGTAGCTGAGCTGGTGGACAGGAGGTTTCTCTCAGGCTCTTGAAGGTGGTACCTTTTTCCCTCCTCGTTGAGGAGTCCTTTTGTCGTCTGTAGACTCTTTCATGTTTTCCTATGGGTTCGTGTCAGCTTGTTGACGCCCATAATAATTTTTAGTTGTATACTTGTATTTTTCTACTCTGTTGGTTCACCTTGCTGATGAATTATTGCTCTCTGGGAAGACTTTATGTTAGGTTGCATGATAAGTATTTTAAGTATCAAGAAAATTGCATTCCAATTTCATAGCATGATTTTATATGAGTATCACCTACTTTAAACTGCGTATACGAAAACCTTCTATGTATACTAAACTAAGGAAATTGCATATCCTCAGAATATTTTCTTGGTTGTCGTGCTCGCCTAGAATAAAATGAAAGTATTTTTCGCTGCGTATTTATATACTTTTACGGGTGGACTAGTTGACCCACTGGGCCGAGGGACACGGTCTCAAAGATAAATTAACTTCAACCTTAAAATAATAAGCATGTCTTCTTTGCAAGATAGTTTTGTGCAATTGAGAAGCCTGAGCGTCAGTAGTTGTCCCCTACCGGACGTGACATCACATCACGTATTTTCCTTGACTCTGATCATATATTGATATATTTATGTATGAGGGAAAATGTTGGTTGTGACAACCACCACACCACTTGAGGCTAAATCTCCTAGGCCACTCTCGGGCCCACTCCCCAGCCTTGATAGGATCTGGATTCTAGCAAGACCCCCTTGAAGTAAGGGCTTTGGACCAAAGCAAGAGGCCACTTCCCCTCTTTTCTTTCCAAGCCCAATACAAACCACCCAAGCCATGCCCCTCGTGATTTGGACAAGTGATAGTCCATGCCCTCTTACATGGAGGCCAGCTCACCCCACAACTTTGTTTGGGTTAAAAGAAACCATAACTTAAGGGGAATTAATCCCACACCGTGAGATAAGGGGGGGACGGGATCCTCCCAGCCTCATAAATAGACCTCCCCTCCCTTCAAATGATGTCACTCCTATGCCTAGCTCAGGCCGACCCCAACGCACCCCTACCGAACCCCTGCCTCACCAGAAAACACCCTACCTGAGCCCCTCCTCCACCTTCCACCTCCAATGGAAGATCTGCCCGAGTGATCCAGGAGGCCCTCCACACAGGTGGTTCCTCCCCCTCCTCTTCTTCCCTAACTTCCCGAAGATCTTCATGTGGGCTCCGACCGTCGGAGCGCCACCGCGGCACCATCGAGCTCGGTTGAGCTTTGGAAGGTGGCCGAGCATAGTGAGGCTCCCCAGCGCCTCTTGGCTCATTGGGAGAGGAAACTCGCCGGAGAAGGCTTGGACGCCCTCTCTGGGAGGCACCAAGGTGGTGGCGCCTCCGGAGGAGGAAGCTCCGACGACGTCCGTGGTATTTTCTCCGTAACAGAGAACTCTTGCGGCTGTCGGCGACGCCAGGTCGTCAGAACACCGCCGGAGAATACGTCGGCCCCCGACGAGTCGGCTGGGGGTGGAGTCGTAACTGGCTGGTGGATGGAATGCGGTGACATAGGCCCGCAATCATCTGTTGCACAGAGGCGTACAGTTACCGTCCGATCTCCATCAGGAGATCAGACGAACGTGATTTCCTTAATGGATCGAGCTCATGATTGAATTCTCACAGCTGATCCACGCATGATCTGCTGCGGGGGCCGGAAGAAAACATGATGTATGGCTCTATCTTACTAGACAGGATCCCTTGCGATTAGTGTTGTCCGCAAACCAAATAACAGAAGTTTTTTTTATTTCCTGTGTGTAATTTATGGCTCGGATGAGAAAAGTTTGAACATGAAAGTTGTTTATCATTGCAAAGGAAATCTCTCGAAAATGTTTCATAATTTTTTGAATAGTCTAGCTATTTTTAGAAATTAAATTATGGGAGATTTTTCTATTTTTAATTTAACATAGGATCTTAAAATGGTGAGAAAATTCTGGAAAAACTTTTGGAGATGCACGGAGCCTATATACACCCTCAATAATTATTTGGTGAATTTGTTAAATAATTTGCTAATTTTAGTGATTTAAATAAAACAGATCTCTTCACTATAAAAAACTCTGAGGGACATCTGCTCAATTAAAACTGCTGGATATTTTACATTGAGCAATTTTACTATGTCAAACTATGTCGACATAGTGTGTTGTTGCAGGTTATGAACATTAAATCTGCATGATTGCATGCTAGCTAGTAGAGTTTTATAGATTACTGTTTATTACTGCATTTCAGTTATTGCTGATATGTTGTTGAGCTAGCTCCTAGCTTATTTCCTATATGCATATATCTATACTACTATATAAGAAAATAGGCTTATCGGTGTAATGCCCTGCCAATCAATACCCACCGTCCGATCTAACAATGAAATTTCTCTATTTAAACCCAGCCGTCCGATCTGATTTCATCACAACATCTCAGCTGTTCGATCAACCTGAAACGTTGATTCAATCTCGACCGTCCATTTTTTTTCCCTAGGTCTCCTAAACCTACCTTGATAGGGTGTCTTAAACCAATAAATTTTATAGGACCCCTACCTTACAAAGTGAAATTACTATCTTACCCCCACTATTTTGAAAAAAACAGGTTGCGGGCGGGGCAGGCCTGTGGGCCCTGCTTATTACAGTTATAGGGTCTTGAGCGGGGTTTAAACTATTTTTTAATTTAAAAATTATAAATTTTTTAAAGAATGCGGCCGCCCGGGATCGAAGTGGCGACCTCCCATACAGGAATGTAAACCTTTACCACCCTGCCTATAATGGAGATTTGAAGATCCCAGAACTATTTTATACATATAATAATAAATTGATATACATATTATGCCCCATGAGTTATGTTTTGTGCAATTTTTTTATATAGCATTAAATTTTTTTCTTTCTAATATATATATATATATATATATATATATATATATATATATAACGGTTCAACCCCAGTTAAACCGGTTGGACCAATTCGACCTTGAACCTCTCCCTCTGCCGGTTCGATGCCCGGTCCGATTTTCAAAACCTTGATATTATTTTTTTTAAAACATTTAAAAAAAACTTGTTTTTTTTAAAAAACACATTTAGAAATCACATCATCCGTGAATTCATTCTCTTTAAAATGAATTTAAATTTATTAATTAAATTAATCATTATTAATTATGAGTCGGGCACCCCGAAGCCCGTCGGGCGCCCCGATGCCCGCCGGTGCGGGCGAAGCCCGCCGTGGGGGCGGGCAAAGCCCGCCGCTGCTGGCCGGGTACTGTCGCGCAGGGCACGGGGGGCCCCCCGTGCACTGTCACTCGTATATATATATGTAAATATATATAATATATATATACATACATATATATACAGACATACATACATATATATATAGACACACACACACATATATACACATATATACACACACACACAGAGATATATACACACACACACACACACACACACACACACACATATATATATATATATATACACACACACATATATATATATGTATATATATATGTATGTATATATATGTATATATATATATATGTATGTACATATATATATAAATATATATATATATATACATATGTATATATATACATATGTATATATAATATATACATATGTATATATATATAGATATGTACACATGTATATATGTACACATGCATATATGTACACATGTATATATGTACAGATGTATATATGTACATGTTGCGGAACGCTTAGGGCTCTTGGTAGACCGGTCCAAATGAACCACCTTAGCTCGTGAGCGAACTAAGCGTGCAAACAGTCAATTCGAGATTTGCTGAGTACACTGTGGTTTTTTAATGTGGAAAACCCGGAAAGGGTAAAAAACCACGCGGCCGGAGCTTTGCCGACCAAACTTCACTATCTTCTGGGGGTTACAATTTGGTAGTTAGAACTCGAGCGCGACAGGCCGCCGCTCGTTACAATAAGAGAGAGAGAGAGAGAGAGAGAGAGAGAGAGAGAGAGAGAGAGGGTTCTGGAGGTGACAGGCCACCTTTCAGAAAACTAAGTCTTTTTCCCTTCTGAGAATCTTGGAGAACAAAAGTGAGAAGGCTCCGGAGAACGAAAGTGAGAAGCCCTGGAGAACAAAAGTGAGAAGCTGCGTCGCCTTTCGGGATGAAGGAAAACCTCAAGTCCCGCATTAGATCTTCAAGCGCCGAAGGAGAATTCCGCAAAAGTCTGCAAGGAGCTCTCCCGGGCCTCGAAAGCAAGTTCCCCTCAAATGAAGCCTTGGGCTCCTTTTATAGCTTTGGCCAAAGGCAATCCAGTAATTTCGCCGTTTGCAGTTTCCATAAATGCTCGGCGGACGAATCATATTTTCTGGCTCGGGGCACACGGATCGCCATTTTTCGTAAATGACTACCTTACCCTCCGGGCAGTTCGGGTAGTTCGGGCAGTTCGGGCAGTTCTGTTGGAGAAACCGGAAAGACAAAAAGTGAGCACGCTGGAAAGACAAAAAGTGAGAAAGTCAGAAAGACAAAAAGTGAGAAAGCTTCTGAGCGCGCTCAGAAGCGTTCTGAGCGCGCGCGAGCGCTGAGGTGTTCTGAACGTGTAGTGGATCACGGAGGTGCCCTAGGCGGACGGCGGAGCGGGGATGTTGGGGAAATCATTTATCTTAACCCCTAGAATTGAGTAGAATATAAATTCTAAGAATGAAATATTAGGCTAAGTAAATATGCGTCGAATAGTATTCGACGCAACGTCGAAATATAGTCGACGTTTCTCTCAGAATGAGTCGAAGTAACTCTAAGAAGAATTCGACGTAATCATAGTCGACGTACCTCTGACTTCTAGTCGACGCATTTGATAAAGTCGACGCACCTTTGTCGACGCACCTTCCTTATTCTCCTCTCGACGTCCAGCCAGGATGAAATCGACGTTTACGTCGAATAGTAATCGACGCACGTCGATATCTACAAGTAATTCAAAAATACGTCAGATCTCTTTCCTTCTTTCCGTAGATCTGATTTTTATGGAATGATATTATTCTTTTATAGCCGTTCTGAATCAGCCTTTCATTCTGTTTGATTCTTGGCTAATTTGATTAAGATTGTTATGGATATTATTTGAAATCAGAATGAATTCCTTTCCTTCTACAGAAATATTGATTATGGAAATTCTAATCTCTTTCTAATTCTCTGTCTGCTAATTGATTATTCTCCTTTAGCAATATCTTTTAAGCAGAGCTATAAATAAGAAGGAGGTCGACAGAGAATAAAAAGGAGTGATCGACCATATACATTTGAAAAAGAGGAAGAGCTCCCAAGTGAAGAGTGAGAAAGCTGAGAAAAGAGATAGTGTGCTGCAGAAAAGAAAAAGCCTTCATCTTCTCCTTCTGAAGCCATTCTGCTGCAAATTCTGAAAGCTCTCACAAAAGAGAGAAAAGCTTACAATCTCCTTCTCACTATAGAAGAGAGATCATATTCACTATACTTGTGCTTCTAATCTTCTTGCTAGGAAGAAGATTCTTTCTTACATATATTGTCTTCTGTTCTTCTACTTGTTCTACTTCTTCTTCTCATTCTATTTTCAAATTGTGTAAAAGAGTTTTTAGAATCTCTCTTCAAAAAATTCAGTTGTAGTGGTTCTAAGAGTCTCCTTACCAAAAGACTCAGTTTGGTTCTAAGAGTCTCCTTATCAAAAGACTCAGTTTGGTTCTAAGAGTCTCCTTATCAAAAAACTCAGTCTGGTTCTAAGAGTCTCCTTATCAAAAGACTCAGTGCAAGTTAGTGAATTCCTACCAAGGGGGTAGAAGAGTGGACTACCCAAAGTTTGCGGAACCATTATATTTCTTTGTGTTGTGCTGTGATTTTCTTCTTGCTATTTTTTCTTTACTTACTTAATTCTTGTTGGTGTGTGGGAAGCCTAAATCTGTGATTATTACACATATATATATATATATAAAATAGCACAAAGTATTTTTAAATCTCTATTCACCCCCCCTCTAGAGAATTCTAGTGAGGTTAACTGTGCACTTTCAATTGGTATCAGAGGGATGTTGATCTAAAAAGGGTAACTCCTTGATCAAAAAGATCCTACCTCATATATATATATATATATATATATTTGAAAACTATTTCTTTTCACATGGCACAAATCAAAGATTATGCTTCCACCAGACCACCAATGTGCAATCTTGAAAAATTTGCAAATTGGAAAACAAGAATTAGGATTTATATGAATTCTATTGATGAAGAATTATTTAATGTTATTTTGACAGGTCCTCCCAAGCCTAATAAAGAGACTCAAGTGGTGAAGTGACCCAAACACTTGTCCCAAAGGCTGAGTGGACAGCTGAAGAGAAGAAGGCAGAAACATGTGATGCAAAAGCTGTGAACATTCTTGTCTCAACCCTCTCAGATGAAATCTTTCAAAAGGTTGTTGACTGTGAATTAGCTAAAGAAATATGGGAGGCTCTTACAAAGATGGTAGAAGGAAGTGCTGATGAAAGGAAAGATAGAAAGGCTCTATTGATCTCCCAATATGAGAACTTTCAAAAGAAGCATGAAGAAAACATATCTGAGATGTATGATAGGTTCAGTCTGATCATAATTCAATTAAGGAGCCTGGATAGAGAGATCTCTCTCACAGAGATCAATGACAAACTGTTAATGAGTCTCCCAAGTTCATGGGACTCAAGAATATGGGCAATAAGAGATACAAGAGGACAAAGGGAAATCTCAACAGATGCCCTCTTAGGAAAACTCAAATCCTATGAGCAACTGCTGAAAACTAGAGAAGAGAAGGAAAGAAGAGGAAGCACTTCAAACTCCTCAAAAGATAGAAACATTGCTTTGAAAGCAACAGAAGAAGAGACCCCTGTCACCGAAGAAGAATTATTCAGCCTCCTGGCCAGGAGATTCAAGAAATGGGTCAGGACAGATGGGTCTAGAAGGAGAGAATCAAAACCAAGGTATGATAAAACTCCTACTAAAGAAATCATTTGTTATTCCTGCAGGAAAACTGGACACATTTAACCAGAATGTCCAGAAAATACTGAGAAAGAGAAAGATCTGAAAAAGAAAGATCTCAAGAAAAAGGGGAAGAAGAAAGAAAGAGGCTTCATTGCAGAAGCTTGGAGTGAAACAGATTCTGAGGACAGCACCTCATCCAAAAGTGACAATGATGAGTCTAAACAAGAAGACCTATGCTTAATGGCTTTTGAAAGCTCAAATGAAGAACATGGTGCTAAATCATGGAGTGAGACAGAATCAGAAGGAAGCATCTCTTCTGAAGATGATAAAGAAAATAGCCCTATTCTTATAGAGGAATCCGAGGATAAGGATGAGGTAAGCATTTTTGATGACATAGATTTTTTGTGTGATGATTTCAAAAATGATTTTAAAGGATTATGTTTAGATCAACTAAAAGCTAAACAAGAAATTAAGAATCTAAGAGAACAAATTAATGTCATTAAAAACCAGAGAAATATAGAGGATACTTATTCTAAAAATTATGAGTTAAGGGCTAACATAAGAGAAAAAGAAATAGAGAGGGCTAAAATAGAAAACCAGCTTCTTAAAAATAAGGTATCCCAAGCAAAAGCTTTTGAAGAATCAATAAAAATGAGAAGCCAAATACTCAAAGAAATCACAGAAAAACAAACAAGAAGACATACAAATCTTGGACTAGGAGCTGATCCCTCAGTTAATCTAATTCCATCCAACAAACCTGCTTGGATGAGCCCTGTTAAATTTACTAAACCCATCAAATCAACAAACCAAGAAGAAGACTCACAAAATAAGGGAGAAGACTTCAAGGAAATAAACAAATTTGATGAAACATCATACTATTCAGCTGATGACTCTTAAACTTCTTCTGAGAAGGCAACTAGGCCAAGAGAAACAACTCATAAAGAAATAAAATCAAAAAAAGGGAAAAATAAAATTTGTGAAAACACAATTACGTCGACTTCATATCGACGCATGAATAATAGTGCGTCGAATTCTACTCGACGCAATCTCTCAGATGCTTCGACCTCAATTCGGCGCTTGAATAAAAGTACGTAGACTTCAAATCGACGCAACTTCTTCTATGCATCGATTCCAGATCAACGCAATCTGGAGAAAGCACCGAGTATAAATCGACGCAACTATCAACATACGTCGAATAGATATCGACGCATACAAACTCAGAGCAACATAAAGACAGAACACTTCCATCCTCCAAAAATCTTCCATCTTAACCCCCATTCAGGACCCATTCATCCTGATCATAATTTCTATCCCAGTCAAAACTTTTATCCTAATCAAAATTTTTATCCTAATCAAAAGGTTTATCCTAATCAACACCACTATCTCTCTCTAAACTCAAAATCCCATAATCTAAAGATAGTCAGATGTTATATATGCAATAAAATTGGCCACATTGCCAAACAATGTTGGTACAATCAATCTAATTATAAAAATTAGTCCAAGACTGTCTTAAAAAACATTAGGAGCAGGAAGAAATAATCTCTCATGGAAAAACCCAAAATTTTTCAGGAAAATAAAAGTCACGTTCGATTTTATAATCAACGCACCGTCGATAACTATCAATAATAACTTAAATCGACGCATGCGTCGACTCCAATCGACGTATACGTCGATATGAAACCCTAACATCTTACTTCAGACTGTATCGACGCTTATGTCGAATTCCACTCGACGTAACGTCGACTTCATGAAAAAGAGCGACAATACTAAAGTATTTTCGGTCCCATCCATTGTAGTACCGAATATGCCTCGAATTGTGTCTCATTTCGACGTTTCACCTGACTCAAATATACTCTTCAGTTATAAATCCTCTCTCACTCTGCATCTTTCATCCCTATTACCTCTCAGTCCAGCCATCTCTTCCTCTTTCTCACTGACCTACAATGGCTCCCAAGATAAACTCTGGGTTCAACATTGACCTCGAATCCTTCCAAGCCGCCGCAGAAAATTATAAGAGCATCATAGCTCTCTTCACTGAAGCTGGTCTGGATAAGCTCATCTCCACAAGATGCAAGCTCCTGGATACATAACTCACAGAGCTGATGACTAATGTTGAGATATCTGAACAAGGAGAAATCACAGGAACAATCCATGAGACACCTGTCTCAATTTCTGCAGAACACTTTAGGACCACCTTTGATCTACCATCAGGTACAGTCCAATATTATCCTTGTTCAAATAAGGAAAGCAAATCATTTTCTAAAGAATAACTAAAATAATTCCCCTATCATGTGATGAACCTATGGAACTTACCCCTGATGAAATAAAGAATCTGTTAATCACCATGAAGTTCTCCAAAGATAGACCAATCCACCTGAAGAAAATAGACTTCTCTGAGGAGTATAGACTGTTGGCAGACATAGTAGGGAAAATATTACTATGTAAGATCTCTGCCCATGATGCAGTGCCCAAGCAGCAACTGAACATCATGGGGGCCCTTGTGCTGAAGAAGAAGGTAGACTGGGCAAGCTGCCTGCTCAAAATGATAGGCTTTAAATACTCTCACAAAGAGAATGCCTACATGAGAATTATGAGCCAAGTACTCTTCCACTCCTTCCCTGACCTATGTAGGTCAAAAGGAATCCCCATTCCACCTGGCAAGAGGATGTCCATAGCTCTCTTCTCAAAATGGACCAGGCAAATTCCCAAGCCTGGTGCCATTCCTGAAAGGACTCCATCTCCTCTCAACTCTCCTGCTCATCCATCTTCACCTCCTCCTCCTCATGCATACATCTCTTCTGTACCACCATCATCCACACCTTCACAAATACCAACTCAATCACCTGCTCAACCCTCCTTTATTCCTCCACCTTCTCCATCCAATACACCTCATCAAAATGATATAGTTCTGTTGGAACATGGTCTTCCGCATCTCCTAGGTTTGAGAATAACGAATCCTATGTGTATTTGATCTTGTGTGTTCAAGTGTGCAGGTTAACATAGTCCATATGACTCAAGGAGTACTCATGATGACTGCCCCCAAAATTGAGGCCAAAATTCGAACAAGCTCACTAGCGCCGGTGGTAGCGATAGCGCCCGGCGCTAGCATTGATTAGCTCGATTCCGGCAGCATTTTTAGAAGGATCTAGCGCCCGGCGGTAGCTACTAGCGCCGGCGGTAGCATGGCGCACAAGAGGCATAAAGCAAATTGTTGCCACGGATGGGAGATTCGGCCGCGCAAGATCATTCCTAATCCGGGCTAGCATCGGCGGTAGCGCTAGCGCCGACGGTTGCGTGAAGGCTATAAATTGGATGCTTTGGCTCCGTCTTCTTCTTCCTCCTCCAATCCCAAACTCCAGAGCTTCGTGCCACAGCAGAGAGAGGAAGATTCAGAGCGATACTCCCACAATTCCATAAAGCCTTAAGGAGATCAGTGGAGAAGATTTCAACACGCTTCATCATCGTGACGAAAGACCGCATCGACAACGATCATACTCTGCGTCTTCGTCTACTTCTCCAAGAGATCCAAATAGAGGGAGTTTTTATATTATTGTCTTTTTCATTTCACATCTTTTCTTGTAATCGTTTAAGTGAAATTGCCTCGTGTTGGCGACTAGGTCTGGGGTAGGACTTAGGGCTGAAATTCGCCTCGTGTTGGCGACTAGATCTAGGCTAGGTCTAGGGGGTGCTCGAGGCCTTTCTGGGGATAGATTGGCTAGAGCGGCTTGAGGCCGTATCTGGGGAGAGATCGGCTAAAGCCAACCGGTTCGTGGGGATACGAGTCGGTATAGAAAACGAAAAAGAGTTTTTATTATTCGCCTCCGATCTCTAGCGCCATTGAGATCAAGTTTTGCAAAACTTATTTAATATCAATAAAGCTTGTCTCTCTTTTTGTTTTACTTGACTTCTTGTTTTATTATTACAATATTCCAAAGTTTTCTAAATAAAATATAAAGTTTTTGAAAACCCTTATTCACCCCCCCTCTAAGGGCGCCGACCGATCTAACAAGTGGTATCAGAGCGAGGTTTTATTCCAATCGGCTTAACAACCGGGAATAATGGCGTCTCATGATCTCGCTTCAACTAGTGGGGCAAATTTCTGTGAAGATGAAATATCACATAAACCACCCTTGTTTGAAGGAACAAATTATAAAGGATGGAAAATCTTAATGGAAAAATTTATTAAAACTTTAGACATCGAAGTATGGAACTTAGCAATTATAAGACGTGCGAATGAATCGAATAAAAAAGAACGTCAGCTAAATGCCAAAGCCAAACACTATTTATTTTGTGCACTATCTAATGAAGTTTTCAAATTTGTGTATTGCTTTTCTAGTGCTTATAAAGTATGGAAATTTCTTGAAGAAATGTATGATCTACCTCTCGCAGGTATGGAACAAACACAGGAGGAAAAGAACGTACAAGCATCCATTATCATTCAAGAAGATCTCTCTCGGAGCGAAGCCATGGAGAATATTGAAATAGAAAAGGAGAACAATACACCAAGAGAAAAAGAAGAAGGAACCTTACTTTTGGAAGAGGAGTGCCAAGAAGACGACAAAGGAACAATATGTTCAAATCCTCCCTCATCCAAAAGCAATGTAAGGAAATCAAATTCTATCTTTTGTACTTCTATCTCTTCATTGCAATTGTTACAAAATACTAAGCACAAAATTAAGAAATTAAAGAATGCTAATAAACTATTGCGCTTAGAAAATAAAAATTTAAAAGCAAAAGTTAAAGTAGTATCAAAATCTGATTTATCTAGCTTTACTCATGTCACTTCAATTGAAAATACAAAACCTTGTCTTGATTGTAATAATACAACAACAACAACACTCAAGCCTTTATCCCACCATAGTGGGGTCGGCTATATGGATCCTCTGTCGCCATTGCGCCCTATCTTTAAGCATAGTCTCATTAATGCCTAAGTACATCATGTCTTTCTTTATAGTTTCATTCCAAGTCTTTTTTGGTCTACCCCTCCCCCGTTTAACATGTCTAGTGACTAAACTCTCACAACGCCTAACAGGTGCCTCTAATGAAAAATTTAAGGAACTTGAAAAAGAAATTATTTTTATAAAAAGACAAAATGAAAAATTATGTTTAGAAAATTCATCTTTAAAAATTAATTGTGCTAAGTGTAAGGACTATGAAATTGAAATAAAAGAGATGGATGAAACATTTGATGAGTATAGGGATAAATATGAAAAACATATTGACTCAATTATTGCCACTCTTAAAAATAGCACAATAAATTATAATAAAGCTAGACATAATTTAAAATCGAGAATGATGAACTAAAATCAAAAATCAACTTGCTTAAGGAAATCATTAAGAAAAACGCTCAAAACATTCATTCACAATCTCAAGGTATATCTAAAAGCAAGTTGAATATAATTTCTCAAAATGTTGATAAATCCAACAAAGGAAATAAAAAATATCAAATGCTTGAAAATAAAATTCCAAATCATTATCACTTACAAAATAACCACTCTCCCAACATAAACTTAAAGATAAACAAATTTCCTATAAAGAATGTTTTGCAAAATCATCATGGAAATTTGATAAATAAGAATAATAGTAAACCAAGTCTTGAATGGAGACCAAAAAGCAAAAATGAAAACTTAAATGCAAGGATCCATTCATCACATTCTTTTCCCAACTTAAATTCAAATGAAAACAAATTTCCATTATATAATAAATTCAAGAGTAATGATTATGGAAATTTGAAAAACAAAAATTACATTTTTTCATGGTTCGAATGGAAACCCATACTTAAGAATGACACATTAATGTCAAACGTAAGGGCCCATTCAAACATATCTCCCCAAAAGAAAACACGATGTATTTGGGTACCCAAAGGAACCGTCACTCCCGGTCCTCTTTGGATACCTAAATCTTTTATTCATTAGTATCCCATCATTTGCATGAAGTAGAAATCAATTAAAATGAAATACACAAATTTCTACTTCATGATGTGCTTTAATGTCTTTTCTATCTTTTTCTTTTTGTGTTCTTTTTAAACTATCATGCCATGGTCATCCTATATAGTATTGGAAATATGATTTTATCTCATAAAGCTTAATGAGTTTATAAATCATTTTTGATCAAAATTCAAAATCATATTTTTATTTTGATGACCTATCTTTTATTATTATAAATATCTTATATTATCCATATGAATCAAACTCTAAATTTGCTATAAGATATTTCAAATTAAATCCGGTTATTAGGCTATTAAGATTCTTAGCCTTCACCAACAAGTGGTTTAGTGAAATAACTTGATCTAAAAGAAAATTCAAGATTTAAATAAAAGCTCAACTTTCAATATGGGAGTCATTGTTCACAAAAAAAAATTATATTGTGTTCTCTCCTTGATGTCAAACATGATCTAAACCATCACTATTGTTCACCTATCAAAAAATCACATATATATATTCAAAATTCTTAATTAAAGGAAAATCACTAAAATGTGTTGAAAGAAGTTATCTTCATAATGAATATTGAATTCACAAACACCACCATGATCTAGTGATATCTTTTGCTAAACATCTCTAAAATCATAATTCATATCAAGAATCATCTATAAACAACTATCACAAATTATATGATAACAATTGATATTATAATTGTTTGCCATGGTTGGTGTTATGGTATATTATGTGTGTATTGTGATTTATTTCTAGTTTAGACCTTTGAATCATTTTGATATCAAATCAAATAGAATTGTCACTCCATTCTAGGTCTCTAAGTTGAAACACAATCAAACTTTGACAAAACATTAATCTCAAATTTATCGTACTAACATTGTCACCTGAAGAATATTTATATCTATGTTAGGTTTTATATGTCAGGGCATATCCATGTTACTATTTGCGTGAACATTACTCCTTGTTCACCGAAACCATGCATATTTGATTTGTTCAAACATGATATCTTGGGTTTTTGAAAGTGCACAGTTAACCTCACTAGAATTCTCTAGAGGGGGGGGGGGGGGGTGAATAGAGATTTAAAATATTTTGTGCAAAGTAGATATATATATTTGTATGATCACAGATTAGAGCTTCCCACACACACCAACAAGAATTAAACAAATAAAGAAAGTAAATGCAAGAAAAGAAATCACAGCACAACACAAGAAAATATAGTGGTTCCCCATGTTGAAACCTGCAACAGGTCTCTTGAGTTCGGACCCACTGGAGGTGCAGCCGATGCTTACTTCTCCCTCACTAGACTCTCCTGACGGTTGATGTGAGAATAAGAAAAGACCCAAGGCTGAAGCGAGGAGGTCCCGCCACACACCCGTAAGATCTTAGAGAGCTTCCCCTCCCAAACTAGAGCTCAACCGGGCACCTTGGAGGGCACTAGCAGCCGACCAAAAACTAGCCTGGAGGAGAGGATTCTCTAAAATCGGATCCCCTCCAAGGTGCCCTTAAGGGTCTATTTATAGTTTTTCCTAGGCTGGTCTGCAAATAGCCTGAATCCGCCTTTTAACTTTACTAATCGCACCCCAAATTGGTCTGCTGATAGCCTAACTCCGCTGTTCTGAAGGGCTATTTGCAGCCCACCAGGGGTATTATGGTCTTTTTCCCCTCAAAACCTTTGGGGCGAGTGGTCCGTGAGGGCACCACTCACCGATCTCCCGCTCAGCTGGGCGAGTGCCCATGCTACTGAGCGAGTGGTCCGTGAGGGCACCACTCGCCGAACTTCTTCTCGCCTGCAGCGTACCCCCACTAATCCGGGGATCTCTCCACCTTCCTTAGCCTGGGCGAATGATCCGGCTGACCCAGGTCTCGCCAGTTGGCTTGAGGGACACACTCGACGAATACGGGTTGTACACAATCCCCGCTCTTTGCGAGCGGTTCCTACGCTCGGAAAGAACAGTCCAACCCTGTATTCGGTGAGTGCTTGCTGACTGGACCCATAAGACTCTGTGGGTCCCACCGTCATCCTATATATACCTCCTCATGTCAGACTTTTCTGGACCATTTTTATATCTCGGCCCGGAGTTTTCTCTCCCTGGACCTTTCGCCACTTCCAATGTCTCTCCACAAGTCTTCCATGAGGCCCCTCTCGCAAGAAATGATCGAACGCCTGGCTGCGGCCCAGACTGCAACCGCCCCCAAAACTGCCAGATTTGCTCCCTGACTTACATCCAAGCGAGACTCGAACGCCCCATATGTCTCGCGACGAGCCAAAGCGATTCGGATGAATCGCCAAAAAGGCGAGACCGCCTCGGACTCTCCGATGAATACTCTTCCAGACCCCGGGACTCAGGTATGAAGATTCCTCCTGCCTTTCCTTTTAGTTTCTGCCTCCTTATTCTGCAATCGCTCCGACCATTCGCAGGGGATTTCGGTGCCTGCGGACGGCCACGGGGCCGTTTTGAACAGTGTCGTGGTGCCACCTCTCGCGGATGAGGCACCTCCTCCAGATCTGGACCTTGCTCCTCCACCCCCTCCGGGAGAGACCATACTTCAATCCAGTAAGTTGTGAACCCTCTCGATTTTCCTTTCATGTTGCTCGTTACTGACCATTACCTCTTCCCAGCCCTCAACCCTGACGTCCCGCTGCGGGACTCCATTCCTCCAAGTCCCCCTGCCCAGCAGAACCCCTCTGTTACCGCGAATGAGCCGAGGGTCTCCCCTGAGCGGGAACTGGGTCAGCACCTCCGTGCTGATGACCGTACGAATGCTCCGGCTCCTCCTCCTCCGCTTTACCGCCCCGGGAAAGGGAAGGTTCTACCACCTTCCGCAGGCTTGTCTGGGGTCCTCCACCATTCGTCTTGCCCCTCAGGTCATAGGGAACCCGTCCCAGGTCAGTTTACTCACCTGCCCCTATCGTACTCGCTTATTTTACCGCAACTGACCTAGTTATGATTTCGCAGGCTATCGGGAAGCCTCCCCCCTTGATTCCTACAACGAGGGGGAAGAGGGGATGCTCTCGCCTCTCCCCTCCCCTGGGGATCTCGCTGACTTCCTGGGCGACTCCTCAGATCACGCGACCCTGAAGGAGCGAATCACAGAGGTCTTGGTGAAGCTCATCCACATCCAACGGAACGTCGCCGACTAGGTGGATGATGTGCGGCTGGGAGTCGCTCGTGATTTAAAGGACCTTCGGCGGGACTACTCGCGCCTTCTCGCGACGGTGGAGCGCCTGGGCGGTGAAGGAGGGGAGTTGTCTCCCGGAAGACACGCCGCGCGAGCCCGGGACCAACTCCAACTGGCTTCCCATGAGATCACCAATATGCTCGCGTACTACCGCCCGCGAATGCCCCTGGAAGCTGGGTCGCGAAGGCGAGGTCGGTGGGTCTGGGAGGAGTTCTGATCTTGTCGACATTCACCCCTCCTGTTATTTCTTTCCTCATTTTCTGTATTGCGGATGCTGGACTTTTATATTTGTCTGTAATAATTTTATACTCTACGCTTTGCGAATGCTCTATTTCTCGTTTTTTTGTTTTTCTCGTAGCTTGCCTGGGTATTGCCGAATGATATGCTATTGCCGAATGTTTTCTTAGCTCTTTCGCGTGGCCGTCGAGCGAATAGCCACAGGGCATTCGCCATTAATGGGCGAGAGGGATCGGCCCGGGTTTCGAGGCATCAGGAAGGCGTGATTGCTATCCGCACACCCGTTACCTCGAAAGCCCAAACGCCGTTTAGTCCTTCTATAAATAGGTCTTTCAACCACCGTATTAAATACCTTACCATCCGCTCCCCCTCTTTCCTCGCGCTAGCACTTGCGCTTCTCCCTTCTCTGCTGCTCCCTTATCCTTCGGCATTCGCGAAATGGGTGGTGATGCGGAAGGTAGGGCTAGGTGCGCCAGCGCATTCGTCAACCACACTTTTGACTCCTGCGACCTCTCCGAAGAGGCTTACTTGACTGTTGTCGCGGATTACATTCCGCCGGGGTTCGAGGCGCGAAAGCCCAGGCCGGAAGAGCGCCTAAACTCCATCTCGCCCTGTGCTCTCGCGATCCCGCTAGAGCACTTCGAGGTGGGGTTTCGCCTTCCCATCTGGCCGGAACTCTGCCAGACCTTCAAGTACTACGGGGTCGTGCCCGGCCAGCTCAACCCCAACTCCATCGCCATGCTGGTCGGGTACGCGAGCTATCTGCGAGAAGAGGGGATCAAGTTCTCGCTGCCCGTCTTCCGCAAACTCTACACCTTCCGCTGTACCAACGACATCTCCTTCTTCTCCGGTCTAAACCCACTCAAGCACTACGGGCTCCCGAACAAAAACCACGACTGGGTTCGCCGCTTCATCTTCGTCAGCGGGAGCCTGGGAAACACCCTTCTCGCCCCGGTGCAGGAGGAGGAGTCAACCTTCCGCCCCCCGACCCTAGGGGGCACGAGGCCAAACTCCACCAATATATTCTGGAGCACGGGATGGACCTCGTCTATCTCCGGCGAAACGTCAACTCGCTCCCACTCATTCCGCAGGGTGAGGGTAAGTTTTCGAGACTTCCTTCATTCGTTTTGTCTTTGTGATTCTTACACCATTCGCTAAAACCATTCGCAATATTATGTAGGCGTGTGTAGCCTCCCCCTTCATCCACCGCGGCCTCCTGGGTTTTGCGTGCCTCTCGCGCAAGCTGCCGTGAATGCCTGCCGGGAGGGGCCTTCTTCCTCCAAGCCCAGCAGCCGAAAGAGAAAACCCGCGGCGACTTGATAAGTAATAAAATATATGTATTTTCAGTATACTTTTTAGTATAGTTTTAATTAATATTGTGAATTTTCTATGTAAATTAATGAATAAATTGCTTCTTTATTATTTCTGGTTTCTAACTTAGTTTTATTTTTGTTTTTGCATTTTTTTGCAAAATTTTCCCAGGTCACGCCCTCAGTCACGCCCGTGACCAAGGGCGTGTAATTTTAAAGATCAAATATCAACGGGACGGCTCGATTCAGATCAAATCCCGACAAATCGCTCAAGTCACGCCCGTGACTCTTCAAGTCACGCCCGTGTTCCAGCAGAGTCACGCCCGTGAGCCGCCAGCGCGTCACGTCTCGAAGCCGCGCCCATGCTGCCGACATCAGCCACCCATAGTCATGCCCGTGACTCACAAAGTCACGCCCGTGACATACCAAGTCACGCCCGTGTGCAGCCATGTTTGATGGCCGGACCTTCCAGAAGACGGCGAATACAACCGAGCAAATGTCACGCCCTAAGTCACGGCCGTGACATTCAAGTCACGCCCGTGACATAGGGCGTGTAAAACTCAAATTTTCCCTATAAATAGAGGGGCTCGGCTGAAGTATTTTTCATCCAAATTTTGAGTAGTTCTTGTTGTATTGTGAGTTCTTTTGAGTGTTTGTGAGCTTCTCTTATGCAATTCAGTTTAAGTTCGTTTTAAGTTTTTTTCGTCTTCCTAGTCTAGTTGTAATGCTGATTTCAGAAATAAAATGATGTTTTTCTCATTTGGATCATCTTCCTTTTTATTAATGTTAGCGTGTGTGCGTGTAGGAGTTTAGCTTTATTGCTTTCATAATTTAGTTTTATTGCTTTTATAGTTATGTTTATTGCTTTCATAATCTAGGTTTACTGTTTTCATAGCTTAGATTTACAAGCTTTCATAAAATAGTTTTATCGTTTTCTTTTCCGCTTTATTTTATCACTTTCATTTTAAACGCTTTCTTTTCAGTTTTTTTTAGAGTGTGTGCGTGTATGAGATTACATTTTTCTTTTTTTGTAACTTAGTTTTATTTCAGTCTTCATATAACTGCTATATACCACCCCCATCTTGAATAAGAGGCTAATTAACTTTAGCATTTATTTAAGTCGGTTGGGACGGATATTATTTCTGCACCTTTATAAGTCTTTTTATTTCTATACCACCCCCATCTTGAATAAGAGGCTAATTAACTTTAGCATTTATTTAAGTCGGTTGGGACGGATATTATTTCTGCACCTTTATAAGTCTTTTCATTTCTATACCACCCCCTTCTTGAATAAGAGGCTAAGAACTTTTTAGCGCTTGTTTAAGGTGGTTGGGACGGATACTATTACTGTTTTTATATAAGTCTTTTTATTTCCTTTTTATCCGCTTATATCTGCTTTAATCTTTAAACATGTATTTTTCAACCGATAATGCCGTCTCCATTCCGATGAGTGGCTAATTTCCTTTAGCACACGACGTCGAAGAGCATTGGGACACAAAAAATAGTTTTTCTATAAAATTAAAACATCTCTTTCTAAAATAATTAATGCTTAAGGTTTACCCGAGAATCACGTTGAGTGGAGCCACATAATCGATGTGTGGTTTTCATTTACGTTTTCGTACCTAGTTAGCCGAGAGGCTCGTGCGTACGGATTGATCGCTCATGGGTAAAGAGAAGTGCGCTCTACCCTCGAGAGAGGACGAGGTAATTCTCCCGAATTGGAAATAAAAACCCAATAGCGGGGTTCACAACATAAAGCGAGTATTAAGAACATTCGATTGTAGAACGAGAGTTCGGTCGAATATTCATAATCTCAGGTGGGCGTACCCTCGAGAGAGGAGCGTTCATAATTATGGAACCTCCACGGTCAAGTCATCTTAATATTTTGAAAAGTCATCACTTTTAATTCTACGAAAAAAATCTATTTTCGTCTCAAGGTAATTCGACGTCGCGCGCTATCTTTCTCATCGCTTAGAACTCTAGTTAATCGCTTATTATCGTCTTTCGCATTTTATCACTTAGAACTCTAGTTAAACCAACTAAAAATATTATTCCGATAAAATAATAGTTCGTTCCTCGAAGTAGCATAATCAACACGACCCGCGGAAATATACGATCCCGATATTTTCAAAAAAATATCCTGTATTACTTGCGATAAGGTATACTTGCCTTTATCAAATGATTAATTTGGACTAAGAATTCAAACACAGCTTTCCAAACTCATTTAGTGCAAAACTCTCCTTTTCTACTCTTCAATTCAATAGAATTCGGCGTTGTAGCCGAGGCGTAATTGTCAATATTCCGAAAGAAGAAAAAGACTGTTACTTCTATCCTTCGATAAGATAACGGTTAATTTCTCAAAGTAGGAGTACTTGCAAGACTCTTCGAAAATATCCGTCAATTCTAAACTCTTAATATAAAGGTTATCTTTTATTTATAAAACAAAAGAAGAAGTCTAAGCCAAATCATCAAGTTTTTGGCGCCGTTGCCGGGGAACTTTGTGTTGTTATTTGAAAGTAGGAACTGCTATTAATTTTATTCCTTATCTATATATTAAAAAAAAAAATATATCTATATATATATAATAAAAACAAAAATATATATATAAAAACTTATATTTCTAAAAATTAACAATAAAACAGAAAATCCAAAAATATTGTTTTTAGTATATGACCCGAGGAAACTCGTCGGACGATTCGACTATTCCTTTTGACCCCGAAATCGAGCGCACTCTTCGTGAGCGCATCCGATCTCGTGATCAAAACTTACTCGAAACCCCCGAAGAGTCAATCGGAGATACTGCAAATATGGGCGATCCAATTCCAAATGCGGCCCCGGCCTGGACCATGGCATATTACGCCCGGCCGAATTTGGACGATACAGGATCAAGTATTACTCGCCCAACAGTTAATAATAATAACTTCGAAATAAAATCCAGCATAATTCAAATGGTACAACAGTCGATTCAATTCGACGGTTTGCCAGATGAGGACCCAAATCAGCACCTTTCAAACTTTTTAGAAATATGCGACACCTTTAAAATTAATGGCATCACTGATGACGTCATTCGTTTACGCTTATTTCCATTTTCGCTACGGTCAAAGGCCAAATCGTGGTTGACTTCTCTTCCGAGAGGGTCCATAACCACGTGGGCCCAATTGACGGAATTTTTCTTAACTAAGTATTTTCCTCCGTCAAAAACCGCAAAACTACGCACGGATATCACATCCTTTGTGCAATTCGATTCCGAGTCTCTTTATGAGACTTGGGAGCGTTTTAAAGAATATTTGCGTAGGTGTCCTCATCACGCGCTACCAACTTGGCTGCAGGTCCAGACGTTTTATAATGGTTTAAATTTTTCTACGCGGCAGATGATTGATGCGGCCTCCGGGGGAACGTTAAACAACAAAACCCCGGAGACGGCTCAAGCTCTGATCGACGAAATGGCCATGAACGCATACCAATGGAACGTGCCAAGGTCGCGTCCTAATAAACCGGCTGGTCTTTTTGAAGTGGACGCCACTACTTTCTTAGCCTCACAGGTAGAGCGGCTAAGTAAGCAGGTGGCGGAGATGACTGTTTCCTCCTCCACTCCCGCTTGGAATAATAATAATAATGTAATCGAAGAATCGGTGGATTACCTCGGTAATCCGGTTAGGCCCCCCTTCAACCCTAATAATAACCCGTATAGTAATAATTATAATCCGGGTTGGAGGACCCACCCTAATTTCTCCTGGAGCAATCCTAACAATGCTCAGAGGCCCCCAATTATGAATCCTCAAGGATTTCCGCAAGGATTTCCGCAGGGATTCCAGCCTCCTCCTCCAAAACCTTCGCCGCTCGAAGATGTTTTGTCTAAATACATCGCGTCCAACGATTCAAATATCCGGAATCTTACCAGATCGATTAAAAACTTGGAAAACCAGGTTGGAAAACTTGCAAAGATGGTCTCCGAGCGGCCATACGGAGCTCTACCAGGGAATACGGAGCCAAACCCCAGGGAAAATGCCAACGCTATAACCCTTCGAAGCGGCAAGGAGGTCGTCTCAACATTGCGGGTTGAGCCTAAGGTATGTATTTCGCCTCCGACCCCTCCACCCTCTTCCTCGATTCTAATTGCTCCGGATTCTCCGGTTGTGCCGAATGTTTCGAGTCCTCGAATTCCTTACCCGTCTAAAATTAATAAAGAGAAGGAGGACGAAAATTATCAAAAATTTTGCGTATTTTAAAACAAATTCAAATAAACGTCCCCTTCTGCGAGGCACTCTCCCAAATGCCGAAATACGCGAAATATCTTAAGGAGTTGCTTTCTAATAAAAAGCGACTCGAGGATGTTTCGCGTGTTTCCCTTAATGCGGAATGTTCGGCTGTTCTCCTTAACAAATTGCCGCCAAAACTAAACGACCCGGGACGGTTCTCCATCCCGTGTCTCTTTGGCAATATGTTAATAAAGTACGCTCTTGCGGACTTAGGCGCCAGCATCAATTTGATGCCTTTTTCTCTTTTCAAAAAACTCAATTTAGGCATCCCGAGTCCGACAAAAATGAGCATCCAACTCGCGGATCGCTCGGTAAAGTACCCAATCGGGGTAGCGGAGGATGTTCTGGTCAAGGTCGACAAGTTTATCTTCCCAGTAGACTTTGTCATCCTGGACATAGAGGAGGACGTCGAGGTACCCATCATCCTCGGTCGCCCCTTTCTTGCAACCTCCTGCGCGTTAATCGATGTCAGTAACGGTCGCCTCCTCCTTCGAGTTGGAGACGACGAAGTTACTTTACATATCAACCCCTCCATGCGGAACTCACTGTCGAATGATGATTCCTGTTTCAATTTGGAATCCGCGTTTGTGGACGAGTGTTCTTCTCTTTCGGAATTGCTATCTTTAATGATAGACGATTCGGATCTGGCGAATCAACCTCCTTTAGACGAATTACCGCCAAATTCGCCTTTCGAGCCTTTTGATTCGAAAGCTTTAAAAATCTCCACTTCCTATGAAGAACCTCCGGTCTTGGAGCTTAAGCAACTCCCCGACCATTTAAAATATGCTTTTCTAGCTGCGAACTTAAAACTTCCGGTTATAATATCGTCTACTTTAACCGATTCGGAAACATCCGAATTGGTTGAAGTTTTATCTAAACATCGCCGTGCAATTGCATGACAAATTTCCGATATCAGGGGAATTAACCCCTCATTCTGCTCCCACAAAATTTTTCTGGAGGAAAACCCCCGCAAAACAATTCAGCCTCAACGGCGACTTAACCCGAACATGCGGGAAGTCGTTAAGACTGAAATTATTAAACTCCTTGACGCGGGGATTATCTATCCTATTTCCGACAGTACGTGGGTAAGCCCCGTACAAGTCGTCCCAAGAAAGGGCGGTATAACGGTCGTGGCAAACACGAATAATGAATTAATCCCAACTCGCACTGTTACGGGTTGGAGGGTGTGCATCGACTACAGAAAACTAAATGATGCCACCAGAAAAGACCACTTTCCGTTACCGTTTATTGATCAAATCTTAGAGCGTCTCTCCGGTCATCCTTTTTATTGCTTCCTTGATGGTCTCTCGGGATTTTTCCAGATCTCTATTTCACCCGAGGACCAAGAAAAAACGACTTTTACTTGCCCTTTCGGCACCTTCGCATATCGAAGGATGCCGTTTGGCCTCTGTAACGCGCCAGCTACATTCCAAAGATGTATGCTGGCAATATTTGGCGAGCTAGTAGAAGACATAATGGAAGTCTTCATGGATGACTTCTCTGTCTTTGGAGACTCTTTTAAAAATTGTCTAAAAAATTTAGATAGAGTCCTCCAACGGTGCGAGGAGACGAACTTAGTCTTGAACTGGGAGAAATGCAACTTCATGGTCCGAGAGGGCTTAGTCCTCGGCCATAAAATTTCTTCCAAGGGGATGGAGGTCGATAGGGCCAAAGTCGCTATAATTGAACAACTTCCTGTTCCTTCGAACGTCAAATCAATCAGAAGTTTTCTTGGCCACGCAGGTTTTTATCGGCAGTTTATTCAAGATTTTTCAAGAATAACCAAACCGCTAACTCACCTCCTGGAAAAGGATTCCCCATTCATTTTTGACACGGCCTGCGTAGAGGCATTTGATTTTATAAAAAAGTAACTTATCAATTCTCCAATTCTGGTGGCGCCAGATTGGTCCCTTCCGTTCGAGATTATGTGCGACGCGAGCGATATCGCGGTAGGAGCTGTCTTAGGCCAACGCGTAAATAAATATTTTCATCCAATATATGACGCTTCTCGCACACTCAATGCCGCACAGGCTAACTATACAACGACGGAAAAGGAACTTTTTGCCGTCATCTTTGCTTTTAATAAATTCAGGCCTTACGTAACACTTTCCCACGTGATCGTTTTCACTGATCACTCCGCCCTAAAATATCTATTGGCCAAAGTTGATCCCAAGCCTCGCTTACTTCGATGGATCCTCCTTTTACAGGAATTTGACTTAGAGATCCGGGATAAGAAAGGGGCTGAAAATTTAGCAGCCGACCACCTCTCACGTTTAGAACACCCCGTCGCAGAAGCGCTCGTCGAACCAGAAATAGATGATCGATTTCCTGAAGAGCGCCTTTTAATCATAAATAATACAAAAACTTCTTCTACCCCTTGGTTCGCAGATTACGCGAACTATTTAGTCGCGCGGGTCCTTCCAAAAGATTTTTCGACTCAGCAGAAGAAAAAATTCTTTTCTGACTTGAAAAACTACTTTTGGGAGGACCCCTTTCTCTTTCGCGTCTGCGCAGACCAAGTGATACGAAGATGTGTTTCAAGCGAGGAGGGTGCGCAAATATTGCGACACTGCCATGAGGGGCCGGCTGGAGGGCATTATCAAGCCAACCGGACCGCGCAGAAAGCATTAGAGTCAGGCTTTTATTGGCCCACTCTCTTTAAGGATGCTCACACTTTTGTGAGTATATGCGATAGCTGCCAGCGGTCGGGTAACATCTCTCGTCGTGACGAGATGCCCCAAAACTTTTATTTAGAATGTGAAATCTTCGATTTGTGGGGCATAGACTTTGTAGGCCCCCTACCTCCTTCTTTTAATAATCGCTATATTTTAGTGGCGGTCGACTACGTATCTAGGTGGGCGGAAGCGCAAGCTCTGCCCACCAATGATGCGCGAGTCGTCGTCCATTTTCTAAAAAAATTATTTTCTCGCTTCGGCACGCCCCGTGCAATAGTTAGTGATAGGGGCACGCACTTCTGCAACGCCCAGTTTTCAAAAATTTTATCTAAGTACGGCGTCACGCATAAGCTCGCCACCGCATATCACCCCCAAACGAGTGACCAAGTAGAGGTAGTGAATCGCGAGATAAAACGCATTTTGGAAAAAACCGTCTCTTTAAATAGGAAGGATTGGTCCTCAAAACTCGACGACGCGTTGTGGGCGTATCGTACGGCATACAAAACCGCTATCGGTTGTACACCCTATCGATTAGTCTACGACAAAGCGTGCCATTTACCGGTAGAGTTAGAACACCGCGCTTTTTGGGCCTTAAAATTTTTAAATCTTGATTCGAACTTAGCCTCCGAGAATAGGAAATTCCAACTAAATGAACTCGATGAATGGCGTGCGAACGCTTATGAGAGTAATAAATTTTATAAGGAGCGTTCTAAGTTCTACCACGATCGAAAAATTAAATTTCCAAAAACTTTCGCGCCGGGCGATCTTGTCCTTCTTTATAATTCACGTCTTCGTCTTTTTCCGGGTAAGCTCAAATCCCGCTGGTCTGGCCCCTTTGAAGTCAAAGAGGTTTGGCCGTATGAGACCGTTCTTATCTCTCACCCCGAAAAAGGCGATTTTAAAGTCAACGGCCACCGTTTAAAACTATATCTTGCGGGCGATCCGGTGGACGGACACACGGAATCTTTAACCCTCCCCAATTTATAATCTCACCACGCCAAATGCGTCAAGCTACGCGACGGTAAACAAAGCGCTCGTGGGAGGCACCCCATATTTATCTAATATTTTTATTATGCTTTTTGTCTATTTTTGCAGGGTTTCTTACGACCCCGCCAGCTTTCATTCAGGGAAGCCCTTTTGCTTCCTCTTTCCTTTTGTATATATTGCAATGTTATTTTCTCTTCTTCATACTTACATTACAACATTGGGGACAATGTTGGGTTTTCAGTATGTGGGTGTTGTACCGTTTTCAAAAAAAAAAAAAAAAAATTCTCTACAAAAACTTTTGTTTTTTTTTACTTTGTCATAATAAAAAAACAAAAAAAAAATTTTACAACTTACAAAATACAAAAATTTATATATAACTATATATAGTTGAAAAAAAAAACAAAAATAATATCCAAAAATAAAAACCCTACTTTACTTTTATTCTTAAAGCATTTAGTTTCGAGAGTATATGTTTGTGGATTTTCATAATCGCTAGTTTTACTATTTGTTTGTTTATCTAAGATCGATAGATTTAAACGTTCGGGGTTAAGTTTTAAAGAATATCTTGTGTTTTTAATTTAAATAGAGGCTTTGTTATCAAGCACTACTTCTACTAGCTAAAATAGAGACATGTGTATTATGTTGGCAAAACAACTTTAGACTGCAATTATCCCTACTTTATGTCTTCAGGAATCTAGGAATATTCAACTTACTAAGGTTGCTCTCAAAACTTTTTTATTATTCTAGAATTTCTCTTGAAAACCCCTTGTATACACCAATTTAGCATGGCAAAAACTAGGCCTGTAAGCAAAAACCAACCGAACCACGAAACCGAACCGAACCAAACCAAACCGCACGGTTTGGTTCGGTTTCAGTATGTCACGGTTCGGTCACGGTTTTGATTTTAGAAAAACCATACGGTTCGGTTCGGTTCATGGTTTTGCATGGCAAACCTAACCGAGTCGAACCGAACCGTAGTGTATAATAATATGTAATTACATTTATATTTTTTGTAATTAACTATATCCATATTTTGATTTAGTTATGGTTCATAGTATATCATATTTTGGACACTGTTTTAGTGTTTTTAAATTTTTATTATATATTTATATCCCTATTTCAATTCACGGCTTTTAGAGGACAGCAAATACCAAATAAGAATCCCGGACTTTGTGGAGCTTTTGCATATCATTTAAATTGACATGTTGTGCTTCATATAGAGTAATTTGCAAGTTTTGCATTTATTTTTATTTCTAAGTATAAACTCTTGTTTGTGAATGTAGTTGTGATTTTAAGACATTCTTAGATTACATATTATTTAAACCACCAAAACCAAACCAAACCAAACCGAACCATTTGGCTCGGTTCAGTTTGGTTACAATGTTTGAGCGGTTCGGTTCGGTTCCAAAAATTTGGAACCACATAGGGGTGGTTCGGTTTGCGGTTTTGCTTGAAAACCGAACCAAACCGAACCGTTACAGGCCTAGCAAAAACAAACAAAGGAAGAAAAAAAAAACAAAAAACAAAAAAAAAGATCTTATGTCAATGGGAATACAAAAATTCCGTAAACATAGGCACCCAATATTTGTTAAAAGAGATCCTATGTCAATGAGAATTGCAAATTCCGTAAACACAGGCATTGGGTTAATTAAAATGTCTATTTTCCCTCGTACACCAACGATGGACTCAAAGGAAACTATATAAGAGGGGTGAGATGATACAATCCATCACCCCTAATTCAAGTACTCTTCTATTTGCCAGGGCTTTTTACCCCCGTTTCCCTTAACCAAATTATTGTTTCTAGTTTTAATTCAAAAAATCATTTGAGAGCATAATTAGTAACTTATATTTTTTCCTTCATGTTTCTTTAAACAAAGGTTATTATAATTTCGATCTAATCTCGTTTACTAATGATTGCAATTTTGTTTGCTATTTGGTTAATTAAGAAGTCTTTTGGCCGGGACATTTCTTTCTACTTAAATCATTTGCATAATTTAGGACTTAACTCTTATTACTCCGAATTTTTATTTTTCAGTCTCTTATGATTAAAATAAAACGATAGCAAAAAAATTAGAACTTATGTTAATCCCGTATAGATCTCTCTTACTTTTGCTCTGGAATAGCAAAAGCTTAAGTATGGGGGTATTTGATAAGTAATAAAATATATGTATTTTCAGTATACTTTTTAGTATAGTTTTAATTAATATTGTGAATTTTCTATGTAAATTAATGAATAAATTGCTTCTTTATTATTTCTGGTTTCTAACTTAGTTTTATTTTTGTTTTTGCATTTTCTTGCAAAATTTTCCCAGGTCACGCCCTCAGTCACGCCCGTGACCAAGGGCGTGTAATTTTAAAGATCAAATATCAACGGGACGGCTCGATTCAGATCAAATCCCGACAAATCGCTCAAGTCACGCCCGTGACTCTTCAAGTCACGCCCGTGACTCTTCAAGTCACGCCCGTGTTCCAGCAGAGTCACGCCCGTGAGCCGCCAGCGCGTCACGTCTCGAAGCCGCGCCCATGCTGCCGACATCAGCCACCCATAGTCACGCCCGTGACTCACAAATTTACGCCCGTGACATACCAAGTCACGCCCGTGTGCAGCCATGTTTGACGGCCGGACCTTCCAGAAGACGGCGAATACAGCCGAGCAAATGTCACGCCCTAAGTCACGGCCGTGACATTCAAGTCACGCCCGTGACCTAGGGCGTGTAAAACTCAAATTTTCCCTATAAATAGAGGGGCTCGGCTGAAGTATTTTTCATCCAAATTTTGAGTAGTTCTTGTTGTATTGTGAGTTCTTTTGAGTGATTGTGAGCTTCTCTTATGCAATTCAGTTTAAGTTCGTTTTATGTTTTTTTCGTCTTCCTAGTCTAGTTGTAATGCTGATTTCAGAAATAAAATGATGCTTTTCTCATTTGGATCATCTTCCTTTTTATTAATGTTAGCGTGTGTGCGTGTATGAGTTTAGCTTTATTGCTTTCATAATTTAGTTTTATTGCTTTTATAGTTAGGTTTATTGCTTTCATAATCTAGGTTTACTGTTTCATAGCTTAGATTTACAAGCTTTCATAAAATAGTTTTATCGTTTTCTTTTCCGCTTTATTTTATCACTTTCATTTTAAATGCTTTCTTTTCAGTTTTTTTTAGAGTGTGTGCGTGTATGAGATTACATTTTTCTTTTTTTGTAACTTAGTTTTATTTCAGTCTTCATATAACTGCTATATACCACCCCAATCTTGAATAAGAGGCTAATTAACTTTAGCATTTATTTAAGTCGGTTGGGACGGATATTATTTTTGCACCTTTATAAGTCTTTTCATTTCTATACCACCCCCATCTTGAATAAGAGGCTAATTAACTTTAGCATTTATTTAAGTCGGTTGGGACGGATATTATTTCTGCACCTTTATAAGTCTTTTCATTTCTATACCACCCCCTTCTTGAATAAGAGGCTAAGAACTTTTTAGCGCTTGTTTAAGGTGGTTGGGACGGATACTATTACTGTTTTTTATATAAGTCTTTTTATTTCCTTTTTATCCGCTTATATCTGCTTTAATCTTTAAACATGTATTTTTCAACCGATAATGTCGTCTCCATTCCGATGAGTGGATAATTTCCTTTAGCACACGACGTCGAAGAGCATTGGGACACAAAAAATAGTTTTTCTATAAAATTAAAACATCTCTTTCTAAAATAATTAACGCTTAAGGTTTACCCGAGAATCACGTTGAGTGGAGCCACATAATCGATGTGTGTTTTCATTTCTGTTTTCGTACCTAGTTAGCCGAGAGGCTCGTGCGTATGGATTGATCGCTCATGGGTAAAGAGAAGTGCGCTCTACCCTCGAGAGAGGACGAGGTAATTCTCCCGAATTGGAAATAAAAACCCAATAGCGGGGTTCACAACATAAAGCGAGTATTAAGAACATTCGATTGTAGAACGAGAGTTCGGTCGAATATTCATAATCTCAGGTGGGCGTACCCTCGAGAGAGGAGCGTTCATAATTATGGAACCTCCACGGTCAAGTCATCTTAATATTTTGAAAAGTCATCTCTTTTAATTCTACGAAAAAAATCTATTTTCGTCTCAAGGTAATTCGACGTCGCGCGCTATCTTTCTCATCGCTTAGAACTCTAGTTAATCGCTTATTATCGTCTTTCGCATTTTATCACTTAGAACTCTAGTTAAACCAACTAAAAATATTATTCCGATAAAATAATAGTTCGTTCCTCGAAGTAGCATAATCAACACGACCCGCGGAAATATACGATCCTGATATTTTCAAAAAAATATCCTGTATTACTTGCGATAAGGTATACTTGCCTTTATCAAATGATTAATTTGGACTAAGAATTCAAACACAGCTTTCCAAACTCATTTAGTGCAAAACTCTCCTTTTCTACTCTTCAATTCAATAGAATTCGGCGTTGTAGCCGAGGCGTAATTGTCAATATTCCGAAAGAAGAAAAAGACCGTTACTTCTATCCTTCGATAGGATAACGGTTAATTTCTCAAAGTAGGAGTACTTGCAAGACTCTTCGAAAATATCCGTCAATTCTAAACTCTTAATATAAAGGTTATCTTTTATTTATAAAACAAAAGAAGAAGTCTAAGCCAAATCATCACGACTCCTTCCTCTCCCCCCAGCAAGTCACGATGCCCTCCTTCCATCAAAGGGAAGGGGGTTGTGGGCGAGACCTCTGGAGCGAAAGCTCCAACCCAAACCCTAGGGACGGAGGCCCGACCCAAACCCTGGGGACCGAAGTGCCGGCCCCAACCTTGGGGTCGGGTGTGCCAGATGGGACGGTGGTCCAGGCGAGATCGTCGATGCCGCCTCCTCCGTTGCCCAGGGAACACCGCAACTTCCCGAACGGCGAGAGGTACGTGGATCCCTCAGGGGCTCCCCTGGTCAAGTGGGACAGAAACACGAACAGGGTCTCGCTCTCCACCCTCCATCCAACCTGGATAGAGAGCGACGTCGCCAGCGGCGAGGCGTACGCCATTGCATATGCCCTCTATGGCCGTGAGGATGTCGAGGTCTTCGATGCCGAGAAGACGTAAGTTCTTGCCCACGAGGCCGCTCGATCCATGATGCGGGCCCTTGAGCTCTCGCACATGTCTTCTCGCCAAAGCATCAACTTGGCGCGGAATCTGGCCGGGGTCGAGGAGGCCAGAGCTCTCATCTCTAGGGAGGCGACTGAGCTCAGAGTGAAGCTGGAAGCCGCGGAAGCGAAGGATCTCCAGGCGAGAGCGAAGGATCTCCAGGCGAGAAATCTGCCAACCCTTGAGAAGGGCCCTTTGTATTTTTCACTCTTTTTTGTACTTACCATTTTGAATGTGATCATGAACGGGGCGAGTGCCCTTAAAAGATATATATATTGACTACAATTTTTGTGCTATCTCAACTTTTCTCTCATTCGCTGCTATATCTCGTTGGGCTCATTAGGACGTTAATTCTTTCTCATTCGCCGCTATATCTCGCTTGGCTCATTAGGACGCTAGGTCGTAGTGCGACTGTCCTGGCCACCCAGCGAATGCTCGAAGATGACTTAGGTGTGCTGCCCCTTTTCGACTTCCCGCTTCCTGCCCCACTCGTACCTCCTTACCATTCGCCCAGATCGGGGTTTCGCTTAGGTAGTCAGGAAGAGAGGTGAGATTACCTTACTGGCGCGTGGTCCCTGCGAGTGCTCTCAAGATCCACCCTTGAGAACTTAGAACCTGCCACCGAGTGAGCCTTCGGACCTGCCAGCTAGATGAGAGCCTGGACAGCAGGTCTGCTCGGGGCCATTTCCTTCATCACCTTAGAACCCGCCACCGAGTGAGCCTTCGGACCTGCCAGCTAGATGAGAGCCTGGACAGCGGGTCTGCTCAGGGCCATTTTCTTAATCACCTTGGAACCTGCCACCGAGTGAGCCTTCGGACCTGCCAGCTAGATGAGAGCCTGGATAGTGGGTCTGCTCGGGGCCACTTTCTTCATCACCTCGGAACCTGCCACCGAGTGAGCCTTCGGACCTGCCAGCTAGATGAGAGCCTGGACAGCGGGTCTGCTCGGGGCCATTTTCTCAACACCTTGGAACCTGCCACCGAGTGGGCCTTCGGACCTGCCAGCTAGATGAGAGCCTGGACAGCGAGTCTGCTCGGGGCCATTTTCTCAATCACCTTGGAACCTGCCACCGAGTGAGCCTTCGGACCTGCCAGCTAGATGAGAGCCTGGACAGCGGGTCTGCCCGGGGCCATTTTCTCAATCACCTTGGAACCTGCCACCGACTGAGCCTTCGGACCTGCCAGCAAGATGAGAGCCTGGACAGCGGGTCTGCTCGGGGCCACTTTCTTCATCACCTCGGAACCTGCCACCGAGTGAGCCTTCGGACCTGCCAGCTAGATGAGAGCCTGGACAGCGGGTCTGCTCGGGGCCATTTTCTAAATCACCTTGGAACCTGCCACCGAGTGAGCCTTCGGACCTGCCAGCTAGATGAGAGTCTGGACAGCGGGTCTGCTCGGGGCCACTTTCTTCATCACCTCGGAACCTGCCACCGAGTGAGACTTCAGACCTGCCAGCTAGATGAGAGCCTGGACAGCGGGTCTGCTCGGGGCCACTTTCTTCATCACCTCGGAACCTGCCACCGAGTGAGCCTTCGGACCTGCCAGCTAGATGAGAGCCTGGACAGCGGGTCTGCTCGGGGCCATTTTCTCAACACCTTGGAACCTGCCACCGAGTGAGCCTTCGGACCTGCCAGCTAGATGAGAGCCTGGACAGCGGGTCTGCTCGGGGCCATTTTCTCAACACCTTGGAACCTGCCACCGAGTGAGCCTTCGGACCTGCCAGCTAGATGAGAGCCTAGACAGCGGGTCTGCTCGGGGCCATTTCTGGAGCTTTCAGAGTCTTTCCTATAAGCTGCAGCATCACTCTCATACACATAGTTTAAACAAAATATTCTTATTCAAAAACACTGTTACTACATACAGCTAGGGATAGAAGCATTTAAGGTCGTCGCCACTCCATGTGTAGCTGAGAGGTTGGCCCTCCACATTCTGAAGGCGATACCCCCCAGACTTTAGTGCCTCTTCCACGAAATAGGGGCCTTCCCAGTTGGGGTTAAGTTTTCCCACCGCGGCGGACCTCCCAGCCGCGTCGACCTTCTTGAGCACCAGATCTCCCTTCTCGAACTGCTTGACCCTGACGTGCTTGTAGAAGTACTTGGCCATCCGCCGCTTGACCTCTTCTTGGCGAATGGCCGCTAGGTCCCGAGCTTCTTCGATGAGGTCGAGGGAGAGACGCAACTCCTCCTCATTCTCGGCTCTCCAATCTTCCTCTCCACTTGCGGCGGCCTTTACCCGTGGTGTCATAACCTCGAACTCTATGGGGATGACGACCTCGCAGCCGTGAGAGAGCTTGAAAGGGGTCTCTCCTGTGGCGGTGCTGGGGGGCAGTTCTTAGGGCCCACAGGACCGATGGAAGCTGCTCCACCCAATTACCCTTCAGATTTTCCACCTTCTTCTTGAGCAGGTTCACGATGACCTTGTTTTCCGCCTCCACTTGCCCGTTGCTCCTGGGATGGTGAACGGATGCAAACCTGAGGTCTATCCCCAGCTGGCCACAGAAGCTGATAAATTCCTCGCTTGCGAACTGCGGACCATTATCCGTGACTATGGCCTGCGGAAGCCCATGTCGACAAATGATCTCCCCCCATACGTAGTTGCGGATTACCTGGGAGGTGACCTTAGCCAATGCCTTGACCTCCAACCACTTTGAGAAGTAGTCAATCATGACTAGGAGAAACCTCCTCTGCCCACTAGCCTGGGGGAAGGGTCCTACCAGGTCCATCCCCCATATGGCGAATGGCCAGGGCGCCGTGATACTCTTTAGCCTCTGAGCTGGCATGAGCTGAAGTGGGGCGAACATTTGGCACTTCTGGCACCTCTTGGCGAAGGCTGCCGCGTCTTTACTTAGGGTTGGCCAGAAGTACCCCTGCCTCATTATTCTTGCCTCCAACATCCTGCTCCCTGAGTGGCTGCCACACTCGCCGGAGTGAACTTCTTCCAAGATCCTTGGGACCTCCTCCTCTGAAATGCATCGGGCCAGGAGGCCCGAGAGGGTCTTCCGATACAAGTCCCCCTCATGGAGCACGTAGTAGGCGGACTTATATCGGAAGCGCCTCTGGTCCGGAACCTCCTTCGGAAACTTTCCCATTGCAAGGAAGGTGACGAAGGGATCCTTCCAGGAGGGCCGCTGCTCTACTTCCATGAGTTCTCCTTCCTCGATCGAAGGGCGGAATAGGTCTGTCAGGGTCCCCCTGGCTCGAGGACCGGATTTGGCCAGCCGATCCTCCGGGGTGCTCTCCTCCCGAGGGACGTGCCGGATGGAGAAAGTTTTGAACGTTCCCACGAGACCTCTCACTTTGGCCAAGTACCTTATGAGCACAGGTTCCCTTGTCTCGAACTCTCCCCTGATCTGAGAGTCTATTACCATCGAGTCGGTGAGGACCTCCACGTCATGGACTCCGAGCTCCTAGGCTAGCCGTAGACCGGCGATCACCGCCTCATACTCCGCCTGATTGTTGGTGATTGGGAAGTGTATCACTAGTGTCTGCTCGATCTTTACTCTGTGGGGACTCTCCAGCACCACCCCTCCTCCGAGAGAATTCTTGCCCGAAGCCCCGTCCACCAGCAGCTCCCACGGAACATGACGAGGGGCTCCATCTTCCTCCATCTCGGCCACATAATCTGCCATGAAATCAGCCACCACCTGCGCCTTCATGGATAGTCGAGGGACGAAGGTAATGTTGAATTCACTTAGCTCTATTGACCACTTTGCGAGCCTTTCCGAGTGCTCCACTCCTTCGAAGATCTGGCGGAGAGGGTGGTCCGTCACTACTTGAATTGAATGGGCCTGGAAGTATGGCCTGAGCTTCCTTACTGCGACGACCAGAGCAAAGGCCAACTTCTCCAAAATCGGGTACCTGAGCTCCGCCTCCCTCAGGACCCTACTCACGTAGTAGACGGGCAGCTGCTTCTTGCCTTCCTCCCGAACCAGGACGGAGCTTACGGCCTCTGCCCCGACCCCGAGATATAGATATAGATCCTCCCCATCTTTGGGACCTTGGTGTAGCGGAGCCTTGGTGAGTTGGCTCTTCAAGGCCTGGAAGGCCTCCTCGCATTCTTTTGTCCACTCAAACTTCTGGTTACCTCGTAATGTTTTGAAGAAGGGGGAGCATTTCTCCCCGGCTCGGGAGAGAAACCTGCTCAGCCCTGTGAGTCTTCCGGTCAAGCGCTGAACTTCCTTGGCGTTCCGCGGCGACCCCAACTCCATTATGGCCTTAACCTTGTCCGGGTTAGGTTCTACCCCCCAAGGGGTGAGAAGGTGCCCCAGGAATTTCCCCTTACTGGCCCCGAACACACACTTCAGGGGGTTCAAGCGCATCTTGTACTTGCGTAGGGTGGCGAAGGTCTCATCGAGGTCCTGGATGTGAGATTTCACGCACTTGCTCTTCACCATAAGGTCATCCACGTAGACCTCCAGATTCCTTCCCCTTTGCTCCCTAAATACCCGGTCCATCATCTTCTGGTAGGTTGCTCCTGCATTTTTCAGCCCGAAGGGCATCATCTTATAGCAGTAGCATCCCTCCCTGGTGATGAACGAGACGTCTTTGACGTCCGGGGGGTGCATACTGATCTGGTGATAACCTGAAAAAGCATCCAAAAAACTCATCACAGAAAAACCGACGGCTGAGTCAACCAGCGCGTCGATCCGAGGCAGGGGATAACAATCCTTAGGGTAGGCCTTGTTTAACAATGAAAAATCCACACACATACGCCAGCGGCCATCGACCTTTTTTACCATTACGACGTTGGAGACCCAGCCTGGGTACTGGATCTCCGATACAAAACCTACTTCGAGGAGCTTGGCCACCTCCCCGCGGATTGGTTCTTCGAGCTTGCTGGCGAAGGTCCTTCTCTTATGCCAGATGGGGCGGGCTCCTGGATCGAGGTTGAGACGATGGCAAGCCACGTCCGCCTCGATGCCTGGCATATCAGCTGCGCTCCATGCGAAGACATCCATGTTCTTCTGGATGCACTCCAGCATCTTCACCCTGTCCTCCGGGCCGAGACCCCCGTTGATCCGCACCTCTTTCACTCTTCCCTCTTGGGTGATGACCTCCATCTCTACCACCTCTTCTGCTGCCTCGAGCCGGGTTGGCTCTTCCCATTGGCCCTTTGCTTCTCGCCCCTCCTCCCGGGCTTCTTCCTCTGCGGCTCCTTCCGCCTCCATCGGCTCGATCTCCTGCTCCTCCTGAGCGACCTCCATATTCTCCTCTCGGGCACCACCCTCTTCCTCTACTCCTCTCTTCTCTGCTTCTTCTCCTGGCCCCTCCGGCCTCGTCATCTCCTTATCCATACTCTCAGCCTCCGCCATCCAAGAGATGGTGTTGACGGCAGTCACATAGCACTGCCTCGCCACCTTAGCATCTCCTCGGATCCGGACATGGACTCCTCCACTATGGAACTTCAGGCACTGGTGGTACGATGAGGGCACGCACCGAAAAGCACTAATGAGAGGGCGTCCGAAGATAGCATTGTAACTGCTCGGGGCGTCAACGATGACGAACCGGCAGTTCCTTGGGACCCCTCCTAACGTCACTTGGGGACCCACGCCTCCCTTGACCTCCTTTCGCTCCCCTGAGAAACCAAACAGTGGTCCGTCGGAGGCCTGCACCCTCTTCTTCTCCACCTCCATTACGTCGAAGGCCTTCTTGAAGATCACATTCACTGAGCTCCCGTTATCTACCAGGATCCGGGAGACCGTGAAATTTTCAATCGCCGTCTGGATCACTAGGGTGTCGCAGAATGGATCCTCATAATCTGGCATGTCTTCCGAGGAGAAGGTGAGCTTCTTTGAGGGGGTGGGGTTTGGGAAGTTGACGCGACGTCCTTTCAGAACATCGCCTGGAAGCTCCTCTTGCGAGAGGCCTCTATCCCAACCCCACCATGAATCACCCCGATTCCCCCTTGTTCCTATATCAGTCCGGTTTTCACACCTATCCTCTTCCCCTTCCGGGAACACCTCCTCAATCCTGATCGGGTGCTGCCGTGGCTGCCCTCTCTCCCTCATCTCCAGGAACTCGGGGCAGGTGGCCGTTGCGTGACCCTCTTCCTGATGAAAGTCACAATAGGGCAACACCACCCTACCCCCTCTTCCCGCTCTTCCTCTTCCTCCTCTAGCTCCTCTAGCTCCTCTTCCTCAGCCTACCGCCATGGCTTGCTCCCGCGGAGGAGGAGGGGGTCGGGGGCCCTGCCTCCACCCCGGGTTGACTCCCCCCATCTCCCTTCCTTGGTTTCCTCCTTTCTGACCTCTCGCTGGTCCCTCCTGATTCCTCCACCCCAACCTGTTATGGGGCTCCTGATACCTCCAATTCCGAGGTGGCCTCTCGAACCCCTGACCTCTGGGTTCCTCTCTCCTTCTTCCCTCTTGTTGCCTCACCTCAGGCTCGCTCATCTTCGCCAACCTTTTGTAGAACTCCGGGTTGGCCGCCTCCCCTTCTATATCCTCCGCCGCTCGCTCCATCAACTCCTCAAAGGAGACCGGAGCCCTCCTTTTCAGGTCCATCTTGAAGAACCCGTCTCTCAATCCCACAATGAACGCCATTTTGAGGGCGAACCCTGGCACCTCCTGCACAAGGTGTATCTCTTCCTGGAACCTGTCCACATAATGTGCCAGGGACTCCCCCTCCCTCTGTCTGATCTTGAAGAGAGCCTCCGGATCCTTCTTCCTCTTTTTTGACGTCGAGAATCGCAGCCGGAAGCCCCGACGCAGATCGTCGAACGCGTAGATGGAACCTACTGGAAGCTGGTGAAACCAATCCCTTGCCTTCTCCTTCAGGGTGGTTGCAAAGAGCCGCCATTGGAATGCATCCGACATGGGAAGAATTGAGGTCATGTCCTCAAACCACTGCAGGTGCACGACCGGGTCCTCCTTTCCGGTGTAGTAGGACATCTCCGGCCCCCGGAACCCCTCTGGCACTGGAGCCGAGAGGATCATCTCGCAAAAGGGGCTCCCTTCCCCTGTTCGGCGAATGGTCCTCTCGCGCGGACTCAACTCGCACACCTCAGCACTCGTCGGACTGCTGAACAGCTGCCGCCCCGGGAGATCTCACGCACTTCCTTCTGTTGGCACCTCTTTTCCCAGCCGCTGCCCCAGAGCGTTCTCGCCGACCTGCTGGGGTGGAATGATGGGAACAGCTGGCGTCTCGCATTCGCCCCTTGTCGCGAGAACTGTCTGCAGTACTTCTCGCTTGAATTTCTCGAACATCTCTAGCCACTCCCCTGTCGCTGGTGGCTGCGAGTGGCCTGAGTCAGAACCATTCCCTCCATCTCCTGTCATCGAGCCTAGCTTGGGATTTTCCTTCACTGGCTACGGTCCATGCTCACCGCACCAAAAATGTTGAAACCTGCAACAGGTCTCTTGAGTTCGGACCCACTGGAGGTGCAGCCGATGCTTACTTCTCCCTCACTAGACTCTCCTGACGGTGGATGTGAGAATAAGAAAAGACCCAAGGCTGAAGCGAGGAGGTCCCGCCACACACCCGGAAGATCTTAGAGAGCTTCCCCTCCCAAACCAGAGCTCAACCGGGCACCTTGGAGGGCACTAGCAGCCGACCAAAAACTAGCCTGGAGGAGAGGATTCTCTAAAATCGGATCCCCTCCAAGGTGCCCTTAAGGGTCTATTTATTGTTTTTCCTAGGCTGGTCTGCAAATAGCATGAATCCGCCTTTTAACTTTACTAATCGCACCCCAAATTGGTCTGCTGATAGCCTAACTCCGCTGTTCTGAAGGGCTATTTGCAGCCCACCAGGGGTATTATGGTCTTTTTCCCCTCAAAACCTTTGGGGCGAGTGGTCCGTGAGGGCACCATTCGCCGATCTCCCGCTCAGCTGGGCGAGTGCCCATGCTACTGAGCGAGTGGTCCGTGAGGGCACCACTAGCCGAACTTCTTCTCGCCTGCAGCGTACACCCACAAATCTGGGGATCTCCCCACCTTCCTTAGCCTGGGCGAATGATCCAGCTGACCTAGGTCTCGCCAGTTGGCTTGAGGGACCCACTCGACGAATACGGGTTGTACACCCCAAACTTTGGGTAGTCCACTCTTCTACCCCCTTGGTAGGAATTCACTATCTTGCACTGAGTCTTTTGATAAGGAGACTCTTAGAACCACCCTGAGTCTTTTGATAAGGAGACTCTTAGAACCAACTGAGTCTTTTGACAAGGAGACTCTTAGAACCAGTACAACTGAATTTTTTGAAGAGTGATTCTAAAAACTCTTTTACAATATGTGAGAATGAAAATAAGAAAAAGGAAAAGAAGTATTTAAACAAGAATGAATCTTCTTACTAGCAAGAAGATTGGAAGCACAAGAAGTAGTGAATTAAATCTCCCTTCTATAGTGAGAAGGAGATTGTAAGCTTTTCAGAATTTTGCAGCAGTATGGCTTTAGAAGCAGAAGAAGAAGAATGCTTGAAAATTGCTGCAGGACTATTTCTCAATTCTCTCTTTTTCACTTGGGAGCTTTTCCTCTTTTTCAAATGTAAAATGGTGAATCACCTTGTTCCATTTCTCTGCCGACCTCCTTGGTTATTTATAGCTCTGTTCATTAAAATTACACTATAGGAGAGTAATCAATTAGCAGACAGAGTATTAGAAAGAAAGAGAAATTTACATAACAGTTATATCCATAAAAGGAAAGTATTCAATCTGATTTCAAATAATGTCCATAAAGGATTTAATCAATTTAGCCAAGAATCTAATAGAGGAAAAGAAAGATTCAGAACGGCTATAAGACATAAATTGATTCCATATAAATCAGATCTATAAGATAAGGAAAGAGATCTGGCGATTTTGAATTCTGTCATAAAGATCGACGTGCGTCGATTACTATTCAACGCAAGCGTCGAATACATCCTGTCTGGACGTCGAGAGGAGAATAAGGAAGGTGCGTCGACTAGGGTGCGTCGACTTCTCAAGATACGTCGACTAGAAGTCAGAGCTACGTCGACATAGGATACGTCGAATTCTGCTTGGAGCTACTTCGACTCATTCTGATAGAAACGTCGACTTTATCTCGACATTGCGTCGAATACTATTCGACGCATATTTACTTAACCTTGATTTTCTTTTCTTGGAATTCATATTCAACTTATGTTCAGGGGTTAAGAGAAATCATTTTCCCAACAATCTCCCCCTATTTATCTTAACCCTATAGGAGAGAAAGCATATAATTAATACTTCACAGCATTTGTAAAGATAAGAAATATATTAAACAATCAGAAGAGAAATTAGAATAAGAGAGCATATGACAAGCATTTGTCTTTCACAAGAATTAAACCAGAAACTTCTTTCTGTACATGAAGTTGACAAAAGCAGAATAAAGTTTCCTAGATAAGTTTTCAATAACATCAAAAATGTATCCCCTGGCTCTATCAGGTCGTTCCTGGACATTCCTGATGATTGTATGCAGTTTTTCCAATAGTTTATCACCATCAGGGATTGTGTCATTTATTGAGTAGCCTTTGCTGATGATGATTGCTGCCTTTTCATCAATCATCTCAATTGTAATGTTTTGAACTTTCTTTTCAGTAGGCTTGATCTCAGGTGGTCCCTTGTTATCAACCTTGGGCCTATATTTTGTTTTCTTTTCTGATTGCTGCTTCTCAGGAATGTCAGCCATTTTTCCTTTCCCTTTCCAGGGTGAGGCATGCCATTTGTCTAATTTTACAGGTCTGTTGGGCTTCTTGTAGGGAATGTAAGTATCTTCTGTACACCCTACACCCTTCTTGTGTTTTTGACCTTTTTCTAGAATGATCCCTGCCTAAGGGTTTTTCTTTTGATAAGCTTCAATATCAAACAACTTCTTTGGAATTCTGATAGAAGATTCAGCAAGAATTTGTTCTTTAGTCATTCCCTTGTTGATCTTTTCTATCCAGGCATTCCTTTTATCTTCCACTTCTTTCCTAGCTGCTTCATATTCATACAGTTCTCTTTCTCGTATCTCTTCATGCCTCTTTTCCATGTCAGGGTCATGGTACTCCTTCACAGGGCTGTTAGGAGTGATAATAGGCATCTTTTCAAATCTTTTTATTTCCTCACATGCTTTTCTATACTTCCTGTCTTTTGCATACTCTCTCCTTTCTTCTTTGGAGAAGTTTTGCCAGTAGGGAATGGCTTCTCTTTTCCTTTTCATCTGTCCTCCTGGACTTTGCCTAGGTAGGATCTGTTTAGAGAGGCTTGCTACTTGTGGAGGTAGAGGTAGCAGAGGAGGTAGAGAAGAAGGTTGAAGTGGAGGTAGAGGTAGAGGTGGAGATGAAGGAGAATGAGTTTTCTCTTTGGGTGGAGAGGGAACTATATCAAGAAGAGGAGTCTGTTCTGCAATAGAAGGCAGAATGACTTCAGGTAGAATGATCTCTGCTGAGGGATGATTGTCTCCTCCAAGCTCTTTTGTAGGGATGTCCTCAAGTATAGGTGTCTTCAGCTTGATGTAACTGGCAGAGAAGCCAGGGGAGTGATGTTGAAGTTCCTCCTCACATAAGGGTGCATCAATCCACATCTGTCCACTCCAATCATCAGAGGTGACTGCTTCTTCCTCCCCCTGAATTTCTGGGTTCTTTACTACAGGAATCTCCCCTGGTTATATGGGTCATCAATTTTGAATGCTGAATCCACAGCATGCTCCCCTTCAGTGTTGTAAGAGGAGGATTCACCAAAATGTTTGATGAAGGTGTAGTCAGAGTGATTTGAGAGGAGTGGAGCCTATAATGGAATTGGAGTAGTAGTTAGAGAGAATACTTAGAGTTGGGGAGAAGAGAGTTAAACCTGAGCTTTAAGTGAGATCAAGGACCTGACAAGAGGGGTTTCTGGAGCAACTATCCCCCTGGTTTATATCTTTCAGGAAGGATGTAAACTTTTGTGGCGACAGAGGTTCTTCTCGAAGAAGAGCATGAAGCTCGGGAAGAGAGGCAGATAGGGTGGCCAATTTGGCTTCACAGGTGGTGATCATATTGGCACATTCATTGGAGAAGTTGGTTAGACGTGTCTGGAAGTCGTTGAGAAGATTTTCCAGAGCATCGTTCATCGCTTTGATAAGGGCAGATTGACCAGGAGTGGGCGCCATTGAAGCAGAAAGAGAGAGAGGTAGAAGACAAAGTTTTGGTGGGTTCAGAAAGGTATATGTTATGAAATAAGAAGTATTATTTAAAGAAGATGAAACGTCGAGAAAACAGAAATCAAGGTAATCCAATCATCAGAAGAGGAAGTAAGGATTTGATTCTAATTTTAACCTGAAGTCGTCGTTACGTCGAATGGATGTCGACGTTTGCGTCGATATAGAGTCGGCGCTCCGTGGAGATTGGCCTATATGTCTTTTGATCTATTGATTTTCCCTTGTCATCCTTTTCTATAATGGCATTTGTTTCCATGGGGGTTTTCATAGAGGAGGCTGATTCCATACCAAACTTCTTGATTAGCTCTTTAGTATACTTTGATTGTGAGATAAAGATTCCTTCACTACTTTGTTTTACTTGTAATCCTAAGAAATATGAGAGTTCTCCCATACTACTCATTTCAAATTTAGATTGCATGAGATTAGCAAATCTTTTACACAGCTTAGGATGAGTTGAACTAAAGATGATATCATCTACATATATTTGAACAAGAAGAAGTTGGTTTTTATGGGTTCTAGTAAAGAGTGTCTTGTCTACTTTTCCTCTTTCAAAGGAATTTTCCAAATGAAAGTTAGAGAGAGTTTCATACCAAGCTCTAGGAGCTTGCTTAAGACCATATAGTGCTTTGTTGAGTTTATAAACAAAGTTAGGAGAGGAGGGATTAACAAAACCTGGTGGTTGCTCCACATATACCTCTTCTTGAAGGTCACCATTCAGAAAAGCACTCTTGACATCCATCTGATATACTTTCATCTTCATGAAAGCTGCATAGGCAAGAAAGAGCCTAATTGCTTCCAGTCTGGCTACTGGAGCAAAGGTTTGATTGTAGTCTATTCCTTCTTCTTGTCTATATCCTTGTGCTACAAGTCTTTCCTTGTTCCTGACAATTACTCCAGTGGAATCTAATTTGTTTCTATATACCCATTTTGTGCCAATCACTGGGTAGTTTCTTGGTCTTTCCACTAAATTCCATACTGTGTTTCTCTCAAATTGGCCTAGTTCTTCTTGCATGGCCATAATCCAGTGAGGAACACAATTTGCTTCCTCAAACTTCTTTGGTTCAACTTGTGATAGGAAGCATTGGAGCATCATCCCAGTGGAGACTTGGTGTCTTGTTCTTACTCCTGTATTGGGGTCTCCAATTACTTGAGTTTGTGGATGATCTTTTAAATTGACCCTTGTACTGCCTGGACTTGTCAGATGTTCTTCTTCCTCATTGGTGATAGGGTCAATGTCCACCTGGCCTTCCTGAACCATGTTCTCTTGTGGGAGTTGGTTTTGCATGCTCTTTTCTGAATCTTCTTCATGTTCTTGTTCAGATTCCTCACTTGATTCCTTTATCTTGTTTTCTTTTCCATTATCTGTGTTCTCTAGAACCAGTTGTTCAAGCTGTGTTTCTATGCTGCTGCTTTCCTGTGGAAAAGAGCTGGTGGGAGTTCCCTCCCCCTTAAACAGCATGTTAGTCTCATCAAAAATAATGTGCATAGACTCTTCAATTTTAAGAGTTCTCTTGTTATAGCACCTATAGGCTTTACTAGATGCTGAATATCCCAGAAATATTCCATCATCAGATTTCTTGTCAAACTTGGCAAGATGATCCTTTCCATTATTTAGGATAAAACAAGCACATCCAAAGATCTTAAAATATTTAACTTGGGTGTTTTTCCTTTCAGGAGCTCATATGGAGTTTTTGATTTAGTTTTGTGTATTAGGCTTCTATTTAGAACATAGTTGGCAGTGTTGACTGCTTCAGCCCAGAAAGTTTTTTGCAAACCTGATTCTACAAGTAAGGTCCTTCCTGATTCTATTAAATTCATATTCTTTCTTTCAGCAACTCCATTTTGCTGAGGAGTTCTAGGGGCTGAAAAACTTTGTTTGATACCTATATCTTCACAGAAACTACTCATAAACTGATTTTCAAATTCAGTCCCATGATCACTTCTGATTATGGAAACCTGACTATTAAGTTCAGATTGAATTTGTTTTATGAATCTTGAGAGAGTCTTGTGGGTTTCAGACTTAGCCCTTAGAAAGAATACCCAGCTGAATCTAGAGTAGTCATCCACAATGACTAGGGTATAGGATTTTCCACCTAAGCTCTGAGTGGAGATGGGACCAAAGAGATCCATGTGTAGTAAGTAAAGGACCCTGGGAGAGTCATCCTTACCAATTGGTTTGAAGGATGATTTGGTTTGTTTTCCTAGTTGGCAAGGTCTGCATGGAGAATCCTTAGAGTACCTACCTTTTGGTAAGCCTCTGACTAGGTTATTCTTTGCTAGTTTACTAATTGTTTTGTAGTTTAGATGACCTAGTCTCCTATGCCATAGTTCACTTTTATCAATAATATTGTTGAATAAACAGACTTCTGTGGGTGAGGAACTAAAGTCCACTACATATACTTTTCCTTTTCTAATTCCATTGAGTACTGTGGCACCAGTCTTGATATCAATAATATGGCAGAATAGTGTGGTGAATTTTACCTTATATTTACCATTTTCACATATCTGACTTACACTTATCAGATTGTGCTTCAGTCCTTTGACTACTACCACATTCTTGAAGGTGACTTTCCCTTCTTTGAAATCTCCAAAGCCCTTGGTTTGGCCACAGCTAGAGTCTCCAAAAGTTACTGATGGTCCAAGTCTGTCCTCAAAGTTGATTAACAGGTTTTTGCATCCTGTCTTGTGCATGGAGCATCCACTGTCCAAGTACCACACCATCCTGGAGATGTGATACATCTGCACATAAAATTTTAAACATTAGTTTGAACCCTGCTGAGCTGGGGTCCCTTTCTCCCATCAGTGTGAAATTTAATAAGAGAGTAAGTGGGTTTTTCTGAATATCCTTCCTCCTTTAGGGGCATTGGTTTATCATACCAATTTTCTTTGGTGATGTTACAAAAGTAGTGATCATAGTAAAAGGAGATGGATTGAGATTGTTGTTTGGTAGAGGAGAGATGTCTGTCTGATTGGTTGCGTCGATATGTATTCGACGTAGGTTTATGGTTGCGTCGATATGAAGTCGACGCTTTCTCCATTCTGCGTTTTCTTTCAGTCGAAGCATGAGAGAGGTTGCGTCGGGTAGAAGTCGACGCACTTTGGTGTAAGCGTCGATTACAAGTCGACGCACGTTGATAAGAATTCGACGTATGTTTAGATTTTTTCTGAGGATATCTTCCTAGGATTCCTTCATATATAATGGGATTAATTTTATTAAAGATAGTGGTTGTTTCTGGATTTTCCTGTGATCTTTCTCCTGTCAAGTGTCCTTCCCTAGTGGAGTGAATGGGATGTCTCCAAACAGATTTCCTAGGTGATTGAGATTTTGGTTCTAAGTTAGTATTATCTTCTAGTTGCCTAAATCTACTAGTAAGATTTTTAGAGATGTTCTTGAGCTTCTGACTTCTCCCATTTAGAGAGTCTTCAAAGGACTTTGCTTTTGCTAGCTCATTTTTTAGTGTTTGGTTTTCTGTACAGATTTTGTTTAATTCCTTTTCTAAGAGTCCTAGACTGAGCTCATAGTTATTATACTGTGTGTTCACTTGTTTGAGAGTTTTTAATTCATTTCTTAGTTCATCTATTCCTTTTTCAGATTTGATTAAATTTAAACAGAATTCTTTGAAATTATTTTTGAAGTCAGTGGAAGATAAATCTACATCATCAAGTATATTTACCATAGATGTGTCATCATGCTTCTCAGTGGCCATCAAATAGGTTTCCTCCAGCTTGGTCTCTTCTTGATCATTGTCAGATGAGGTGCTTTCTTCAGTTTCTGAATCACTCCATGATTGAGCAAGGAGACCTTTCTCTTTCTTCTTTTTCTTCTGTAGATCTGTTCTTTTCAGATCTTTCTTTTTGCTGATCTCCTTAGGACATTCAGGTGCAATATGTCCAGGTTTTCTGCAAGAGTAACATATAATCTCTTTAGTAGGTATTTTATCATATCTGGTTTTTGAGTCTCTTCCCCTGGATCCTTCTGATTTAATCCACTTCTTAAACCTTCTGGCTAGCAGACTGATCAGCTCCTCATTACTTGTAGAGGGTTCACCTTCAACAGCCTTCAATGCAATACTCTTTTCTTTTGAGAGTGAGGGAGCTTTTTCTTTCTCTTCTTTCTCAGCTCTTGTTTTCAACAGATGTTCATAGGATTTTAATTTGCCCAACATGACATCTGTTGAAATTTCTCTTTGACTTCTGGAGTCTCTAATTGGCCATATTCTTGAATCCCAAGAGCTAGGGAAGCAAGTAAGCAGTTTGTCATTTATCTCAGTGAGAGATATGTCCTTTTCAAGTGTCTTCAACTCATTCACTATGAGGCTGAATCTGGCATACATGTCAGCAACACTTTCACCTTCTTTCTTCTGAAAGTTTTCATATTGAGAGATGAGTAGTGCCTTTCTATCCTTTTTCTCATCAGCACTTCCCTCTACCATTTTGGTGAGAGCTTCCCATACTTCCTTTGCTGACTCACAATCAGCAATCTTTTGGAAGATTTCATCTGAGAGGGTTGAGACTAGGATATTCATAGCCTTGGCATCATATCCTTGGGCTTTCTTTTCTTCCTCTGTCCACTCAGCTTTTGGAGCAAGTGTTTCAGTCACTTTTCCACTTGAGTCCTTTCTGAATGGCTTGGGGGGACCTGTCAAGATAACATTAAACAATTCATGATCAATAGAGTTTAAATAAATTCTAACTCTTATTTTCCAAAGTGCAAACTTTTCAAGGTTGCAAATTGGTGGTCTGGTGGAAGCATAATCTTTGATTTGTGCCATGTGAAAAATATTTGTTAGAAAACTATATATTTATAAATAAGAGGTAGGATCTTTTTGATCAAGGAGTTAATCTTTTTAGATCAACCTACCTCTGATACCAATTGAAAGTGCACATTTAACCTCACTAGAATTCTCTAGAGGGGGGAGGGGGGGGGGGGGGGTGAATAGAGATTTAAAATATTTTGTGCAAAGTAAATATATATATATATATATGTATGATCACAGATTAGAACTTCCCACACACACCAACAAGAATTAAACAAATAAAGAAAGTAAATGCAAGAAAAGAAATCACAGCACAACACAAGAAAATATAGTGGTTCCCCAAACTTTGGGTAGTCCACTCTTCTACCCCCTTGGTAGGAATTCACTATCTTGCACTGAGTCTTTTGATAAGGAGACTCTTAGAACCACCCTGAGTCTTTTGATAAGGAGACTCTTAGAACCAACTGAGTCTTTTGACAAGGAGACTCTTAGAACCAGTACAACTGAATTTTTTGAAGAGTGATTCTAAAAACTCTTTTACAATATGTGAGAATGAAAATAAGAAAAAGGAAAAGAAGTATTTAAAACAAGAATGAATATTCTTCCTAGCAAGAAGATTGGAAGCACAAGAAGTAGTGAATTAAATCTCCCTTCTATAGTGAGAAGGAGATTGTAAGCTTTTCAGAATTTTGCAGCAGTATGACTTTAGAAGCAGAAGAAGAAGAATGCTTGAAAATTGTTGCAGGACTATTTCTCAATTCTCTCTTTTTCACTTGGGAGCTTTTCCTCTTTTTCAAATGTAAAATGGTGAATCACCTTGTTCCATTTCTCTGCCGACCTCCTTGGTTATTTATAGCTCTGTTCATTAAAATAACACTATAGGAGAGTAATCAATTAGCAGGCAGAGTATTAGAAAGAAAGAGAAATTTACATAACAGTTATATCCATAGAAGGAAAGTATTCAATCTGATTTCAAATAATGTCCATAAAGGATTTAATCAATTTAGCCAAGAATCTAATAGAGGAAAAGAAAGATTCAGAATGGCTATAAGACATAAATTGATTCCATATAAATCAGATCTATAAGATAAGGAAAGAGATCTGGCGATTTTGAATTCTGTCATAAAGATCGACGTGCGTCGATTACTATTCAACGCAAGCGTCGAATACATCCTGTCTGGATGTCGAGAGGAGAATAAGGAAGGTGCGACGACTAGGGTGCGTCGACTTCTCAAGATACGTCGACTAGAAGTCAGAGCTACGTCGACATAGGATACGTCGAATTCTGCTTGGAGCTACTTCGACTCATTCTGATAGAAACGTCGACTTTATCTCGACGTTGCGTCGAATACTATTCGACGCATATTTACTTAACCTTGATTTTCTTTTCTTGGAATTCATATTCAACTTATGTTCAGGGGTTAAGAGAAATCATTTTCCCAATAGTTTTCATTTCCTGTTTTTTTAAGTTATAAGCACAAGTCTTTAAAAAAGTCAAAATGAAAACATAAGTAAATATATCTCATGCAATGATTATTTTGTCAAGTCATATAAGAAATCGCTTACGTTTCATGCAATTTGGACCATCCAAAATATCTCCTAAAAATCTGCAACTTCAGCATGGAACTACTATTGCGACACCTAATCAAGACCACCAATCAAAATTTCTAAAATCCTAAAAAATCGTTCACTGTCTCCCGCGCTAGCGCTACCGCAGGCGCTAGCGTCCATGTTCACTTTTCTATATATTTTAAATTTCTAAAAATCCCTTAAAATATATAAATCCATATTTTCTACTTAGTTTTGCACTTCTGTGTTTCTTTGTTTTTTTGAAAAATCAAATACAAAACTACAAAAACCAAATTACAAAAAATATGTTTGTTTTTTCGCTTGTGTTGTTTCCTTTATTTAAAGTTCATCTTTATGCAAAAATCAAATATAAAAATTACAAAAGCAAAAATTACAAAAATATGATTTTATTTGTAAAAATCAACTACAAAAATATAAAACAAAACAAAAACAAGTATCAAAATTATTCTTCTGAACTTAACTTTTCTATGTATCTTGCGAATGTTGGAGTTACCATTGTGATCTAGAAGTGGTCAAACATGTAATGTCATTGCCAACGCGATATGAGCCTGCAGGGTCGCACATAAGAGCATGTGGAGAAGTTGGAAGATTGACTATGTTGGTAAAGGTTACCAATCACCATATAGAATGGGGGAAGTCCAGCAAATGTTGCTGTCTGAATTCGTCGGGTTTACACGGATAGAATTCGTCGGATTCGTCGGAATTCGTCGGATTGTTCCGTGGAATCTCGACGAATTGTTATAGAGATCCTTAACTCGGCAAATGTTGCCGTCTGACATGATTCGTCGGGATTCGTCGGATTGTTCTGTGGAATCTCGACGAATTGTTACAGAGATCCTTAACTCGGCAAATGTTGCCGTCTGACATGATTCGTCGGATTCGTCGGGATTCGTCGGATTGTTCCGTGGAATCTCGACGAATTGTCACAGAGAGCATTAACTCGGCAAATGTTGCCGTCTGATGTGATTCGTCGGAATTCGTCGGATTGTCCCGTGAAAACTCGACGAATGCTGTTCCGTGGAATCCCGACGAATTGTAACCGAAGCCCCTATTTTGCTGTGTGGTCTGCGGATAGCGATTCTTCTAGAAGCTGTTTATCCTTTGGGTATAAATAGGACTTCTTTTAGGGTTCTCATAAGACACACGAAGTAGAAGCCGACGGAAGGAGTTCCGTTCCGCTCGAACCCTAGACGGAAGTGTTTCGTCGTTCCGAATCGTCTCCGCCGACTTCCTCTCCGACAATTGTCGCCGGTGTTGTTCTTCCTGAAGTGGATCTAGCAATCCGTGGAAGCGCAAGGTGTAGTCTTCTTCTCCCGGCTCGTGTGGACTGCTGTAGAGACGTAGACATTATTCTACGTGAGAACTCTTGCAAAGCCGACGAAGGCAATCTTCTTCTTGGAGCATCTAGGTTGGATTTGATCCAATCCCGCCAAGGTAATTTCAAACCTAGCATTTTGATTAACTTCTTGATTCAATATTCATGGTCGATCCGAATCTTTTGGGTTGTTTCTCTTCATTTCCGCCGCGCCTACATTTGATGTATGGTTCTAGAAAAATCCAACAGCGAAAGGGTGATTTGGGCTATCATCCCATCATATCACCTAGTACCGGGTGAACCTCTCACAAGGTAGCCCTCGGGAAGTCCAAGATCAATTTTATGAGTTCAAACTTTAAATAAAAATTACTCTTTAAAAATATCAAAAATATTGTATGAACTTCATTGAAAATCAAGCATGATTTAATCTATTATTTAGAACTTCTATAATGTTGCAATGTATCTTTTCAAACTACTTTGAACATTGCCTTCATCATGCTTTGATACATCTATTAATTTGTGCATAATTTATATTGAAAAAGTTGTGTAGAACTATGCGTAGCATGTCTCTAAGTATGAGTAATGTTTTATGTTTGATAATGATCACAATTCACTCACTTATTTTGGCATTGTCTACTTATGTGTTTAATCTAAGAATGTTTGTGTATGTTTTGTAATAGTACAATGAATTAAAATTGCACAAGTATCTTACCTACACAACCTTTATTTGCACTTTTAAAAGTTAAGAAAAGTGGTTATCTTTTTTATAAATTATATTGGTTTGCAAAACAAGTGTATTCGGAGAACTTTGTACAAAACAAAATCATAAAATAAAGTGACAAAGATAACTCCACCAAGCACTACTTGAACCTCCTGATAAGTCTTAATAAGCGTTGTGAGGTTGAGCACCTTGGAAAGAATAATAAAGTATCTTGTGCAAACCATAACTTTCTTTCAAAATAAAAACCACTTATTCTTAAGTACACCGGATCACAATAAAAATCAATCTTGAAGAATGAAACTATGTGATCCCCCAAGTACTACTTTGCACCCTGATAAGTCTTGATGAGCATTGTGTGTGCAGAGCACCTTGGTAGTTGTACATTTTTCTTTATGCATTGAAGTGAGTGGAAGTAAAATTATTTGTGTTTTATTGTGCTCTTTACTTTACATATTACTTGTATTTTTGATTAAAACATTTGTTTACTCTATTCAAAATACACTTTTATGCACATCATTATCTTCCATAACACTTCTTCTCATGAGTATTGGATCTTAATGCTAATTCTATACTACTCTTTATTTATGAAATGCACTAGATAACCTAGCATGCTTTCTACAATGTTTGGTATGTTTTGAAATTGTGAATTAAAGTAACATTGTAGTAATCTCTTTTTGATAAGATTATTTCATGCTTGGTTACTGTATTTTAAATACAAAATGATTTACAAAAACATCTTCTTTTTGAAATTGAACTCATATATCTTTTTATGAACCATCATTGATTACCATAAGATGTTTTTTGTACTTCTATATGTCTTCCGCATCATAACTATATAATTGTTTTACCTTGCACTTTAATACTTATTTAAAATCTTTCATCTTGTGAGCATCATCACTTGAATCTTCAAATTCCTTTCTTGCAACAAGTGGTAGACTTGCTTGGTAAACTTTATATTGGTTGAATTTTTTTTGCTTATAACTCTGATATATTTCTATTCTAAATACTCCTCCAACAAGTGAAATATTGCTTATAAAACATCTTTTTTTAACTTAAACTCTTATTTAGTATTATGATGTTTCTTTTTCGAAATCTTCCGCAATACTCAAACTCTGATTCATTCATGAATTTCAATATAGCTATGTGAGTTTTATTTCAAAAATTCAAATAAAAATATAAACCCATATGCTATGATATTTCCCGTTAGATTTAAATGCTTAATGTTTCCAATAATTGTTATCCATGACTTCATTTCTCACCATAGCGGGGGCGTAGGGTTGTAGACATTAGATAACCTTATCTCTAGTCATGTCTTGTCCTTAACCGGGGAGGGTTCCAGTGGGGCCTTGCGAGGCACTGGGGGGAAAGAGTGCTAGGTTAAGTTTTTGTCTAGTGTTTGCATATGGGATTAACACCCCAACCTACGACATGTTTGCAGCTCCTCATGCCCATCCGTCACTTAGTACGGGGATAGGGTGTTGACATATTATCTGGGTAGATTGGTTACTTGGAAATCATGATTTTTTTAGGCTTAAAACTCTTATTTAAAGGGGAAATCATTATTTTTTGTTAAACTCTGATTTATAAAATGGGAGAACTACAAACAAATGGGATAAAATAAGTCATAACTCTGATCATTTTCAATGAAAGACAAGTCTAAAACTCCTTATCATTTACTTAAAAAGCTCGATCATGCCTTCTCTTTTATTTACACACTTTTTAGTGCTTTGTTTCCCTACCCACTTTTGCTAATAACAAAGGGGGAGAACTAACATGATAAAATGCAAAAAGGGGGAGAACTAACATGATAAATATAACCCGCTATCAAAAACCCAACATGACAAATTAAGATGACAGCTTACATATTAGGGGAGCATTCACTTAGGGGGAGCATGTATTTAGGGGGAGCAAGTCTAACATGCTAGAATCGATTATTATCCTAAGTTATCACTCTCACACACACACAAGTATAGTCTCATCATGCTTATTTATTAATGCTTTGATTTATCATTAATGGATTTGTTATTATCAAAAGGGGGAGTTTGTTGGAACATGGTCTTCCGCATCTCCTAGGTTTGAGAATAACAAATCCTATGTGTATTTGATCTTGTGTGTTCAAGTGTGCAGGTTAACATAGTCCATATGACTCAAGGAGTACTCATGATGACTGCCCCCAAAATTGAGGCCAAAATTCGAACAAGCTCACTAGCGCCGGCGGTAGCGATAGCGCCGGCGGTAGCGATAGCGCCGGCGGTAGCGATAGCGCCCGACGCTAGCATTGATTAGCTCGATTCAGGCGGCATTTTTAGAAGTAGCTAGCGCCCGGCGGTAGCTACTAGCACCGGCGGTAGCATGGCGCACAAGAGGCATAAAGCAAATTGTTGCCACGGATGGGAGATTCGGCCGCGCAAGATCATTCCTAACCCGGGCTAGCGCCGGCGGTAGCGCTAGCGCCGGCGGTAGCGCTAGCGCCGGCGGTAGCATGAAGGCTATAAATTGGATGCTTTGGCTCCGTCTTCTTCATCCTCCTCCAATCCCAAACTCCAGAGCTTCGTGCCACAGCAGAGAGAGGAAGATTCAGAGCGATACTCCCACAATTCCATAAAGCCTTAAGGAGATCCGTGGAGAAGATTTCAACATGCTTCATCATCGTGACGAAAGACCGCATCGACTACGATCATACTCTGCGTCTTCGTCTACTTCTCCAAGAGATCCAAATAGAGGGAGTTTTTATATTATTGTCTTTTTCATTTCACATCTTTTCTTGTAATCATTTAAGTGAAATCGCCTCGTGTTGGCGACTAGGTCTGGGGTAGGACTTAGGGCTGAAATTCGCCTCGTGTTGGCGACTAGATCTAGGCTAGGTCTAGGGGGTGCTCGAGGCCTTTCTGGGGATAGATTGGCTAGAGCGGCTTGAGGCCGTATCTGGGGAGAGATCGGCTAAAGCCAACCGGTTCGTGGGGATACGAGTCGGTATAGAAAACGAAAAAGAGTTTTTATTATTCTCCTCCGATCTCTAGCACCATTGAGATCAAGTTTTGTAAAACTTATTTAATATCAATAAAGCTTGTCTCTCTTTTTGTTTTACTTGACTTCTTATTTTATTATTGCAATATTCCAAAGTTTTCTAAATAAAATATAAAGTTTTTGAAAACCCTTATTCACCCCCTCTAAGGGCGCCGACCGATCCAACAAGTTCCCTCTCCACCTTCATCACAGACACCTCCACCATTATTGGTATCTCCTCCTCCTCCATTATCTCCTCCTCCACCACCACATTTTGAACCATCTCCATCCACTGAAAACCTCATCACTCAGTGTATCCAATCCACAGCCCAAAGATTCCAAGCAATGCTGGATGGGCACTGCTCCAAGATTCATTCCTCCATCTTGCACATGCAGACCCAAATAGATGGGGTCAGTGCCTCTCTGCATAGCCTGAAGACCTATATCTCTTCCTCTAAGGTCACCAGATCTTTCTTAACCTCCTTGGCTAAGAAGGTCAAGAAGGGGGAGAGGTTAGATGAAGAGCAGCTCTCCAGTCATAAATCTCTCTCTCACAAGTCTCTTCCTACTTCAAAAAATGATAGTCTTGCACTGCTCAAGACCATTGGGAATGAAGTTGTACCTGAGCTACATAATGAAGAGCACCTAACAGAGGTACTCAATATAGCAAGAGAAGATACTCAACAAGTGATTCTATTACAAGGGGAGGCATGTAGGACAGAAAATACTGTGATGGCTGAAGTAGGAGCTCAGGAGCCAGATGCAGTTAAAACTGGAGCTGGAGATGAAAGAGAAATTGAAGAAGAAGGAAAAGGCTCAAAGGAAGCTCCATCCCAGGGGGAGCAAACTACTTTGACTCAGGGGGAGCAAATTGCTGAGACTCAGGAGGAGTTGAGGAAATCACCTGCTACTGAGAAGGAGCAACCCACAAAAGTATTCACTAGGAAAAGAAAAACTCCTCCTACCCCTGAACAATGATGATATACTCTATTTGAACAATTGTCTATGCTTAAATGCTGATCAGTCAACTGAACATGAAATTTGTTTATATAATTTCTTATTCTATCTTCTTCTGATTATTTAGCATACTTCTTCTCTATATGAATGTCTTGATTGATTAAATACTGATACAATTTCTCTCTATATAGGGTTAAGACAAATAGGGGGAGATTGTTGGGGAAATGATTTATCTTAACCCCTAGAATTGAGTAGAATATAAATTCTAAGAATGAAATATTAGGCTAAGTAAATATGCGTCGAATAGTATTCGACGCAACGTCGAAATATAGTCGACGTTTCTCTCAGAATGAGTCGAAGTAACTCTAAGAAGAATTCGACGTAATCATAGTCGACGTACCTCTTACTTCTAGTCGACGCATTTGATAAAGTCGACGCACCTTTGTCGACGCACCTTCCTTATTGTCCTCTCGACGTCCAGCCAGGATGAAATCGACGTTTACGTCGAATAGTAATCGACGCACGTCGATATCTACAAGTAATTCAAAAACACGCCAGATCTCTTTCCTTCTTTCTGTAGATCTGATTTTTATGGAATGATATTATTCTTTTATAGCCGTTCTAAATCAGCCTTTCCTTATGTTTGATTCTTGGCTAATTTGATTAAGATTATTATGGATATTATTTGAAATCAGAATGAATTCATTCCTTCTACAGAAATATTGATTATGGAAACTCTAATCTCTTTCTAATTCTCTGTCTACTAATTGATTATTCTCCTTTAGCAATATCTTTTAAGCAGAGCTATAAATAAGAAGGAGGTCGACAGAGAATAAAAAGGAGTGATCGACCATATACATTTGAAAAAGAGGAAGAGCTCCCAAGTGAAGAGTGAGAAAGCTGAGAAAAGAGATAGTGTGCTGCAGAAAAGAAAAAGCCTTCATCTTCTCCTTCTAAATCCATTCTGCTGCAAATTCTGAAAGCTCTCACAAAAGAGAGAAAAGCTTACAATCTCCTTCTCACTATAGAAGAGAGATCATATTCACTATACTTGTGCTTCTAATCTTCTTGCTAGGAAGAAGATTCTTTCTTACATATATTGTCTTCTGTTCTTCTACTTGTTCTACTTCTTCTTCTCATTCTATTTTCAAATTGTGTAAAAGAGTTTTTAGAATCTCTCGTCAAAAAATTCAATTGTAGTGGTTCTAAGAGTCTCCTTACCAAAAGACTCAGTTTGGTTCTAAGAGTCTCCTTATCATAAGACTCAGTTTGGTTCTAAGAGTCTCCTTATCAAAAGACTCAGTCTGGTTCTAAGAGTCTCCTTATCAAAAGACTCAGTGCAAGTTAGTGAATTCCTATCAAGGGGGGTAGAAGAGTGGACTACCCAAAGTTTGGGGAACCACTATATTTCTTTGTGTTGTGCTGTGATTTTCTTCTTGCTATTTTTTCTTTACTTACTTAATTCTTGTTGGTGTGTGGGAAGCCTAAATCTGTGATTATTACATATATATATAATAGCACAAAGTATTTTTAAATCTCTATTCACCCCCCCCCCCCCTCTAGAGAATTCTAGTGAGGTTAACTGTGCACTTTCAATTGGTATCAGAGGGAGGTTGATCTAAAAAGGGTAACTCCTTGATCAAAAAGATCCTACCTCATATATATATATATATTGAAAACTATTTCTTTTCACATGGCACAAATCAAAGATTATGCTTCCACCAGACCACCAATGTGCAATCTTGAAAAGTTTGCAATTTGGAAAACAAGAATTAGGATTTATATGAATTCTATTGATGAAAAATTATTTAATGTTATTTTGACAAGTTCTCATTCTATTTTCAAATTGTGTAAAAGAGTTTTTAGAATCTCTCTTCAAAAAATTCAGTTGTAGTGGTTCTAAGAGTCTCCTTACCAAAAGACTCAGTTTGGTTCTAAGAGTCTCCTTATCAAAAGACTCAGTCTGATTCTAAGAGTCTCCTTATCAAAAGACTCAGTCTGGTTCTAAGAGTCTCCTTATCAAAAGACTCAGTCTGGTTGCGCCCTAAGGAGAAATTGGCACCCGATGCTCCTGACGAAGAGCATGCCTGGAAGGTCTCCTCGCAAGCCCCCCTGCCAGAAAGGAAAGAGGGGGAGGAGACCGCACCCTGCGCAGGGTGGGGCACGGCCGCACCCCGAGGGGGTGCGGCCCGGCCGCACCCCGTGCGGGGTGCGGCTTAGCCGCACCCCACGCTGGTGCGGCCATGGCCGCACCCCCTGGGGGTGCGGCCCGATCGCACCCCGCATGGGGTGCGTCTTGACCGCCCCCCAAGGAGGGGCGGCCTGGCCGTGCTTCGGGGCGCGCGGCTCAGGCGCGCCCCTTGCGGGACGCGGCTCGGTTGTGCCCCTTGCGAGGCGCGGTTGCAGGGATCTCTCCCGCGAGGGGAGGGGGCGCCGCCGTCGTGCTTGTCGCGATTTCGAGCGTCTATTTATCCCGCCGAATTGGTGGAGGAGTGATTTTGGAAATAAACGCCGCTTTTGGAAACGACTGCTGTCTTCGGATATAATTGCCGCCCTTATTTCTTATAAATTAGAGCCCATGACATGAGCCCCTATCAGTACACTTGTATATATGTACACATGTATATAAGTACAGATGTATCGATGGCTTTAAAAAGCCATGAATTAAAATGCCATCAAAGAAATCGTGGCCCTTCGTTTACTTAAAATCACACCTTATTAAACACTCCCCCCTCCTCAATCCTTTTCAATCCCACGACAACCCTAACTCCCCCTCCCCGATACCTAGCCGCTTGCCATTTCAGATCACCGCTACCCCGCGCCATCTTCCTCTTCCGCTGCCTTCCTTACGCCATCTTATTCTTCCGCTCCCGCACACCTTACGCCATCTTCTTCCGCTTGTACAACCCTGTATTCGCCGAGTGGGCCCCCAGATCCCAAGAGGTCTTTTGGAACATCATTTTTTAGTATGTTCCAGGAGGGGGAGAGAGGAGGGCGAGCGGTGGAGGTAGAGACCTCCCGCTCGCCCAGCTCGTGTAGGAGGCAAGCAAGAGGGGGGCGAGCTCCTCTCGCCCCCGCTCCCAGCAAGAGGGTGGCGAGCTCCTCTCTCCCCCACTCCCAAGGAGGGGACGAGCTCCTCTCACCCCGCTCCCAGCAAGGGGGGGGGGGCGAGCTCCTCTCACCCCCGCTCCCAAGGAGGGGGCGAGCTTCTCTCGCCCCGCTCCCAGCAAGGGGGCAAGCTCCTCTCGCCCCGCTCCCAGCAAGGGGACGAGCTCCTCTCGCCCCCGCTCCCAAGGAGGGGGAGAGCTCCTCTATCCCCGCTCCCAGCAAGGTGGGCGAGATCCTCTCGCCCCCGCTCCCAAGGAGGGGGCGAGCTCCTCTCGCGCCGTACCCAGCAAGGGGGGCGAGCTTCTCTCGCCCCCGCTCCCAAGGAGGGGGCGAGCTCCTCTTGCCCCGCTCCCAGCAAGGGGTGCGAGCTCCTCTCGCCCTTGCTCCCAAGGAGGGGGCGAGCTCCTCTCGCCCTGCTCCCAGCAAGGGGGAGGGGGGGGGGGGGGGGGGGCGAGCTCCTCTCCTTGGGAGCGGGGCACACACACACACACATATATATGTATTGAAAGTGCACAGTTTACCTCACTAGAATTCTCTAGAGGGAGGGTGAATAGAGATTAAAAATTATTTTGTGCAAAGTTAATATATATATGTGTATGATCACAGATTATAGCTTCCCACACACCAACAAGAATTAAACACGTAAAGAAAGTAAATGCAAGAAAAGAAATCACAGCATAACACAAGAAAATATAGTGGTTCCCCAAACTTTGGGTAGTCCACTCTTCTACCCCCTTGGTAGGAATTCACTATCTTGAACTGAGTCTTTTGATAAGGAGACTCTTAGAACCACCCTGAGTCTTTTGATAAGGAGACTCTTAGAACCAACTGAGTCTTTTGATAAGGAGACTCTTAGAACCAGTACAACTGAATTTTTTGAAGAGTGATTCTAAAAACTCTTTTACAATATGTGAGAATGAAAATAAGAAAAAGGAAAAGAAGTATTTAAAACAAGAATGAATCTTCTTCCTAGCAAGAAGATTGGAAGCACAAGAAGTAGTGAATTAAATCTTTCTTCTATAGAGAGAAGAAGATTTGTAGCTTTTCTCTCTTATGTGAGAGCTATCAGAATTTGCAGCAGAGTGGCTTCAGAAGAAGAAGGAGAAGATGAAGGCTTTGTCTCTGCAGCACACTATCACTTTTCTCAGCTTATCTCTCTATTCTTTTGGGAGCTTTTCCTCTATTTCAAATGTATGTGGTGAATCACCTAGTCATTTTTCTGCCGACCTCCTCTTTTTATAGCTCTGTTTTAGTCAAATAATACTATAGGAGGAAAATCAATTAGCAATCAGACAAATAGAAAGAAAGAGAAATTTTTATAACAGTTATATCCATAGAAGGAAAGTATTCAATCTGATTTCAAATAATGTCCATAAAGGATTTAATCAATTTAGCCAAGAATCTAATAGAAGGAAAGAATGATTCAGAACGGCTATAAAATATTAACATTATTCCATACAAATCAGATCTACTGAAAGAAGGAAAGAGATCTGGCGCATATTTAAATCTGTCACATAAATCGATGTGCGTCGATTACCATTCGACGTAAGCGTCGAATTCATCCTGGCTGGACGTCGAGAGGAGAATAAGGAAGGTGCGTAGACAACGGTGCGTTGACTAGAAATCAGAGTAACGTTGACAACACATACGTCGAAATCTTCCTAGAGTTACTTCGACTTAATCTGAAGGAAACGTCGACTACATTTCGACGTTGCATCGAATACTATTCGACGCATATTTACTTAACCATGTTTTTCTTTCTTAGAATTCATATTCAACTTATTTCTAGGGGTTAAGAGAAATCATTTACCCAACAATCTCCCCCTATTTGTCTTAACCCTACTTAGAGAGAAATTGTATTATCATAAAATCAACCCAGCACAGCATTTGTATAGAAAAGAAATATGTCACTCAATCAAAAGTGAATTGTAGAGGAAAAGATCATATAAACAAATTTTCAGAATCATATAAACAGATTTCATGTTCATACCAAGTAGTATTCAACCATAGGGTAAGATATATCAGCATTGTTTTCAAATAGTACTCAGGAGGGGTAGGAGGGGTTTTTCTCTTTCTCTTGAATATTACTGTTTTAGGAGAGGAGGGTTTATCTTTCTCATTTGTAGGAAGTTCACCTAGCTCCCCCTGAGCAGATTGCTCCCCCTGGGATGGAACTTCCTTTAATCTTTCTACTTATTCTATTTATCTATCATCTCCAGCTCCAGTTGCATCTAGCTGTCCTTTTTCATTTCCAGCTTTATTCATATCAGTATCCAGCTCCCCCTGATTTGTAGTTTCTTTATCTTTCTTCCCAACTGCTATATCTTCCTTTTCAGTTTCTTCTCTGCTTGCCTCCCCTTGTAATAGTACTACTTGACTTGCAGCCTCTCTTGCTATATGAAGTACCTCTATAGTTTGTTCATCATTGTGTAGCTCAGGTACTATCTCATTCCCAAGGATTTTGTCAGATTTTGAAGAAGGAGGGGATTTGTGAGAGAGAGATTTAGGATTGGAGGGCTGCTCTTCATCTAGATTCTCCCCCTTCTTGACCTTCTTGGCCAGGGAGGTTAAGAAAGACCTTGTCACTCTAGAGGAAGAGAGAGAGGTCTTTAGGCCTTGCACAGAGGAACTGACCCCATCTATTTGGGTGTGCATGTGAAGGATGGAGGAATGAATTTTGGAGCAATGCTCATCCAGCATCACTTGGAATTTTTCAGCTGGTGATTTGATGAACTGATTGATGTGAGCCTCAGTGGATGAAGATGTTTCATGGTGTGAAAGGTGAGGAGGTGATGGAGGAGGAAGAGGTGACAGAGGAGGAGAGAAGTGAGTTGATTCATGAGGTAAGGGTGATAATGGAGGTTGATGAGTAATTTATTTACTCATCTTTTAGTTTAGGTTTATTATGTTTTTCATATAAAATTATGTTATTTTTAGGAATTTTATCATATAAATCCTTCCATTGTTATTTCATAAGCTAACTTAAGTTTATTTTGTGTTTTCAGGTTTTCTGGGCTGTTTCGAGCAAAAAGTTAAAATTACACGCCCTAGGTCACGGGCGTGACCAAGGGCGTGACCCAATGTCACGACCACGACCCGCCACAAGCATCCGGAGCACGCCGCCATGTCAATTAAAATTACACGCCCTCGGTCACGGGCGTGACCAAGGGCGTGACATCCAGCACACGAGCGTGACTTTTCCCGCGCCAATTTCCCGCCGAAGCTTCCCGCCAGCAGCACTTAATTGAGATTACACGCCCTAGGTCACGGGCGTGACCTAGGGCGTGACACGTCCGTAACGCCTGCATTGAAGCCAGACGGCGCCCTTCCCGCACCCAGCTGATCGCACCCCTTACACGCCCTTGGTCACGGGCGTGACCAAGGGCGTGTAACACCAAAAATTCAGCTATTTAAAGGGAGCTTTTCCAGATGTTTGGGGACGAATTTTGGGAGTTCTAAGTTTATTTTCTTGCACTATTTTTGTCATTCTTAAGCTTGTAATCTTCCTTCTTAGCTTGCACTTTCATTTCAGGTTTGTAACTTCTTGTTTCCTAGTTGTAATTTCTTTTCAATTAATAAAATAGTACTTTTTCTCTTATTCTACTCTCAATCTTCATTATGCACTTCTTGTATTTCATCAATTCCTCCATCTCCATGAGTAGCTAAATTTCATTAGTACTCGGCCGAGATGATCCAAGGAAAATATAATTCATAATTCAGTTTAGAACTTCTTTTTCTCTTATTTAGATCGCTTAAGATTTATCCTTGAATTTATATTGATTGAGATTATATTATCGATATATAATCTCATTCTTGTTTTCGTAGTCTAATAATCGAGAGGTTTTGAGTTCGAATCGATCATTTCAAGGATAAAGAAATTTGAATGCACTCCTCGAGAGAGGACGACATAAATCTCCTGGATTGGAGTTATATCCAATAGAGGGGTTCACTTCGATAAAGCGAGTTTTAGGGGTTTCGATTCTAGAACGAGAGTTCGATTGATCAACCTAAACTCAGTTAGGCGTATCCTTGAGAGAGGTGCGTTCATAATTCGGGAACCTCCACGGTCAAGCATTTCTTTTAAAGAGAATTAGAAGTTTTATTTCTTTATTTATTTATTTTTTCCAAGGTGATTCGAGGTTGAGTGCTAATCCTTCTTATCATAGTTTTAACAATTTATTTCTCTTTCTTGCAACCAACCAACCCAAGTTTCTTTCGATAAAAATAATAGAGATTTTCCGAAGTAAGAGTACTCAACCGCCCCGAGTCTAATACGACCTTGTTTTAACAACCTATACTACATTCGATACGGTACACTTGCCGTTATCGTTTGCAAGCATAGTTTTGCGCATCAAGTTTTTGGCGCCGTTGCCGGGGAAACGGTTGATATTTCAAAAACCGAAATATCTATTAATTTTATCTTTTTTTTCTTTTTCTTAATTTTAAGGTGCAACTAAATTCCTGGAAAGGACGCTTTGGGTTTGAATTCCCATCATAGCCTCTAGTACCTTGCAAACCCTTCACCGGGTAGATCTTGGGAAGTCCAGGAATAATTCTAATTCACCTAATAATAATAAAAAAAAATCTAAAAAAATATAATAAAATAAAAATAAATTTATTTATCTAAAATCTTATTTTCCCTTTTTCTTTTTCCGCTTCTTTTCTTTTCTTTTGGTTTATGACCCGAGGAAACTCTTCAATTGATTTGGAATTTGGTTTTGATCCGAAAATCGAGCGCACCTTGCGGCGACGTCTCCGATTTAGTGATCTACCAATAATTCGCGAAGCGTCAGTCGGAGAGACTAACGAAGATATAATGGGTGACCCCGACCATAATGAGGCTCCGCTACGGACTATGTCCTATTATGCGAGGCCAAATTGGGAGGGAACACAATCAAGTGTTATTCGCCCGGCGGTGGCAAATAATAATTTTGAAATCAAAACGAGTATCATTCAAATGGTACAGCAAACCGTCATCTTTGACGGGTTACCAGATGAAGATCCAAATTTACATTTATTGAATTTTTTGGAAATTTGTGATACATTTAAAATTAATGGCGTCACCGATGACGCCATTCGCTTGCGTTTATTTCCATTTTCTTTGCGGACTAAGGCCAAGCAATGGTTGGGATCTCTTCCTAGAGGTTCCATCACTACATGGGCCGAGATGACGGAGAAATTTTTAACAAAATATTTTCCTCCGGCGAAGTCCGCTAAATTACGTACGGACATTCTCTCGTTTACGCAAATAGACTCAGAGTCTCTCTATGACACATGGGAGCTCTTCAAGGAATTATTGCGGAGATGTCCTCACCACGCCCTTCCTTTATGGCAACAAGTTCAAACATTCTACAATGGTTTGAATCTCCAAACGAGGCAGATGATTGATGCAGCAGCTGGGGGAACTCTAAATAACAAAACCCCAGATGCCGCTCAAGAGCTTTTTGAGGAGATGACCATGAATGCTTATCAGTGGAATGCGCCACGGTCGCGTCCTAACAAACCGACCGGACTCTTTGAAGTCGAGGCCACCCTGAGTTTAGCATATCAAGTAGAATGGCTTACTAAGCAAATGACGGAGATGTCTGCTTCCTCCGCCATTAACGGGGCTAATAATTATAATAATAATAATTATTATTATTATAATCAAGAACAAGTTGATTATATGGGGAACTCCTATCGTCCTCCTTATAACCTAAACAATAACCTTCCTAATAGTTATAATCCGGGTTTAAGGAACCACCCGAATTTTCCATGGAGCAACCCCAATAATGCTCAATGCCCCCCACAATTGAATCCTCCCGGATTCGCTCCACCACAACCACAAAAGGCCCCTTCACTTGAAGAGGTCTTCACCAAATACGTCGCTTCTACTGATGCCAATATCCCGAACCTTTCCGGATCTATTAAAAGCCTAGAAAATCAGATTGGACAACTCGCCAAGATGTTCTCCGAACGCCAACAGGGAGCTCTACCGGGCAATACTGAGCCCAATCCACGGGAGAGCGCCAACGCTATAACCCTCCGTAGCGGAAAGGAGGTAAAAAGTTCAAATTTGGCCGAGCCTAAGGTAAACGTTTCAACTCCAACTCCGCATTTAAACTCTTCTGATTTAGCTCTGCGCATTATTCAAACGCCTTCTATTCCGTATTCTTCTAAATTACAAAATGAGCGCAACGAGGAGCAGTATAAAAAATTTATAAATATTTTAAAACAAATACAAATTAATGTACCATTTTGCGAGGCACTCTCTCAAATGCCTAAATACGCGAAATATCTCAAGGATTTATTATCAAATAAAAAGAAACTTGAAGATATTTCGCGTATTTCTCTTAATGCAGAATGTTCGGCGATAGTTCTTAATAAATTACCGAAAAAATTAAATGATCCGGGACGGTTTTCCATCCCGTGTTTGTTCGGAAATTTACTAATTAAAAATGCCTTGGCCGATCTAGGGGCGAGCATAAATCTTATGTCGTTCTCCTTATTTAAGAAGCTTGGTTTGGGCACCCCAAGCCCAACCAATATAAGCATCCAACTAGCGGATCGGTCCGTAAAGTATCCAATCGGGATCATTGAGGATGTGCTAGTGAAGGTTGACAAGTTTATCTTTCCGGTAGATTTTGTCATCCTCGATATCGAAGAGGACGCTGAAGTACCACTCATACTTGGCCGGCCCTTCCTAGCCACTGCTCGGGCTATAATTGACGTAAGTAACGGAAACCTTCTCCTACGAGTTGGGGAGAAAGAAGTTATTTTTAATATAAATCAATCGATGAGAAATGCGTTTCCAAACGACGACTCTTGTTTTACCCTAGAAACAAATTTTGAAGAGGAAATAACGTCGTTTTCTGAAATAATTTCGCCTTTATTTGAAAATCCGGAAATTGCAAATTTATTTTGTTTAGAAGAAAAAACTCGGCCAACCAAATTTGAAGAAGTAAACTTAAATATTTCTAAAATAAAAACATCTTACGAGGAGCCACCGAGTTTAGAACTAAAACAATTGCCGGAATATTTAAAATACATATTTTTAGAAAAAAATTCAAAACTGCCCGTAATAATATCTTCCGCACTTAACGATTCAGAAACTTCTGAATTAATTAAAATTTTAAATAATCACCGCCATGCAATTGCATGGCAAATTTCGGATATAAAGGGGATTAGCCCCTCGTTTTGCACGCACAAAATAAGTTTAGAAAATAATTCTTGCGGCGCTATTCAGCCTCAACGATGCCTTAACCCAAACATGAAGGATGTCGTTAAGGCCGAAATTATAAAATTATTAGACGCGAGAATTATTTATCCAATTTCTGATAGCACTTGGGTTAGCCCAGTGCAAGTCGTGCCTAAAAAGGGAGGAATAACGGTAATCACCAACGAAAATAATGAGTTGATTCCGACCCGTACTGTTACGGGTTGGCGTGTATGCATCGATTACAGAAAATTAAATGATGCTACCCGCAAGGATCACTTTCCGTTACCATTTATTGACCAAATTTTAGAACGCTTATCCGGTCATTCGCACTATTGTTTTCTCGATGGTCTTTCAGGATATTTTCAAATCCCAATTGCCCCCGAAGATCAAGAGAAAACCACCTTCACTTGTCCGTTCGGCACCTTCGCATATCGAAGAATGCCGTTTGGACTTTGCAACGCGCCGGCTACATTCCAAAGATGTATGTTGGCAATTTTTAATGAACTGATCGAAGACGTCATGGAAGTATTCATGGATGATTTTTCTGTTTTTGGCGATTCTTTCACTAATTGTCTAAATAATCTTGATTGTGTTCTTCAACGCTGCGAAGACACGAATTTGGCACTCAACTGGGAGAAGTGCCACTTTATGGTCCAAGAGGGATTAGTCCTTGGGCATAAAATTTCTAATAAGGGGATCGAGGTCGATCGGGCCAAGATCGAGGTCATAGAAAAACTTCCCCCTCCTACCAATATAAAATCTATTAGAAGTTTTCTAGGACATGCGGGTTTTTATAGACGGTTTATAAAAGATTTCTCAAGAATTTCGAAACCGCTAACTCATCTTTTGGAAAAAGAATCCGCGTTTAATTTTGATGACGAGTGTTTGAAAGCGTTTAACAAAATCAAAAATGAACTAATAAATTCCCCTATTTTAATCGCGCCAAATTGGTCTCTTCTGTTTGAAATCATGTGCGATGCGAGCGATTTTGCTGTAGGTGCAGTTTTAGGCCAACGGGTGAATTAACATTTTCACCCAATCTATTACGCAAGCAAAACGCTAACATCCGCACAAGCAAATTATACAACAACGAAGAAAGAATTTTTGGCAATAATTTTTGCGTTTGACAAATTTCGATCATATTTAACACTTTCAAACGTTATTGTTTTTACAGATCACTCCGCTCTCCGGTATTTACTACAAAAAGGAGATGCAAAGCCTCGACTGCTAAGGTGGATCCTCCTACTACAAGAATTTGATTTGGAGATCCAAGACAAAAGGGGAGCGGAGAATGTTGCGGCCGACCACCTCTCACGGTTGGAGAATCCGGCTGCAGGAGCACTAGTGGAAGCCGAAATTGACGACAAATTCCCCGAAGAGCGCCTCCTTGCCATCAAAAAGGTAACGACTTCTTCCACCCCTTGGTACGCAGATTTGGCCAACTATTTAGTGGCCCGGGTCCTACCAAAAGATTTTTCAAGTCAACAAAAGAAGAAATTCTTTTCAGATTTGAAAAATTATTTTGGGAAGACCCCTTTTTATTTCGTGTCTGTGCGGACCAAGTGGTAAGAAGGTGTATTTCGGGCGAGGAAGGCGCCCAAATTCTGCGGCACTGCCACGAAGGGCCAACCGGTGGCCATTACCAAGCGAACCGGACCGCAAGAAAGGCGCTAGAGTTGGGCTTCTATTGGCTCACCTTATTTAAAGATGCTCACAATTTCGTGAGTAATTGTGATCGGTGCCAACGGTCAGGTAACATTTCTAACCGGGACGAAATGCCCCAAAATATTTTTTTAGAATGCGAAATTTTTGATCTTTGGGGAATAGATTTCGTAGGCCCTTTGCCCTCCTCTTTTAATAATAAATATATCGTTGTTGCGGTTGATTACGTGTCAAGGTGGGCGGAAGCACAAGCTTTTCCCACTAACGACGCGAGAGTCATCGTAAATTTTTAAAAAAAAAGTATTTTCACGATTTGGCACACCCCGAGCACTAATTAGTGATCGGGGCACACATTTTTGTAACAACCAACTTGCTAAAATTTTAGCAAAGTATGGAGTTACCCAGAAGCTATCTACCGCCTACCACCCACAAGCAAATGACCAAGTGGAGGTGGTGAACCGTGAACTTAAAAGAATTTTAGAAAAAACTGTGTCCGTTAATAGGAAGGATTGGTCGCTAAAATTAGACGACGCTCTATGGGCATATCGGACAGCGTACAAAACCGCCATCGGGTGTACACCATACCGATTAGTCTATGGAAAAGCTTGTCATCTACCGGTGGAATTAGAACATCGCGCCTTTTGGGCGCTAAAATTTTTAAATTTGAATTTAAACTTAGCCTCCGAGCACAGAAAACTACAATTAAATGAATTAGACGAGTGGCGCAAACGCTTACGAAAATAATAAGATTTATAAGGAGCGCACAAAATTTTATCATGATAAAAAAATCCAAAATCCAAAAACTTTTTCACCGGGAGACTTAGTCCTATTATTTAATTCAAGACTTAGGCTTTTTCCGGGTAAATTAAAATCACGATGGTCCGGTCCCTACATAGTTAAAGAAGTTTGGCCATACGGAACGGTGCTAATAGAGCACCCGGAAAAAGGCTCTTTCAAAGTCAACGGACAACGCTTAAAATTATATCACCCGGGCGACCCAGCGCCCGGAAACATCGAAACCATTCACTTCCAAAATCTTTAAAATTACCACTTAGTCAAGCTACGCGACGGTAAACAAAGTGCTCTTGGGAGGCAACCCAATGTTAACCTCTTTATTTTTGTCTTTCTTTTCTTGTTTGTTTTTTCTAATTTAACTCTGCAGGTGTTCGACCGGCAACCCCGACTACCATTCAGGGAAGCCCTCTTTACACTTTAGTAATTTCTCTTGATTTTTCTTTATTGACATTTTTTTTGTTTTATCTTTCATACTTAGTTTTAAACATTGGGGACAATGTTTAATTTTAAGTATGGGGGTGTAGCATAGCTTTCTTTGTAGTTTTACTTGGAAAAAAAAAATTTGCAATTAAATTTATTGGAAAGGACGCCTTGGGCTTGAATTCCCATCATAGCCTCTAGTACCTTGCAAACCCTTCACCGGGCAGATCTTGGGAAGTCCAAGAACAAAAAAAAATCTATTAGAAAATGTTCTTTTTATTCATCAAAACTCCCACTTGCTAAATTGTAAGTTCTAAGTAGACTGTTTTTCATATGGACTAAAAATAAATTTGTGCTAGAATAGTTTGTGAAACTTTTGAGTAAAATTGTTGACTCATGTAGTGCTCCTAGTCATATGCTTGTCTTTGAGTAGTTTTGGTGTAAAATTAAATTCTTGGCATAGATCTAAAATTATGTTTTATTAATTTGCATAGTAATAATTTATTTTACTTTTAAATTCGAATCCGGTCTTATCCAAAAGTAGTTTAGGTGAGTATATAGAAGATTGTTAGAAAGCTATTACTCGAATTGAACAAAAGGGTGTCCTTTCTCGATGTCTAGAACTTGCCCCAAGCTATTTTCGAAACATGTGCGCTTTAGACAAATTAACTTTACGGAAATGATTTAGGCCTTTCTTTGGATAGTTTGAGCCTTTGCACCCAACCTAGATTTACCACCATTGTTCACACAAATTTGAGCCTTACACCTTTATTTGATCCACCCTCATCATTTCGACACCAAAGCTAAAAAGCCCAAAACCCAAATGAACACTTTGAAATTTTGAGCTAAATTGAAAAAAATTATTTAGGTACGATTCTATGAAAAAATTATGGGTATCAATTCAAAAAAATGTTTAAATCTCAAAAAGCAATAATCTCATAATGATATGCGGCCTAGGTATGTACATGCATACTTGGAATGATCCCAATTATGAAGATTCATGATTTAAATAAAAGAGTATGAGAGTGTTTCCCCTTTGAAAAAATGCGAGTATGGGGGTAAAGCTTCATTATTTTGTGGTGGCAATCATTTTCTTTTAGCTCAAAAATTTTGTTTAAGTGGAATGCGCCTTCATGTTTATCATTGTTACCTCACCCTTAAACCCAAGCCTTAAAATGTACCCTATTTAAGTCCTAAAGATTCATAGAGTCGATTTAGTTCGAAGTGTAGTGGAAAAAGTGCAAACGGGCAAGCCTATGGCCGTCGACATTGATGGATTTCCTTGGAGGCCACCCCGAACGTCTACATCTAGTAATTTAAATCTCAGCAATCACGCTATTTTCTCCCTTCACATAACTTTTTGAATGACCGTCGACTCATTTTTAAAGTAATGATAAATAATTATAACGCATTTTTGAAGTATTTCATAAATTAGCATTTATGCCAAGAACATCTTTTTACTAAAATATCTACACATACCAGCATAATACTTCGCATTTTACTCTCTAGTCTTCATAATTCTATCTTGCATTAATTTTTCTTACCCTTGTGAAAAATGGATTGCTTGGGACAAGCAATGAACAAGTATGGGGGTATTTGATGAGTAATTTATTTACTCATCTTTTAGTTTAGGTTTATTATGTTTTTCATATAAAATTATGTTATTTTTAGGAATTTTATCATATAAATCCTTCCATTGTTATTTCATAAGCTAACTTAAGTTTATTTTGTATTTTCAGGTTTTCTGGGCTGTTTCGAGCAAAAAGTTAAAATTACACGCCCAGGTCACGGGCGTGACCAAGGGCGTGACCCAATGTCACGGCCACGACCCGCCACAAGCATCCGGAGCACGCCGCCATGTCAATTAAAATTACACGCCCTCGGTCATGGGCGTGACCAAGGGCGTGACATCCAGCACACGAGCGTGACTTTTCCCGCGCCAATTTCCAGCCGAAGCTTCCCGCCAGCAGCACTTAATTGAGATTACACGCCCTAGGTCACGGGCGTGACCTAGGGCGTGACACGTCCGTAACGCCTGCATTGAAGCCAGACGGCGCCCTTCCCGCACCCAGCCGATCGCGCCCCTTACACGCCCTTGGTCACGGGCGTGACCAAGGGCGTGTAACACCAAAAATTCAGCTATTTAAAGGGAGCTTTTCCAGATGTTTGGGGACGAATTTTGGGAGTTCTAAGTTTATTTTCTTGCACTGTTTTTGTCATTCTTAAGCTTGTAATCTTCCTTCTTAGCTTGCACTTTCATTTCAGGTTTGTAACTTCTTGTTTCCTAGTTGTAATTTCTTTTCAATTAATAAAATAGTACTTTTTCTCTTATTCTACTCTCAATCTTCATTATGCACTTCTTGTATTTCATCAATTCCTCCATCTCCATGAGTAGCTAAATTTCATTAGTACTCGGCCAAGATGATCCAAGGAAAATATAATTCATAATTCAGTTTAGAACTTCTTTTTCTCTTATTTAGATCGCTTAAGATTTATCCTTGAATTTATATTGATTGAGATTATATTATCGATATATAATCTCATTCTTGTTTTCGTAGTCTAATAATCGAGAGGTTTTGAGTTCGAATCGATCATTTTAAGGATAAAGAAATTTGAATGCACTCCTCGAGAGAGGACGACATAAATCTCCCGGATTGGAGTTATATCCAATAGAGGGGTTCACTTCGATAAAGCGAGTTTTAGGGGTTTCGATTCTAGAATGAGAGTTCGATTGATCAACCTAAACTCAGTTAGGCGTATCCTTGAGAGAGGTGCATTCATAATTCGGGAACCTCCACGGTCAAGCATTTCTTTTAAAGAGAATTAGAAGTTTTATTTCTTTATTTATTTATTTTTTCCAAGGTGATTCGAGGTTGAGTGCTAATCCTTCTTATCATAGTTTTAACAATTTATTTCTCTTTCTTGCAACCAACCAACCTAAATTTCTTTCGATAAAATAATAGAGATTTTCCGAAGTAAGAGTACTCAACCGCCCCGAGTCTAATACGACCATGTTTTAACAACCTATACTACATTCGATACGGTACACTTGCCGTTATCGTTTGCAAGCATAGTTTTGCGCATCAGAGGTAGAGAAGATGGGAAATTTGGAGGAGGAAGAGAAGGAGAAACTTCTGTTTGAGCAGGTGTTTGAGAAGAGGTAGGTAGAGTAGGAGTTGTGAGGGTAGTAGAGAGTATTTGAGTGGATGATGGTGGTAGAGAAGGGTTGTCTCTTTGAGGAGGAGGAGGAGAAAGAGGAGAAGGAGTTCTTTCAGCTATGGAACCAGGCTTAGGGATTTGCCTGGTCCACTTAGAAAAGAGAGCAGTTGACATCCTCTTCCCTGGAGGAATGGGGATTCCTTTTGACCTACATAGGTCAGGGAAGGAGTGGAAGAGTACTTGGCTCATGATTCTCATGTAGGCATTTTCCTTGTGAGAGTATTTGGAAGCTATCATTTTGAGAAGACAGCTGGCCCAGTCTACCTTCTTCTTCAGCAAAAGGGCCCCCATGATGTTCAGTTGCAGCTTGGGCACTGCATCATGGGCTGATATCTTGCATAGTAGTATCTTCCCTACTATATCTACCAACAATCTGTACTCATCAGAAAAGTCTATCTTTTTCAGATGGATTGACCTATCTTTTGAGAAATTCATGGTGGTGAGCAAGTGCTTGATTTCATCAGGTGTGAGTTCAATGGATTCATCACCTAATAGGGAAATAATTAAGACTTGTTTAGTCATTCTTTTGAAACTCATTTTCTTTCCCTATTTCATTTAAACAAGGATAATATTAGGATATACCTGATGGAAGATCAAAGGTGGCCCTAATATGTTCTGCTGAGATTGAGACAGGTGTCTCATAGATTGTTCCTTGAATTTCTCCTTGTTCAGATATTTGAACATTAGTTATCAGCTCTGTGAGTTCTGTTTCCAGGAGCTTACTTCTTGTGGAGATAAGTTTGTTCAGGCCAGCTTCAGTAAAGAGAGCAATGATGCTCTTGTAGTTTTCTGCGGCTGCTTGGAAGGACTCGAGGTCAATGTCGAAGCCTGAATTGGTCTTTGGAGCCATTTTAGGTTAATGAAAGAGAGAGAGGAAGAAATCGGCTGGTCTGAGGAGCAAGAAGGATGAAAGATGCAGAGTAGTGAAGGCTTCTAACTGAAGAGACTATTTAAGTCAGGTGAAGTGTCGAAACTGGGCTCAAGTCAAGGCTTATTCGGTACTTCCGTGGATGTGACCGAAAATATTTTGGTATTGCCGCTCGTTTTCATGAAGTCGACGTTACGTCGAGAGGAATTCGACGTGAGCGTCGATATAGTCTGATTTGGGATGATAGGGTTTCCTATCGACGTATGCGTCGAGTGGAGTCGACGCATGCGTCGATTTTACTTATTGAGTTGAATTATCGACGGTGCGTTGATTAGAGATCGACGTGACTTTTAATTTTCCTCAAGAATTCTAGGTGTCTAGTTCTAAGTCAGCCTTGGACTAATTTTTACAGATAGTTTGATTGGTTGTACCAGCATTGTTTGGCAAGGTGGCCACTTTTGTTACATATATGGCACTTGATTATCTTATTATTATGATAATTTGAGTTTAGAAAAGAATAGAAGGGTTGATCAGGATAGAAAGTTTTATTTTGGTTAGGATAGAAATTTTGGTTAAAATGGGAATTTTGGTTACCATGTTTAGGGTAGAAATCATGATAGAGGTGTTGATTAGGATAGAAATCATGATTGGGATGAATGGGTCCTGAATATGGGTTAGGATGAAAGGCTTTTGGAGGAAAGGTATTTAAGTTGCTCTGAACTTTTGTGCGTTGATATCTATTCGACGCATGTTGATAGTTGCGTCGATTTATATTCGGCGCATTCCTTAGATTGCGTTGATCTGGTATCAACGCATGGAGGAAGTTGCGTTGATTGGATGTCGACGTATCTTTATTCAAGCGTCGAGTAGAGGTCGAGGCATCTAAGAGGGTACGTCGAGTAGAAGTCGACGCATTATCATTCATGCGTCGATATGAAGTCGACGCGACTGTGTCTTCATAAATTTTCATTTTATCTTTTTCTGTTTTTACTCCTTTGTATGTTGTTTCTTTTGGTTTAGTTGTCTCTTCACATGAAGTTTGTGAGTCATCAGCTGAATAATATGATGTTTCATCAAATTCCTTTATTTCCTTGAAGAAGTGTTCTTTCTTATGTTGTGATTCTTTTTCTTGGTTTGCTGATTGGATGGGTTTAGTGAATTTTACAGGGCTCATCCATGCAGGCTTGTTGGATGGAATTAGACTGATTGATGGATCAGCCCCTAGCCCAAGATTTTTGTGTCTTATTGTTTGTTTTTCAGTGATTTCTTTAAGAGTTTGACTTCTCATTTTTATTGATTCTTCAAAGGTCTTTGCCTGAGAAACCTTATCCTTAAGGAACTGATTTTCTATTCTAGCCCTTTCTATTTCCTTCTTTCTTATGTTAGCCCTTAATACATGATCTATTGAGCTTATATCCTTTTTATTTCTTTGGTTCTTGACCATATGAATTTGTTCTTTTAGGTCCTTGATTTCTTGTTTAGCTTTTAATTGATCTAGAAACATTCCCATAAAATCATTTCTGAATTTATCACTTTGAAAATCTATTTCATCAAAGATGCTTACCTCATCCTTATCCTCATATTCCTCTATGAGAATAAGGCCATTTTCTTTTTCATCTTCAGAAGATATGCTTTCTTCTGATCTTGTCTCACTCCAAGATTTAGCACCATCATCATTCCTGGGGCCTTCAAAGGCCATCAAGCATAGGTCTTCTTGCCTAGATTCTTCATTGTCACTCTCAGAGGATGAACTGTCCTCAGAGTCTGTTTCACTCCAGGCTTCTGCAATAAAGCCTCTTTCTTTCTTCTTCCCCTTTTTCTTGAGATCTTTTCTTTTCAGATCTTTCTTTGTTTCAGCATTCTCTGGACATTCTGGGGCAATATGTCCAGGTTTCCTGCAAGAATAGCAAATAATTTCTTTAGTGGGAGTTTTGTCATACCTTGGTTTTGACTCCCTACTTTTTGGTCCATCTGTCTTGACCCATTTCTTAAATCTTCTGGCTAGGAAACTGAATAGTTCTTCTTCAGTGACAGGAGTCCTTTCTTCTGTTGCCTTTAAAGCTATGTTCCTGTCTTTTGAGGAGATTATAGTGTTTTCTCTTCTTTTCTTCTCTTCTCTAGTTTTCAGCAGTTGCTCATAGGATTTGAGTTTTCCTAAGAGAGCATCTGTAGAGATTTCCTTTTGTCCTCTTGTGTCTCTTATTGCCCATATTCTTGAGTCCCATGAACTGGGGAGACTCATTAGCAATTTGTCATTAATCTCAGTGAGGGAGATCTCTCTATCCAAGTTTTTCAATTGGTTGATGATTAGACTGAATCTGTCATACATCTCAGAGATACTCTCTTCATTCTTCTTTTGGAAGTTCTCATATTGGGAGATCAATAGGGCCTTCTTATCTTTCTTTTCATCAGCACTTCCTTCCACCATCTTTGTAAGAGCATCCCAAATTTCTTTGGATGATTCACAGTCAACAACCCTTTGAAAGATGTCATCTGAGAGAGTTGAGACAAGTATGTTCATGGCCTTTAGATCATATGTTCTAGCCTTCTTCTCATCTTCTGTCCACTCAGATCTTGGAACAAGTGTTTGTGTGACATTGCCACTTGCATCCTTTCTATAGGGCTTTGGAGGACCTGTCACAGTAATATTAAACAAGTCAGCATCAATGGAATTCATATAAATTCTGATTCTTGTTTTCCAAACTGCAAACTTTTCAAGATTGCACATTGGTGGTCTGGTGGAAGCATAATTTTTGATTTGTGCCATGAAAGTAGTTAAAAAAAAGATATATATATATATATATATATATATATATATAAATACAAGAGGTAGGATCTTTTTGATCAAGGAGTTAACCATTTTAGATCAACCTGCCTCTGATACCAATTGAAAGTGCACAGTTTACCTCACTAGAATTCTCTAGAGGGGGGGTGAATAGAGATTAAAATTTATTTTGTGCAAAGTTAATATATATATGTGTATGATCACAGATTATAGCTTCCCACACACCAACAAAAATTAAACAAGTAAAGAAAGTAAATGCAAGAAAAGAAATCACAGCATAACACAAGAAAATATAGTGGTTCCCCAAACTTTGGGTAGTCCACTCTTCTACCCCCTTGGTAGGAATTCACTATCTTGCACTGAGTCTTTTGATAAGGAGACTCTTAGAACCACCATGAGTCTTTTGATAAGGAGACTCTTAGAACCAACTGAGTCTTTTGATAAGGAGACTCTTAGAACCAGTACAGCTGAATTTTTTGAAGAGTGATTCTAAACACTCTTTTACAATATGTGAGAATGAAAATAAGAAAAAGGAAAAGAAGTATTTAAAACAAGAATGAATCTTCTTCCTAGCAAGAAGATTGGAAGCACAAGAAGTAGTGAATTAAATCTTTCTTCTATAGAGAGAAGAAGATTTGTAGCTTTTCTCTCTTATGTGAGAGCTATCAGAATTTGCAGCAGAGTGGCTTCAGAAGAAGAAGGAGAAGATGAAGGCTTTGTCTCTGCAGCACACTATCACTTTTCTCAGCTTATCTCTCTATTCTTTTGGGAGCTTTTCCTCTATTTCAAATGTATATGGTGAATCACCTAGTCATTTTTCTGCCGACCTCCTCTTTTTATAGCTCTGTTTTAGTCAAATAATACTATAGGAGGAAAATCAATTAGCAATCAGACAAATAGAAAGAAAGAGAAATTTACATAACAATTATATCCATAGAAGGAAAGTATTCAATCTGATTTCAAATAATGTCCATAAAGGATTTAATCAATTTAGCCAAGAATCTAATAGAAGGAAAGAATGATTCAGAACGGCTATAAAATATTAACATTATTCCATACAAATCAGATCTACTGAAAGAAGGAAAGAGATCTGGCGCATATTTAAATCTGTCACATAAATCGACGTGCGTCGATTACCATTCGACGTAAGCGTCGAATTCATCCTGGCTGGACGTCGAGAGGAGAATAAGGAAGGTGCGTCGACAACGGTGCGTCGACTATATTAGAAGCGTTGACTAGAAATCAGAGTAACGTCGACAACACATACGTCGAAATATTCCTAGAGTTACTTCGACTCAATCTGAAGGAAACGTCGACTACATTTCGACGTTGCGTCGAATACTATTAGACGCATATTTACTTAACCATGTTTTTCTTTCTTAGAATTCATATTCAACTTATTTCTAGGGGTTAAGAGAAATCATTTCCCCAACATGTATATATATGTATATATATGTATGTATGTACATATATAGATATGTACACATGTATATATGCACACATGTATATATGTACACATGTATATATGTACAGATGTATATATGTAAACATGTATATATGTACACATGTATATAAGTACAGATGTATCGATGGCTTTAAAAAGCCATGAATTAAAATGCCATCAAAGAAATCGTGGCCCTTCGTTTACTTAAAATCACACCTTATTAAACACTCTCCCCCATCAATCCTTTTCAATCCCACGACAACCCTAACTCCCCCTCCCCGATACCCAGTCGCTCGCCATTTCAGATCACCGCTACCCCGCGCCATCTTCCTCTTCCGCTGCCTTCCTTATGCCATCTTATTCTTCCTCTCCCGCATGCCTTACACCATCTTCTTCCGCTTGTACAACCCTGTATTCGCCGTGTGGGCCCCCAGATCCCAAGAGGTCTTTTGGAACATTATTTTTTAATATGTTCCAGGAGGGGGAGAGAGGAGGGCGAGCGGTGGAGGTAGAGACCTCCCGCTCGCCCAGCTCGTGTAGGAGGCAAGCAAGAGGGGGGCGAGCTCCTCTCGCCCCCGCTCCCAGCAAGAGGGGGGCGGCTCCTCTCGCCCCCACTCCCAAGGAGGGGGCGAGCTCCTCTCGCCCCGCTCCCAGCAAGGGGGGCGAGCTCCTCTTGCCCCCGCTCCCAAGGAGGGGGCGAGATCCTCTCTCCCCGCTCCCAGCAAGGGGGCGAGCTCCTCTCGCCCCCGCTCCCAAGGAGGGGGAGAGCTCCTCTCGCCCCGCTCCCAGCAAGGGGGCGAGATCCTCTCGCCCCCGCTCCCAAGGAGGGGGCGAGCTCCTCTCGCACCGCACCCAGCAAGTGGGGGGGGGGGGGGAGCTTCTCTCTCCCCCGCTCCCAAGGAGGGGGCGAGCTCCTCTTGCCCCGCTCCCAGCAAGGGGTGAGAGCTCCTCTCGCCCCCGCTCCCAAGGAGGGGGCGAGCTCCTCTCGCACTGCTCCAAGCAAGTGGGGGCGAGCTCCTCTCGCCCCGCTCCCAGCAAGGGGGGCGAGCTCCTCTCGCCCCCGCTCCCAAGGAGGGGGCGAGCTCCTCTCGCCCCGCTTCCAGCATGGGGGCGAGCTCCTTTCGCCCCCGCTCCCAAGGAGGGGGCGAGCTCCTATCGCCCCGCTCCCAGCAAGAGGGGGGCGAGCTCCTCTCACCCCCGCTCCTAAGGATGGGGCGAGCTCCTCTCGCCCCGCTCCCAGCAAGGGGGGCGAGCTCCTCTCTACCCTGCTCCCAAGGAGGGGGCGAACTCCTCTCGCCCCGCTCCCAGCAAGGGGGGTGAGCTCCTCTCGCCTCCGCTCCCAAGGAGGGGGCGAGCTCCTCTCGCCCACTCCCAAAGGGGGGCGAGCTCTTCTCGCCCCCGCGACCCCAGGGGGAGCAGGGGAAGGGGTCGACCCCCTCTCACCTGGCCCCAAGAGGGCAGTTTGGTCTGCGTTTAGCGCCTCAAAATAGCGAGATTTGGCTGTTCGCAGGCCAATTCCGATGGTATTTTGGTAATCTCGTAGGTCAGATTGTGGATATTTGCAGACCCAGTTCAAAATCCTATAAATAGGACCAAGGGGGCACCATTTGGAGGGACTTCTGGCTAGATCTCTCTTTTGGCTATCTCTCTCCCCAAGTCTCTCTAGTGGGTGAGGAGAGCCTCCAAAGGTGCCCAAGCTTAGCTTTGGCTTGGGAGGGAAAGCGCTCTAAGATCTTCCGGGTGTGTGGTGGGACCTCCTCGCTAAGCCCTTGGTCTCATTCCTAGTTCCTTAGCCTCTTAGCCTAGATCTCTCCCTTGGGAGAAGTAAGTGTGAGGTCACCCCCTACTTGTTGAGGGCCCGAACTCCACAGAAACCAAGTTATTGGTTTCAACATTTATGGTGCGGTGAGCGTGGAGAGTGACCAACTCAAGAAACTCTCAAGATGAGCTCCATGGCTGGAGGTGGAGGATCCGAGCCAGGCCACTCGCAGCCCCCGGTGGTTGGAGTGACGTTTGAGATGTTTGAAAGTTTCAAGCGGGAGGTCCTGCAGACCTTGCAGCTAACTTTCGCCACGATAGGCGAAGGCAGGAGAGGAAGTGATCCGGAGGTCTCACCTCAGCAGGTGGGCGAGAGCACTCTCGGCTAGCAATCCAGGGAGGAGGTGCCAGTGGGGGGGGGGGAGTGGGGAGGCATTCGGCCCCCACTCGCCCAGTCCCCTAGGAGGGGGCGAGTGGGTAGGTCCCAGACCCCCACTCGCCCAGCCCCAAGGGGGCGAGCGGGGAGGCAGCCAGCACCCACTCGCCCAACCCCAAAGGGGGGGGGGGGGGGCGAGCATATGAAGTCCTTTTTGTGAGTTAATCCTTTCAGCCCCGGTTCCAGAGGGGTTCAGGGGGCTGGAGATGTCTCACTACTCCAGCAAGGATGACCCCTTCCTGCACCTACAGTGGTTTGAGGACATGGTCTCCATCAGGCCCATGTCAGACGCTTTCAAGTGTCGACTCTTCGCGACAACTCTGAAGGAGAAAGCTAGAGATTGGTTCCACCAGCTTCCTGCGGGATCCATCTATGCCTTTGAAGACTTGCACCGAGTTTTCCTGCTACGCTTCTCGACGTCAAGGAAGTGGAAGAAAGATGCCGAAGCACTTTTCAAGATCAAGCAAGAGCCAGGGGAGTCACTGGCTCACTATGTTGACCGGTTCCAGGAGGAGGTTCTCCTCACCTAAGAGGTGCCAGGATACACCCTCCATCTCGCTTTCATTGTGGGGCTGCATGGGGGATTCTTCAAGATGGACCTCTAGAGGAGAGCTCCTTTGTCCTTTGAGGAGTTGATGGAAAGGGTGGCGGAAGAAGTTGAGAGTGAGGAGGCCAACCCGAAGTTCGCAAGAAGGTTGGCCAAGCTGAGTGAGCCAGAGGCAAGGCAGCAGGGGGGAGGGTAGGGGCTCCCAAGAGGAAGTTCCACCAAGAGGAGGACAATTTCAAGGGAGAGGGACCCGACCTCTCAGGGTGGAAGCAGGGACCGAAGGCACCCTCTCCACCACCCCAGCAAACCATGGCGATCAGCCGCAGAAGAAGAAGAAATCGTATGGGAGGAAGAGGGGGCGTCCGGGTGGAGTTACCTTACTTTGACTACCACGATGAGGAGGGTCACGCGATATCCACCTGCCCCGAGTTCTTGGAAATGAGGGAGGCAAGGCGTCCGAAGTCGCAACGTCAGCAACCATAAGAGGTCGAGGAGGACAATGTCTAGGAGTAGAAGTCTGAGTCCCGGTCTTCGTGCTTTGTTTTTTCTTTAAATCCATGTAGTATGATGGTTTATTTCCATATTTTTTCTTGCATGTAACCGGATGACTAATGTAATAAAAGTTTTTCTATGTTCTTTTCCCCTCGGACGGTTCCGCTGACCGGGCTCTCACTAGCCGGCAGGGCAGGTTGACCTCCCAGGGAGGCTATGTTCTTTTCCCCTCGGACGGTTCCGCTGACCGGGCTCTCACTAGCCAGCAGGGCAGGTTGAACTCCCAGGGAGGCTATGTTCTTTTCCCCTCGGATGATTCCGCTGACCGGGCTCTCACTAGCCGGCAGGGCAGGTTGACCTCCCAGGGAGGCTATGTTCTTTTCCCCTCTGATGGTTCCGCTGACCGGGCTCTCACTAGCCGGCAGGGTAGGTTGACCTCCCAGGGAGGCCATGTTCTTTTCACCTCGGACGGTTCCGCTGACCGGGCTCTTACTAGCCGGCAGGGCAGGTTGACCTCTCAGGGAGGCTATGTTCTTTTCCCCTCGGACGGTTCTGCTGACCGGGCTCTCACTAGCCGGCAGGGCAGGTTGACCTCCCAGGGAGGCTATGTTCTTTTCCCCTCAGACGGTTCGGCTGACCGGGCTCTCACTAGCTGGCAGGGCAGGTTGACCTCCCAGGGAGGCTATGTTCTTTTCCCCTCGGACGACTCCGCTGACCGAGCTCTCACTAGCCGCAGGGCAGGTTGACCTTGAAAGAATATAAGGTTTGAAGTCTAAGTCACCTAGAGGGGGGGGGGGGGGGAGGGTGAATAGGTCTTTTAAATTTTACTTGATTAGCTTTAGCTGTTTTCAGAGTTGGTTCAAGCAAATCAGCAAACACAGAAAGCACACAATAATTTATAGTGGTTCCCCAAAGACAGTGTGTCTATGGGTAGTCCACTTTCCCCCTCCACCCTTCTAACAGTGTGTTAGACAGGGCCAACTTCTCCAAACTCGGCTCAAAGAGCTTACAGCACAAGTTCCTCAGAACTTCTCAGATCAAGAATGATCCTACCTCAGGACACAAGTCCCTACAACTCAGAGCTATCACCAACTCCTACCTCAGGCACAGCTGCCCTACAAACTCAGAGGATAATGCCTCCTACAACTCAGACAATAATGTCCTACAACTCAGACCTCTCCCAGGTCCTACCACTCAAAGGACTCCTCCTCCTACAGCTCAGACCAGCTCCTGGTCCTACCTCAGGCTGTTAAGCCCTACCTCAGATCTGCTCCAGATCCTACACTCAGGCCTTCAGCCCTACAGCTTAGAACCCTCAGGTTCCTACAAACTCAGACCAAATGGTCTTACAGCTCAGGCAAGATGCCCTACAGATAAATGATTTAGAAATTTATTCTACAGTAGAGGTACTCTCCTGTAGATCCTGCATTGACTGTGCTTTATGTTGCTGAAGATGTTGATTACAGCAACTAACTTGATCTTCCTCTTCGACAGAGTGATGGAAGATCACCTTGCTCCTTCTTGCAGAGGAGCTAACTTTCTTTCTCTGTTTTCTTCTTCTTCTTGTTCAGTGAGCAGGAGGAAGAAGACGAGAGCTTCAGCCGTCAATATAACAGTTAATCTCTTTCGCACGTTGCCGAGAGTATCAAATGTGCCCTAACTCTTCCTTTTATACATTTCTTATCTTCAACGGCTCTTAGCTGATCTGCTGAGATGTATGGGAGAAGCTGGTGGACCCCACACAGCTTTTCTGCAACTAGTCCTAGCCGCAGGACCCGCCACCCGACTTTTCCGTAGAGAAGGACTGCGCTCGACGAACGTGGAACACTCTGCGTTCGACGAACCAGCTGTCCCCTGCGTTCGACGATCTTGCCAGCTCAGCGCTCGACAAACTTGCCTTGTGTGTCTTCTCAGCGGCTCCGTTGAGATGGCTCCTCGTCTCAACGTTTGTCGAACGACGTTCAGCGTTCGACGATCATGCATAGTGTGTCTTCTCATCGGCTTCAGCTTTGATCTCGTCTCAGCGGTTTCTGCTTCGACCTCGTCTCAGCGGTCGACGAACGGCGTACATCGTTCGATGAATGTCGAGCCCAGTTCGACGACCACGCTGATTCTCAGCGTATAATGAACTTCTCAGCGGAGGCACCTTCTTCTCAGCGAATACGCTGAGACGGCTCCTCGTCTCAGCGGTTTTGCCTCCCTCGTCTCAGCGGTTCGGCTGAGACAAAACTTCATCTTTTGGAAGATTATTTCTCCCCATCTAAGGACATGTTTGGCCGTTCCATTTGAGTCACCTGCACCTGTATATCTTACACAAGTATAGCTCATCAAATACAATATGTCCTTTGCATTGAGAGTGATTCCTCTTCAAATCAAGGTACTATTGAGGGCAATATACCCAACAATCTCCCTCTATTTGAAGAAGGCAGAACATCCCCGATGCTAAGGTACATTAATAACAAAAATCATATCACAGAAAAATGATCTGTGTAGCATAAACCTTATCTCCCTCTTGCTAATATCCTAAGCATAGGTTCTTACTTAGCAATGGCTCTTTCTCCCCCCTTTCTGGTTTCTTCAACTATTTATCCCATTATGGATTGGAAGGCAACATCTATAGATCCCTTTGGATCAACTTATAGGTCAACCTATACAATCTTGGCATTTGCCATCTCCCCCTCAACCTGAGCAGGGAATTTGCTCCCCCTTAATTGGTAAGCAATTTCTGTAATAACTGAACCTGTTTAAATTGAACATCTCATTCTAGCTCCCAAATACTAAAGATAAAGGTACAGAGTACATATAGCAATAGTAACAAACACAACATTATGATCAAAAGATGAAATATCATTCCAATTTAAATGTTCAGTACAGATATTTCAAACAATACAACTGATGATTGATAAAAGAAAATATTTCAAGGCATGGTCTTCTTAGATGGACCCTGGGAAGAGCATTCTCCATCTTTGGACTTCCTCTTCCTAGCTTCAGCAGCAACCTTGATCTTCTCCTTTACTTTGAAGTATAGAAGAGGCTTGGGAAGATATCTTGTGGGAATCCTTACAGGAGTTTCCCTTCTCACCAAGTTTTCTTTGAGAATCCTTTCCCTTAAGGATTCCATCTCAAGGTGCTTAATCCATTCAGCAGCTGAGTAGACATGGTCAATGTCCTTCATTTGATTGCCATGTCTCACCCAAGTATTGACAACAATTGTGTCCAACTCCAGATTGTCATCTTCATGGAGTGGATCCTCTAATATTTCCATTCTTTTCTGGGCCATATATTCTTCAGCAGTTTGAATGCCCTCTTCCCTTCTCCTCTTTGCTGCTCTCTCATCAGCAATTAGATTTGATTGACTTTGGAAGTCAAAGTCTTCATTTCTGCTAGGGTTCAAGATTGGAAGATTCAAAGCAATTCTTGTTCCTTGCAACACTTTTAAGCTTGAGTCCCACTGATTATCAGTAACCTTTTTGACCATGGTTAGGATATTTTCTTGAATAGCACTGGAAGCATTGTTGACCACTTCCACCACTTGCTTCATGGCTTCTGCTTGATTGGAGAGTATCAGCTTGTGGGCAGACTCCATGTTGTTATACAGCTTGATGTGAGCTCCTTTCATCTTAGCATGTAGATTGGTAACCTTCTCCTCCCCCTCTTTGACACTTTCCATTATCTTCTTCTCTATTTCAGAGTGTTGATCTATTATGGATTGGGAGAGAGTTTGAAGAGAGCTGTCCACATCATCCAAAATGTATTCCTTTGCCTTGTCAATGTGGGACTTGACTTGGCTTCTTGATGTGTTGACCACTTGTGCCATCCTTGCAACTGCATTCTCCCAGACATTTTGGTGTTTGTAAAGATGATTCTTTACATATGTGATGTCTTTGGTGGAGACCCCTTGATGATCAGCAATTTGCTTCAGTACAGTGTGCTGAGCACCAACTGTGCCTTTGGCCATTTCAAACCATCTTGTCATTTGCAGGAGGATATGATCTGATGCAGTTTTGACATCATTAACCTGGGCATTCAGCTCAGTTCTCATTGCAGCCACTCTTGACTCCATTCTTTGCTCACTGGCCTGGATCTCCTTAGTCAATGCAGCTCTTGTTGCATACAACTCATCCCTTATCTGAGCAGACACATCATGGACCTTTTCAGCAACTGTCTCTTTCATAGACAACATCTGACCCTCAATACAAGATTTAATTGAGTTCAGCAGATCAGATGTGTCTAGCACAGTAGCTGGCCTTTCCTGGGCCACTTCTTTCTCCACTCCAGGTTCTGGTCTATGCAGATCTTCAGCACTTGGGTTGTGCTCCCCCTCACTAGCACCCCCACCAATATCACCAAAGAGAGGGCTATGCTCCCCCTCACTTGGAGCATCCATATATGGAGAATTTTGACTAGGAGAACCATGGATATGTGAGTTCATTGGTTCATCTTCAGCAGAGGGAATAGCTGGATCAGTATCAATCTTAGTTGGCTCAGTAGAATCAACTCTTCCTTGGAGAGCACCATCTTCACCAGTCCTGGGGACATCTTCTCCTTCTTCATCTTCCATGTGCTCCTGAGGATCACCTTTCTTCTTGGAGGATTCAGCACCTCCTTCTCCACTCTTCAGAGCTTTCTTCTTTTTCTCCTTCAACTCTGCCAACACAAAGGGTTGGCTCATGGGGAGAACCCTTGTAGATCTATCTAGAGTCTTAATATCCAACCTTTTCAGGTAATGGATATTAATACCTTTGATTGAGGAGAATTCTCCAGGATATGCCTTCAGTAGGTAGAGAGAAATGATCCTTCCTAGGTTAGGAGCCTGCAGGCATTGCTTAATCCTTTGGTACAGTACATTTCCCCAACATGTCCTTTTCTTTAAAATGATCCTTACAATCAGCTCAAACATGGGTTGAGAGATTGTGTCATGTGAGCCTGGCTTGCACAGGAGTGCCTTTCCCACAATGTCACATAACAACTTCCCTTTTTGATTGAAGAATTTCTTCTTCAGTGATGAGGTCTGGGGAGCAATGTATTCACACCACTTCAAGGCATGCTCCTTGTCTTCTGCAGATATTTCCTCTTCTTCCACTCTAGGAAGGTGCAGTATTTTTCAAGTCTCTTAGGGGACAGTTTCACCCTAATTTCACCAACCTTAGAAGTTAAGCCATCCTTAGAAGACGACTGCATGGCATTTGCAAAGAACTCTAGCACTTCTTGCTTGAATATCTGAGAGGGTTCAGACAGCAAGAAGTCTAGTCCCGCATCAGAAATCAATGAAATAACACTCAAAATATCTGGTGAGGCATGGAGAAACCCATCCCTCACCAACTCACAACCTTCTTGCAATTCCTTGGCAATCTTGGGCGCCATCTTAGTCGAATGAGAAAAACGAAGACGCCGGGACGAAAGAGTGGAGGTTTCGTCTCGACGGCTAGGGTGGTGCGAGAGAATGTGAAGGGTCATTTAATGTCGTCGAGGGTTTATATAGTGGGACAGAGTGTTGACCTAATCGACTCAGCGGTTCAGCTGAGACGGTTCAACTAATGCTTCAACCCGGGCTAAATTTGTCGAACTGAGCTCGACATTTGTCGAACCCAGACTTTACCTAGATTTTAGGCGAATTTGAACCTTAGCTAAGCGGATTGCACTGGTTAATTCTATCATCCTATTTTAACACTATCATAGATAGTATTTGATGATAAATTCACAATAGAGATACTTACCTTGAGGATTTAGTCCTCTACTGATGTTGACTTTATGAAGTCAACTTTCTTCCTTATATGTGCCATGGGCACTCACTGTCCAAGTACCACTTATGTATGAGGCTGGTACTTGAACTATCCTGCAAAATAGAGTTTAATATCCCTTAGGAGCCCAAGGTGACTTGGGTCCTAGGTTCTTGTTAGCATGATCAAATGACCTGACTCTGGCAGCTCCCTTTACAGGAAGGCTCTTCTTTGCATTAGGTACATTGGGGTTGTACCAACAATCTATGGCAAAGTGTCCCACTTTACCACGGCACCAACATTCATGAATATTGTATCTTCTTTTCTGAGCATTTCTTGAGGATTGTGTAACATAGTCCTTATGTTCAGGAATAGATACAACAGCATTCTTCTTGTACCTCTCATCAATTATTTGACTGAATGTCATTCTGTGTGCTATCTTGATGCTCTTTGTCCTGATGGTATCAGCTTGCAATGACTTGACAGCCATACAAGATTTGATGGCATCTGACACTGAGCACTCAGATATGTTTACAGAATTGGCACCAGTCATGTTCTTGACAGATCCAACCTTAGAAGGGCTTGCCTTCTCATTCTTGAATGAAGTGGCTGAAGTTCCAAAAACAAATGGTCCATGTTGGGCCATTTGAATTTCCTCATGGGGAGCCTTCATGTCACTCAATCCCATTCCCTTTCTTCCACTATATGAAGGAGCATTTTCCTTCCTATAGCACCTCTCATTCTTCCAGTGACCATAAATGTTTTCATGGTCATACCTGTTGGAGGGAAGTATCACCTTTCGAAAGGTGGGTTGATGCTCAGCCTTATCCTTGCTCTTAACTCCACTCCCTTCTCCTACTTCCATTTTCTTGAATCCAATTCCTCTCATGTTGGTTTGAGAGGAAAAGGTGTTAATGATAGGAAGCACAGATCTGGGCTTGGAGAATTGAGCCACCAGGCTCTTCTCCTTCTCAAGCTTTTCCTCAAGGTCCTTGATGACCTTGTTCTTCAGGGAAATAATGCTTAATTGCACAAGGGTTAACCCCTGTAAATGACTAATTTGTCTGCTCATCTGAGCCACCAGTGTGGTAGGTTCAGTGTTGACATCCTTAGTCACTTTGAGATCAACAATTTCCTGGGCTTGCCTCTTGGCAAGCTTCTTGCTCTTCTTCAGAACCTCCAAAAGAACACCATATTTATCAATCAATTGATTGAGTTCTTCCTTAGCATCCATGCCCCTTGCATCAATTGATGAAGGTGCAACAGATTCTGGACTGGTCTCATAATCAGAAAATGAAGTGGAATGAGATAGTACCTGAATCTTGTTAGAAGCATTCTGACTCCCTTCCTCATCAGTGAAGGCCATAAGGCCTAGTTGAATGGTGTCTTCTTCATCCTCCTCTTCATCACTATCTGAGTGTGAAAGAGGGGCCCTGATTCCAACCTTTGCAGCTGAATTGTCTTCATCCTCTTCTACTGCATATAGCTCAATGTTGGCTTCTTCTTCATTGTCTGACCCTGATGTTGAAGGGTCAGACTCACTCCAGCTTCTTTTTTTCTTTGCTAGGAGTGACTTTTCTCCCTTCCTATCCTTGTGGTGATGATGCTTTGTTTCACCACTATCCTTTCTTTTTACTGGACAGTCAGCTATGACATGTCCAGGCTTGCTGCAGCTATAACAGATTGTATTATTAGTAGAATGTTTACTGGGTTTTGAATCATACCTGTCACCCTTTGGGTGCAGTCTTTCAGATTTGCTGTTGTTCTTTTTGTAGTGTGATGATGAGGAGGGCATGTTCCTCCATGGCTTCCTCTTCATCATCCTCTTGAACTGCCTAGAGAAGGCAACAAATTCTTCATCAGAGGAAGAGCCTCCTGAGGTGCTGACTTCAGGTTCAGCTCTTCTCCTTGGAGGAGACACTATCCTCCCCTTGCTTCTCTTGGAGCTGTCAGCTTTGAGAGCCACAGAATTCTCCATTGTTTTTGCCTTTGAAGAGGTGTCCTCTTCCTTCCTTGCAGACAACTGCATTTCATAGGAAAGTAGCTTCCCAAACAGAGTGTGAGTTGGGGTCTCACCAAGTTTGGCCACTTCCCTGATGGCACATATCTTTGTGTTCCAGTCTCTTGTGAGAGATCTAAGGAACTTGTCATTCAGCTCATAGTTAGTGAAAGCCCTCTCATAGGTTCTCAGCTCATTGACTATTTTGAAGAACCTCTCATAGCACATGGATATGCTTTCCTGGCTCTGCTGCATGAAGGCTTCATACTCTTGATTTAGGAGCGACTTCCTGTCATCCCTAACTTCAGCTGTTCCTTCCATTAGAGTATCCCACATTTCCTTGGCAGAAGTGCAGTGTACCAAGTTTTGAAAGGTGGAATCATCAATAGCATTGATAATGATGTTCTGGGCCCTCTTGTCCATGGTGAACAACTCAAGTTCATCCTTGGTCAGATCTTTGAATAGTTTGGCCACTCTTCTTGTTGGATCAATAGTGGATGCAGTGTGAAAGGTGAAAGGTCCTTCTTCAACTGTAATGAAGATCCTTGGATCAGATGCTTCCATAAACAACCTGATCCTTTGCTTCCATATGCCAAAATTCTCTTTGTTGCATATGGGCAACTTCATGGACCTCATTTCCTTTTGCAATCCACTGGAGGCCATTGGGATTTGACTAGACTAAACCTCATTTCCTTTTGCGGCTGGGTTTCTCTACGAAAGGATGTTGTTGGGGTTCCTTCAGGTAGCAAAAGAGTTTTTGGGTTGCAATTAAAGAAGTTAGCAATGAAAAAAAGGCCTAGTTTGTAAGTTTTGGTGGTGCAGATGGCTAATTTCGGGTTGCGGTTAACAATCGTCTACAAAATTCCACACAACAAGATCTTGGGAACGGGATATCAACGAGTCGACTCAACAAATTAATATTGAGAGACCGAGGGAGGTTGAGCGTGCAATGATGCTCAATGACAACGATGACTTCTAATCGGTAAACTCAATCGTTGTTGAACGGCTCACACAAGCGTGTGTGCAGGATAGTGGTGGCAAGGGACTAGTTCCTACATTAGAGGTGCATGGAGCCATGGAAGGCTAATGAGGTCAATTTCGATATAGAAAAAAAAATCTACGAAATTTCGATATAGAAAAAAAAATCCACGAAATTTTGATATAGAAAAAAAAATCTATAGAAAAAAAAATCTACGAAACTTCGATATAGAAAGAAAAATCTATGAAATTTCGATATAGAAAAAAAATCTACGAAATTTCCATATAGAAAAAAAATCTACGAAATTTCCATATAGAAAAAAATCTACGAAATTTCGAATGTTCGCTCAAATTCATATGCTTCTTTATCATCCTTATTCATTTCTCTAAGTATTGCGTCTCTAAATCAAGGTTTTGAAAATCGGACCGGACATTGAACCGGCGGAGAGAGAGGTTCAAGATTGAACCGGTTTAACCGGGGTCGAATCGTTATATATATATATTAGAAAATAAAAAATTAATTAACGCTACGTAAAAAAATTGCATATAAATTGTTATTTTATTATGATTATATTGTGATACAAATAAAATTAATGTTCCATCGTCACTGTATTCGTATATTTTAAGGCTCCGTCTGGCCTGACGTTTTTGCTCTAATATGTTTTGACAAAAACGTCACTGAAATAAAATGGATGTTTGACAAGACAATGGTTAAGACTTAAGACCACAATCAAGAAAATAAAATTAGTTTTGAAGTGGATGAAGTTTCTTAGATAAGGACAGTTCATAACCACCGCATTTATGATCGTCACCGCCGTGCCAAAGGGAGCCTAAATATATTATTAACTTTAATTTTTAAAAGATAATTTAATAAATTATTACTTATTATAATAATATATAAGAAATTTTTAATTTATATTTTTATAGCTAGGTGTATTAATTATATATTTTATTTTATATATACATTAATATTTATATATATAATACAATACATTTTAAAACAACAAGCGCCAAACGGTCCAGTGGTCCACGGTTCCTTTAATTACGAAGTGGCGTGGGTTTGAGTCTGCATGATTTGGAATTTCTGTCATTTAAATTTTTGGGTTTCTTGGGCCGCCCGGTTACGCAAAACCCCGCCCGGTCCCGGCCCGCCGGTCTGCCCGCCCGGTTCCGCGGTTCACGATGGAGGCGGTTTCTAACATGGACCGAACCGGCCGTGTGTCCGGTCCGCGGTTCGACCGGTTGAACCGGCCAGTTAGGTCCAGTTTTCAAAAGCTTGCTCTAAATTATATCTATATTTTATATAATAATTGATTGGCGCTGGCAAACACCCACCATGATCTTTGATCATGTGAATTAAATTTCTGTATTAAATTTATAACTATTTTAAATATTAAATTTAGATTTTCCCCCCAAAAATGGAAATTTATATCTGAAGAGCACATTAATTTAGGAAATATTGTCAGAACTCAGGACTCGAATTTATAGCCTGCATCCGCAAAATGCGCATGAAATTCGGGAAGCGGAGATTTCTATTTAACCTGCAGTTACTTTCCTCAATTCTCAAGGAAAACTACTTGCATACTTTAGGAGAAAATATTGTGTACGTTTAACGTACCATTTTATGGTCTTTAAATAAATAGAGTGGGGCCCTCTTATTTTTGCTTTACGATTCAAGTTTAACGAAACGCCGGAGAAGGGGGAAAGGGAGAGATAAATAAAGCGGGCCCCACGCTATTTATTTAAGGACCATTAAATGGTACGCTATACGTACACAACATTTTCTCCATACTTTAGAGCAAGGTTTTGAAAATCGGATCGGATCGGATCGGTAGGTCTGATCGGTCGGCGAGTCGGCCGGGCGGTTTGATCAAGCATCGAAAACCGCTGCACCCTAAAACCGGTAAAGAACCGGGCGACCGACCGGTTCAACCGTCGGACCGAAAAATCGGGCAGTTTTAGGCTAACCGTGCGGTTGAATACTTAGCCGTTGATTCTTGATCGAACGGTGCAAATTCGACTCCTCAAGGCTAAGGTTATTATTAGTTACTCGTTTGACCGATCGGACTCTTCCTTTCTCGATTCATTGCATGCTTCAAGCTGTAACTCCTTGCGGCTTGAAGTCGTGAACTCCTCATGCTTCAAGCCGTCAACTCCTCGCTGCTTGAAGTCGTGAACTCCTCATGCTTCAAGCCGTCAACTCCTCGCCGCTTGAAGTCATGAACTCCTCGAATCCTCCTCTGTCAACTCCTCACTTCTTCACATGCTTCAAGCCGTCAAATCCTCGCCGCTTGAAGTCGCAATCTAGCAGTGAACTCCTCCAGTCCTCCTCCTCGACGGTAAATTTCATTCATGACTTCATTCTCTTCTTCTTCTTTCTCGTTTCTGAATTTTTTTCAGCCGCTAAATCTCGGTCGTGAAATGTTTTAATCTCGGGTTCATAATATAAGCCCTACAAAATTGATGAGGTAATTTTCTCCTAAGTGTGAATGCGGTTAGCCACATTTGACCATGTTTTTCAAGCATATGTTTCATACTAAGTGTGAAAATGGGTAGCCGTCTTTGACAGTGAAATCAGCATGTGCTCTTGAAGGAAACTTCTAGGAAAGTGCCCAAAGGAAGCTTCATGCTATTTGACATGTGATTTTGACCGAGGGAAGTTTCATTTGCATGCCATCTACTACCTCTACCTTCTTGATTTTGGACGTATAAATAGGCATGAAGGAGGAGTGGTAAGACAACCACTTCTCTCCAAATACAAGTATTAGAAAATTTCTCTTTGGAGGCCTTTGTGGCAATTGTCTTGGTTTGAGAGAACTTTCAAACGTCATTCTGCGTCGTTGACGAGTAATACTTCGCCTACACGGATTGGATCTAGAGCAGATTTGGGCAAAGATTCGAAGAGGCATCTTGGAGAGTATTTGTGTAATCCGTCTCGTCCGCCACTGTCAGTAACTTGCAAATTTTTTGCTACTATTTATTGTGTAATATTGTGTGGTGCAAAGTTGGTGAAGATCATGTGTGGATCGATGAAGGAAAGCCTTGTAATTGCTTATTTGTTTTACACATTTTTAGTGGCGACTTTCCGAGTTGGACTCTGATCGTCCCATGGTTTTTACCCTATTGAGTTTCCAGGTTAAATCTCTGTGTCACTTTTATTGTTGTTATTGTGTGCTATGTTTTGATTGTGTATCGGCAAACCACTAACCGATCGTACAGGTACTTGCTCGAACTAATTTGCAGGTGCTTTGGTCGGCTTGTGTGCTCTCTAGCCTAACAAGTGGTATCAGAGGTAGTTCATTATTAGAGCAGTTATTGGGCTGACCTATTTGAGATTTAAGACGAGCTGGTCGAATATTTCAGGTTGGTGATCGGGTGCAGTATGTGACGACTATTGGTCCGCTCCCTATCCTCTTTGATTTACTTATTGGAAATAGTCGGCTCAGAGAACGGAGGTCAGTCCGATAAATTGACAGAGCACGATGGAGTCTACTTCAGGTTCAGGTTTTGAGTAAATGGTAGAATTAAATGGTGCAAATTACCATCAGTGGCACCTACTGATGGAAGACATGATTTATGTGAAGGGTTGGCATGCTCCCATCTTTGAGGAGATGCACACAGATATGAATAAGTGGAAGGTAGAGCACCGAAAGCTATGCGGATTCATCAGACGGTTCGTAGAGTCGAACGTCTACAACTATGTTGCAAGTATCGTTGATGCAAAGATTTTTTTGAAGACCTTGGAGACGTTGTATGCCAAGAGCACTGATGCGCAGAACTAGCACACCACAATAGGCGGGAGCGAGACTACGTCACGACACAGCAGTGTACCGATCGTTCAAGCAATATAAAATGGGTGGATTTCCCTAAGTATCAATCTCGAAGGAATACAGTAAGGTGGAGTTTACTTTTGAGGAAGGACTTGAGATTGAAGTCCTTTAGGTCGGATGGATTGCGGACGGTATGATTTGATTTATGGAAAACAGAATAAAATAAACTAAATATTAAACTACAACTATGCAGGTCGTTATGCACTGCTTCGCTGGGCGGATGGAAACTATGCAGGTCGCTATGCACTGCTTCGTTACGCGGATGGACGAGAAGGCAAGCAGATGAGGTGAGTCGCACCGACGGAGTGAGGGTTGCAAGCACCTCGCCAACAAGCACACCACTAGCAATTGCTAGTGCGACAACACCGAACACTCACACCACAATCACCAGGAAAGCACACCTCAAGCACTCATAAAGCATGAAAATATTTCATAATATATAACAAGAAGTTCAACAAATATAGAGTGCATCATCATCAACATAAAGAGAACTATCTACAATCAGAAGGAGGAAATGAGGAAAAGCTAGAAATACAACCAAATCCAGAGGCTTGTCAGGATTCACAGTAGGAATCGCCGGGTTGTCAATCCGCATCCTAGATCGGTCCATAACTGGCGTCCGGGGTCCAGAGGAACTGTCACTCCCCTCCAATATACACCTCTTCTCTGTCTCACGATCCGTCTACCTCAGAAGCTGTATAATCCTTCCTAGGTGATGAGAGTGGGGCTAGGATCTCTCCCTTGACGTGCTTGGATGATGCGAGGTGGCCTCGGGTGAAAGGGGGAGGAAGAAAACTTCAAAAATGGAGCTTTCCGCCCTGACGGCGGAAGAAAATTGCGAGCAGCCGGCTGGGAATTGAACTAAAAATCGCAAACAACATTTATAGGCGGGAGATAAAATAGCTAGCGTGCACGATCAGTGGCGCACGACCAGTGGTCGTGCGAGAAGGAATGCCACTGATTGTGCACGGACAACCTGTAGCAAAATCTGGAATGCCAAAATAGCGCACGGGCAGTGGCGCACGGCCAGTGGTCGTGCGCAAAGGAATCCAGTGATCGTGCGAACTGCTCGATTGAAAAATGGCGGAATGCGCACCAGTGGTCGTGCGCCTGTTCGTGCGTGAACAAAAAATGCACGACCAGTGGTCCGTTAGGCTAAAAATGGCCCAAACCACTCCGGGTGTCCGCACAACCCCTATACCTGCAGGAAAATCACTGAAATAGGCTTTCCACATAATCCACAGTACATGTATCATCACAAAATAGATCGGCAGCAAGACAAACAAGAAATCACACTAAAATAGGCCAAGGATTGCACTTAGCGCTGAAATACACAATGTGATCAAATAGATGCATTTATGAGCAATAAGTGAAGTGCATTGGCAAGATAAACAACTCAGATGAGTCCGAAAATAGCTATATAAACCAGACTCATCATACCCTCAGACTTACCTGTTTGCGCGTCCCGAGCAAACAAATCCGGCGGAGCGGGAAAATGGAATAACTAGCTTAAAATTACAAAATGGAGTACCATGCGAAGTCGCATGCTCACGTGCATAGAAAAATAATAGAGAAGATTTCTAATTATACACATAGTTTAAAATTTTCTAATAGAGTAAATAAATATTACTTCTACTCAAAAAATGAATTACGGTGAATCATCCGGTTACGCATACGGAGAAAGTAGAATAATCGCTGAGACGTGCATTGCCAAAATTGGGATTCGGGACAAACTCCACTGAAATCCATCGGTGTCAGAGACCATAAGCTCGCCCGGTCACATTCTCTCCACGACACTAGATTGGTTCATAGCGTGAGTGGGTAGGACTTTAGCTTTTAAATGGGGCTTGGGTTATGGTGAGGTAAACAAAGATAAACATGAATGCTTATTACACCTAAACCCAAATGAGTTTTATTAAAACTACCCGCAAACCTAAATCGAATGCAAGTGCACCACACCCCCAGACTTGGACTTTTGCAACATGGGTGTGTGCACCACATATTCCCAATATTTCAAATAATTTTCAATTTAGTATTTTTCTCATTCATTTTTCAAAGCAAAAATATTTTCTTTTTCTTTTTTCTCTTTCTTTCAGCAAATTTTTAAATGTGCACATCCACATAATCACAACGAATTTATCAAAATTACCACCCCCAAAAGTAAAAACTCGAGCCCATAATTTGGGCGTGCGATTAGGACTGGCTTTGAGGCTTTGGTGAGGTATAGGTGGAGCTGAATCAAATGGACTGGATAGGCTCAAAGGGGCTAGCAAGGGTAGACGATATGCATGATACGAAAGCATAACTGGGCCAACATAATGGCCTACGTCACTCTCACACAAAAGAACTATCCTATGCCCATGCTTCAAGAATCGCTTGGGGCAAGTTCTTAGCCCCCCGAGAAAGATTCTCCTTTCTCCCGACTCAAACAATACTAGTCTAACGATAATTTACACACATCCCTATGCTACCTTTTGATTCACATCGGATTCACCATTGGAGTCGAGTAAATAATATTTACACTAATAGAAATGTATAAAACTAAAAGTATAGAAAAACCTAATCTACACAAATCTCTATACTCACATGAGTACTTGACTAGGAACATCGGAGTCAACATTTTACTCCACTACATAATTTAAACACCAGCACAATGATTTTCCCAATCACACAAAGGAATGAGTTCAACTCATAACGCGCCAACAACTAAGTACACGCTCAAGTGGGTGTTGTGTTGTGCAAAGAAAATGAATAAAACATCTTAAATAAAAGCTTCTAGCCTGCTATGCAATAGTGCACGTGAGTGGGTACATAAAATGACTCTCCCCAGACTTAAACTAAACAATCCAATACAATATATGACTATGAACTTCAAAATAAAGCTAGGGGAAGAGAGTACCCAATGCTCAGCAAGTGAGCATACCAGAAGATTGACGTGTAAACCAAGACAAAGTTGCAACATCCCCATCTAGAAAATGAACCTGTAGGGACGAGCTCCTCCAAAACAAAAGAAAATAGACAAACTAAAAAAAGAAATACAATTAACTAAACAAACTAGATAAAATAAAAACACAGGAAAAAGTAAGATAACTACTGGGGTTACTGTCCTCCCAGCATGACTTATTTAGATCCATAAGAGTTCTAGCTGATGGGAGTATGGAATGAGAAGTGAACAGGTAACTGGCCTAATATCCGTCTCGGTAGCGGGTACCGATACGATGATAGAACAGTCACCCCTCTACCTAAATAATAATACCTTCTCCTTGAGTAACTGTGAAGACTCAACCTGCATAGGCTCAAATGATGGAGAGTCAGGAAATAAAAGAGAAGAAAAACTTAAATAAACATCAATCGGGGGAGTGGTCCCGGTCTCACTCCCGATAGGTTGAAGCAAAAGGATACTGTCGGCATCGTTGACAATACTGCAGGGCTCAGTAGGATCATCAGTGGCCTCCTCCACGATTTGGACTTCCTCCACTGGTGCTGAGGTATAATCCTCGTCACCTTGGAAAATATCCTCCTCCATAGGAATAGGCACAACACATAAATCACCTGCCTTATCCTGTGAAACATCCTCAATAATGTCGTCAGAGATGAATGTAGTAGTATGCACAACATGGGGAGGAATAATGCTTGGATAAAAGTCAAGCATCGATTCCTCACAAACAATCGAATCTACGCAAGGTGATGTATGCACAGGGGAGATAGGCTCAGCTATGTCGGAACATACATCTGCCACAACTCTGATGAGCATGTCTACATCATTCCCTTCAAAACTTGAAGGTGACACAACTACATAATCAGAGGTAGAAGGTGTGCTACCAGAGTTATGAGTCGTGACGATCTGGATATCCGGCTCATCATCCTCATCCAATTGGTGAAGATAAGCAGCACAATCCTTCAAGGCATAATCCGTGCTTTGACAAAACAAGCACTGCCTTGTTGGCTTCTTTGGCATAATTGGTGCTGAAGTCGTAAAGAAATGTGCCATTAAAGGCTCATATGAATAGCCATAGGATTTACGCACACCATATGGAGTACCAGATGAAGTCGGTGCTCCATATACTGGGCCTTGAGTGTTAAGGCTATTATCTCCCTTTGGACATCTATCACTAGCATGAGAGATATCTCCACACCAACGACATCGAATATTGAATGAGGCCCATATTGCGTGAAGATAACCAAATTCAAAAGAAAAACACTATTGTGCAAAATACTACACCCAACAATAATTTACTAAAGCAACCTATTTTTAAAGCAGGAAAAACAGAATACGAAAAAAAATAAAACAAAAATGATGCAATTTACAAATGGAAGAACTTCTACCTATCGTCTCCCTCTCCAGAAAACTCACACGACTGTGTTCCCCGACAACGGAGCCACAAACTTGATGTGCAGAACTAGCACACCGCAATAGGCGGGAGCGAGACTGCGACACGACACGACAGTGTACCGATCGTTTAAGTAATATAAAATGGGTACATTTCCCCAAGTATCGATCTCGAAGGAACACAGTAAGGTGTTTACTTTTGAGGAAGGACTTGAGATTGAAGTCTTTTAGGTCGGATGGATTGTGGACGGTTTGATTTGATTTATGGAAAATAGAATAAAATAAACTAAATACTAGACTACTACTATGCAGGCCGCTATGCACTGCTGCGCTGGGCGGATGGAAACTATGCAGACCGCTATGCACTGCTTCGTTACGCGGATGGACGAGAAGGCAAGCAGATGAGGTGAGTCGCACCGACAGTGATGGTCGCAAGCACCTCGTCAACAAGCACGCAACTAGAAATTACTAGTGTGTCAATACCGAACACTCACACCACAATCACCATGAAAGCACACCTCAAGCACTCATAAAGCATGAAAACATTTCATAATATATAACAAGAAGTTTAACAAATATAGAGTGCAACATCATCAACATAAAGAGAACTATCTACAATCAGAAGGAGGAAAGGAGGAAAAGCTAGAAATACAACCAAATCCAGAGGCTTATCATGATTCATGGTAGGAATCGTCGGGTTGTCAATCCGTGTCCTAGCTCGGTCCACAACTGAAGTCCGGGGTCCAGAGGAGCTGTCACTCCCATCCAATATACCCGTCTTCTTTGTCTCACGATCCAGCCGCCACAAAAGATGTATACTCCTTCCTAGGTGATGAGAGTAGGGTTAGGATCTCTCCCTTGAAGTGCTTGGATGATGCAAGGTGGCCTCGGGTGAAAGGGGGAGGAAGAAACCTTCAAAAATGGAGCTTTCCGCCCTGACGACGGAAGAAAATTGCGAGCAGCCGACTGGGAATTTACCTAAAAATCGCAAACAACATATATATAGGTGGGAGATAAAACAACGTGCACGATCAGTGACGCATGATAAATGCTCGTGCGAGAAGGAATGTCACTGATCGTGCGCATACAACCTGTAGCAAAATCTGGAATGCCAAAATAGCGCACGGGCAGTGACGCACGACCAGTGGTCATGCGCAAAGCAATCCAGTGATCGTATTGGAAAATGGGGGAATGCGCACGATCAGTGGTCGTGCGCCTGATCGTGTGTGAACAAAAATGCACGACCAGTGTCCCGTTAGGCTAAAAATGGCCCAAACTACTCTGGGAGTCCACACAACCCCTGTACCTGCAGGAAAATCACTGAAATAAGCTTTCCACATAATCCACAGTACAGGTATCATCACAGAATATATCAGCAGTAAGACATACAAGAAATCACACCAAAATGGGCCAAGGATTGAACTTAGCGTTGAAATACACAATGTGATCAAATAGATGCATTTATGAGCAATAAGTGAAGTGCATTGGCAAGATAAACGACCCAAATGAGTCTAGAAATAGCTATATAAACCAGACTCATCAAGCACTGACATCAACATGCTATATTTATTGAAGAAGCTTGGAGAGTTCAAGTATCGAGATGGCTCTCCTATCTTGGATCATGTGAACGAGTTCCAAGGTATTATTGATCAACTTACTGCTATGGAGGTGACTTTCGAGGACGAGGTCAACGCCTTATAGTTATTGAAGTCTCTTCCAGACTCTTAGGAGATGGTTAGAGTTTATCTAACCAACTCCTCTACCGAGGGCATCATTACTATGGAGATTGTCAAGAGTGGTATCCTAAACGAAGAGGTGAGAAGGAAGTCTCAGGGGATATCAGGCTCTTCTTCACGAGCTGACATCTTCTACACTGAGCACATGTGAGAGGTAAAAGCAAAAGTAGAGAAAGGAAGAGCGAGAGGGGACAGAGCAGGGGAATTCCAAATCACGTTATCAAAACATGGAGTGCCACTATTGCCATAAGAAAGGGCATATTCAGAAGTTTTGTTATTCTCTGAAGAATGACGAAAGGAAGAAAGGAGTGGCTACTAAAGATAGAAAGGATAGTCACATAACATCCATTATATCTATAGAGGATGATGTAATCATTATTGGAGATGACGTCACAGCTGCAATCTCATGCGATGACCGATTCTGGATTGTTGATTCAGGGGCTTTTGCACTTGTCTCCCACAACAGGGAGCTATTAGTCATCTACACTACTCATGATTATGGGGTGCTTAGGATGGGCAATGGTGACACGTCTAAAGTCATCGGAAGAGGAGATATGTGATATGAACATTATTAATTTCAGATTTATGAGAATTTAAGAGATTCGTTGTTGATGTTCTTCAATTCTATATCCAATGAAGGCAAGCGTACCTTATCGTTTATAGTATAGGATACTAAAGAAAATATCAAGGTTGTATTAAACATGAGTTTGTCGAGTACTTCTACTTCGTGAAAGCTAACTATTATTTTATCGGAAATAATAATGGAAAAGAGTAATAATTAAAACTAAATAAAAGAGAACAAAAAGAAAATAAAACAAAAACAAAACTTGATTAGAACTCGCTTTGAAATGAAATAAAAAGATAAATATTATCATTCTACTCTAAACCTTGACCGTGGAGGTCCTAGCTTATGAACGCACCTCTCTTGAGGAATACGCCCACCTGAGATTAAGTTGATCGGCCGGACTCTCGTCCTATAACCGAAATGCCTAATACTCGCTTTAACGAGGTGAATCCCACTATAGGATTTGACTCATATCTAGAAGATTTACGTCATACTCTTTCGAGGGGTGCGTGCATCTCTTTTTATTCTCGAGCGATCGATTCGTACGCACGAGCCTCTCGGCTAACTAGAATACGAAAATAAATACCAAAAATCATAACCGGCATATAAACTCGATATCATTATTTTTTCGAGAATAAATCGAAGGAGAGAAGATATGATATTAAGGTGAAGAGATAATTTTGAATCAAAGCTTTCAAAAATCAAGAACAACTAAATATTAGCTAAAGGAAAAAAAATAAGAAAAAGAGATAAGGAGAGAAGAGGAGATTTTGCATAAATAAGAAAAACTAAAATTTCATTACCATAAAAAAAACATTACATGAAATAAAAACTAAATTACATTGCATTAAAGTAAATCTAAACTAACTTGCATGAAATGAAAATAACAAGACATTAAAAAAGAAATAAGAAAATTACATAAAATTAAATCTAAACCTAAAAAATACAGAAAACTATACAAGTACAACCCAAATGGGCAGGGGGCAGGAGGAGGAATTGCTGGAAATGAGCTCATGAATTTATAGGAAAAAATTTGGGGTTACACACCCTCGGTCACGGGCATGACCAAGGGCGTGTAATATCTGTTCTGCAGCTGGGACAGCGCCGTGGGCGATTGCGTGGCGGCGGGAGAAAATCGGACATTACATGCCCGTGTAACTTGGGTCACGGGCGTGTACTTGGACGACTTCATTAATGCAGCTTGGGCCAGACTGTGGCGCGGAGGAGAGTAGAGATCACGCGCAAAAGTCACGGGCGTGACCTATAGGTCACGGGCGTGACTTGGGTCAACTTCTCTACGGCAGCTCCTCGTCTTGACGACATCACTGCTGGCAAGATTCTATGTTTACACGCCCTTGGTCACGGGCGTGACTCTGGGTCACAGGGGTGACCTAGGGCATGACTTGCTGTGGATTAGCTCAAATGAGCGGCGACAACTCTGGACTGATCTTATGATTACACGCCCTTGGTCACAAGCGTGACCTAGGGCGTGTACTGTCAATTTTGAGCAAAACTCCAGAAAATCTGCAAAACAGAAATACAACTATATTTAGAATAAAAATTGTAAATGAAATGATTTTTAACCAAAATATAAATAATATTTATAAAATTATATAAAAATAAACCTAAATACTATAATAAAAATATGCACAAATTCTACTTATCAATATGCACCTGAAGATGAGCACTAGAGGACTGATGATCCTAAGAGATGTGTGGCATTTACCTCATATCCACTTTAACCTAGTTTCAGTTGGGAAGCTTGGTGATGATGGACACTTGAGTGTCTTTGGTGGAGATTTTTGGAAGCTAATCAAGGGGTCGGTAGTAGCGGCCAGAGGTTATAGAGAGACAAGTCTATATTATATGGAGGGGATTACCTGAAGCTACTCATGCCAACACTGTTAGAGACGGGGCATCCGCATCCCTATGGCACGGGAGACTGAGTCACATTAGCCATAAGGGTTTGGGATGTCTCTCTTAAAAGAAGACGATCTCTGATCTATGTATAGATCCGTTAGAGAGATGCAACCATTGTATGGCTGTGAAGTAGAATAAAGTATCATTCCAGAGCCACACTTCCACCAGAGGATCCGAGCCACTAGAGCTCGTATATACTGATGTCTACAGACCACTGAAGGTCCAGACGAGAGGAGGAGCATCTTACTTCGTGACGTTCATTGATGATTATTCGAGAAAACTTTGGGTCCATGTTATTAAGACCAAAGATGAGGTTCTCGATACTTTCTAGATATTTCATGTTGATGTGGATAGGCAATCCGGGAAGAAGCTAAAGTGCATCAGGTTCGATAATTGGGGAGAGTATATTGGTCCTTTTGATGAGTATTGCAGAAATCAAGGAATCATACATGAAAAGACTCAGCCCAAGACGTCGCAGCTGAATGACGTAGCTGAAAGAATGAATAGGACCTTGATGGAGAGGGTGAGATGCATGTTATCTGAGTCAAAACTACCTAACATGTTTTGGGGTGAGGCTTTATAAACATTTGCACATGTCATTAACCTATCTCCAAGTTATGCATTAAAGGAGTCTGTTCCTGATAAGGTCTGGTATGGGAAAGACCCTTCATATAGTCACTTGAGGGTCTTTGGGTGCAAAGCCTTTGTGCAGTCCCTCGTGATGAAAGATCAAAGTTAGATTTCAAGACCCATTAGTGCATATTTTGGGATATGGTCGCAGCGGCAAGTTTGGCTACAGGTTCTTTGATCCAGTTGAGAAGAAACTTGTACGCAGTCGCGATGCCATATTTTGTGAGGATCAAATTATGGTTGATCCTGAGAAGATTGAGAAGGTAGACTCTCGCTTTGATGGAGAGTCTCCTATGATTGAAGGTGATGATACTGAGGCGGCCGCAGAGCCTGATCCAGTGCAGGGCACTGGGCCACTTCCATACTATAAGAACACTACTAATGGCGAGCCTATAAAGGACGTCATTGATGATGTGCCTATACCAGTAGCTGAGCTCACTCCACGAAGGTCTGATCGAGTCAGACAACCATCTTTGAGATACTCTACTATTGAGTATATTTTGTTGACTGATGCGGGGGAGCCCGATTGCTTTGATGAGGCAGTGTAGAGCTCAAAGAAGAAAGAGTGGAAGGTTGCTATGCAGGAGGAGATGTAGTCTCTGCATAAGAACCATATTTATGAGCTGTTACGATTGCCTAAGGGAAAGAAGGCTCTGAGAATCGATGGATTTTCAGAGTAAAGCAGGGAGACCCCTCGACACCACTCAGATATAAGGAAAGATTAGTGGTGAAGGGTTTCAGTCAAAATAGGGAGTTGATTTCGATGATATCTTCTCTCCTGTTGTTAAGATATCATCTATCCAGGTTGTTCTTGGCCTTGCTACGAGGCTAGACCTAGAGATTGAGCAGATGGATGTCAAGACCTCCTTTTTGCATGACGATCTTGAGGAGGAGCTTTATATGGAGCAACCTGAAGGATTCAGGGTCAACGGGAAGGAGAGTCTGGTTTGTCGCCTGAAGAAGAGCTTATATGGCCTGAAGCAGGGCCAATGATACAAGAAGCTCGATGCTTTTATGGGGGAGATCGACTTCAGGAGGACCACCCTTGATCACTACATGTTTGTAAAGCAGTATGCTCTAGATGATTTCATCATCCTACTCCTGTATGTAGATGATATGCTGATAGTTGGGAGGAGCACTGCGCGCATTGCCGAGCTAAAGCGGCAATTGAGCTCCACATTTGCGATGAAGGACTTGAGAGTTGTGAAGAACATCCTAGGGATGTATATTCAGAGAGATAGATGCTCTAAGTTACTTTGGTTATCGCAGGAGATATATATCAGGAAGGTGCTATATAGATTTAGTATGGATCAGGTGAAGAAGGTGAGCACGTCGCTTACACATCACTTCAGACTTACTGATGACCTGTGCCCGAGCACACCTGAGGAGAAAGAGGAGATGCAGAAGGTCCCTTATGCTTCTGCAGTTGGTAGTCTCATGTATGTCAAGGTTTGCACCCTCCCTGATATAGCGCATGCCTTTGGCACTGTTAGTAGGTTTCTCTCCAATCCCAGAAGAGAACATTGGAGCACTGTGAAGTGGATTCTAAGGTACCTACATGGGACGCCAGACTTGACATTAAGGTTTGGAGATAATGAGAGCTACTGTGCGTCAGAGCTACTGAGCTACACTGATGCTGATATGACAGGAGATTTGGACTCCAGAAGATCGATCTTTGGGTACCTGATCCTATTTGCGGGGGGGGGGGGGGGGGAGCTATTTTGTGGCAGTCGAGACTATAGAAGTGCGTTGCACTGTCAACTACAGAGGCAGAGTTTATTTCTCTCACTGTGGCTGGAAAAGAGCTTCGTTGGATGAAGATGTTCACCAAAGAGCTGGGTTTCACTCAGTAGCGCTACACACTCCTATGCGATGGTCAGAGTGCAATTCATTTAGGGAAGAACACCACCATCTACTCGAGATCCAAGCATATTGACACGCGATATCATTGGATACGCGATACTCTAGAGCAGAGAAAGCTGGATTTGCAGAAAGGGCACATGGATGACAATGAAGGAGATATGCTTATGACAGCTGTGTTGAGGGGGAAGTTCGAGCATTGTGTGAGAATCACTGACATGACAATCTCTTCCACATAAAGGAAAAAGAATAAATTGTTTGGTACAGTTCACGCCCTTTGTGGAGAAAATTATGGATTCGAGTTTTACTAACTCAAATTTGGTGGCGCTGAATCTACTTATCAAAAGGGGAGACATGTTGATGGAGGCTCTAGCGGGAGGCAAACTGGAGATTTGAAGGAAGATTGTTAGAATGATAAGTTTTTTCACTTAGTCAAAAAGGGGAGATTTGATGTGGTAATTTTCTCCTAATTGTGAAAGTGGTTAGCAACCTTTGAGCATGCTTTTCAAGCACGTGTTTCATGCCAAGTGTGAAAGGGGTAGCCGCCTTTGACTATGAAACCAACACGTGCTCTTGAAGGAAACTTCTAGGAATGTGCCCAAAGGAAGCTTCATGTTATTTGACATGTGATTTTGACCGATGGAAGATTTATGGAAGCTTCATCCACATGACATCTACCACCTTTATGTCCTTGATTTTAGACTTATAAATAAGCATGAAGGAGGAGGGGTAAGACTTCCACTTCTCTCCAAACACAAGTATTAGAGGATTTCTCTTGGGAGGCCTTTGTGACAATTGTCTTGGTTTGGGAGAACTTTTGGACGTCATTCTGCGATGTTCACTTGGAATACTTCTCTTATACAGATTGGATCTAGAGCCGATTTGGGGAAAGATTCGAAGAGGCATCTTGGAAAGGATTTGTGTAATCTGTCTCGTCCGCTACTATCGGTAACTTGCAATTTTTCTGCTACTATTTATTGTGTAATATTGTGTGGTGCAAAGCTGGTGAAAATTCTGTATGGATCGAGGAGGGAAAGCCTTGTAAATGCATATTTGTTTTACACATTTTTAGTGGCGCCTTTCCGGGTTGGACTCCGATCATCCTGTGGGTTTTACCGTAATGGGTTTCCACGTTAAATCTCTGTGTCACTTTTATTATTATTATTTTGGCTGTGTTTTGGTTGTGTATCGACATACCACTAAACGATCGTGCAGATGCTTGCTCGAACTAATTTGCATGTGCATTGGACGGGCTTGTGCGCTCTCTAGCCCAAGAAAATATCATCCATCAAGTATCATCATATCCTCTTGAAATTACTCAATTAGATTCGATTTCAGCCTCCTTTTCTAAAGTTTTCTCGGTTTTCAACTTAGGTTTTCAACTTTTTTGAAATTTGGCTTCCCAAAATCTGAAATTAATTTATTCTATTTTGCAACTTGATTAATCACTGTGATTTAGTTCATTGAAACTTGATTAATTTATTCTCTTTCACTGCCTCCTTTGACGGTAAATTAATTTATTCTATTTAGTTCATTGAAAGTTAATCACTATGATTTAGTTGTCTTATACTTTCTGAGTTCAGCCACTTTAGTTATCAATTTGATGCATAATATTATTGTCGCGGGTCGCTCGACGCTCCCGTTAGTCCGGTCGAATTGAATCGTCTCATCTCTAGAGTGAGCCGAGCGTGAATCCAGTCAAAGTAAAGTGAGATAGCTGACAATAAGACTTTTTACGTGGAAAACACGAAAAGAGTAAGAAGGGTAACATACCACCGCTCGTTGCAAGTGTAAAGAAGAAAAAGAAAAATCTCTAAGGATGAAGAAGATCTTAAAGAGCCTAAGGAAGATCTTCAAGTCACCTTCGAAGGAGATCTTTGAAGGGAAAAGAAATCTTCTAAGGTCGATGGATTCTTCGAACGCCGAAGGAGAACTCTGAAGGATCTTCGAAGGAGCTCTCTCGGGCGCTGAAGGCAAGGTCCCTTGAAATGAAAGCTCTGAGCTCCTTTTATAGTTTTGGGCAGCGGTAGCCCGGAAATATTGCCGTTGTAACAACCATAACCACCTGAAGGGTGAATCACATTCGTCGATCTGGGGTACACAGTGTTGGACATGTGTGTCACATCCCTTTGTTTGAGAATAACAAATCCCATATTGTATTTGATATTGCTTGTAGTGTGTTTATAGTGTACAGGAACTATAGGTACAATACTCCACAGGTATAAAGCAGCTTGGAACAATCTTTTGAAAGGAGCAGCGCTACCGCCAGCGCTATCGCTAACGCCAGCACTACCGCCAGCGCTATCGCTAACGCCAGGCGCTAGCTCAGTTGGTTCCGTCTCAGCGGTTTCCTTAGCGCTACCACCAGCACTACCGCCTGGCGCTATCTCCGCTACCGCCAGCGCTATCGCTACCGCAGACGCTATCTCAAGTTCGTGCACAGAGCCACGCCGCCGACAGTTTCGCAACCGCTCCACACGAACGCTACCGCAGGCGCTAGCCACTACCGCAGGCGCTAGCTCCAAGTTCTATAAAATGAGCCAACTTCGATCATTTTGATAATATATATCCTAGAGAGGTTGCTTGTGCCACAATTCCAGTACTGTTATGCTGCCGAAGTTGGATCTCCCATAAAAAGCTTAAGGAGAATTCTGGAGGAGGGCTACGCCACGCTACATCCGAAGGACGATCGCTTCGACCTTACTCATACTACAGCGATCCTTCATCCTCATCTTCAGAAATCTCATATAGGGTGTTTTACTATTGTTATCTTTATCTTTCATTCATTCCATACTTTCTTTGTAGCTGTTTAGTTAATTCGCCTTGTGTTGGCGACTAGGTCTGGGTAGGACTTAGGGGGAAATTCGCCTTGTGCTGGCGACTAGTTCTAGGTGATTAGATCTGGGGGGGGGGGGGGGGGGGGCTCGAGGCCATATCCGAGGAAGGATTGGATAGAGCGGCTTGAGGCATTATCCGGGGAAGGATAGGCTAAAGCCAACCGGTTCGTGGGGATACGAGTCGGTATAGAAAAGGAAAAGATATTTTCATTTGTACGCCTCCGATTTCTAGCGATATAGAAATCAAATTTATGTAAACACCATTTTTATATAAATACAATCATGTCTCTATTTGTGTTTACTTGATTTCTCACTTTTGGCGTTATCTCTAAAATATTGGTTACAAAGCTTTCAATTCAAATCACTTTGTCTAAATTATTTATCTTAATCTATTTCATCATATAACAATTTAGCACTTGTTTCTAAATCCTAAACTTGCAAATTATGATATTTTCTTCCTTTAGCTAAATTGTTATTTTGTGTTCTAATATTACTTTAAACAATTTAGTAATTTCCATAAAATTATAAAAAGATTTTTATTCCCTTATTCACCCCCCTCTAAGGGCGCCGTAAGATCCAACAAGTGGTATCAGAGGTAGGTTTTTCCAAACGGTTTAAAAACCAGGAATAATGGCGTCACATGATCTCGCTTCTACTAGTGGAGGAAACTTTCCTATAAATGAAAAATCTTTAGCACCACCTTTATTTGAAGGCAAAAATTATAATGGGTGGAAATTTCTTATGGAAAAATTTCTTAAGTCTTTGGATATGGAAGTATGGAATATTACTATTAAAATACCCCCAAGTATTTTAAATAAAAATGAAATGTTTTTAAATGCCAAATCAATGAATAGTCTATATTGTGCATTGCATCAAAATATTTTCAAACTAATTTATACACTTCCTACTGCTTATGAAGTTTGGAAATTTCTTGAGAATACTTATAGTCTTCCTTCTACAGATGATGAACAAGAGGAATTCCTTATGGATCCAAGAGAAGAAATCGACGAGGAATTCCTTATGGATCCAAGAGAAGAAATCGACAAGGAATTCCTTATGGATCCAAGAGAAGAAATCGATGAGGACTTATGTTTGGAGGAAGAAGAATACAACATCACAATATTGGACTCATTTGTTGGCAACACATCAAGCAAAAGAGAAGACGGAAATTCAACTATGGAAGAGGAATGCAAAGAAGATGTCAAAGAAATCGTTGGTCCACATCTTGCCTCATCCCATAGCAATGTAAGAAAATCAAAAACTTCTCTTTTTGTAACAAATTCTATTTCTACTTCTCGTATGCTTAAAATTGCTAAACGTAAAATTTTGAAGTTAAAAATTGCTAATTCCAAATTACGTTTAGAAAATAAATCTTTAAAAGCAAACGATAATGTAGAATCAAATATTGATGTGATAAATTCTCTTTCATGCTCTTTAGTTAAAATTCCTATTCCTTGTCTTAATTGCAATTTATTAAAAGAAAAATTCAAGGAAATTGAAAAAGGGCTCTTAATTTCTAAAAGGCATAATGAAAAATTGTTAATTGAAAATGATGTTTTATCTTGTAAGTTAATACAATTAAAATCTTTTGTTGAAAAATTTCAAATGTCATGTAATGAATTTCATCATAAGATTTTGAATAACAAGGATAAATTAACTTACAAAATCATTTCTAAAAAGGATCATTTTCATACATCAACTCAAAAGGAGTTTCGTTTCAAAAAGAATTATGACCCTCACAAAATTCTTAAGAGTCATTATTATAAATCTCAATATATTTTCAATCATGACTCAAATTTAAAAACTTTTTTCATGAAAATCAAAGTACAAAATATTTTCCTTCATATTATAAGAGTATGTCTATAAGAAAGAGTAGAAATGAAAATTATCAAAATAAGAATCAATTATTTACAACATTTTGTAACCCACTCTTTCAACAATCACTTCTTAAGAAAGACAATCACTCTTATAAATTTTCAAAGAATCCATGTAATAAAATTCATTATGATTATCAACATCAATCTATTTTGAAAAGTAACTTGAACAAACATAAATCACAAATGAATTATTTTTCAAACAAATATAATCATATAAAGATGTCACATAATCATAACATGAATTTAAAAGACAAACAACCAAAGTATGAATGGAGGCCCAAAATTAAAAACGAAACACTAACTCCACTTGTAAAGGCCCATTCATCACTATCTCTCCAAAAGCCTACACGATGTATTTGGGTACCCAAAGGAACCATCCCACATGGTCCCCTTTGGATACCTAAATCTCTTATTAATTAGTATCCAATCATTTGCATGAAGTAGAAACAATTAAAAATGAAATATCAATACTCTACTTCATGATATGTTTATTGTCTCTTTTCTTTTGTTTATTATATATTTTTTAAACAAACATACTATGATCACTTTATATATCATGAAATATGACTTTCATATATTAAGCCTAATGTTTATCAAATCAAATTTGAATTAAAATTGAACATTAAGTCATATATTTTTCAAAGTGATCTATCTCTCATCTTAAATTGTTTAAATATATCCTTTTAAATTCTTTGCCCATCAATGCCTTGAATTAACATTATCATTTGAATATAAAATTATTTTTAAGACTAATGAAATTATTTTAAAAAAATATGGATTTAAATGGTTTATTAAAGGGCTTAAGCTAAAAATTAAAATGCGCAATGTTTTGATTATTTTTCTATTTGTTGCATTTGATAGCCCTTATATTGAAAAATATTATCAAATAAAATCGAAAATAAAAATTCATCTAAACGCATGTTTGATCTTTCAAAAATGCGAGTTAACGATCAAAACTTCAAACATCCATATCTTTTGATCCGCTCGCCTGATTTTCGCGTTTAATATATTTTCGGAAAGAGCACAAAAATCTCCATCCAACGGCAAACTAGGCTTGCTCATTTAAGTTCTTTTTGGTGCTGTCATCTTGCCCAATTTCAACTCCATTTTAAAAGCTATATTAGTTTGCTTGATTTGGAAATTTACGTGTTTATGGAGTTTTCATCACATGCTATCCTTTAGTATAATTGTTTCATATATTAATTTAGATATTATGTGTGTGATATGTGTCACTAATGTTTGCATGTAATTTAGACCTTAAAATCATCTTGCATCATTAAGATCAAATCAAAAGATTAATCATTTCATTCTAGGTCTAAAGAAAATTAATTTTAAAACTTCTCATATTACATGCAACATTATCTCCATTAAATCATATATAATAACATTGCACTCAAACTCATTATTCTAGCATCACTTCTTAGTTTATGCTCAAATTTATATGCTAGGTATAACATTTATAATGTTATTAAAATATTATGATAACTATGTGATTTGAAATTATATAGAATACTAAAATTCCAACAACCACATAGTTTATGGATTAATCATTAGAATATTTATGAATATTGTTTCATGAATCATATATTATCATGCAAAACCAAAGATCAATAAATTTAATTATTGAAAGCAATCTTATAAATTTCAAAAACTTTAAATATATGATCTTTGTCTTTTATATGATTGGATGATCATCATTTTTCTAGACTTACAAATCAATCATGTTCTTTCAAAAGAAAATCACTATATCACTATATCATAAGTCTAGAAGGATTAGAATTCTCATACATCATGATGATCTAACATATATTCTATGCAAAAATTCTCTTTAATCATAAATCATAATTCATGTTCTATCAAGACTTGTCTCAAATCGATAATAGGAATTATGAATCTTATGATAAAAATTATGAATAATGTTTTCTTTACATTATTTGATGTATTGATTTGCTTTGCTAGTGATTGCATGTATCTCTCATATTTGTAGACTATAGAATCAACTTTGTAATGAAAGTATAAATCAAACTAAATCATCACTCCATTCTAGATCTATAATTTGAAATTCTATTTTGGAATACATGCAATATTAATATTAATCTTATGACATGACATGAAACCCAAAACTCATCATACTAGCATTGTCACATATTGAATATTAGTAATTGTGCTAGTAATCTCATATCGTCATCTCATAATAGTAGAAAAACTATGCGGCTTTATAACTCATCACATTAAACAAAACCCATAGTTTATAAATCAACCCATAGTTTAAAAGCTTAGGTTGTCCAAAGATTATTCACCTTAACTTCACATCTCACAATAGCGAGGGCATAGGATTGGATGCATTAGAGACCTAACCTCTAAGACATGTCTTGTCCTTAACCGGGGAGGGTTCCAGTGGGGCCTTGCGAGGCACTAGGGGGAAAGAGTGCTAGGTTGAGTGTTCTCTAGTGTGTGCATATGAGACCAACACCCCAACCTATGACATGCGTGCAACTCCTCATGCCCATCCGTCACTTAGTACGGGGCTAGGGTGTAGACATTTAGTCGGGGTAGTCTTTAATCTTAGGACATACTTATATTACTCTTTGCATGATCATTTTATTTACTTATCACTTAAATCATGCATATTTTGGGTTGTTCAAATTATGTCCTCTTGTGTTTTGCATAATTTATTTATTTTTGTACTTAATTTTTTTTTAAACACATGTATTTGAAAAAGCTAAAGTTTTATGCAAATTTGAGCAATCAAAACATCTCCAAAAATTACAAAATTTCTGCATAAGACTAATCTAAGGACACTTAATAAATATCAAAAATCAGATTATTAAAATTCTCAAAAAATAGTGTACTGTTTCCAGCGCCGGCGCTAGCGTAGGTGTGTGACTTTTCTGTTTTTTAAAATTTCTAAAAATCAACAAAAATATGTTAGTTTATTTGTGCAAATTCATTTTTGTGTTTCTGTCTATTTTATTTTTGTTTTATTTGAATTATGAAAAATCAACTATAAAAGTTCAAAATTCAAAAATACAAAAATATGTTTTATGGTTTTCTGTTTTATTCATATTATGAAAAATCAACTACAAAAATTCAAAATTCAAAAATACAAAAATATATTTTTTTGATATTTGTGTTTTATTCATATTATGAAAAATCAACTACAAAAATTCAAAATTTTAAAATGACAAAAATATGTTTTTGTGATTTTTTAATTGATTTAAAAAATGAAAAAACAAAAAAAAAACTGTATGATCTTTATTGCCAATATCAAGCATGTATGAATTCTATTTAGAATTATTTACAATGTTAAAACTTATTCCTTCAAATTACTATGAACATTGTTTTGCTTATCATGCTTTGATATATCTATTTAAAGTGCATCAATTATATTGAAAAATGTGTAGAACCAAGCTTAGCATGCCTCTAAGTATGAGTAAATGTTTTATGATTGATAATGATACATTTCACTCACTTATTTTGGTAATCAACATGTGTGTCTAAATCTAAAAAATGCTTGCTTGTGTATTGTATTTGTACAATGAATTAAAACTTGCATAAGTTCATTGCCTACACTACATTTGAATTGCACTTATTGAAATTTAGAAAAGTGGTTAAGTTAAAAATTTTGGTTTGCAAAACAAGTGTATTCGGAGAATGTTGTCTCACAAATGTGAACAAAAAAATTATATATGTAGACAAATATAACTCCACCAAGCACTACTTGAACCTCCTGATAAGTCTTCATAAGCATTGTGAGGTTGAGCACCTTGGAAATAATAGTAAAGTGTCTTGTGCAAACCTTAGTTATTACACCACTTTGTTAAAAAACTATGTGCATTAAAAGTGTGTGAAAGTAATTTACTTGTGTTTTATTGTGCACTTTACTTTACATATATCTTGTATTTTGATTATTTAAATCCATTGTTAACATTGCTCAAAATACACTTATGTGCACATCATTATCTTTCATAACACTTCTTCTCATGAGTATTGTATTCTAATGCTTTATCTATACTACTCTTTAAATAAAAATGCACTAGATAACCTAGCATGACCTCTACAATGTTTTGGTATCTCTTGAACTTAAAATTAAGTAACATTGTAGTATAATCTCTCTTTGATATGATCATTTCATGCTTGGTATCTTTATGAAAAACTTTGAGATTTCTAAAAGGTTAAAACATCTTTCAATTTTGAACTAAAACTCATATTTCTACTTATGTTTTTCATGCTTACAAAAAGATGTTTATTATAATCTTCCGCTTGCTTACAACTCTTATCTTTATATTTGAAATCTCTTATATATGCTATGCTTAAACTCTTTATCATTATTTATTTCGAAAAGCTCGATCATGATATATAAATGCCTCCTTACTACCCTCACCCCACCTTCTTTTGATAATACCAAAAGGGGGAGATTAATTGAAGAAATCTATATATGAGAAATATAGATAAATAAGGGGAGACTAATTCATGAAAATCTATCATTTAGGGGGAGTAACACATAAATTGCATTTATATAGGGGGAGCATTAAGTTAGGGGGAGTATGCACATTATCATGCATATCATTTACTATAGTTGCACTTTTATCTTGCTTATCTTATCTATAAACACTATTGTTGATTTCTTGCTTAAAGGATTTGTTATTATCAAAAGGGGGAGATTGTTGGACATGTGTGTCACATCCCTTTGTTTGAGAATAACAAATCCCATATTGTATTTGATATTGCTTGTAGTGTGTTTATAGTGTGCAGGAACTATAGGTACAATACTCCACAGGTATAAAGCAGCTTGGAACAATCTTTTGAAAGGAGCAGCGCTATCGCTAACGCCAGCACTACCGCCAGCGCTATCGCTAACGCCAGGCGCTAGCTCAGTTGGTTTCGTCTCAGCGGTTTCCTTAGCGCTACCGCCAGCACTACCGCCTGACGCTATCTCCGCTACCGCCAGCGCTATCGCTACCGCAGGTGCTATCTCAAGTTCGTGCACAGAGCCACGCCGACGACGGTTTCGCAACCGCTCTACACGAACGCTACCGCAGGCGCTAGCCACTACCGCATGCGCTAGCTCCAAGTTCTATAAAATGAGCCAACTTCGATCATTTTGATAATATATATCCTAGAGAGGTTGCTTGTGCCACAATTCCAGTGCTGTTATGCTGCCAAAGTTGGATCTCCCACAAAAAGCTTAAGGAGAATTCTGGAGAAGGGTTACATCACACTACATCCGAAGGACGATCGCTTCGACCTCACTCATACTACAGCGATCCTTCATCCTCATCTTCAGAAATCTCATATAGGGAGTTTTAATATTGTTATCTTTATCTTTCATTCATTCCATACTTTCTTTGTAACCGTTTAGTTAATTCGCCTTGTGTTGGCGACTAGGTCTGGGTAGGATTTAGGGGGAAATTCGCCTTGTGTTGGCGACTAGTTCTAGGTGATTAGATCTAGGGGGCTCGAGGCCATATCCGGGGAAGGATTGGCTAGAGCGGCTTGAGGCATTATCCGGGGAAGGATAGGCTAAAGCCAACCGGTTCGTGGGGATACGAGTCGGTATAGAAAAGGAAAAGATATTTTCATTTGTACGCCTCCGATTTCTAGCGATATAGAAATCAAATTTATGTAAACACCATTTTTATATAAATACAATCATGTCTCTATTTGTGTTTACTTGATTTCTCACTTTTGGTGTTATCTCTAAAATATTGGTTACAAAGCTTTCAATTCAAATCACTTTGTCTAAATTGTTTATCTTAATCTATTTCATCATATAACAATTTAGCACTTGTTTCTAAATCCTAAACTTGCAAATTATGATATTTTCTTCCTTTAGCTAAATTGTTATTTTGTGTTCTAATATTACTTTAAACAATTTAGTAATTTCCATAAAATTATAAAAAGATTTTTATTCCCTTATTCACCCCCCCCCCTCTAAGGGCACCGTAAGATCCAACACACAGATCGCCATTTTTCGGATATGACCGTCTTGCCCTCGGAGCAGTTCGGGCAATTTCGTTGATGGCGATAACAACAGCCAACGAAACCTACAATCTGGGAAGTTTAAGAAAGTTAACTGTCGCTCGCACTACAAACATGTAGACGTTCAGCGCGGGCTGTGCAGGCAGAGAAGTTTGGCGCACGTCACGAACTTGGTGGTGTTCGACGCACGTTGTACACTTGGGGGAGTTCGGCGCACGTTTGCACTTGGGGGCGTTCGGCGCACGTCGTGCACTTGGGGGCGTTCGGCGCACGTCGTGCACTTGGGGGCATTCGTTGCACGTCGCTCACTTGGGGGCATTCGTTGCACGTCGCTCACTTGGGGGCGTTCGACGCATGTCGTGCACTTGGAAGCGTTCGACGCACGTCGTGCACTTGGGGGCGTTCAACGCACGTCGTGCACTTGGGGGCGTTCAGTGCACATTGTGTACCTGGGGGCATTTGGCACACATTGTTCACTTGGGGGGTGTTCGTATGTGCCGTGAACATGGACTTTAGGAGGCATTCTAGGCAATACTGAGGAGGTGCGGCCCGTCGTACACCAAGGGGGAGAGAGGCCGTGACCACACTAGCCGTACCGAAAAAATGGGAGTGCAACTTTATCCGCACCTCAAGGGGCCATACCCCATGGAGAGGGGGGGGGGGGGGGGGGGGGCGGCCTTGGAAAGGGGGTGCGGGGTGGGGAGGGGGTGCATAGTTTAGACTACATTTAATTTAGAAATAATAATAAAAGTAATAGTTTATTTTCAAACATCAAATAGTTTTATGTATTTACTACAATAGTCGTGCACAAAAAGACTGGGTCTGGAAAGCCCTACTGGGCCCAGCCTGACAAAAGCTTGATTAGGTCTGGGCCCCGGTAGGACTGGTCCACACTCGGGCCGGTCCTGAGAGGTCTAAAAAGGCCTCCAAATTAATGAATTGCCTGGCCCGGGTCAGGCCCAGGCTAGGCCCGGTCCTAGGCTTTGCCTTGGCCTGGCCCAGGCAAGGCTGGAGCAACGTCTCTTAAAAAAGAGAGACGTTGCCAACAACGTCTCTTTTTAAGAGACGTTGATGTAGCATCTTCTCTTCGTAAGAGTACAACAACGTCTCTTAAAAAGAGACCAGCCACATCATGTGGCAACTGCCACTTGACAATTGCCAAGTGGTTATTTTTTTTATAATTGTTATTTATAATTATTTAAATATGATTTTTTTTCTATAAATAGATGAGGCACTCTTCTAAATTTTTTTAATTATACTCAAAGCTTAAGCTCTCACATATTTCATCCTCTCAATTCCTTACTCCGGAGTTTCGATCGATGATATCTTCATCTGGTACCGTTCCCAAAATTGTTGAGCACAAACATAGTGCTCCAATCTTGGAGCACTTCAACAAAGTGCGTATCGACAATTATTACAAAGCGAAGTGCCGACATTGTTCGAAGTTGTTGACGGCGGCCGAAAACTCAACACTCGTGCTACACATCAAATCATGTGTTGCAAAATAAGCTCCGGAATCAAGTCAATCACAGCTAACAACGGCCGGACAAATTTGGACTTACGATCAAATGCGGCAAAGAGAAACGTAGATGCAGAATATCATCGGGCGTGGGTTGCCATTTAATCACTACGACAACGCCCGTGAGACCGCTTATGTTTATCAAGCTCTCCAACCGAAATATCATCAAGTAGAACTACAATAAGACGTGACACAGATGGAGAATATCATCGGGCGTAGCTTGAGAGTTGTGAGATTTTGTGCGTTTTGTAAGTTCGGGTAATTTTCTCGGGGTTGGTGGCCGATCCGTTTGTGTGTGTTGTAATATTTTTTAATATGAAATAAAATATAACATTTTATCTTATTAAGCATTTAAAATTTTAATATATATGGCTTACATAATATATTTATATTAAGTATTTTTTATAAAAAAAATCAATTTTTTTTTGAAAATATCAGCCTTGAGTAGGCCTGGGCCTGGCCGAAAAGGTCCAGCTAGTCCCCATTTATAAAGGGGGCCTGAGCCTAGGTCTGGGCATGGCTATTGTCAGGCCTAGGCATAAAAATCCTGGGCCTGGGCGTAAAAAGCCTGGGCCTGGCAGGCCCAGACCTAATCCGGGCCTTCTACGCTTTAGGTGCACGGAAACTTTCCTATGCCCTTATCATCTAAATCCACAAATCTAGCTGCACATTTCCTTCTTCAAGTCTCAGTCATAACATTCTGCTATCACTAATTTCACTCACCAGGGATTTCCTCACATCTACCTCGTCGCCGCCCACTTCTCCGATTATGAGGACATATATATCGACAGCATTATCATTAAAATTTTGAACAAAAGATCTGATAGAACCGCGAGATTCTATCCTTTGGGGAAGTATCGTGTTCCTAGATACCATCCATCGCCTTTGTGGAAGGCATAAGGCTGTGTTTGGGGCACCATTTTGGCTCCAGTCCGGTTTCAAACCAGAGGAAACCGGACCGGAGGCACTGTTTGGGAAACTGTTTTGACTCCATTCCGATTTCAAACCGGACCGGTGGTTCCCTTTTGAACTGGACACTTGGTGCTCCATTCTCCCTTTTAAAAGACCGGTTTGAAGGGGAGAACAGAGCCAAATGAAAACAGTGTCCTAAACAGAGCCTAAATGTTTGTGGAGACTCCCGGCTTGACTTAACTATAGGAAGAGAGAGAGAGAGAGAGAGAGAGAGAACTGAGGTTCCTCCACATACCCGAGTATTGTGATCGTTCCCCTTGTATACCAGAGAATTTTAAGTGTGCATAGCGTTTAGAGATATTCACCATGCTTTGAATTAAGCACGAATTTGCTTCATATTGCTTGAGATTTTCTAAGAAATAGCACTTTATCTTTACTTGATTGATGGGAAGTATGTGACCACTGCTTGCCTTCTATCCATTCATCGAGGCGCAAACATAATTTTTGAGATGACAGTCGTAGCCCATGTGGCAGTTCCCTGCGGGGGAATATTATAACAGTCAAGGTGCATGAAATCGTTCCAAGCACACGGGGTGGGGTGGGGGAAATGATTGGACAATGATGTCGCTAGCTTCTTAAGCCATCAGATATGGCATGTTGTGTCACACATATTTTTTAGGAGCCTTTTGGACTATCATCTGACCACGCGAGCGTCTTTAATAAATTATTTCAAGGCCCTGCTAATGAGAATAAGAAGACTCACCAGACCTTATGAAACAAAGCTTGCTTCTCCACCTCTGAGGGGGTCTTATGTTCAGAAGCCATATCGACCTCAACAAGGATATTTCCATAATGTAAATACACCTTTCGCAAACCATAACATAATAACAAACTAAATCCAAAGTACAATAAATTTTCTATAATGATCATGTCTACTACTACTTCCAACTATTTGATAGCAGGGATCATCGGTTACACAAGAATAGATGCAAACACGATGATGCTGTAAAATGAAATCGAAGATCGAGATATCATATAGAGCAAACACTATTCGCCAAGGTATCTAGAAGAGGAGAGAGCAAGAGAAGCCTCGGGCAGGGAGCGATGGGAGAGAGGCACTCGTACTGAGATCAAGGAAAACCCCGGCTATGTCGATGAAGACGAGGGGTTGGTCGATGGATTTGGGTCCAAGATCTTCCACAACAACTTCTACACTTTGGAAGGAAAACAATTTGGACATCTGAATTGCTCCTCCTCGATCTTCCTGCGCAAGTCCATCAAATTTGAGTCACAGAAAGGTAAATAAACAGTCAATAGTCACATAATCTGGTGTTCCAACAATGTATCATGCTTGAATACTGTAAGTAATGAATCAGTAATCATTATGAAAGTGATACAGAAAATAGAGAACATAGATGCAGAAATAGTCTACAAAATGCTAAAAAAAATAGGATAGATTTATCCGTAGGATGAATAGAAGTAGAGAAATCTCATATAACAAGAAATTGTAAGAGAAAAGTTGTCTGTCATTTCAACTGCTGACCTCAAATAATATCATAATCGGGTTTTGGCTTGTCGGATCAGATTGTTGGGTCGACCTGAACTGGAGGCAGCCCAAAACTCGAACATATTTTTGAGGCAAACTACAATCTTTGAGGTGAAGTAAAAGACCTACTCCACAATAGAAATGTCTTGTTTCAACAAAAGTTTTGTGGGTTGATCGATTTTTCTCTGGTCTGAAGAATTGGACCGCCTTAGCTCCAAGTTGGACCGGGTGTGCAAACAATGAAAAGTAAACCAAGAAGCAATGACACAGAGACGTTTTAGCGTAAAAAATTCGGAAACGGTGAAAAATCACGTTGTCGGATTTGTGCTGGGCCGAAATCCATTATCTTCATTGGGGCTACAAGTGTTTGAGCTCCCTGGAGGGTGACATGTCACCTCTCTGTTTACAAGCTTTAAGTACAAGAAAAGGAGAAAAATGGCTAAGTCCATAGAGCCTTGGAGAGAGCGTCCACAGGAGCACCCACGAGTGCGTTCTACTAAGTCTTTTTCTGCGCCTGATGTTGCGTCCGCGAGAGCGTTGAGCGTGAGCGGACTAGGGAGTGAGCAGAGCGAATTTCGAGCGATGGAACGATCTAAGTCTCACATCCTCGTCGAAAAACCTCAGAGCTCTCCCTAGTCTTTCAAGTTGCTTGTCTTCAAATGAAGACATGAGGGACATTTTTATAACTTTCGTGAAGGGACACGTTGGTAATTGCGTTCGGTTGAATCCTAAGTTGGCGAATGACACGAGTCCATTCCAGTCAACCGGGTCACCAAATTTCCCGAAATGACAAACATGCCCCCCGTGTAGTTAGGGCGGCCCGAGATGGTTGCCGGATGACGGCGGCGGCCAAAAGCGATGGCGACGATCGGAAGTGGCGGCGGGTGGCACGTGCGATGCGCATGTGCGTAAAGGGCGTATGCGCATGCGTTCCTGTTCGGTTCGTGTGGGCACATGGAGCGTGTGCGCTCACCAGGGGTGCGCGCTCGCGCCTGCCCTGGGTGCATGTTCCTGCCTTGGGCACATGCGCGAGGGGGGGGGGGGGCGTGCACAGTTCGTGTGCCCGTGCGACGTGTGGGTGGTTGCGCAGTGTCGGTCGCTAGTACCGTCGACGGTGCGCACGCGCACCACAGGCCCCTCGCCCTTGTGCCCAGCGATGACTATATGCACGTGGGGCAAGTCCTCTTTGGGGGAGGTTTTAAGGTTGTACGAGCGAGCGCAGCTTATGCGCGTGGCTCATTCGACCGGGTCTGTTGGAGCATGCGTTCCGCATCTCTTAGTTTGATAATAACAAATCTCATTGTGTATTTGATCATGTTTGTCGTATGTTTATAGTGTGAAGGAACTACTGGAATAATACCTCCTATGTGTAGAATGTGAATGTAGTCAAAGCTCTGAAAAGAAAGCTAACGCCTGACGGTAACGTTACCGCGAGCGGTAGCTTATCGTCGAGAAGCTACGTCGATGAGAAGGAATATCATCGTGAAGGGAATGTCGCCGAGATTGCATGCATCATCGAGCTAACGCGGAGCGTTAGTACTACCGCGACTCGGTAGAGCCATGTTCTGCCATTATCAGCCACAACCCCCACGACATCGGCCACGTTTCTACCCGAATGCTAGCGCGGGGCGGTAGCTCTACTACTGGCAGTGGTTTCCATAACCTAAATAAAGGATGGATCTCTTTGTTCTATGTTACAAGTTTTCAAGCAACAACTCCAACCTTTCATGAGAGCCTTCATCCCTGAGTTCCAGAGCACTCCCAACTCCATCTTTGAAGATCAAGAGTGAGAAGGAGATTTCCAAACGATTAAACTACAAGAAGGATGCACACTTCAACTCCGATGATGTTCATGACATTTCTTCATCATCTCAGTCTGAGCTCTTCAATATAAGGAGTTTTTATTTTTGAATTTACTTTGTATTATTCTATTTTCTTTTGTAACGGTATTGAATTCGCCGCGGTTGTTGTCAACTAGGCCTTGCGAGGTTTAGGGGGAATTCACCGCAGTATATCGGGGACTAGGTCTAGGTGTAGTGCTAGGGGCTAGAGGTTGTATTTGGGGCAATATAGGCTCTAGCCAGACAGTCCTTGGAAGAAGGACCGGTGAAGAAACATAATGTAATTTTTCTTATAGCCTCAATTTCAAGCGTTATTGAAATTATTATCTTTGTAATTAGCTTTTGAAATAAAATCATTTTTCATCTTCTCTGAATTGCTAGGATTTTATTTCATTTAAGAATTTTTAAGAAGAATCACTTTGGCACATTTTTTTGGAAGGTCTTATAATTCTGAAGAGCTAACATCAAGCGGTAACTACTAACACCGACGATAACAACAGAATCAAATATTTTTCTCTCAGCATTATTCTCAGAAAAATTTATAAGTTTTATTCCAAATTTCAAAAGCCCTTATTCTCCCCCTCTAAGGGCGTCATAAGATCCATCACTTGATATTCGAGGATAGGTTATTCCAAAACGGTTTCACAACCGGGAATAATGACGGATCATGATCATGCTTTTCATGAGAGTTAAGGGATGAGTAGACCACCTATATTCACCGGTTCTGATTATAATTATTGGAAAACTAGAATGCAGCGTTTTTTTAATTGCATTAGATATAGATGTTTGAGGTATGGTATACGAATTCTACTCTCCACCAATAATTGTTGTTTGAGAAGTTACTATGGAAAAAACCAAAGGCCAAATGTGATGATAACGATAAGTTGAGATGTAAGAATAACGCTAAAGATATAAATGCTTTATTTTGTTCTTTGGATAGGATGGAATTTAATCGAACTTGTGTTTGTGAAATTGCTTACGATATATGAAATTTATTAAAAATTACTCATGAAGGTACTTCGCAGGTCAAAGATTCAAAGCTATTCCAACTATAATCTGAGTATGAAAAAGTCTAGATTTAGGCAGATGAAGACATAGATTCAATGTACACAAGGTTCATCAAGATCATCAACCACTCAAAAGTGCTTAGAAAGATGTTCTCCAATGACGACTTGTTGAGAAAAATTCTTAAGTCTCTCCCTCTAAAGTTCAATCTAAAGGTGACGGCCATCTTAGAGTCGTGTGATCTAAAGAAGCTACAAATCGAGAGTCTCATTGGGAATCTCAAAACCCATGAGTTTGAACTAAAAATTCAACAACAAGAGTACAACATGGACCCAAATAAGAAGGTCTTGGCATTGAAATAAAAGAAGGAGGCCGACAAAGATGATAATGATGAAGAGGACGAGGAGAGCCTTTTTGTGAAGAAATTCAAAAGGTTTTTGAAAAATCCGGAAAGGAGAAACACCTTCCGGAAATATTTCTTCAAAAAGGGATCTTCATCGAAGAAAGGAAAAGGTAGCGATGATGGTGATGAAGAGCGGCCACCACCGGTGTGCTACCATTGTAGAAAGACCGAACACATCCGCATTCAGTGTCCGAAATATATGAAAGAGCAAAAAGAAAAGCGGCACAAGGGCAAGGAGAAAAAGAAAGTACTAAAGGCATCTACATGGGACTCCTCCTCCTCCGAGGAATCAGGCAGCTTATCCTCCAGTGATGAAGAAGAGGCCAACATATGCCTTATGGTAAAGAGCAATACTCCATCTGATGACGAATGCAGTGTCCAAAGAGACGCTGAGGCAAAACTAGTAGGGAAAATAAAGTTTAATAGATATAGATCTCTTAAAATTTGAAAATAAACATTCATTTAAAGAAAATAATAAATTATCTAAAGAGGTAAAACTAGTAGGGAAAGAGAAGGTATCCTGCAAATAGTGAAATCACTTCTTGGCATGGGTAAAAGAACTTGAAGAATCTCTTGTTAAGTCCCACTCCACTATCAAATCACTCACTAAGGAAAAAAGGGACTTAGAAAAAATTGTAAAGACCTCTCTTTCTCAAATAGAAAAAGGAAAGAAAACTTTTGAGAATCGGTGTGTTATGTTAGTAACGGAAAATACCGCTCTTAAAGCCCAAATTCATGATTTAAACATGGCCATTAAAAATGCGGAGTTTGTCAAAGGTCACTTGACATGATCTTGGCCAACCAATGTCATGGTAGTGTAAAATATGGGCCACGTTATGTTTTTGGGAGCTATCGCATAGCGTTAACTCTTAATGCGGGCGGTAGTAGTAAATCCAGAAAAGATAGTTCTTATAATAAAATTTTAATTTCAAAGTCTGATGTTACCTCATCTTCCTGCAAGAGTTTATACAGAACTCTAAAAAGGGTCTCAACCACTTTTATAACGTGTGCCAAATATCATATATTTGAACACACCACAGACTCATATAGGAAGAAGGGACAAAATACTTTAAAGCAAATCTGAGTGCCTAAGATGTCCACCTATTATATGGGAGGAACCTCTTGGGTATTCAGATCTTTACTCTCATCTCCCTTTTAGTTATGTTGACAAGCTAAACACAAAGAAGACGTTTGGTATTTGGACTCGGGATGCTCCAAACACATGACAAGCAACAAAACAAAGTTCTTTAGCCTTGTGATGAAGAAAGGAGGGATGGTCACTTTTGGAGATAACGACAGAGGAAGGATCAGGGGCATCGGCGTAGTGGGTAACGTATCATTTTCTATTTCTAATGTATTATTTATAGAAGGTGTAAAACATAATGTAATTTCAATTAGTCAATTATGTGATAGAGGTTTAAATATTTTATTTGAATCTTCTACAAATCTTTATAAAATTATAAATTCTAAGACAAACGATGTTGTTCTCACTGCACCAGAATGGATAATGTTTATATGATTGCTTTTAATGATCTTTCACATTCTTCTTTAAATCGCTTTATTTCTAAAAATGAAGAATTAGAACTTTGGCATAGGCGTCTTGGTCACTCTAGCACTAAGCTTATTTTATAATTATCAAAAGATAAATTAATTAGAGGTTTACCAATACTTAATAGAAATTTGTCTTCACTTTGCTCGCCTTATCAAAAAGGGAAATTTTCAAAATCTTCTTATAAAAGCAAAAATGTTATTTCTACTACTATACCACTTCAATTGATTCACATGGAATTATTTGGACCGATTAGCACTTCTAGTCTAGGTGGTAGAAAATACACTTTTGTATTAATTGATTATTATTCTAGATATTGTTGGACTATATATATATTTCTTCCAAATCCGATGCTTTTTTTGAATTTACTAAACTATGCATTCATATTCAAAATGAACTTGATTTAAAAATAAAATGCTTACGCTCGGATCATAGAGGAGAATTTGAAAATGATAAATTTACTACTTTTTGTAATGATTTTGGAATTAAACATGAATTTTCCTCTTCACGCACTCCACAACAAAATGATGTAGTGGAGACGAAAAATAAAATGCTTCAAGAACTTGCACATACTATGCTTTTTGAATATGGGATACCTAGATCATTTTTGGCCGAAGCCGTTAATACTTCATATTATGTAAATAATCGTGTCATGCATCGCCTATTCTTAAAATTAACTTCTTATGAATTATATTTTCAAAAGAAACCTAATGTATCTTACATTCATATTTTTGATTGTAAATGTTTTATATTGAACACTAAAGATGGCTTAAAAAAGTTTGATGAAAAATATGATGAGTGAATTTTTATTGGGCACTCTTCAACTAGTAAGGCTTATAGAATATATAATAAAAGGACTAAAATAGTTGAAGAGTCTATTCATTTTAGATTTGATGAACTTGTTCCTTGTGTAGATACTAATCCCATAAGAAATGAAAAGGAACCCCTTCCACTTTGGAGCATGAGGATGTTGAACCACTTGGTGAAAAAGAGAAAGAGGAGAATGAGGAAGAGAAAGAAGAATATGTACCTCCAAGTGAGCTTGCATTTTCAAAGGATCATATAAAGGAACTTATTATTGGAGAACCATCAATATAGGTAGCTACTTGTTTTTCCTTACATGAGTCATTTTCAAACCTTTGTTTTGTATTCGAAATAGAACCAAAAAAATATTCCAACCGCTTTAAATGATGAATTTTGGTTTTTAGTCATGAATGAAGAACTTATCAATTTGAACGTAATAAGGTTTGGAACCTTGTAGAGAGGCTATCTAATCATTCGGTTGTTGGTATTAAATAGATTTTAAAAATAAATTAGATGGTGATTCAAGGAATATAAGGAATAAAGTTAGATTAGTTGCACAGGTTATTCATAAATTGAGGGAGTAGATTTTGATGAAACATTTGCACACGTTGCTCGCCTAGAATCTATTAGAATTTTTCTTGCTTTTGTGAGTTTTACAAGTATTAAATTATTTCAAATGGATGTTAAAAATGCATTTTTAAATAGGATTATAAAAGATGAAGTAAATGTTGAACAACCCCTAGTTTTATTAATGAAAATTTTTCTAATCATGCGTATAAATTAGAAATGGTACTTTATGGTTTGAAATAAGTGCCACATGCTTGGTATGAAAGATTAACATCATTTTTGTTAAAGCACATATATACTATATGAAGTCCGGATAACACACTATTCATTAAGCATTGTAATAATGATTTGATAATTTTGCAAATTTATGTTGATGATATTATTTTTGGAGCCACTAATGAAGAGTTGTGTAATGAAGTAGTTTTAGTGATGAAAAATGAATTTGAAATGAGCTTTGTAGGAGAACTCACATATTTTTTAGGATTTCAAATCACACAAAGACATGATGGTATTTTTATTTGTCAATCTAAATATATTCATGATATACTCAAAAGATTTGGGTTTGAAAACTTAAAACAAGCTAATACTACAATGAGTGCATCACTAAAGTTAGGAAAAGATGAAGTCGATATTTCTATTAATTAAACATTATATAGAGTAATGATATGATCATTATTATATTTGAGTGCATCTAGACCCGATATTATGTTTGTCGTTTGTTTATGTGCTAAATTTCAAACTAACCCCAAAGAATCACATTTAAAGGCGGTTAAACGAATTTTTAGATATCTAATCGGAACATCTAGATTAGGCTTATAGTAACCACGTAATGATTCTTTTAGTTTACATGGCTTTTCTAATTCAGACTATGCATGATGTTTATTGGATTTTAAGAGCACTAGTGACACGTGTCATTTCATAGACCCTTCACTTCTATCATGGTCAAGTAGGAAACAAAATTTTGTTGCCCTCTCCACCACCGAGGCCAAATATATCGCACTAGGTAGTTGTTGTGCACAAGAATTATGGATGAATCAAATAATAGAAGACTTTGGAGTTCATCTAAATAACATTAAACTAATGTGTAACAACAAGGACGCTATCGATCTTATAAACAATTCTGTACATCATTCTAGATCCAAACATATAGATGTTCGACATCATTTTTATTAGGGATCATATTAAAAAGGAACATGTAAGAATTAGCTTCATTGGGATTGATTCTTAACTTGCGAACATTTTTATCAAACCTCTCCCCGATGCTAGATTCAATATGCTTAGAATGGAATTGAGAGTTTTGGATATCCTAGCTTAAAATATTTAAATTCGTAAATTTTTGCTTATTTTTCTGCTTTTCTTGCTGCATTAGATATCCCCCATAATGATAAATCATATTCAAGAAAATTAGAAGTAAAAAATTATGAAAAATATGTGTTTTGAACAAAAAATCAAGTTCGTGTTGCTAACGCCCGATGTTTGTTATTACCGTCGGTGTTAATCTAACTATTAATATATCAGATCCCTCTCTGAATTTTTTTCCTTTCTAAAAAATATATGTTACTGTATTTACACTAATTTCAGAAAGTTTATTGTATTTTAGTTTTTGATTTTTTTCTTAAAAATTAAAATCAAAGATAAAATTACAAAACAATTTCAAAAATACAAAAATATGTTTTTCCTTACATTTGTTTATTTGTTTCTGTTTTGTTATTAAAAAAAAACTGACTATGCTTCACTGATAAAGTCAAGGATGATTAAATTTATCACTTAAGGATTATTTACAATGTTTGATTTTACTTTCAAGTTTCTTTAAAATATTGTTTTGTCTATGTCATGCCTTGAATTTTATCTTATAATGTACAATGAATTTGATTGTATCATACATGTGTAGAATTACTTTCGCATGCCTCTAAGTACGAGTAATGCTTTATATTTGATAATGATTATCTCGCATACACTTTTTGATAACATACATGTGTTTTTTAATCCTATTCTTGCATGATTGTGTAGTATAATAACTTAACATATTACACTACATAAATAGATTACCTACACAACATTGAATTCTTTCTTGCAATTCTTTGTTTTCATGCACTTGTTATTAGAGAAATGTGATTTAAAAATAAAACTGTTATGTTTGCAAAATAAGTGATTTTGGAGTCCTTGGTCACAAAAATAAAAATAAAAATCAAATAAAAATATTTGACAAGGATAACTCTACCAAGCACTACTCACCCTCCTCATAAGTCTTAATGAGCATTGTGAGGTTGAGAACCTTGAAATGAATTGTAAAGTTCCTTGTGCAAACAAAAATTACACCACTTCTCTTTACAACAAAAAAAATCTTCATGTGCATTGAAATTTTGTGGAAGTAAAATTATTTATATTTATTTAATGCTATGTTCTTATATTACGCGCTTTCATGTGGTTTGATATATACACCTGTATATTTTATCAAAATACTTTTTGTACATATTGTTATCCTATATAAAACTTCCACTTATGAGAATTGGACCATAAAGCATATCTACACCTTTCTCTACAAACTTGCGTAATTGTACTAGATAACAAAGCATGATCTTTACAATGTTTATTTTTACTTGAAATTGCAAATTACTTTACATGGTGAAGCATATCTTTTCTTGATATTTTCAATCATGCTTGCAAATGTTATGTTAACAATTTCAATAAAAATGCATCTTTTATACTTAAATTCAAACATCTTCTTATTTGACTTAAAACTCATTATATTTTATACTTTAAAATTTTTAAAGATGTTCATTTTAAAGAATGCTTCAACTATTTTTCATTGTGTTTACTAATTAAAAAAAATCTAAAGTTGATATTACTTTCATCTCTACATAGTACACAATAGAATATATTGTTATCTATCTGCCCCACCTTTTGACAATACCAAAAGGTGGAGAATAAATTGAAGAATATATTATTTATGGGGAGTAAACCATATAATGCATCTATGTAAGGGGAGCATCCATATAGGGGGAGTATGCACGCTTATCATATACTATAAACACCATTATAGTTATAGTTGATTTTTTCCTTGAGGATTTATTATTATCGAAAGAGGGAGATTATTGGAGCATGCGTTCCACATCTCTTGGTTTTAGAATAACAAATCTCATTGTGTATTTGATCATGCTTATCATATGTTTATAATGTGTAGGAACTACTAGAACAATACCCCCTATGTGTAGAATGTGAATGCAGCCAAAGCTCTGAAAGAAAGCTAATTGAAAGTGCACAATGTGCCTCTGAGTATTCTCTAGAGGGGGGGGGGGGGGGTGAATAGAGTATTAAAATGTTTACTCTAAATATGCACACACAATAAAACTACTCTAACAACTATGCATTTAGCAATACCAACTTAGAATAATATAAGCACAGAAAAATAAAAAACATTAATAAGTAAGGGACATCACAGAAATGCAAACACAGAAAATACCAAAATTTTATAGTGGTTCCCTAAAATGTGGGTAGTCCACTCTTCTAGCACCTTGGTAGGATTGCACTATATGTGTCTGAGTTTTTTGATAAGGAGACTCTCAGAACCAGAACCAGCACTGAGTCTTTTGACAAGGAGACTCTTAGAACCACTGAGTCTTTTGATAATGAGACTCTTATAACCACTGAGTCTTTTGATAAGGAGACTCTTAGAACCACTGGATCCTTTGAAGAGGGATTTTTAGGACACTTTCTCAGTTATAAGATAAGAATATAGGAAGGAAGAAGAAGAAGAATATGAATCTACTGTATGAATCCTTCAGCAATTGTGAGCTTTTGATATTCTTCAGGATCTGTATAAGATGAATCGTTGCTTATGATAGTGATGAATGTAAGGGTTATGAGATTTTGATCCTTGTGATCTCTATACTCTTGTTTGCTTGTTGCTGTATGATTTGAAGAAGAAGCAGCAACCTTGTATTTTCTGTACAGAGAACTTCTTGACTTTCTGTCTTAGAGAACTTGAGGAGAAGGAAGACGGAATACAGAATTGGTTATGTTTCTCTTCCTTCTTCTGAATACTTGTTCTTTGTCGAATACTGTTTGATTTCCTTTCCACTTATGTTCTATCCTTGGAAGGAATATCCATAGGACATTTAGTAGTTCCTTCTATTTATGTCTCCCGACCCGTCCATCTGATTTGAATAACTCCAAGAATATTTTTGTTGTTCCTCTGAAATACTCTATTCCATTCTTGGCAATAAATGAGTCGTTGTAATTCAAATTCCATCTTTGAAAGACTTTGGAGAAGGATCAGAAAGGACAGCAGAAAACATATTATTTCTGTCTATATTCGACATTGTGTCGACTTCATTATTCTTCATATCGACACACCTCTGAGTTCTTATAGAAGTAGCTTTGAATTCCCTCTTAGCACTTACTAAACTCAAAATTCGATGGTGCATCGAGTACTTATTGACGTATCCATCGAGTTGAATACTTGGACTTGAACTTCATCTTCTACGTCGAATTGAAGTAGAAGTTACGTTGACTTCTAAGATGGCTTCGACAGGCTCTTCCTTCTGCGTCGAGTTCATTTCAACATTTTGTCGACTTCACTTAATACTTCGACAAGCAGTTTGAGTTACTTTGACTTTTAGTCAGAGTTGCGTCGACTTCTAGTCAAAGTTACATCAATTTCTATTCAAAGTTGTGTCGACTTCTATTCGACGCAAGTCTTAACTCAACTGAATTTGTGCTTATTTTAGACCTGGTCTTGACACTCTAAGTGAATGTGATATCCTAGGACATCTAATGATCAGATTACCCTCTCTATACAATATGGGTAATACATCATAGATGATGAAATCACTTTATAATAATTTGTTAGATAAATCACAAGGGCTTTTCCCAACAATCTCCCCCTATTTATATTAACAAATGTTACACATAATGTAAGTGATTTCAAACATACAGTTGAATAAAAGCACCGTACAAACACATATACAATAACACAATGACATGGTAAACTGAAAACTTCTGATTAATATAAATAGATGTTTATCAGGGTTAGTTACCCAAGAAATAATTTACGTTCTTCTTTTAGGAAAAGTAGATAAGGCCTCATAAACCTTCCTGAATTTCCTCTCCATATATTTGAAGTTTGTTGGGGTGGCTTTCTCTGGATTCTTCTGAATTCTTTCATGTCCTTTGAAGAGCTTTTCCAGATCAGTTTCTACTTTAGAATGGACATCCTTAAGCTTGAATCCCAGACCAAAGACTTTAGTAGTCATCAAGTTGATTTCTTCCAGATCTAGTTCTTCTGTATCAGGGTCTAGTACAATGAAGGTTGATTGTGGATTATCAGAAGTTGGAGCAGTCTTGAATACAATCTTCCTTTTCTTTTGAAATGGCTGCTCTGTTTCATCCAGATCACATCCAAGACCTCCTTTTTGAAGTTGCCCTCTATTCTTAAGAAGTTTTGCTTGAGGATATGCTACGACATCCTTTGTAGGATCAAAGAGTGTGCTTGGGATTTCGATTGCCTCTTTGAGTTGTTCTTTTTCCACATCATCCTTACCCTTCCGCAGCCTTTCACTGATCAACTTTCTCATTTCTTCAATCTCTCTTTGAGATGCTTGAAACTCATATACATCTCTTTCTCTAATTTCATCTAGGGCACTGTCAAGCTTTGGATCAATATACTCCTTCATTTTATTTTCAAGAATTTCAACCTTCTCATAAGTTTTGTAGTATGATTTGTCCTTTTTGAACTAGTTTCTTTGCTCTTTTATATACCTCTCCCAAATAGGTATATCTCTTACATATCCTGTTCCTCTAACATCTCTTCCCCTTCCTCTATAATTCCTTTCATGTCCCCTTCCTCTGAATGGAGGTCTTCCTCTGAAGACTGGTGCTTGGACAATTGGAGTGGGTGATGGAGTAGGATCAGGAGGGAGCTGAGCTCGTGGTGGAGATGATGGAGCAGATTCAAGGACCTGATCAGCTGACTTGATTGGAGATGGTGATGTTGTTGATTCTTCAGAGTATGGTCTGAAGTCAGGTGTTTTAGGGAGAGGTAACTCAGTCCATTCTTTGGACTCTTGTAGGCTCATTATCATCTGAGAATAAATCACTCTCCCCTATTTTGATGACTCCTCATGTATTGAAGACAGGGTTATTGGAGGAGAAAATGGTGCTGGAAATAGAAAAAACATGGAAGTGATGGCAGGCTCTCCTTCAGTAACAAAGGACAAAGGGAGAGTTGTAGTATATACTGAATCTTGAGGTGGCCTGCTGGCACACTTCTCCCCCTGCTTTATATCGTTGAACAAGGATATAAAGGCATCAACAGGCAGTACCAATAACCTTACTTCTTTATCAATGGATTTGATTTGAGCATTGAGGTTTTGTAACATCCTATGTTGAGCACAAAACTTTCGATATCAGTCTTTCGAGAAATCAAGATAGAGAGAACTGAATTGAGATATCAATGTCTCTAAAGCTAGATCAATTTCTTCGATAATGTCTCTTTGATTTGGAGGAGACGCCATTGATGACCTGTGAGTACCTGCACTGAAAAATAAAGAGAGAAGTACAAAGGAAAATGGAGGAGAGCGAAAGGGAGAGAATTCAAAAAGCACAATAAAGTTGAATGCCTGAGTTGCTTTGCGTAGATGAATCGTCACAATTTAGGATTGTATTCGAAGCAACGTCGAAAAGAGATGAATTCAGCGCGCCAAAACATGTCGATGTCGCTTCTAGAATCAGTCTGCGCGAGCTTTGCAAAGTCGACCTAACGTCGAGTAGAAATCAACGTGGCTCCGAATATAGTCAGCAACTATGATGTCGACGTAAGCGTCGATATGTATTCAACGCTACGTCGAGTGCTATCCGAATGAACTATCCCAGTCAGCTCTCCAAGCTAACATTGAGTAGAAATTGATGGTGCGTCGATTTGTATTCGACGCAGCTCTGAATAAACATTATGTTTTCCTTAAGAAAATTTTTGATGTTTTTCCCAGCAATAACTTTCTATGAAAAATAGGTATGAGTACATAATAAGGGTGTCCTAGAGAGTTCCATCAAGCATTCCCAGTGCATTGATGAAGAACTTGTGGTTACTTTCATCAAGTGGCTTAGTGTCAGCCCTTTGAATATCAGTGGAAATATATTGAAGATTGATCTTGTAACATCTCAGAAACTACTAGACCCCTAGGATCATTTTGTCATGACAAGTGTCATGACAATGGGCTAGGTTAGCCAAAATCAACTCTAGGAACCTAAGTGACTGGGTGAATAACCCCTTGGTTTGCAAATAGCCACTTTTGGCCACCCACCTATGGTTTGCCTAGTAGACCTCTGAGTGATAAGTTGACATCACCAAGCCCCCCTAAACCCTTTAGGGAATCCATTGGGTCACTAAGGAACCTAAGGGCCAACTCAAGTGGTCAAATTGACCAAAACCCATGTTAGGGTGCTAATAGCCATTTATGGCAATCTAACCCAGGGTTAGCTAAAATGGTCCCAAAATGATAAGTTGACCACACCATGACATCCCTAACCACTTAAGGATTCCATTAGGTCACTAAGGTCCCATTGGGGTCAACCCCATGGGAGAGGGAGACAACATAGATGACTCATCTTCCCTGGACGATCGTCGGATGGTCTTAGCCCACTTAACCTGAGGCGGGGGTGGGGCTGGTTGCGGAGAGATCAAGGGAGCGAGCTCGGTAGCTTTAGCCTTCTGGACCGCCTGCGAGGCCTTGAGGCGAGCGAGTATCTCCTCCTTCTTGGACATCTCGCAGGGAACAGTGGCGAGCGGGAAAAGTAGTGAGAGGGAAGGAAAAAGTTCATGCATCGGTCGGAAGGAAGGGTATTTATAGCTGTGGGCATGGGTCCCACCAAATGATTCTTACCACATCACCAAGGGGCTGGCGAACACCAGGGTTGTATGTTTCTTCACGAGCCTAAAGTAGCCTCACGAAGAGAGGGGATTGTGTACAACCCCGGTGTCCGCCAAGGGGTGAGCAGAGACAAAAGAACCATCAGGTGAAAGGAGTAAGGAGGCTAGCGAGCCAGGGTGTCAGTCAAGCCGGGCTCTCTCCGGTCGCTCGCAGGAAGTCGAGCGGGCCAAGCCCTCGTCGGTTGTTCGTAGGGGAGCAAGCGAGCCGAGTCACTCAGTTCGTGAGAGATACTCTTGTGGGCGGCTCGCCCAGGAAGAGTTCATGATCACTTTTACCTAAAAACCCCTGGTGGTCTGCAGTTAGCCCCTCCGAACAACGGAGTTTGGTTGTTAGCAGACCATTTTGGGCTGCCTATAGCAAAAGAATAAGGCGGAATCCCGCTATTAGCAGACCGGACTTGAAAAACTATATATAGACCTTGAAAGGCACCTTTGGAGGAAATTCCAATCTCAATTTTCTGAGCTTCATCCTCCCTAGGTGATCTTGGCTTAGCTCTTAGGCTCTCCAAGGTGCCAGTCTCAGCTTTGGCTTGGGAGGGGAAGCACTCAAAGATCTTCCGGGTGTGAGGTGGGACCTCCTCGTTGCGACCAAGGGTCTATGTTTAGTTCCGACCGGTCGGTTCCTTCCAAGGAATCAGTAAGTGCTAGCTGCCCCTCAACTCGTTGAGGGCCCGATCTCCACAAAGAAGCCAAGTCCTGGTTTCAATATACTGAAGTCGATGTTCTCATACAACGCAGATACGTCAGAGTTGTAGAGACGGGTTGGCTCAGTTAGAATGTACTCTAACTCAGACGCATACAGGATGGTTATTACCATATCCAACTCCGCTTCAGTCTTTTCAAAACCACCCTTCAAAAGTTCTCCACTAGAGGGAATTTTCTCTTCAGTCTTTTTCCGACTCCATTTCTTTAGCAGAGAGTCGTCGTAAGGAAGAAGATGAAAGAGGGATTCTAAGGTTGTGTGTGTGTAAGACCCCCCTCCCGGTACACAAAACACGGCCGATGGGAGTCTTATGCCCAGGACAGCCGCCTTGCGGAGGCGTCAGCTCACGGGCTAGCCACCTCCACATGACGCCTATCCTGCCGGCTAAACCAACTCAACAGCGCCAACCCATCAATAAACTAAAACCAGAAGCCACATATAGCTATAAATAATTCGCACAAGTAAGAGTCCATAATTATACAAAAGGTAGCTCCATGAGCTCCTGCAAAAGTACATCAGAGTATCCCAAAAGATGCCCCAAGGGCTACAACTCAACACTACTACTCACGTCTGTCACTGCTGGTACTGTAGGTATCGCTGTCTCCGGCCCTGTCGTCCTGACCTGACTGTCCTTCTCCTGCGCCGTGCGCTGCGGCTCCAAGGCGCACTCCTAAAAAGAGGGACGTAGCAACCGTTAGTCATAAAGACTAAGTGGATTCACATCCGCTCCCCCGGCGACTCCAAGGCACCGGGCGGTAGAATTGAATAGAAGCTGCAATATTAGCAATAGTATACAAAACAGGTGACAGGAAGGGTTGTTCATATGTGTCGGTTGTATAAGTACCCAAGTACTTGCAATGGCACTAACAAGCTGTTCATAAATATATATAAGTAGCAGCAGTTATAAATGCAAGTACTGGAAACAGGAAGCATAAGCAGAGTATCAAAATCGTACTAGTAACAGGACATAGATAAAGTATCACAGAGCTGAATTGAACTTAACTTATAAGGATGCCCATACAAGCCTATAAGTTAAGTGTCTGCATATAAAGGTAACTCATCATATAAAGGTGCCCATACAAGTTTATATGACGAGGTTCCACTGCGGTGCAATGATTATGATATGAATGCGGTGCAATGATTATGATATGATGACTGACTCATGCACACTTGCTATGTCGACATAGACATTCAGTTCCCACTTTTCGAGGGTAGCTAACCACTCAGGCGCCCCCCGTCGTGGCCAGACGGTGGCAGTGGCACGGGCTTTGCCACTACTAGGAGGGTATGAACACTACCAGTCCTAGGCCTATGTACGCCTCGATGCTCAGAACACACACAGCGGAGACCCTGCGTACTACCCGCACTCATGCGGGGTCTTCAAGACGCGGAGGGGATCTATTGGGTAGATGGACACCAAGACATTCCAACCCAACCGGTCTAGAGTCTAACTGCCGGCTTCTGTCGGTGTCACGACTAGCAAGCCCGTAGACCCGCCACAAGTAATCCTCCAACCAGGATCACTACACCACCATGTATGAACCATGCACATTCATGTAATTCCCATGCATAAACCGCGCTATCAAGCACCCAAGGACTCAACCAGTCCTAGGCCTTGTACGCCTCGACGCTAAGAACACACAGCGGAAACCCTGAGTACTACTCGACGCTAGGAACACACAGCGGAGCCTCCAAGGACACAGAAGGGGACTTGGGTAGGTGAGCACCAAGAGTCCAACCCAACCGGTCTAGAGTCTAACTGATGCTAACTAACATCCAAGGCCCCCAACAATAGGGTCCTTAACGTATCACCGCAAGATATAACCATACCTTATAATCCACCCCAAGCCATCAATGATAACCATACCGAGTTATCATAACTCTTTTGCGGTGGTGAGTGTATATCACGGAAATTACTCTACGAAAATCGGTAGGACTACCTGTGCACGATGTCATATTCATATTACACTAAATATGTACTCCCCAACTTATCACCAATATTCAAGCGTCTTAAGTACAAATCACAACGTGATTCAACACGATTAAAGCTATCAAGCTTATGGGGAGGTTATCACCAATCTACATCATCCAATAGATTATCGAGCAATGTGAATATTAATTCATTCATGTCCTTTTTACGATTCCACATAAATCTACAATTTAAGGTTTATTCAAGGGGACATCTTATCAAAAATAAATCTGAACTCATTATCATAAGCCAATGCTAGCATATTCATGATTCATACAAATTCCGGCCCAAACAGGCTTCACATTCAGCATTTATATCCCCCTTCAAGTTGTGAAATAACACGGCAATAACTTTAATACTACCTAATCATAAATTATGAATTTCAGCAAGGATGTACATATTGTTATCACCCATGATTTCACCAATTTTCATGAGCATCCCACCATTATAATAAGTGAAATCCACAAAATACTGAGATCGGAAGTGTTATGACACAGTTTACTAAAACTGGATTTTTGGGAGTTCTACTCTACCCCATATTATGTGCCACCTCATTTTGGAAAGCTAACATCAAGGTCTACAACATTACTGTTGAGTCCTAAACCCAGATCCAAGTGGATCCTACCTGAAATCTGCTCCAAAGTCAACTGCAGAAACCTGGACAGCAAAAACAGCACGCACTTAAACAATTTCCCGCTTTCTGGACAGTCCACTCGACTGGACCTTTAGGGAGCTACAAGTCACTTCAGGAAACGGGTAGTGTTGAAATTGTTGAAGTGGAAGTTTGGAGGCTTTTGGATCTGGGCGGTCTGGGTGAGGTCGGGCGGTCTGGCGAGTTCGCGCGAACTAACGGTCTGATTCTGCGGTCAGGCAAGTTTGCCGACTTGGCGGTCTGGATCGGCGGTTTGGCATGATCTGTGCCTAGTCGCGGTCTCCCGGGTTGACTGTTGGTCTGGTCCAAAGTCTGCTGAAGGAGGAGCCGCGCGGTCTGTGCGTGATCGCGTGGCAGGCTGTCCTCTTCAAGGCTGTGGCGGTCTGGTGTGACCGCACAGCTTGATCAAGGTTCTCTTCAGGATGCGGTCTGATAGCTGACCGGGCCTTCTGGGAGAGTTCGCGGACTAAGGGTCTTAGTCGCGCGGTCTCAGCTCGCGGTCTCAGGAGGAGGCTGGCTTGCGAGCTGGTTGCTGTTCGCGGTCTCAGGAGGAGATCGGCATGCGGACAGGAGTTCGCGGTCTGATGGCGAACTGACTGTGTTCGCGGTCTCGTGCGAACACAGGTGGTGAACAGCTTCGGGCGGTCTGGCGATCTTCGTTGAAGTCGCGATCTGCCGTGAGAGCAGCGGTCTCTCATGGCTGATGTGTGAAGCTGGCGGGTTCACCAAAATGAAGCAGGAGTTCAGCTGCTGATCGCGGGTTGACCGGTTTGGTCACGCGGTTTGAGGGGTGGTGATCCTATCTCATAGGGTGGTGACTGGATCAGGTCGCATGCCTATAAATAGGAGGCCACTGTAGCAGCAAACAGAACACACCAAGTGTAAGCTGAGTTCGCGTCTTTCTTGCGGTCTGTGTTTTCTGACCGGGCGGTCTCTGATCGAATTCTTCTTGTGCAGCTTCTGCGGATAGTGCGGGCAGCAGCGATCACCTCTTCCTCTGAAAGTGTTCGGGCGGTCTGCGGCTTGGAGTTGTGTTGCTGGAGTTTGGGAAGATCAGGAGGTCGAAAGAAGGGAGCGGTCTGTGCAGCGGTTTGGTGGTGGTCTGAGGTCGGCAGGGTGTTGCGGTCTAGCAACAGGAGGAGATCGCAAGGGAGTTCGCGCGGTCTGTGCAAGGGAGGTCGCGCGGGTTGTGCGGTCTGAAGTCTTTCAGTATTCTTCTCTGTATTGGTTCTGGAGTGTTGTGCTGACGAAATCATGTCTCGTCAAGCATGTCTTGCCCTGTAACTGAAGTTAGAAAATCAATAAAGATCAATTGTTTGCCCCAAATTGTTTCTGGTTGTTTTGGCTTGTAACTCTAGTTGTTATTCCTGCTTGCTCTCACAAGGTCCGGAAAAAATTTCACATGGTATCAGAGGGAGGTTTGAGTGGTTAGAGCAGTGAATAACTTAGAGTAGCCATCGCCTTTGTGAAGAAGGAACCAGAGGGAAAACAATGGAAGGCGGATTTGCAAGAGGTCTTGGGATTGATATGCTTACTTCGACCAACTTTAAGAAGTGGAGGTCATGTATGCAGAGCTATCTTCTAGGGGAGGACCTCTGGGAGGTTGTTGGAGGAGATGCAACTGAAGAGGTGAAGGCAACGGAAGCAGGTGATAATGGTCCGGTTGTGAGGGCGTGGAGAAAGACCAATGCTAAAGCCGAGTTCACCTTGAAGCGTGCCATTTCACCGGAACTATTTGATCACATCTTAGGGTGTGGATCAGCTGCCGAAATCTGGAGAGCCCTGGATGGGCTGTTTAACAAGAAGAATGTGGCGAGGCTGCAGTTCTTGGAGAATGAGCTGGCAAGGTCGGCTCAGGGTGATCTTTCTATCTCAAACTTCTTTCTGAAGATGAAGAACCTCTGCGCTGAGATATCAGCACTGGATCCTGATGAGCCTATCTCTGAGGCGAAGCTGAAGAGGCACATCATCCGCGGCCTGCGGAAGGAATATGTTGCCTTTGTGACGTCAGTGCAGGGATGGGCAAATCAGCCGTCTCTGCTAGAGCTGGAGAATCTGCTAGCTTCGCAGGAAAGTCTGGCAAGGCAGATGGCGGGAGTGTCAGTGACTGGGGGAGACGGCGAGGTGCTCTTCTCAGGGAAGAAGAAGAAGTGGGAGAAGAAGAAAAAGATCGCGGGAGGCTATGGGCCTTCAACTTCTGGGCAGCAGGAAAGGGGGTATGCTCCCAAGGCTGACGGGAAGAAGAAGGGGGAAGGTCCGAGATGCTTCAAGTGCGGGAAGGTTGGGCACTTCAAGAAGGAATGCCCAGTTGTTACTCAATCGGGGCATGTTGCTGGAAAGGTGGAAGTGGAGGCCAGGCACATTGATGGAGGATGGGGAGGAGCCTTCTCGGCTTCGGTTGAAGCCTCGGCTACTATCAACTATCAAGAGGACTGGATCGTGGACTCGGGGTGTGGTCATCACCTCACCGGAGATGAGTCGAAGCTTTCATCAGCACAATCCTATACAGGTAACAATGCTATCATCACCGCTGATAATACTGTGCATCCAGTCGAGAAGGTGGGGGTTGTTTCTTTGGGCAGTGATAGAGGGCCACTTACCTTGAAGAGTGTCTATCATGTGCCCGGGATGAAGAAAAACCTCTTCTCAGTAACCAACGCTGTTGACGCTGGGTATCACGTTCTGTTCGGCCCAACAGAAGTGAAATTTCTACGAAATGTAGAGGCCGTGAAGGCGGAGGTCGTTCATGTTGGGAGACGGGCAAAGGACTTGTTCGTTTTGTCGACAAGTTCCTACATCGACAAGATGAAGACGAATGATGGTGCCGTGATATGGCATGAGAGGTTGGGGCATGTAGGGATGGACAAGCTGAAAGCAATGGCGGTGAAAGGTCTTGTCAAGGGCCTGCCAAGTCTATCTTCCTACGGAGAAGGTCACGTTTGCGCGGGATGTCAGTTCGGCAAGTCTCATCGACTACCGTTTGACAAGTCACAGACAAGGTGTAGTCAGCCGTTGGAGTGCATCCATGGTGACTTGATGGGACCAACTGCTACCCCAAGCCTCGGAGGCAGCAGGTATATGCTGGTGCTGATCGATGATTACACCAGATATGTCTGGGTTTATTTCCTGAAGGAGAAGGCGGAAGCGTTTGCCAAGTTTGTGGAGTTCAAGGAGCTCGTGGAAGGTCGGCTGAATCTGCGGATCAAGAAGCTGAGGACGGACAACGGAGGAGAGTTCACCTCTGCTGAGTTCTCCAGTTTTTGCAGGAAGGCAGGCATCCGGAGGGAGCTTACTTGTGCATATACTCCACAGCAGAACGGTGTTGCAGAGCGGAAGATCCGTCATCTGACGGAGACCTGCAAGTGTTGGCTGCATGCCAAGAGTATCCCAAAGTCCTTCTGGGCGGAGGGAATGTCTTGTGCTGCTTACGTCATCAACAGGATGCCTCTGAGCCCCATCAACATGTTGACCCCGCATGAGATGATGTTCAAGGAGAAGCCAAGCGTGGCACACCTTCGGGTGTTCGGTTCCACCTGTTACGTGCACATCCCTGATGCTCTTCGGACAAAGCTAGAAGCGAAGGCTAGGAAGCTAGTCTTTGTGGGATACGATGAGAGGAAGAAAGGGTGGAAGTGCATGGACCCGGAGACGCGGAGATTTGTTGTATCTCGCGACGTCGTGTTCGATGAGGTGACATCTTACAGGGGGTCCTCTGGAGTGGAGTTACCAGAGAGCAGGGTGGAGGAGCCGGAGCAAGCTGTGAAAAATCTTCAGGTGGAGCTACCTGTGTCACCAGGTGGTCCATCGCCTTCTAGTTCTGAGACGGGAGCTTCTGGTTCAGGGAGCAGGGGGAGCAATGCTCCTAGCACGTCTGGAAGAGGAGCTAGGGAAGAAGCAGCTGAAGATGATGCGGTTCAGGGGAAGGAGCTGAGGAGATCGAAGCGAGCGATCATCGCCCCTGATCGCTATACAGGAGGAAACACAGTGAGCTTTGTCTCATGTTTCTTCGCTGGTCCCTTAGATGAGAGGGAACCGTCGAGCTTTGAGAAGGCCAGAGGCGTGAAGGAGTGGGATGTTGCAATGCAAGAAGAGATGTCAGCTCTTGAGAAGAATGAGACCTGGTCTCTTGTGCCCAAGCCTAAGGGCACCACTCCTGTTACATGCAAGTGGGTCTACAAGCTGAAGAAGAAGGCTGACGGTAGTATCGAGCGGTACAAGGCTCGCCTTGTAGCTCGGGGGTTCTCGCAGCAATACGGTGAAGATTACGAGGAGACTTTCAGTCCGGTGGCAAAAATGACTTCAGTTCGTTTTATTATTGCCTTGGCGGCGTTCAGTGGATGGAAGATTTGGCAGCTCGACGTCAAGAACGCCTTCTTGTACGGTGAGATTGACAAGGATATCTTCATGGTCCAGCCTCCAGGCTTTGTGTCTGAAGATTTTCCGGAGCATGTCTGCAAGTTGAAGAAGGCCCTGTATGGGTTGAAGCAAGCGCCGAGGGCGTGGTATGGGAAGATCGTAGAATATCTCTTATTCTGTGGATTTGGGGCTTCAGACTCAGACTCAAGCTTGTTCGTCAAGAAGAGCGGGGAGCTTCAAGTCATCGTGCTGTTATACGTCGACGATATGATCGTGACGGGGAACTCGAAGGAGGAGGTAGCGCAGCTTCGGGCCGAGCTGTCTATCAGGTTCGAGATGAAGGACTTAGGTGAACTTCACCATTTCCTTGGACTCGAAGTGCAGAGGAAGGAAGGTGGAGTGCTGGTGACCCAGGCCGGCTATGCGGAGCGAATCGTGGAGCGATTCGGCATGAAGGAAGGGAAGTGCACTTCCACACCTCTGGATAAAGCTATGAAGCTTCGGAAGGATGAGGGGAGGATCATGCAAGATCCGTTGGTGTTCCGAGCTCTAGTTGGGAGCTTGATTTATCTGACGATCACGAGGCCGGATATTGCATATGCAGTTGGCAGAGTGAGTCGATATATGGCGGAGCCACGGGTACCTCATCTGCTAGCGGCCAAGAACATTCTGAAGTATGTCAAGGCGACCTCGGACATGGGTCTCCTGTACCGGAGGGATGCGGACTTCAAGGTGCACGGGTTCATGGATGCTGACTACGGGGGAGATTCGGATGATCGGAAGTCGACGTCTGGATTCGTCTTCATGGCGGGCCCCACAGCTATTTCATGGTGCAGCAAGAAACAAGATTCCGTGTCAGTCTCTACCACGGAAGCGGAATACAAGGCTTCGGCTTTGGCAGCTCAAGAAGCCATCTGGCTTAGGAGGTTGGTGGGAGACGTCCATAAGGAGGTTCGGGAGCCGACTCTGCTACGCGGTGACAACGAGAGTGCTCTCAAACTGGTAACCAATCCAGTTTATCACGCGAGGACCAAGCATATCGAAATCGAGCATCACTTCATACGGGAGAAGGTGCTGGAGGGATCTCTTTCGGTCGGGCATGTGCGGAGTGCGGACAATGTCGCAGACATCTTCACAAAGGCGCTGGCAAAGGGGCCGTTCACACGGTTAAGGAGCTTACTGGGGCTGGTTTCAACTTCCCACTTCAAGGGGGAGTGTTGAAATTGTTGAAGTGGAAGTTTGGAGGCTTTTGGATCTGGGCGGTCTGGGTGAGGTCGGGCGGTCTGGCGAGTTCGCGCGAACTAACGGTCTGATTCTGCGGTCAGGCAAGTTTGCCGACTTGGCGGTCTGGATCGGCGGTTTGGCATGATCTGTGCCTAGTCGCGGTCTCCCGGGTTGACTGTTGGTCTGGTCCAAAGTCTGCTGAAGGAGGAGCCGCGCGGTCTGTGCGTGATCGCGTGGCAGGCTGTCCTCTTCAAGGCTGTGGCGGTCTGGTGTGACCGCACAGCTTGATCAAGGTTCTCTTCAGGATGCGGTCTGATAGCTGACCGGGCCTTCTGGGAGAGTTCGCGGACTAAGGGTCTTAGTCGCGCGGTCTCAGCTCGCGGTCTTAGGAGGAGGCTGGCTTGCGAGCTGGTTGCTGTTCGCGGTCTCAGGAGGAGATCGGCATGCGGACAGGAGTTCGCGGTCTGATGGCGAACTGACTGTGTTCGCGGTCTCGTGCGAACACAGGTGGTGAACAGCTTCGGGCGGTTTGGCGATCTTCGTTGAAGTCGCGATCTGCCGTGAGAGCAGCGGTCTCTCATGGCTGATGTGTGAAGCTGGCGGGTTCACCAAAATGAAGCAGGAGTTCAGCTGCTGATCGCGGGTTGACCGGTTTGGTCACGCGGTTTGAGGGGTGGTGATCCTATCTCATAGGGTGGTGACTGGATCAGGTCGCATGCCTATAAATAGGAGGCCACTGTAGCAGCAAACAGAACACACCAAGTGTAAGCTGAGTTCGCGTCTTTCTTGCGGTCTGTGTTTTCTGACCGGGCGGTCTCTGATCGAATTCTTCTTGTGCAGCTTCTGCGGATAGTGCGGGCAGCAGCGATCACCTCTTCCTCTGAAAGTGTTCGGGCGGTCTGCGGCTTGGAGTTGTGTTGCTGGAGTTTGGGAAGATCAGGAGGTCGAAAGAAGGGAGCGGTCTGTGCAGCGGTTTGGTGGTGGTCTGAGGTCGGCAGGGTGTTGCGGTCTAGCAACAGGAGGAGATCGCAAGGGAGTTCGCGCGGTCTGTGCAAGGGAGGTCGCGCGGGTTGTGCGGTCTGAAGTCTTTCAGTATTCTTCTCTGTATTGGTTCTGGAGTGTTGTGCTGACGAAATCATGTCTCGTCAAGCATGTCTTGCCCTGTAACTGAAGTTAGAAAATCAATAAAGATCAATTGTTTGCCCCAAATTGTTTCTGGTTGTTTTGGCTTGTAACTCTAGTTGTTATTCCTGCTTGCTCTCACAAGGTCCGGAAAAAATTTCACAGGTAGCTTATCGTTGGAAAGCTCTTTCCGAGGGCTACAACTTCCTTGTTGAGCCCGAAGTCTAATTCCAGCGGGGTCAAGCCTAAAAACTAGCTCGAACCCAGCTGCGCACAATTTCCTTAATAACCAAGTGCAAGTTACGAATACATTTATCACATATAATTATCAATCCTAATAATCAGAGGATTATTGAATTAATTGATCCAACATCAATTTAGGCAGCCACCTCTCTCCTCCCATGCACCCTCTCGAGGCCTTCGATTATCACGACACCAACGCCCTTGCATTCGTATTGAAGCGGGGAGTTGATTGGGGGTATTTTCGCGGCGAACGACGCCCTACGGCGAAAAACCCTAACGCGGCCTCAACCTACGGAACTTCATTTCGCTCCCAAATTGACTCAATTGAGTTCGATGTCTCGCCTAGGGGGTCTAAGATACTAGCACCAAGGGAGAGGGGTCGGAAGTCACCTGATTTTTAGGCATGGATAGAGCTCATCTTCATGGCAGCCGGGATGGTGGTCGGCCAAGCTCCAAAAGCCTCCAAGCTTTGCTCCTCCAAAGTTTTTCCCCCATCCAATTCCTGAAGGGAGAGGAAGAAGATGAAGAAGAAGAAGAAGAAGAAGCAGAAGATGAAGAAGATGAAGAATAGGAGAAATGAGCAGCCCTTGGGTTAAGAGAGAAGAGGGCAAGCTTCGGAACTCCAAATATAGGTGTCGACTTCTTATTGGATTTAACTCCACTGTGGTCTACAAAAATGAGTACTAAATAAGCATAAAAGCTTTATCGGACGACGGGAAGAAAAATGCCCAGAATTCGTCGAGCGCTGCTGCACCCCTTCGACGTTCGTCGAACGCTGAGATTCATCTACCGCTGAATGCTTCTTAATTCGTCGACCGAAATACAATTTGTCGAACGGAACTTTTGTCGAACGCTGCCATTTTAGTCGAGCGCTGGGATTTTCGTCGAACGCCGTTCGACGATATTTCGTCGAACGCTAATATTCGTCTACCGCTGAACGCCTCCAAATTCGTCGAACAAAAATAGATTTCGTCGAACGGAATACTTCCGTCGATCACCGTTCGACGATCATTTCGTCGAACGCCTATATCTTAGTCGAGCGCTCCTATTATAACATAGTCGAACGGTTCCCGTTCCACAAATTAGTCGAACACTTCCCGTTCGACGTTCGTCGAACCGGAGCTTCCCGTTCGACGTTCGTCGAACGGAAGCTTGCCGAATGCTAATTGTGTTATCAGCACACCAAGCTTACTCTTATTCCAATTCCTAACAGCACCCCTTGTCCATAAGTGCTATCAGCACACCTAGCCACAAGTGCCATCAGCACACCCATTCATTTCATTGTTTTAAATCTCATCATAGGGGCCTAGTACGAATCGGGATGTTACAAATCCAATAAACGAAGAAACAATTTCGTCCCCGAAATTTAAGTTGGGGTTACGAGGGTCTTCCAGATGGGATTGAAACATACTCACCGTATGCTGCTACGGATGATTCACCCTTAACAATATCAAGCTCGTTTTTTACATTGGGTCCAGATTGTGTGAGCTCTCTTGTCTTGTCCAGTCATACGAATTAATCGTGGCTCACACTATTTCAACCATAGCTAATAGAGACTACACATAGCCGTCCTAAATAAAAATAATTCAAACTGGAACGGTATATCGCGGGCCCAAATTATATCCAGCCTAGGACCAATTAAGTGTGCCGAGGAGTTAGCAAATAGAACCACCATAATATTGACCATTTCTAGCTACTTGTAATCGAAGCGCGCAGAATTATTTTGCAAGTAATGAAACCCAGCAAGAGTGAAGCGAAGCAGCCCCTTAGGAAAAACATAGCAGCACCCCCAAATCAACAAGGAAAGGAGCCTCCAAACAAAAGCATAACAGCACCCCCAAGTGAAACAATGATGAGCAGCCCCTTGATTTACAAATTTTGTTTTGAGACTACTAACTGATCAAGCATAGCAGGAATATGGCAGGTAGGATAGAGAGAAAAGAAAACCCCCATGAATTAGAAAGTCGAGCCCAAGCACAAACATGGCAGCAGGGGTAAAAATAAAACCCCACGATTTATCTAAATCCACATATACAACATCACATGTATGGCAGCAAGAATTGAACAAAACCCCCAAATTAATAAATCCAACAAAGTTCATGCGTAGCAGCAAGCATATGGCAGCAGGGGGAGAGAAACCCCAAAAAAATTTGTAAATCTAACCCAAACCTAGCAGCATCCATAAGAGAAACAGAGGGAGTAAGCCGGGGTAAGAAGGCCATAGAAGGAGGAGGGGGATGAAGGAGTTTTCTTGTAAATAGACTTCCGAACAACCACTAAAACTCCAACAGCTACCATAACGGCTACAAAGTTCTAAAAAGAAAACCATAAATTTTAAATTTCCTGGAGCAACAAGCCCCAAATAGCTAGCATAAGGAAATTGCTAGGAATCGACTTTCCTGCCTGCCGTGAGTCTTCAGCACACTTCCTCGGTGCTCTTACTTGGCTTACTATATCCGTAAATTATATACGCTGTCCAGTGCATCGACACAACTACTCTGAATTCCTGAGAATCAGAGGTCAAGTTGAAGGTAATCACATTTGTCTCCCAGACAACACGTCGGATGAGGTGGATAAGCCAACCAAGGCTTCTACATGTGTTTAGTGTACGTCTCGTGATTTCACATGGTCCGAAAATTACTACACGCATTTAAAACGCAATTGTATGAATTTGTCAACTTAACAAATCACGCAACAACGCCTTAGCACCACGGGTGCTACAATTCCGTATTCTTTATCTTATAACGGACGCTTGCAAACACCCCTCTCCGATCAAAAATCGATCCAGTTCCCACTTGACAAACTTTAAGGCGTCCCCCAAAATTTGTCACGCGGTCGTCAGATCGACCCTTGATCCTTGAGAGACACTGCAACGCTACATTACAGTTTACTTCTCTGCATTGTCTTCGGTTACAGTGAAGACCTGCTCATCCTTAAGGTACTCACCTCCAACCCTCTGGGAGTGAACTTACCCCAAACCAAAACTTGGTGTTCAATCAATCCCCCTCGCCTAAGATGAACACATTCATCAAGGAGTGCCATATTCCAAATACCAAAACATGCATGCAATTCTTTATACAACACACTACCTCTTAGTCAGGTGTTACTTTTGTCTACTCCCAGTTCAACTTAGATTTGCACCGGATTCAAAAATTGGTGGTACTTTTATCTCGTAGTTTAATTCATTTCATTTAAGGGCTCCTAAACCGTGAACATAAACCTTATCCAAGGGTTGGGTTTCGGCACAAAGCCTGCAGAGGACTGCCTTGTCGAGGCCATACAATCACACGTACACCTGCAAGTACGTAGAGACATATTCATATCTTATTAAATGAGTAAATGCAACTTATCCTCGATATTCAATTCATATGTTCAAATCACGACGCGTTTTAACACCCTTGAAGCTAACACCCGTAATGAGGGGTTATCACGAATCTAATCATCATTGTTCACGTACCACTTAAATAAACATGATCTAAGGGAAAACGAAGTCGGCACGAAAATAGGCCAATAAACGAAGGGACAAGCCCCCGCACGTTTTTGGACTAAATTTTTTCCGCCGCCCATATAGTACATTTTCTCACGTATGGGCACAAACCTTAAGGGTATACCTTCCTCGACTTAGAGTTCTTACCCTATAGATCCCCGCAACGGCGCACTCATACACCAACCGGGATGATTTTCCCTTCGACACGAGTTATGCAGACTACCAAAAGTAGGGCATACTTCACGTATGATAAACAAAATAAAATCCCTACCAACACTGCCAACAATCATCCATGACATGCATGTTTATTTTATAAAAACTTTTATGATTTTAGATCATCAAACAAGTCATATTAATCTTGTCGACTCCATCGTCGAACACTTGTTAATTTCCCAATGCCAAGTAATTACAACACTAAGGGAATGTTCACCACGAATTTCCAAACTCAGGGGTAGTTTATCATCATACCCGCAATGCATGCACCAAACTTCATTAACTGCCCAGTTATAATGTTATCACAACATAGCTGCATATCCCCAAAGTGTTAAATTACTACCCTCCTCGTTATTTATCCACATAAGCTTAGAACCGTATCGAGAAAATTAACATCTTTAAAAATGCTTTCCTCCCTCGTAACGCTAATAAAATTTCCATCAACCCAAAATGAGCCTTTGCAGTCTGCCTTGCTTAAGGTGAACTAACTTCTCAGGGATCAAAACTTCCAATGTCAAAAATTACAAAAATTCCAACTCCTCAAGGGATTCAAGACGGTAGATAACTAGCCCAATAAACGAAGAGATTAGCCTCCATATCTCTTCGACTGAGTTTCTTCCGCCACCAATATAACACATTCGTCTCAAAATGAGCCTTCTCTGAGTCCGAATTCTTATCATATCTTCTCCATATGAAACCTTCTACATAAATAGAAGTGAGAGATATCCACATACAGTATAAAAGACATGCTTGGTGGCCTCTAACTAAGCTTATAACAGATTTTAGGCACCAATCTCATTGAGATTGCCCTAATTTTTGTGTAAGGTGATCATATTACCCCACATCTGAGATCGAAATCTCAGGGTGTGAGTCTCTAGCTTCTACACTCACATTAAACTCTTTCCTTAGTCACTTGAGGTCACTTTTTGCTTGACCCAATCATCCCCAAGATCAGTATAAGGCTAGGATACGTCATGACCTATCCTGCTAAGTCGACCAAAAAGGTGTCATATGCCAAACCAACTCTGACTGTTGGAATGGGAAAACAAATTACTGTCTCGGGATGAGCCAACATCTATACGTAAGGGTACGAGTTTGGCTTAGGTTGGCACTTCCTATAAGAAAAGCGGACATACTTATTGCGAATTACACATGGGCACACCACCGCTTCCGCTGCATCAGTTTGTCCTCAAACTGATCTAGCTAGCCGGGGTAGCCTAGTGGTCTAATGGACTTCTTTATCTCAGGATCGTTGCAAGCTGATACCATTTGTAAGACCCCCCTCCCGGTACACAAAACACGGCCGATGAGAGTCTTATGCCCAGGACAGCCGCCTTGCGGAGGCGTCAGCTCACGGGCTAGCCACCTCCACATGACGCCTATCCTGCCGGCTAAACCAACTCAACAGCGCCAACCCATCAATAAACTAAAACCAGAAGCCACATATAGCTATAAATAATTCGCATAAGTAAGAGTCCATAATTATACAAAAGGTAGCTCCATGAGCTCCTGCAAAAGTACATCAGAGTATCCCAAAAGATGCCCCAAGGGCTACAACTCAACACTACTACTCACGTCTGTCACTGCTGGTACTGTAGGTATCGCTGTCTCCGGCCCTGTCGTCCTGACCTGACTGTCCTTCTCCTGCGCCGTGCGCTGCGGCTCCAAGGCGCACTCCTAAAAAGAGGGACGTAGCAACCGTTAGTCATAAAGACTAAGTGGCTTCACATCCGCTCCCCCGGCGACTCCAAGGCACCGGGCGGTAGAATTGAATAGAAGCTGCAATATTAGCAATAGTATACAAAACAGGTGACAGGAAGGGTTGTTCATATGTGTCGGTTGTATAAGTACCCAAGTACTTGCAATGGCACTAACAAGCTGTTCATAAATATATATAAGTAGCAGCAGTTATAAATGCAAGTACTGGAAACAGGAAGCATAAGCAGAGTATCAAAATCGTACTAGTAACAGGACATAGATAAAGTATCACAGAGCTGAATTGAACTTAACTTATAAGGATGCCCATACAAGCTTATAAGTTAAGTGTCTGCATATAAAGGTAACTCATCATATAAAGGTGCCCATACAAGTTTATATGACGAGGTTCCACTGCGGTGCAATGATTATGATATGAATGCGGTGCAATGATTATGATATGATGACTGACTCATGCACACTTGCTATGTCGACATAGACATTCAGTTCCCACTTTTCGAGGGTAGCTAACCACTCAGGCGCCCCCCGTCGTGGCCAGACGGTGGCAGTGGCACGGGCTTCGCCACTACTAGGAGGGTATGAACATTACCGGTCCTAGGCCTATGTACGCCTCGACGCTCAAAACACACACAGCGGAGACCCTGCGTACTACCCGCACTCATGCGGGGTCTTCAAGACGCGGAGGGGATCTATTGGGTAGATGGACACCAAGACATTCCAACCCAACCGGTCTAGAGTCTAACTGCCGGCTTCTGTCGGTGTCACGACTAGCAAGCCCGTAGACCCGCCACAAGTAATCCTCCAACCAGGATCACTACACCACCATGTATGAACCATGCACATTCATGTAATTCCCATGCATAAACCGCGCTATCAAGCACCCAAGGACTCAACCAGTCCTAGGCCTTGTACGCCTCGACGCTAAGAACACACAGCGGAGACCCTGAGTACTACTCGACGCTAGGAACACACAGCGGAGCCTCCAAGGACACAGAAGGGGACTTGGGTAGGTGAGCACCAAGAGTCCAACCCAACCGGTCTAGAGTCTAACTGATGCTAACTAACATCCAAGGCCCCCAACAATAGGGTCCTTAACGTATCACCGCAAGATATAACCATACCTTATAATCCACCCCAAGCCATCAATGCTAACCATACCGAGTTATCATAACTCTTTTGCGGTGGTGAGTGTATATCACGGAAATTACTCTATGAAAATCGGTAGGACTACCTGTGCACGATGTCATATTCATATTACACTAAATATGTACTCCCCAACTTATCACCAATATTCAAGCGTCTTAAGTACAAATCACAACGTGATTCAACACGATTAAAGCTATCAAGCTTATGGGGAGGTTATCACCAATCTACATCATCCAATAGATTATCGAGCAATGTGAATATTAATTCATTCATGTCCTTTTTACGATTCCACATAAATCTACAATTTAAGGTTTATTCAAGGGGACATCTTATCAAAAATAAATCTGAACTCATTATCATAAGCCAATGCTAGCATATTCATGATTCATACAAATTCCGGCCCAAACAGGCTTCACATTCAGCATTTATATCCCCCTTCAAGTTGTGAAATAACACGGCAATAACTTTAATACTACCTAATCATAAATTATGAATTTCAGCAAGGATGTACATATTGTTATCACCCATGATTTCACCAATTTTCATGAGCATCCCACCATTATAATAAGTGAAATCCACAAAATACTGAGATCGGAAGTGTTATGACACAGTTTACTAAAACTGGATTTCTGGGAGTTCTACTCTACCCCATATTATGTGCCACCTCATTTTGGAAAGCTAACATCAAGGTCTACAACATTACTGTTGAGTCCTAAACCCAGATCCAAGTGGATCCTACCTGAAATCTGCTCCAAAGTCAACTGCAGAAACCTGGACAGCAAAAACAGCACGCACTTAAACAATTTCCCGCTTTCTGGACAGTCCACTCGACTGGACCTTTAGGGAGCTACAAGTCACTTCAGGAAACGGGTAGCTTATCGTTGGAAAGCTCTTTCCGAGGGATACAACTTCCTTGTTGAGCCCGAAGTCTAATTCCAGAGGGGTCAAGCCTAAAAACTAGCTCGAACCCAGCTGCGCACAATTTCCTTAATAACCAAGTGCAAGTTACGAATACATTTATCACATATAATTATCAATCCTAATAATCAGAGGATTATTGAATTAATTGATCCAACATCAATTTAGGCAGCCACCTCTCTCCTCCCATGCACCCTCTCGAGGCCTTCGATTATCACGACACCAACGCCCTTGCATTCGTATTGAAGCGGGGAGTTGATTGGGGGTATTTTCGTGGCGAACGACGCCCTACGGCGAAAAACCCTAACGCGGCCTCAACCTACGGAACTTCATTTCGCTCCCAAATCGACTCAATTGAGTTCGATGTCTCGCCTAGGGGGTCTAAGATACTAGCACCAAGGGAGAGGGGTCGGAAGTCACCTGATTTTTAGGCATGGATAGAGCTCATCTTCATGGCAGCCGGGATGGTGGTCGGCCAAGCTCCAAAAGCCTCCAAGCTTTGCTCCTCCAAAGTTTTTCCCCCATCCAATTCCTGAAGGGAGAGGAAGAAGATGAAGAAGAAGAAGAAGAAGAAGCAGAAGATGAAGAAGATGAAGAATAGGAGAAATGAGCAGCCCTTGGGTTAAGAGAGAAGAGGGCAAGCTTCGGAACTCCAAATATAGGTGTCGGCTTCTTATTGGATTTAACTCCACTGTGGTCTACAAAAATGAGTACTAAATAAGCATAAAAGCTTTATCGGACGACGGGAAGAAAAATGCCCAGAATTCGTCGAGCGCTGCTGCACCCCTTCGACGTTCGTCGAACGCTGAGATTCATCTACCGCTGAATGCTTCTTAATTCGTCGACCGAAATACAATTTGTCGAACGGAACTTTTGTCGAACGCTGCCATTTTAGTCGAGCGCTGGGATTTTCGTCGAACGCCGTTCGACGATATTTCGTCGAACGCTAATATTCGTCTACCGCTGAACGCCTCCAAATTCGTCGAACAAAAATAGATTTCGTCGAACGGAATACTTCCGTCGATCACCGTTCGACGATCATTTCGTCGAACGCCTATATCTTAGTCGAGCGCTCCTATTATAACATAGTCGAACGGTTCCCGTTCGACAAATTAGTCGAACACTTCCCGTTCGACGTTCGTCGAACGGGAGCTTCCCGTTCGACGTTCGTCGAACGGAAGCTTGCCGAATGCTAATTGTGTTATCAGCACACCAAGCTTACTCTTATTCCAATTCCTAACAGCACCCCTTGTCCATAAGTGCTATCAGCACACCTAGCCACAAGTGCCATCAGCACACCCATTCATTTCATTGTTTTAAATCTCATCATAGGGGCCTAGTACGAATCGAGATGTTACAGTGTGTGTGCATAATTTCTATGCTTACACAATGCCTAATATATAATAATGCATTGGGAAGATAAAGAGGCGCGTACCTTTTCAAATCCTCCCGTATCATTTTGAGAATCCCAGAATAGCGGTGCAATAATGATAGTGTTGTGTCCTATGATTGAGTTTTGTCATCGAGAGTGTCATCGAGATTCCTTTATCCTTGTCGTCGAAATCATTTCAACCCAGTCTTCAGAATCACTTCAGCTTAGTCGTTGAGACGCCAGTAATGTCGTCGAGACTTAGATTTTGTCGTCGAGACTTCATCAATGTCGTCATGACCATCAAGATGATATTTTTTGTGTAAGCTATTTTCCTCTAGACGACCTTAAGTTATGCCTTATTCAAGCTTTATGGTTTTCCTATCTTTAAAACTAAAGTTGTCAGATTACTTTAGTGCGGACCTTGTGTGAGATCCAACCCATTATCAAAATATTTCACATATACTAACAGAAAATATAATGAATTCAACATGCCCAATTTAAGAACTCAACATACCCAATTCAATTTTGAATTGATTGAACTTTGGTACATCAAGGGGCTTAGTAAAATGTCAGCTATCTGCCTCTCTGTATTAATATACTCAAGATAGATGTCCTCCTTTTCTATATGCTCCCTAATAAAATGATATCTAATTTCAATATATTTTGTTCTACTATGTGCCACAGGATTTTTAGCAATGGAGATGGCACTTGAGGAATCACAAAAGAGAGGTGTTCTCTTAATGTGCACATTGTAATCCTCTAGTTGGTGTTGAATCCAAAGGAGCTGTACACAACAACTACCTGCTGAAATATATTCTGATTCAGCTGTGGAGATAGCAATATTGTTTTACTTTTTACTACTCCAGGACACAAGCCTTCTCCCCAAGAAATGACAAGTTCCTGAAGTATTTTTTCTGTCTTCTTTGCATGCAGCAAAGTCTGCATCAGAATAGCGACACAACTCAAAGTCACCTGACTTAGGATACCAGAGCCCTAGACTTGGAGTACCCTTCAGATATCTCAAAATTCTTTTCACAACTGAGTAATGAGATTCTTTGGGGTTTACTTGATATCGTGCACAGACACATGTAACAAACATGATGTCTGGCCTACTTGCAGTGAGGTAGAGCAATGAGCTAATTATGCTTCTATACATGGACTCATTATAGGGTTTCCTCTTTTCATCCTTGTCTAGAGACACATTTGAACCCATAGGAGTTCTCATAGGGGTAGAGTTCTCCATGCCAAATTTCTTTATGATATCCAAAGTAAATTTGGTATGAGAAATGAAGATTCCTTCCTCAGATTGCTTTACTTGGAGACCTAAGAAATACTTAAGTTCTCACATACTGCTCATTTCAATTTTACTCTGCATAAGTTTAGCAAACTTTTTGCAAAGACTCCCATGTGTTGATCCAAATATAATGTCATCAACATATATTTGGACCAATAGGATCTGGCCCTTCAACTCTCTCAAGAAAAGAGTCTTATCTATTTTCCCTCTTGAGAACTTGTTTTCAAGGAGAAAGGTAGACAGTGTCTCATACCAAGCCCTTGGTGCTTACTTCAGCCCATACAAGGCTTTCTTCAGAAAATAAACATGGTCAGGAAAGGTTGGAGAGATAAAACTTGGTGGTTGAGCTACATAGACTTCTTCTTTTAAATCTCCATTTAGTAATGTTGATTTTACATCCATTTGATAGACTTTGAATTCCTTGTATGCAGCATAAGCTTGGAAGAGTCTGATGGCCTCCAATCTAGCAACAGGTGTAAATGTCTGATCAAAATCTATGCCTTCCTCCTGCATGTATCCTTGAGCTACCAGCCTTGCCTTATTCTTTATAATCACTCCAGCTTCATCCATCTTGTTTCTGTAGACCCACTTTGTCCCAATAATATTGTGGCCTTGGGACAAGCTTCTATACTTTGCATCTTTTGAATTGATGGAGCTCTTCTTGCATAGCCATAACCCAGAATTGGTCTTTGTTGGCCTCCTCAAATTTCTTGGCTCTAGTTGTGATAGAAAATTAAGGTGCAAGTTCTCATTTAGAGCATTTCTTCTAGCTCGAACTCCATGAGTGAGCTCACCAATTATCTGATTTGCTGGATGACTTCTAAGATGTCTCATAGTTGTAGGCATCACTCTTGATGGTTCTCCTATTTCAGTAACTTCTTCAGCTCCTGCTTCATGATTCTCATTTTGAAGATTTGGTTCTTCAGTAGACTCTTCTACTGTTTCTAAAATAGATTCCAATGTGGAAGGCTCATTCTTCTCAATTGTTTCTTCTTCTCTGATTTTGAGGGTCTCTAATCTTTCCTCAATTCCTGCACTGGATGAACTAGAAGAAGGATTATGCAGCATGTTGCTCTCATCAAAAACAATATGAATAGATTCTTCAATTGTAAGAGCATTCTTATTGAAGACTCTGTAGGCTTTGTTATGCTTGTTATTTCCTACAAAGACACCTTCATAGATCTTTTCAGAGAACTTGGTAATGTAGTGCTTATTATTTTTCAGCACATATCATTTACTTCCAAAGATTTTAAAGTAAGCTAGTGTTGGCTTCTTACCCTTAATCAGCTCATAAGGAGTCTTATTTTGGTTCTTATTGATGAGTGCTCTATTTTGCACATGACAGGTTGTGTTGACTGCCTCAACCCAAAGGTATTTTGGGAGTGAGGAGTCACTTAGCATGGTCCTACCAGCTTCAATAAGTGTTTTATTTTTCCTCTCAGCCACCCCATTCTGTTGGGGAGTTCTGGGAGAAGAAAACGCTTGTAAGATACCTTCTTCTTCACAAAATTTGGTCATTGACCCAGACTGAAATTCAGTTCCATGATCACTTCTATTTTTGACCACTGAACTATTTATTTCATTCTGAATTTGTTTGACAAAATTCTTGAATGTACTTAGAGTATCAGACTTGTGTTTTAAAAAGAATACCCAGGAAAATCTAGAGTGATCATCAACAATAACTAGTGTATAAGCCATTCCTCCTAAGTTGTGTACTGCCATAGAACCAAATAAGTCCATGTGCAGTAGGTATAAGCACCTAGTGGATTCTTTGTCATGTATGCTCTTGAATGAAGTTCTTGTTTGCTTGCCCATTTGGCATGCATGCCAAGGACTCATCTCTAAACAATCCAACTTAGGAGCATCCCAGACCAAGTTTTCTGTCATTAATTTCTTGAGAGACTTGTAATTAATGTGGGAAAGTCTCATATGCCACTTCACACAAGTAGACATTCCATCATTTCCTACAAGGCATACAGGCTTATTCTCTCTAATGCAAATGAAATTTAAACAATAAATATTGTTACTCCTAGTGCCTGTTAGGATGGATTTATTCACAAAATCCTTGATCAGGCACTTATCCTTGTGGAAAGAAACAACATATCCCAGGTCACATAGTTGACTTATGCTTATAAGGTTATGTTGTAACCCTTCAACATAAGCTTCTCTTGTGATAGTGATACTACCATTTGTGATCTCACCATAGCCCTTGATTACACCTCTATCAGATCCTCCAAATTTAACTTTGGGTCCATCTTCTACAGGTGTAAACTCCTTCAATAGGCTTCTTGTTCCAGTCATATGTCTGGAACATCCACTGTCCAAGTACCACACAGGAGTCTTGGTGGTTTTTGGACATACCTGCAAGATAGCTATACTTCCTTAGGAACCCAGTCTTTCTTGGGTCCTAGGTGCTTGTTAGAGAATGATTTAGCAGCATGCTTTCTAGTTGTCATGTGGGAATGATTCTGGACAGTTGGGTTGAACCAACAGTTTAGGGCGAAATGTCCTACTTTTCCACAACACCAACATTCAAATCTATAGTATCTAGATTTTCTTGTAGTGTTTGGTCTGACTGGGTTAGGCTGTTGCTTGGCAGCTAACCTTCCCTTCTTGAAAGCTGAAGGGTTTTCACCAACATGATAATTTTTGAATGCCTTCGCTGGAGGATTCTTTTGGGGTACAGATAGTGCACTCTTCCCAAGGAAAGTTTGTCTCTTGCTTAGCCAGGTAGAAGGAAGCTTTAGACCACTGTCTATCTTCTGGCTTTCTTTGCATCCATAGATGCAACTGTGATCATATGAATTTGTGGGTATGATCACTTTTCTAAAGATTGTCTTTCCTTGGGTAGATTTCCCGTTGTTTTCACCTTGAGAGTAGCCCAAACCTTGCTTATTTGTTTGGGAAAAACTATCAATCAGGGGAAGAACTGTTTGTGGCTTGGAATAACTAGCCACAATTTTATTTTTCTTTAAGAGCTTATCCTCCAGCTCTTTGATTCTAATGTTCTTATGCTTAATAACTTCAATCAAAGTGCTAGTGCTCAGTGGAGAGATTGATAATTTGGTCTTATCTTGAGCTAGCTCAGTTACTTTCTCAAGTAGTTCATCTCTCTTGCCACTCAAAGAGATGATCTCTACAGCTTGTGATTTACATAGATCTTTTGCTTTCTTAAGAGAATCAAGCAAGACACCAAATTTCTCAATATAATCTGTGTCAACTTCTCTTACTGTTGAGGAGGAGCTAGCATTTGAATCTGTGTCAGATATGATGGGAGAGGCTTTAGGAATTACCTGTTTGTGATGAATTTCATCACAACATTCTTCATCTGAGAAGGTCATGGCTGCTATATGGCTGTCTAATTCTGAAGAAGAGCATTCAGTGTCACTGTCATTGAGTGTTTTCACTTTCTTTGCCACAAATCTTTTCTCTGACTTCCTGTTCTTTGAGTGCTTTCTTTCTTCACTCTTCTCTTGTCTGTTGAATGGACATTCAGTAATGACATGTCCAGGCTTTTTGCAGCTGTAACAAATAATGTTAGAAGAAATATGTTTGCTTGATTTGGAGTCATACCTGTCTGATCTATGTTTCCTCCCAGACTTGTCTTCTCTCCTGGAGCTAGAGGGTGAAGCTTCATATCTTCTGTTCCCTCTTCTTCTATTTCTCAGCAGTTTCTCAAACTTCTTGGTGAACAGTGAGAGATCTTCATCAGAGAGTTCTGAGCTGGAGTTGCTTGAGGTCTCTTCCTCTGAGACATAGGCAGGCTCCACTGTCTTGTGCTTTCTAGAAGCTTCAACTTTAAAGGCCACTGCCTTTTCTCTATTGTAAGCCTTGGAGTTTTCCTCTTCAGCCTTTCTAGTATTCAGCTTCAGCTCATATGAAAGGAGCTTGTCATATAGCTGTCTAGGCTCCATTGCTCCCAGATTGCCAACTTCCCTTATTGCACACAGCTTCATGTCCCATTCTTTGTTCAGAGATCTCAGGTATTTGTCATTTAGCTCATAGTTAGTGAACTCTCTTTCTTTGGTTCTGACCCCATTGACAATCCTGAAAACTTCTCATAGCAGGAAGCTATGTCATCCTTCTTGTCTTGCCTGAAGGATTCATATTCCTGATTCAGAAGGGATTTTCTGTCATCCCTAACCTCTTCAGTTCCTACCATGTAAACAACCAAGGAATCCCACATTTCCTTTGTTGTTTTGCAATGAATCAGATTCTGAAATGTTGAATCATCAATTGCATTTACAATGATGTTCTTAGCCCTTTTGGCCATGGTGACCAAGGCAACTTCATCCTTGGTGAACTGGGATAATGTTTTTGGTGTAGGAGTTTATGTTGGATCCACAGGGATGTTCATGGGAACATAGGGTCCCTCTTCTACTGCCAAATGACTCTAGGTCTGAAGCTTGCATGTATAATTTGATTATCTATTTCCAGATAATGAAGTTCTCATTGGTGCAGATGGGTAGCTTCATTGAGCTCATTTCTTTATGATGCTCACCGACCATTGATTTATCACAACCCACTAAACTTGTAGATCTTGTTCTAAGTTGTTAAGCCTTTGAACTCAACCTAGCTCTCTGATACCAATTGAAAGATATGAGTTGTCTATAATCTACACTTACAGGGGGTGTTAGGTGTTTTCAATATTATTTGTTACTTTAAAATTTAACTATCACAGTACAAGAGCAACACAGAAAACACACAAGATTTATAGTGGTTCCCTACAAGGCAATGTGTCTAGAGGTACTCCACTGTCCCTCCCACTTATGTTGCAATGAGCTAGACTAGGCAACTTCTCCAACTCAGATCTCTTCTCAATTATCAGATCTCACAACTCAGGTTCACATAGAACCCTACCAAGCTCAGACTTTGCAAGTCTTATAATAACTCAGATCTTCCCCAAGATCCTACTAACTCAGGATCACAAATAACCCTACCAATCTCAGGTCTATTACAAGATCTTACAAGCTCAGGTTCACAAAGAACCCTACAGAATAATACAGAAAAGTTTGTTGTTGTCGAAGAAAAGACTTCAAGATAAAAGCTTTGAAATAGCAGGTCTTCTTCTTATTGCAATAGTAAGCTTAGAGATCTTGTAAATCATTGAACCTTTCTTTAGAATCTTCTGTAGACCTTTACAGCACAGCAGTGAAATCTTCTTCTTGTTAATTCTTTTCTTTCTCTTCTGTAAGTATGTCTGAGAATAAACTTGAGAGAGAATACTTAAGCAACCGTGTGTTCTGAAAGAAAAAATGTCTCTTTTATACTGTTCTGTCATTTTGCATAAAAGCCCTTATTGATTATTCCATAATCAATTTGCCCGTTTGAAGCGTTTGACAGAAATGGCATAATATTTTATCATAAATGACTTTCCGTTCTTGGAACTTGTAGAATATATAAGTAATAGTATTCTTCATTAAATACTGTGCAACAGATATATTCTATAGAGAATATATCATTTATTACTCCTTGATTGGTGCGCAAGATAGGCGGCGTGCACATTCTCTGAATATCAATTCCAAGAAAGTTTGTGCATTAAATACAGTGCTGCCACTGTCAAAATGATAAGATTCCTTCAAGCCGATATCGTCTTGATCAATGTAAATGATAAATGTTCTTCACGACGATATCGTTGACATACTTCCTTCTTCAAGACTTTACTTTATATCTCAACGATATTGTTTCTTCTAGATGATATCGTTGAGATATTTCTTTTTAATATGACTCAGACTTATCCTTCAAGTTGATAATCTTTCTTCAAGCCGATATCGTCTTGATCTTCTAGATGATATAAGGTCTTCAAATCGATATTGTCTACATGATCCTTTCTTCATGACTTAATGATTTATCTCGACTATAAATCTTCTTTAATCTTCAATACTATACATCTTCATCAAGACGATATTGTTGAGACATCTGAACTTAGATTTATCAACGATAAGCTTTCTTCAAGATGATTTCATCGAGGCTGACTCGACGATATGATACATTTCTCAACGATTCATCTGCTGAGTCTCGATATGATACTAGTCATGTAGCTTTGATGCTTCTGTCACAACATGAACTTAAACATAACATCAAAAACAACTTAGCTTATCTGTACTTGTGTTCTTTCTTCAAATCTAGAAACATTGAGGGCACAATACCCAACATCCCTTCTCTATATTGTCCCTAAGAAAGTGGTGTCTTATCTCTATGTGCTTAATTTTGTTATGGAGAACATGATTGGAAGCTATAAAAATAACACTAGAGCTGTCACAGAATACTATAAAATTGTCAAGAGAACAGTTATAGTCTTACAACTAATTTTGCATCCACAATATTTGTGAGAAGAAGCTTCCTGCAGCTATATACTCAGCTTCAGCTGTAGAAGTGGAGACTGAGGTTTGCTTCTTGCTAAACCATGAGATCAGTCTAGCACCTAAGAACTGACAGGTTCCTGAGGTGCTTTTTCTATCAAGCCTGCATCCTGCATAGTCTGCATCTGAATAGCCTACTAGGTCAAATCCAGATTCTGCAGGATACCATAAGCCATGTTCAGGTGTACCCTTTAGATATTTGAGTATTCTTTTCACTGAACTCATGTGGGATTCCTTATGGTCAACCTGAAATATAACACATATACTTGTAACAAACATGATATCTGGTCTGCTAGCTGTCAAATAGAGGAGTGAGTCAATGGATGCTCTGTAAGTCTTCTGATCAAAGGACTTACCCTTCTCATCTCTATCTAGAACATGGGGTTTTTCATAACCGAGGCATTTTCCATCCCAAACCTCTTGATAAGTTCCCTAGTATACTTGGATTGGGAAATGAAAATGACACCTGCAGTTTGCTTTACTTGAAGACCAAGAAAGTAGGATAGTTCCCCATGCTACTCATCTCAAATCTAGATTGCATTAGGTCAGCAAACCTTTTGCATAATTTTTGATCTGTTGAGCCAAATATGATATCATCTACATATATTTGTACGAAAAGTAGCTGATTTTATGTGCTCTAGTGAAGAGTGTTTTATCCACCTTACCTCTTAAAAAGGAGTGTTCCAAAAGAAAGGTGGATAGGGTCTCATACCAAGCTCTTGGAGCTTGCTTGAGACCATATAGTGCTTTGTCTAATTTATAAACAAAAGAAGGATAAGATGGATTGACAAAACCTGGGGGTGCTTCACATATACTTGTTCTTGGAGAGTTCCATTTAGAAATGCACTCTTCACATCCATCTGATAGACATTTATCTTCGTATGTGTTTGATGAGTCCCGATTATATACACATATATGGACTCATATGGGCCGTTTATCTAGTCATTCCACTGCACTTTAGCCTTGTTTTAGCTTATATTTGTTATCACTTGCTATGTGCACTTCTAGGCCCATTTTGGTGTTATTTCGTATCTTTCTTTGTTATTAGTTTTCTTGCGATGTTAAGTCCCACTTTCAGTGGCTAGACTGGTGTCGTACGCTGGAACAGGTGTCGTGCAGGTGTTTCCGGTGCAATTCTGCACAGGAACACTGCGCACGATCACCGGTTCTATTGCGCACGACCATTGGTCGTGCGCCACTGATCGTGTGCACTTAACCCTTTTTTATGAGTTCTGTTTGGTGCAGTGCGCACGACCATCTACGCTAGTGCGCACGACCACTGTTCGTGCGCCACTGTTCGTGCACACTTATCATCAATTTCTTGAGTTCTGTTTCAATCAGTGCGCACGACCACCTACGATAGTGCGCACGACCACCGGTCGTGCGCCACTAGTCGTGCGAACATATTATTTTATAATTTCTGTCTTTGCAGGCTCCGTCCAGGCAGAGTGCACGATCACAGGATTCTAGTGCGCACGACCACTGGTCGTGCGCCAATGACCGTGCGCACTGTTTATTCCAGCGCCTATAAATTCCGCTGCTCGCGATTTAGGTCGATCCTCCGCATTTTTCCGCCGTTCTTCCGCCGTTCCGCGCCAGTTTTGCCCCTCCACCGCCGCCCACCATCTGGAGGTGCTCCGGGCTTGTTCTTCACGCCAATCTTGAGCCTGAGTTTCCTCTCGGCCTCCTCCTTCATCCAAGAGCTCCAAAGGAAGACCTAGCCGCCATTGCCATCAAGCAAGAGGAAGTTTGCAACCTCTACCGGATCGTGACACGAAGAAGACGGGTCCATTGGAGAGTCGTGACAGCTCTCTCTACCCCGGACATAGTTGCGGACCGAGCTTGGACGCGGATTGACAACCCGGCGATTCCAACCGTGAATCTACAACGAGACTTCGGATTCGGTCGATTTCTTGCCTTGTTCTCCTTTTATTGATTGTTGTAATAGTTAGATCTTTTGTATTTTGATGAAGAACACTATAGACCTTGCTATTTAAAGTTATTTCATGTCTATGTGAAATACCCTTTTTGTTTCTTTATGTGCTTGAGGTGCGCCCCATTCCATCCTCCATCCCGCCGTCACGTCCGGTGCCGCACTAGCAATTGCTAGTGGCGTGCTTGTCGAAGAGGTGCTTGCGACCCTCATTTCATTAGCCTACTCGCCCATCCGCCTACCGAAGCGTGGCATAGCGGCCCGTGTATTCCATCCCGCCTAACGAAGCAGCGTGCTCAAGGCCTGCATAGTTTGATCCGCTTGCCTACTCGTTCATCCTCCCTTGCGACGCAGCGCGCTCAAGGCCTGCCCAGTCTCCATCCCGCCAAGCGAAGCATTGCATAGCGGCACTGCATAGGAGTAGTTATAATATTTTATTTTATTCTTCGCAAACCAAACCAACCATCCATTGTAACACCGACCAAGGACTTCGATCTCAAGTCCTTCCTCGAAACCTAACTCCACCTTACTGTGTTCCTCAAGAGACCGACACTCGGGGATTTTCCCCATTATTATTACTTGCGCGACCGGTGCACTTGCCGAAATCATCGCATCAAGTTCTTGGCGCCGTTGCCGGGGAACACAGTCGTGTGAGTTTTCTGGAGAGGGAGAGTCTGAGAGAGAAGCCCTTCCATTTGTAAATTGCATCTCTTATTTTATTTCTGTTCTTTTTATTCCTTTTTCTTGTTTTATAGTAGGTTGCTTTAGTAAATTTTTGTTAGGTGTAGTATTTTGCACAATAGCATTTTTATTTTTGAATCATTTTATCTTCGCACTATGTGGGCACATCTTAATTTCTGTTGTCGTTGGTGTAGAGATACCTCCCACTCTAGTGATGAATGCCCTACGGAGAATAGTAGGCATAATTCTTATAGCCCAGCATATGGAGCACCGACTTCGTCTGGTACTCCATATGGTGCGCGTAAGTATTATGGCTACTCTGCTGAGCCTTTACCGTCATACTTCTTTTCGGCTCCAGCCCCCGCTGTGCCAAAGAAGCTCGCAAGGCAGTGCCGGTTTTGTCGGAGCACTGATCATGTCTTGAAGGACTGTGCCGAGTATCTTCGCCAATTGGATGAGGATGACGAGCCGGATATCCGGATCGTCCCAACTCCTAACTCTGGCGGCACACCTTCAACATCCGGTTATGTGTCTTTGTCACCTTCACATCTTGAAGGGTATGGCATGGACACGGTCACTGGATGTGTAGTTGATCTGGGCACCGACATTGCTGAGCCTATTCTCCCGGTGCATCCACCACCCCTAGTGGATTCGATTCTTTGTGAGGAATCGGTGCTCGACTTTTATCCGAGCACTATTCCTCCCCCTGTTGTGCATACTATATTCGTCTCCGACGACATTGTTGATGATGTGTCCCAAGAGGAGGTTGTTGATCTTAGTGTTGTGCCTACTCCTATGGAGGAGGACAACCTTCTAGGTGAAGAGGAGTTTTCCTCAACACCGGTGGAGGAAGTCCAAATCCTAAGCCTGGCCACTGTCGATCCCGCTGAACCTTGCGGCATTGATGACAATGCCAACATTATTTTACTTACCCAACCTGATGGGAGTGAGACCGGGACCACTCCCCCGATTTTTGATTATTTATGTTCTTCATCTTGTTTATTTCTCGATCCCCCCTCTTCACCCGAGCCTGTGCAGGTTGAATCTTCACAGGTACTTCAGGAGGACTTTTAGCTTTGTGCTCAAGTCAATGATGAGTGTGTCCTTTTATGCGAGGAGGTTGATCCCTCCTCCATTAAGGAAGCCTCATTCGTTGCCTTCTCCTCCTGCGGACCTGCTGTGGACGATACCTTGCTGGGCAAGGATTGTTTTGGTGAGATGAGTGAGGACCAGACCTCCTCCTCTTCTTACTTTCTTTTCCCTCTACCTGTGAGGAGCAGGTATTATTATTTAGGTAGAGGGGTGACTGCCTTATCTCCGTATCGGTACCAGCTACCAAAACGGATAATGGAGCAGTTACCTGTGCATTTTCTTTTTCATAGGCCCATTAGCTTGAACCGTTTTAATTTAGAATAAGTCGTGCTGGGATGACAATAACCCCAGTAGTTATCTTTCTTTTCTGCATTTTTATTTCATCTAATCATGTTTAGTTAGTAGTATTTCTTTTCAGTTTTCTATTTTCTTTTGTTTCTGCGGAGCTGACCCCTGCAGGTATTTTTTCTGGATGGCGGATGCTGCAGTTTTGTCTTAGCTTACACGCCAATCTTCTGGTGTGCTCATTTCTGAGCACTGGGTACTCTCTTTCCCTAGCCTTTTCTGATTTTCATGTCATATATTTTGTGGATTGTTTAGTTTAAGTCTGGGGGAGAGTAGTTTTGTTTACCCGCTCACGTGCACTATTGCACTGCATGCTAGAAGATTTCATTTAACATATTTTGTTTATTTTCATTGCACACCACAGCACCCACTTGAGTGCGTACTCATCTGTATGCAAGCTCTGTAGTGAATTTAATTCTTCTGCTTATGTGGGAAAATCTAGGTGATGGCTTAGGACTATGTAGCAGAGTAAAATGTTGACTCCCGTAGTGCTCCTAGTCGAGTGCTCGGTTGCATAGAAATTTGTGTAGATTAGACTTCTTTTTATATTTATGGTTTTATCTTTTTCTATTAGTGTAAATGTTGTTTACTCTACTCAAATGGTGAATCTGGTGGAATCAAACGGTAGCGTAGGGATGTGTGTAAACGATCGCTAGACTCGTATTGCTTGAGTCGGGAGAAAGGAGAATCTTTCTCGGTGGCTAGAACTTGCCCCAAGCGATTCTTGAAGCATTGGCATAGGATAGTTCTAGTGCGTGAGAATGACGTAGGCCATTATTTTGGCCCGGTTGAACTTTTTATTTCATGCCTATCGTCTACCCTTGCTAGCCCCTTTGTGCCTACCCTTTTCTTGATTCAGCTCCACATTTATCTCACCAAAGCCTAAAAGCCTAGCCTAGTCGCACACCCAAATCTGAGCTTTAGTTGTAGTCTCATTTACATTTGGGGGGGGGGGGGTGTTGATTATGGTGTCTATTTTGTGAATCTGTGGATGTGCTCATTTGAAAATTTTGCTGAAAGAAAAAAAAAGACAAGAAAAAGAAAGATAGAAAGAAAAATGAAAAAAAAAAGAGAAGAAAGAAAAATGAGTTTTATTGAAAAATCATGTAGAAATATTATGTATTGGGAGTAGGCGGTGCACACACCTATGTTGCAAAAGTCCAAGTCTGGGGGTGTGGTGCACTTGCATTCGATTTTGGTGCGCGGGTAGTTATTTTTAAAGCTCATTTGGGTTATGTGTTTAAGCCATTTTGTTTATCATTGTTTACCTCACCGTAACCCAAGCCCCATCTCTAACCTAAAGTCCTACCGACTCGCGCTATGAACCAATCTAGTGTCGTGGAGAGAATGTGTCCGGGCAAGCCTATGGTCACCGACACCGATGGATTTCGGTGGAGTTTATCCGGCACCCCAATCTTGAGCAATGCTCATCTTAGCGTTTAGTTTACTTTCTCCGTATGCATGACCGAACGATTCACCGTAGTTCACCATTTTGAGTAGTTGTAATATGCTTTTACTCTTTTAGAAATATATAAACTGTTTATATAATCAGAAATCTTCTCTACTATTCTTCTTATGCACGCGAGCATGCGACTTCGCATGGTACTCTGTATTGTAGTTTTAAGCCATCTACTTTTCTTTCCCCGTTCGCATGGAATTTGTTTGCTCGGGACGCGCAAACAGGTAAGTCTGGGGGTGTGATGAGTCCCGATTATATACACATATATGGACTCATCTGGGCCGTTTATCTAGTCATTCCACTGCACTTTAGCCTTGTTTTAGCTTATATTTGTTATCACTTGCTATGTGCACTTCTAGGCCCATTTTGGTGTTATTTCGTATCTTTCTTTGTTATTAGTTTTCTTGCGATGTTAAGTCCCACTTTTAGTGGCTAGACTGGTGTCGTACGCTGGAACAGGTGTCGTGCAGGTGTTTCCGGTGCAATTCTGCACAGGAACACTGCGCACGATCACCAGTTCTATTGCGCACGACCACTGGTCGTGCGCCACTGATCGTGTGCACTTAACCCTTTTTATGAGTTCTGTTTGGTGCAGTGCGCACGACCATCTACGCTAGTGCGCACGACCACTGTTCGTGCGCACTTATCATCAATTTCTTGAGTTCTGTTTCAATCAGTGCGCACGACCACCTATGATAGTGCGCACGACCACCGGTCGTGCGCCACTGGTCGTGCGAACATATTATTTTATAATTTCTGTCTTTGCAGGCTCCGTCCAGGCAGAGCGCACGATCACAGGATTCTAGTGCGCACGACCACTGGTCGTGCGCCAATGACCGTGCGCACTGTTTATTCCAGCGCCTATAAATTCCGCTGCTCGCGATTTAGGTCGATCCTCCGCATTTTTCCGCCGTTCTTCCGCCGTTCCGCGCCAGTTTCGCCCCTCCACCGCCGCCCACCATCTGGAGGTGCTCCGGGCTTGTTCTTCACGCCAATCTTGAGCCGGAGTTTCCTCTCGGCCTCCTCCTTCATCCAAGAGCTCCAAAGGAAGACCTAGCCGCCATTGCCATCAAGCAAGAGGAAGTTTGCAACCTCTACCGGATCGTGACACGAAGAAGACGGGTCCATTGGAGAGTCGTGACAGCTCTCTCTACCCCGGACGTAGTTGCGGACCGAGCTTGGACGCGGATTGACAACCCGGCGATTCCAACCGTGAATCTACAACGAGACTTCGGATTCGGTCGATTTCTTGCCTTGTTCTCCTTTTATTGATTGTTGTAATAGTTAGATCTTTTGTATTTTGATGAAGAACACTATAGACCTTGCTATTTAAAGTTATTTCATGTCTATGTGAAATACCCTTTTTGTTTCTTTATGTGCTTGAGGTGCGCCCCATTCCATCCTCCATCCCGCCGTCACGTCCGGTGCCGCACTAGCAATTGCTAGTGGCGTGCTTGTCGAAGAGGTGCTTGCGACCCTCATTTCGTTAGCCTACTCGTCCATCCGCCTACCGAAGCGTGGCATAGCGGCCCGTGTATTCCATCCCGCCTAACGAAGCAGCGCGCTCAAGGCCTGCATAGTTCGATCCGCTTGCCTACTCGTTCATCCGCCCTTGCGACGCAGCGCGCTCAAGGCCTGCCCAGTCTCCATCCCGCCAAGCGAAGCATTGCATAGCGGCACTGCATAGGAGTAGTTATAATATTTTATTTTATTATTCGCAAACCAAACCAACCATCCATTGTAACACCGACCAAGGACTTCGATCTCAAGTCCTTCCTCGAAACCTAACTCCACCTTACTGTGTTCCTCAAGAGACCGACACTCGGGGATTTTCCCCATTATTATTACTTGCGCGACCGGTGCACTTGCCGAAATCATCGCATCAGTGTTGCATGAGCAAGAAACATCCTGATTGCTTCCAGTCTTGCAACTAGAGCAAATGTTTGGTTGAAATCAATTATCTCCTCTTGCATATATCCTTATGCAACAAGTCTGGCCTTGTTCCTGACAATGACTCCAGTTGAGTCCATTTTGTTCTTGTATACCCATTTTGTTCCAATTACTGGGTAATTTCTTGGTCTCTCAACCAGGGACCAGACCTTATTCCTTTCAAACTGAGTTAGTTCTTCCTGCATGGCAGCTATCTAGTGAGGGTCACTGTCAGCCTCTTCAAACTTTTTTGGCTCATACTATGAGAGGAAGTATTGCAGCATAGTCTCATTTGTTATTTGATTCCTTGTCTTCACTCCCACTGACAAATCTCCTATGACTTTAGATGGAGGATGATCCTTTTGAGTCATCCTGGTTCTTGTTGAACTGTTCAGTGGATCCACCTCCACCTAAAATTCCTCTTACTCATTAACTGTGGGAGCCCCATCTTCATTCTCCAGAATGATCTCTACATTTGGTAAAGCAGGTGCTTCAATATCATCCTTATCTGCAGTAGACTCTTCATTTGAATCATTGTCAGCTTTCTGTTTGCCTTTGTCCTAGCAAACTGATGGATGATCCAAGATGCCGAGTCTTTCAACTTGATCTGCAAGTTGATCTTCTTCCTGCATTATATCATTGGTGGAAGTTTCTTTCCCCTTGTAAAATATGTTAGTTCATCAAATACCACATGCATTGACTCCTCAATTTTGAGGGAGCTTTTATTATTGCACCTATATGCCTTGCTTGATGAGGAATATCCCAAGAATATCCCATCATCAGCCTTCTTGTCAAATTTGGCAAGATAACTCTTTCCATTGTTTAGAATGAAGCAAGTACATCCAAAAATCCTAAAGTATGTGACTATAGGTGTCTTTCCCTTCAATAACTCATAGGGAGTCTTCAACTTGGTCTTGTGGATGAGACTTCTATTCAGAACATAGTTGGCAGTATTCACTGCCTCACCCAAAAGGACTTTGGCAAGTTGGATTCAGCCAACAATGTCCTTCCAGATTCAATTAGAGTTCTATTTTTCCTTTCAGCCACCCCATTTTGTTGGGGGGTCTAGGAGCTGAAAAGCTTTGTCTTATCCCTTCATCCTCACAGAATCTACACATTTACTGATTTTCAAACTCAGTACCATGATCACAACAACTTGAGTATTGAATTCAGATTGAATCTGTCTAATGAATCTTGAGAGGATCTTGAAGGTGTCTGACTTAGCTTTTAGAAAGAACACCCGACTGAATCTAGAAAAGTCATAAATAATGACAAAAGTATAGCACTTTCCTTCTAAGCTTTGAGTGGAAATAAGACCAAACAGGTCCATGTGTAACAGATATAGGGTTCTTGGGGAATCATTCATACTAATTGGTTTGAATGATAATTTGATCTGCTTCCCTAGTTGGCAGGCTTTACAGGGATGGTCTTTCTTAAACTTACCAATTGGTAAGCCTTTTACTAGGTTAAGCTTGGACAACTTAGCTATGGTCTTAAAGTTTAGATGACTAAGTCTCCTATGTCATAGTTCATTATTTTCTAATTGGGAATTAAATAAGCAGACCTCAGACTTGGTATACTCAAAATCTACTACATAGAATTTACCCTTTCTAAGTCCAGTCAATACAATTTGGTTAGTTACATGACTAACTATATGACATAAGGACTTAGTGAATACAACTTTGTATTCACCATCACATAGCTGACTAATACTAATTAGATTATGTTGAAGCCCTTCAACATAAGCTACCTTAGAGAAGGAGATTTGCCCAATCCAGAGCACATCATATCCTTTGGTCTGAGCAGAATGGAAATTTCAAAAAATTACCATAGGGCCTTCCTTGGCCTTGTAGTTTTCCAACAATTCTTTTGCTCCAGTTATATGCATGGAGCATCCACTGTCCAGATACCACTGCTGGTTTGTGGTAGAACAGTCTCCTCTCTGCACAAAAAATTAAACATTAGTATATACCCTCTCTTACTGGGGTCTCTTTCTCCTATCATCATATGGAGCTATGAAAGAGTAGGTTGGTCTTCTAGTATACCCCTTAAGGTGAAGAAATGTTGGTTTATTATGCCAATAGTGTTTGGCCTTGTGCCCAAATTTAGAGCAACAAAAGCATCTAGAGCTGTAAATAGGAATAAAAGAGAGAAATGCAGATGTCTGAAAATTTCTTGCTGAGAACATGCGTCGAGAAGAAATTGACGCATCTTTAGAGTTGTGTCGAGTGGAATTCGACGTGTCTGCATAGTTACGTCGATAATAATTTGATGCAAAATGTTGGTTGCGTCGATTAGAATTTGACGCACCCTCATACTTGCTTCGAGTTGATATCGAAGCATATACAAAACTCCGTCGAGTTTCATTCGACGCATCTTTAAGCCTGCGTCAAGTTCTTGTCGACGCAAAATTCTTTTTTTAATTTTTTTTTATCATTTTTATTGGCTTTTTAAAGGGGTGTTTACCTAGAATTCATGTTTGATCAGTGGTATTTACCCAATTGAATATTGTGATTTTATTAGGGTTATGGTCTTGTTCTTCACATGATCTTAAGTTGTTATTAGGTTGATTTATACTAAATCTAATTTACATGATAGTATTTTCCCAAGCAGGTTTGCTAGGGATTAGTGTGTTGGTGAATGAATCTGTCCCTAGACCAAGATGTTTAAATCTCATTGAGAGATTTTGTGTGATGTCCTTAAGCTTTTGACTCCTCCCATTGAGTGATTCCTCAAAGGATTTTTCCTTTGTAAGCTCTTCTTTCATATTAGAGTTTTCATTAGCTAAACTATCTATTTCCCGTTGACTGAATATATGTTGTCTTTTATATGGTCTTCCAGTTCTTTAAGTGAGTTAAGTTCTTTCTGGCTGTTAATATAATTTTGACAAAAATCTTTAAAGCAATCTTTAAAGTCTTCTGAAGAGAAATCAAAGTCATCAAAGATATTTAACTGATTTTCTTCAGTAGAATCTTCCAAAGCCATTAAACAGGCTTCTTCAGCTGTACTCTCTTCATCACTGCCAGATGAGGAGGAACTTGACTCGGAATCTGAGTCACTCTAAGTTTCAGCAATGAAACCTTAACCATTCTTCTTATCTTTCCTCCTGAAAGATTTCTTCTTGTGCTTTTTCTTCTTGCTGCTTTTGTCCATTTTCTCTTCAGGACATTCTGGTGCAATGTGCCCAGGTTTTCTGCAAGAAAAGCAAGTTATTTCCTGTTTAGGAGTTTTATCAAACCTTGGTTTGCTTGAACTCCTCTCCTTTCTTCTGGAGTTTTCTGTCTTCACCCATCTCTTGAATCTTCTGGCCAAAAGATTGAACATCTCTTCCTCAGAGGTGGAAGGCTCTCCTTCAGCAGCCTTCAGAGCAATTGTCCTCTCCTTGGGAGATTAGAGTTTCTCCTTTGCTTCTGACTCAGCCCTGCTTTTTAGTAGGATCTCATAGGACTTGAGCTTTCCTAGCAGAGCATCTGTGGATATTTCTCTATGACATCTGAACTCTCCGATATCCCAGATTCTTGAGTCTCATGTGCTTGGAAAGCACATAAGGAGTTTGTCATTAATTTCTGTCAGAGAAATTTCCCTGTCTAGTCCTTTCAGCTCATTTATGATGGTGCTGAATCTTTCATGCATCTCTGCTACACTTTCCTCAGCCTTTTTCTGAAAGTTCTCATATTGGAATATGAGAAGGGACTTTCTGTCCTTTCTTTCATTAGAGCTGCCCTCAACTAATCTGCAAAGGGATTCCCATATATCTTTAGCAGAGTTGCAGTCAGCAATCTTCTGGAATATGTCATCAGACATAGTTGATACCAGGATATTCATGGCTTTGGCATCACATGCCTGTTGAATCTGTAAGCGCCCTTAGAGGGGGGGGGGTGAATAAGGGTTTTAAAAACTTATGTTATATTTTAAAAGACTTGAAAAGTTAAGAGATCAAAATAGAGAAAAGCCAAACAAATCAAGTGAAAAAAAATAGAGACATGATTTTATTAACTTGAAATATAAGATTACAAAACTTGATTTCTTATGACGCTATTAATCGAAGGCGAATAGTAAAAAGTCTGTTCATTTTCTATCCGAACTCGTATCACCACGAACCGGTGGCTTTAGCCAATCCTCCCCCGGATACGGCCTCAAGCCGCTCTAGCCAATCCTCCTCCGGATACGGCCTCGAGCACCCCCGAGATGTACACCCCAGACCTACTCGCCAACACGAGGCGAATTTCTGTCCTAAGTCCTACCCAGACCTAGTCGCCAACACGAGGTGAATTCACGATGATGAAGAAATAACAACAATGTAAAAACTCCTTATGTGGATCTCTTCAATAAGTAGATGAAGACCCGCAGAGTATGATCGTAGTCGATGCAGTCTTTCACCCCGATGATGAAGCATGTTGAAATCTTCTCCACGGATCTCCTTAAGCCTTCATAGATTTGTGGGAGTATCACTCTAAAACATCCTCTATATGATGTGGCATGAAGATCTAGAATTTAGGGGTGTGAGAGGATGAAGAATACGAAGCTAATGGGTCCTTTTATATCCTTAGTGCTAGCGCATGCGCTATCGCTACCGTCGGCGCTATCCAGGTTTAGAAAACATTCTCCGTGTGTGTATCTTCATTCCAAGGAAACCCTACCGACATTCCTTATGTGCGTCGAGATTGCGCTAGCCGCTAGCCTCTAGCGCCTTCTATACTTGCCACGTGAAATTACGATTATTAGAGCTAGCGCCTGCACTAGTGGCTATCGTCGACGCTAGTGGACATGCTGGAATTTTTGCTTCAAACTTGGGGGCAACCTTTTTATGTTATCCTTGAGTCATATGACATTGTTTCCTGCACACTTAAACACACAAGATCAAATACACATAGGATTTGTTATTCTCAAACCTAGGAGATGCGGAAGACCATGTTCCAGCAAACTCCCCTTTTGATAATAACAAATCCATTAATGATAAATCGGAGAATTAATACATAAAGCATGATGAATCCTACTTGTGTGTGTGTAAGAGATGACTTAGGATAATTGTCGATTTTGGTATTTAGAATTGCTTCCCCTAAATGCATGCTCCCCCTAAATGCATGATCCCCCTATGTGAATGCTCCCCTTATATGTATATTATCCTCTTAATCATTAATCATGTTAGTTTTCCCATTTGATAGTGTTTATTATTTATCATGTTAGTTCTCCTCCTTTTTTTATTAGCAAAAGTGGGATAAGGTAGCAAGAGACATAGAACGAGTTTTTTTTTTGAAAAAACAAATATGAAATGATCGAGCTTTTTAGAGGAAATGAAATGATAAGGAATTTTTAGCATAACAATACTCATAGAAATAAATCATAGTTTTTAGCATAAAATAATATTCATGTTTAGAACAACCAATATAAATTTTACCAAACAAGTCTACCGCTTGTTGAAGTAAAGGAATTTTGAGATTCAAGTGATGATACACACAAAAGAAAATACTTTAAATAAGCATGAAAGCGCAAGGTAAAAAATTATATGGTAATGATGCAGAAGACTTATAGAACTATAAGAACATCTTATTGTAATCATGATGATTCATAAGAAGAAATATGAGTTGAAGTCCAAAATAAGAAGATGTTTTTGTAAATCATTTTTCTTTGAAAATTTTTAAGGTTTACAATAAAGTAACCAAGCATGAAAGAAATATATCAAAAAGAGTAAATAACATAATTTTGGAGAGATTTCAAAAGAGATAATTTAGAGTTTTATCATAAGCAGAAAGGCTATAAAATTGATAATCCAAAGAAAACATCTTTTTGGAAGTTCAAGGATCATAATAGAAATAAGAGACGTTATGCAATAAAAGTGATGTTATTTGGATAAAACCAATCGTACATAAACATCCAAGTTAAAGATAATATTTTTAAGAAATATTTTTCTTAAGCAAGTAAGGTTTTCAATAAAGTTTTCATGACAATGGGCAAGGAGTTCTATTTTTTTTCAAAAAAAAAACTACTAAGGCAAGCATGATTGCACATATTCTAGAAGATAGTAACTACAATGTTATTAATTTACATTTCAAGTTATGAAAGCATTGTAGAGATCATGCATTGCAATCTAGTGTTTTTACTAAAGCTTTCTAGAGAATTTATATAAAGAAGCATTAGAGTCCAATTCTCATGAGTAGAAGCTTTATGAGAGATAATGATGTGTATAAAAGGTTTTTTGTTAAAAGTATACAAGTGATATAATCCAAAACACGTGACTTATATAGTGAAGTAGAAACATTATTAAGCATTTAATCTTTTTAACTACTTCTACACATCAATTTTAGATTTGATACAAAGCACATAAAGTACAACTACCAAGGTGCTTCACCCACACAATGCTCATTAAGACTTATCTGGGAGCGAAGTAGTGCTTGGGGGATCACATATTTTATTTTCAATAAGAGCTTTTTGCTATTTCTTAATGCAAATTTCTGTCTAAGTAAAATATGGGTTAGACATCCAGACGATCGCCTAGACAAAATGTCTATATCATCTAGAAGAGTGCTGGAGAGTCCAGAAGTGTTGTGTAACGCCTTGATGATGGTGTATAGGCTATAAACATGCAATACCACCTATAAGCTTTAGCTGAGAACAGGAAGGGTGGATTGAAAAATATTCTAAGTATTTTATCGTGAAGATGTTGTATAGCCTGCATGTTCTACATATCACTTAGAAAGTGAGCCTGTTGGCTAGATGAGTTGATATTGACTTGGATCAATGTAATATTGTGCAGACAGTCATAACATAGTGTAGAAAAGCTTAAATAAGCTAGTATCGTGCAGATCTAAGCTGAATCGCTCAGAGAAGAACTATATCATGCAGATCTAAGCTGAATCATTCAGACAACATTTATATTCTGCAGACAATAGTTATATCATGTATACAGCTTGTATATCGTGCAGATGTGCATACAACTTCCATATCACCCAGACACGTGGTTTTCAGTTTGGATTTGCTGCTTGACGAAATCAACACCAAACTTTAGGCTGACATCTACAGTTGTCCTGAACACGTGTTTGCCTCTAAGAAAAGGTCACATATAGCCATTAAAACATGTGCTTAATATAAAATGGAAGATGCAGTGATTGATAACCCTAATCGATCAAGTCAAATCTAAGGTTTTGCCGCATTCATCTTTTTGTGATCTTTCATTTGAAAGTTAAAGAAGAAGAAGATAATTTTTGAAACAAATATCTTAAATCTTCTCAAGTAAGATTGATTCGAAGATGTTGATTATCTCAAAAGATTTATCTATAACATCAGCAGTCAGATCTTCAAAAGTGCATAGGAGTATTTCACATTGAAGCCATCATTCAAACTCTGCTAGAAGATCAAGTAGAAGTTATTCAACATCAAGCTTCAAGGTGACTCATCAACTATCAAGATTTATTATTTTGAGTCTAAGAAAAGTTTGTAAAAACTTATAAATAACTTTTCCTATAGGATTTCTTTTGAAATATGAGTGTAAGGTCCTTGTGACCTGAGGTAGGGTTCTTGTGACCTGAGGTAGGGTCCTTGTGACCTGAGGTAGGATTCTTGTTGTGAATCTGAGTGTAGGATCCTGAGCTAGGGGATCTAACGTAGGGGATCAGCTACTATCCCTGAGGTAGGAGTGTTGACTCCGAGTTGTAAGATCTGCAGATCTGAGATTTTGGTTGAATTTACCGAGGCTAGCATACTGCTAGATAGGCGGAGGGGGAAAGTGGATGTACCCAACTTGGTGAACCACTATAGTTTTTGTGTTTGTGGTGTGGATTTTTGGTGATTGTGCATTTGTCTTTCATTCTGCTTTAAATTTCAAAAAGACGACATCATATATCCCCCCTCTATGAAGATAGACATCACATAACTTACAAGTGGTATCATGGAGAGGTTGTTCACAAAAAGCTTAAAAACTTGAATAGATCTACCCTCGGGATATAAAGTCTATTCACCATGCCTGCTGGAGAAAACTTCAAGGAACTAAATTATATGAATATGTCAATCAGAAGTAAATAAAAGATTGCAATCTGGAAGGATAGGATAAAGATGTACATGGAAGCCTCTGATCCAAGAATTTCTATTACTATTGAAGATGAGAACCAAAGTGACTCTCATCCAACCAAAGTGTGCATAAGGGCACCCCTATCCATGTCAGACAATGAGTCTGAAGAAGATTATTATGGGCTCATGGCTGTGACTGATGATGAAAGATAGGATGATTCACATCCTGCACAGGTTTGCATAAAAGCTAAATTATATATCTCAAGCTCAGAATGAGAAGCAAGCTCATCTTTTGAATGTGACAGTGACACTGATCCAGTTGACAAATTTGGTGCTATTCTAGAAGCATTGAAAAGAAGCATACAATTATTCAAATCTCGGGCTAAAGAAATAAATATTCTTAAGCCTCTTGAGACTGAGCTTGCTGAGAGAACAAAGGAAATAACAAAAATGAACTCTAAGTTTATGGTACTTCAAAAGAAGTTTGAAGCCAAAATCAAAACACTAAATCAAAGAGAAAAATGAATCAAGGACTTGGAGGACAAGCTCCTAATTGAAAGAAAGCTTGTGGCCAAATTTTCTAAGCCACAAACTGTGCTTCCACTTATTGATAGTTTCTCTGCACCTCGCAAACAATGCTTCTAATTATTGTTTGGCTCTCTTGAACAGCACCAAGAAGAAGAGAGAATACAATAGCTCAGAAGGTTCCTGCTAAGGAATGGCCCGTGACTGTGATGCCCCAAGTCATTCATGCTCACAGTCACAGGATCAATAAAAAAAGGGTAGTTATATCTAAATCCTACTCCTTTGTTCACTAGCACCCTCACCCCACTCATCAGATGAATCAGAAGAGGAGATATAATAAATATGATTGCTGGTGTTGTGGCAAGATATGCCATTTTTCCAGGGACTGTTGGTTTAATCCAACAGTACCAAGAGCAAATAATATTAAACTGGCAGATAATATAATTAAGAAATATCATATGGTAAAAGCTAACAAGATCCAAGGATCCAAAACTTTTTGGGTTCTAAGGTAAAGTAATCTGCAGGACTGACCAAAGGCTGATAGAAATTCAATATGGTATTTGGACATTGGTTGTTCCAGGCATATGACTGGAATAAGAAGCTTACTAAAGGAGTTCTCCTCTATTGAAGATAGACCCGAAGTCATCTTCGGTGGATTAGACAGGGGCTAAAGAAAGGTTATGGTATGATCGCCAATGACATAGTCTCCTTGACAAAGGTGACTTTTGTGGAAGGGTTGTAACACAACCTGATAAGCATAAGCCAACTATATGATCAAGGCTAAGTGGTTGAGTTTCACAAGGACAAGTACCATATTAAGAGTTTTATTGACTCTAAAATAATGTTAACAACTACTATGAGTGGAAATATATATTGCTTAAACTTTCTTTGTTTAGATTCTTCCACACTTATATGTTTGGTAACAAATAATTAGAGATCTCTGTGTCCAATGGCACAAGAGACTAGCTCATATAAATTATAAGACAATAAATAAACTACTAACAGAAAACTTAGTAAGAGATATGGAAGTGCATTAAAGATGACCCACATCATGCATGCCAAATGGGAAAGCAAATTAGAGCTTCTTTTAAGATCATTGGTTCCAAAGATTCCACAAGATGCATATATCTTTTATATATGGACTTGTTTGGTCTCATGTCAATTAATAGTTTAGGAGGGAATTCATACACTTTTGTGATTATTGATGATTACTCTATATTTGCATGTGTGTTCTTTCTAAAAAGAAAGTCAAATACATTAAACATCTTTATGTCTTTTGTCCAGCAAATTCATAATGAAATGAACTATTCTGTGGTCAAAATCAGAAGTGACCATGGTACAGAATTTCAGTCTGGAGCTATGATAAAATTATGTAAAAGTCTATGTATCTTTCAAGAATTTTTCTCTCCTAGAACTCCACAACAAAATTGAGTAGCTGAGAGAAAGAACATAACACTTATTGAGGCTAGTAGAACAATGATGAGCGACTCTTCACTACCAGAATATTTCTAGGCTAGACAACTGAGCTTGCCATGTGCAAAATAGAGCCTTAATCAACAAGAATCACAATAAGGCTCTCTTTGAACTAATGAAAGGCAGGAAACCAATACTGTCTTACTTTAAAATCTTTGGAAGTAAATGTTATATGCTGAATAATGGCAAATCATATCTTACTAAATTTGTTGAAAAATGTTTTGAAGGTATATTTGTGGGTTATAGCTGCCACAGTAAAGCCTATAAAATTTATAATAAGAAAACCAAGTGTATGGAAGAATCAATAAACATTGTATTTGATGAGACAAACTTGATACATGAGAAAGATCTAATTGTTAGTGAGAATAAAGCAGTTAAAGAGTCTACCTCACCATATGTAGTTATTGAAGTGATGATCAGATTGAAGAAGAAGTCCCTGAACAGGCTTTAGCAGCTCTGACAGCACTAAAAGAAGCATTAGAGACTACAAGAGGAATATAAACAACGCTAAGACATCAAAGAGATCATCCACCACACCAAATAATTGGGGACGTTGATAACTTCTTAAAAAGAAGTTATTTAAACTCATTAGTTTTACCTTATGTCAATTATAATTGATAAAATATATTTAAATAGGTAAAATTTGATTAAATTTATATTTGGTCTAAGTTGGGTATAATCATCATTTTTCCTATGTTCTTATTGTAGAAATGCTGAAGAATTCGACTCGAAGATGTGAAGCCAAGACAATTTGATTGCATGGGAAAGTTGTTGTAACAACTTTAAAAGTTGTTGCAATAAAGCGGAAACAAATTTCAAATTTTAAAATTTGTGTCGGTTACAAATATGAAAGGAGGCTACGATTCATGGATGGCATACATTGAAAAGGGGTGAATTTCTACATAAAGGCAGTCAATTACTTGGAGAAGGAATGGAATTCCATTTGGACGAAAGAAGGAGAAGCATCGGTTGGAAGAAGAAGACTGTTTTGGGCGAAAATCTGAGAGGATTTCCTGCAGTGTTTGAACTTCAATCATCATGTTTAGTAAGATCTTTCTTATTATGTGGTGTTTTCCTTCAATTATCAACTAAATCTCAAGGTTTTGTATGATGAGAGTACTATATTTGTTGTGATGATGAATTTCTCTGAAGTTTTATGTACATTTGACAATTTATCTTTATTGACTTTATGAATTTGATAGTGAAACTTTCGCATTATGTTTTCATCCTCTACTGCGCTGCAAGATTCGAGAGATGAGTTATGTAAGTATGTGGATGAAGGTTTTCTTTCTGCGATGCGAGATTCAAGAGATGAGTGACGTAAGTTTTTAACCAAAGTTTCTATATTTTTACTACGCTTTGATATTCGAGAGAGGAGATGCGTAAATACTTCATAAATTCAATATAGCATAGAAGGGAGGAAGAGATTCCATCTTCTTGCTAGCGCCCTTGATTTTTATTCTTCACAATATTCTCCAATCCTCCTAAGTTAGAGATGACTAGGGAATGAAGAATATAAAATTTTCTGATATTGAGAGATAAAGATTTCTACTTTAAAATTGTGGCAAGATAAGTTAATTGAATATTCTCGTAAAACATCATTCTAAATATTCATCACAATAGACATAGGAAATCAGAATACAAGACTGTTTTTTCCAAATTGATAAAAAGTATTTCTAGGAAATCATCATTTAGTTTTATTAGAGTTTTAATCTATTTTCAAAAATTCACTCTATTTAATCTGCTTGAATTTAAAGAAAATGTTAAAGTAGTATTTGCAAGCATTAAATTAGTCACTTCTCCATGGGAACGATCTTACTTTCATTATATTACTTGATCCAATACATACACTTGTGTATATTGCGTATATATATATATATATATATATATCTGTTTTCGGTGTATAAAGTTTTGGCGCCGTTGTCGGGGAGGTGCTAACTAATCTGTTTTATTTCATGCAATATTAGTAAACCCTGAGTATTTAGAGCTCAAGTTTTTGTTTGTATTTTTACTTAAATTTGAAATTCTGTTTAGTGCATGTCCAGATATCGAAACACTGAATTATTACCTTTAAATTCAGAAATTGAAGGTACTTGTAGACAAAACAGAAAAGCTTTTAGAATGTTCAATATTATTCATCCTGAGATGGATAATAACGCACAAGATAACATGAATGATAATGAGGGTCAAATAAACCCTAACGACCAAGTTGACTAAAATGATCAACAAGCTGCACCATGAATGACATGTCGTGACTATAATACACCCTTCAGAGGAGGTTTGCAATTTAGTATAGCTCGACCCACAATTATGGCTAATAATTTTAAAATAGACCTGGGATCAACTACCTGGGATCAACTAGTAGACATTTTTTTAAATAAATGTTTTCCACCCTCTAAGACGGCTAAGTTACTTAGGGACATAGCTACTTTTGTTCAAAATCATGGGGAAACTCTTTATGATGCATGAGAGCATTTTAAAGAGTTATTAAGGAGATGTCCACATCATGGTTTAGCCCAACACCAACAAGTTTCTATATTTTATAATGGGTTACAAACTGCTACGATGATTTTAGTAGATGGAGTTGCAGGTGGTTCTTTAATGAAAAAATATCCTGAAGATGCTTAAACTATATTAGAAGACCTCGCATCTAATAATTATCAATCTTTTGAAAGACAAGGAAATAGTAATCCAATGGGGATCCATCAAGTGGATTAAATCACATCTTTAGCCGCTAATTCAACATGATTAATAAAAAGTTAGATTCCTTATCTACACCTACACATAATGCACCACTCATAGTGGAGCAACTAAATCAAGTCCCAGAGGAAGCAAATTATATTAGTGGACAACAAAGACAAACACCAAATGTCTTTCTAAATTACTACCACTCTGAATGGCATAATCATCCTAATTTTTTGACAAGAAATAATTCGGGCATGAATCCACCATCGGGGTTCAATCAAAATTCAAATCTTTAACAAAATCATCCACCAAATAACCAAGGAACTTCTAGAAAATTAACTGATGAATTCATATTAGAAATTTTTCAGAAAAGTGATGCTAGGATGGTTGGTCTTGAATCTTTTGTATGGTTTTTAGAAACAACAATAGGACAATTAGCAAATGTATTAAGTTTAACACCGGTTGGATCATTGCCATCAAATACTACTCCAAATCCAACAAGAGAAGAACAAACTAAACAATGCAAGTCGATCATTTTAAGGAGTGGAGTAGAAATCCCAAGTGGGGATGGGTTGTTAGTGAAAGTGAGGGAGGAAGAAGAGAATGAAAGAGCAATAAAAATAAATGAAAATGAAGAAGAAAATCTGTTAGAGAAGAAGGAATCTTAAGTAGTAAAGGTGGAGCAACAAAGTAAAAATAAGAAAGACCAAATATATCCTCCACCACCATTTCCCTCTAGACTAAAAATAACAAAACTAGATAAACAATTTCAGAAATTTATGGACATTTTTAAAAATATTAACCATAAACATTCAGTTTGCCGAAGCACTAGAACAGATGTCTAGTTATGTTAAATTCATGAATGATATTTTGTCAAAGAAGAGGAAATTTGTTGACAAAGAAATAGTGGCCCTAACTGAAGAACGTAGTGTAATTTTACAAAAGAATCAACCCCCAAAACTAAAAGATCTAGGAATCTTTATAATACCTTGTAATATATGGGTCAAATTTTTTGAAAGAGCGTTATGTGATTTAAGGGCTAGCATTAATTTAATGTCACTATCTATTTATAAGAATTTAAGACTATGAGATTGAAAGTGCACAATGTAACCTTTGAGAATTCTCTAGAGGGGGTGAATAGAGATTTAAACTTTTATCCTAAATATGCACACACAATAAAACTTCTAACAACTATGCAATCAATAAATCCAATCCAGAATTAAATAAATGCAGAGTGCAGAAATAATAAATGGGGAAAGCACAGAGATCTTAAACACAGAGAAGACAAGATTTATAGTGGTTCCCCAAAATATGGGTACTCCACTCTTCTACCACCTTGGTAGGAATGCACTATAAGTGCCTGAGTCTTTTGATAAGGAGACTCTCAAAACCAGCAACAGAGTCTTTTGATAAGGAGACTCTTAGAACCATTAACTGAGTCTTTTGATAATGAGACTCTTTGAATCACTAAGTCTTTTGATAAGGAGACTCTTAGAACCAACTGAATCCTTTGGAGAGGGATTCTTAGGACTCTTTACAAAGTTACATAATAAGAGAAGAATAAAGAAGAAGAGGAAAATATAATAGGATTCTTTTGCTTGAATCCTTCTTCAACAATCACTCAGGATGTTGTCACTTGATGTTCTTCAGGATCTGTATAGGATGAACTCTTGCTTAAGATAGAGAAGAATATAAGAGTTATTTTGTTTGTGATCCTGATGATCTCTGTACTCTAGATGGCTTTTTGTTGTATATGTGGAAGAATAAGAAGCAGAGCCTTTTCGTATTCATGTACAGAGATGTTATTCTTTGTTCTTTTTGAGAGAGTTTTTTTTGCAAAACAAAGAAAACTGAATGACTCAATTGTTGTTGTTCTCTTCTTTCATCTGTATACTTATTCTTTGTTGAACAGTGTTTGAAATTGTTTCCTCTTCTGTTCTGTCCTCATAAGGAATATCCATTGGACAATAAGTATTTCTTTTTATTTCTGTTTCCTGACCCGTCAATCTAATTTGAATAAACTTCCAAGAATGTCTTTGTTGTCTTTTTGGTGTACTCCATTCCATTCTTAGCAATAAATAAGCCATTAGAAATTAGATTTTAGCATTTGATACCTTCTGGAAAATCATCTGAAAAGACAGCAGAAAACCTTCCATTTCTGTCTGTATTCGACGTAGCGTCGATTTCATTTTCCCTTTATTTGACGCACCTTTGAGTTCTTATAGAAGCAGCTTCGAAATCCTTCTTAACTCTGACTGAACTTAGATGTCAATGTTGCGTCGAATCCTTATCGATGTATCCATCGAGTTATAGACTTGGACTTTAAACTTCATCTTCTGCGTCGAATTCAAGTCAAAGTTGTGTCGACTTCTGATATTGCTTTGACAGACTCTTCTTCTGCGTCGAGTTCAAGTTAAAGTTGTGTCGACTTCTGATATTTCTTTGACAGACTCTTCTTCTACATCGAGTGCATCTTGACGTTGCGTCGACTTCAACTATACTTAAACTTCGGTATGAATTACTTCTATTTGTATTTGAAGTTGCTTTGATTTTAGTCAAAGTTGCGTCGATTTCTATTTGACGCAATTTAACTCTACTGAATTTTATACTTGTTTTGGACAGGTCTTGACACTATAGTGTGAGTGTGATATCCTAGGACATCTAATGACCAGATAACCCTCTCTATACAACATGGGTAATACATCCTAGATTATGAAATCACTTTAAGATAATTTATAAGATAAATCACAAGGGTGTTTTTCCCAATAGAGATATTGCTCCAACATCACTTACTCTTCAATGAGTCGATAGAACATTAGCATTTCCTATGGGTATTGTTGAAGATGTATTGATTAAAGTAGAAAATTCATTTTTTCCTTCTGATTTTGTTGTACTTGATATGGAGGAGAATAATGGTGTACCCATTATTCTAGGTAGGCCATTTTTAGCCACAGCGAGAACACTTATAGATGTTCAAAAGGTGAATTAACAATGAGAGTGAATGAAGAGGAAGTGACATTTAATAACCTCAAAGCCATTAAATTTCCAAATGATAAAAAAGAATGTCATTCCATTGAAGAAATATAAATACCTACCCAAATAATGAGTAATAATGACGACATAGAGCAAAAGCTTTTAACAATTTTAGCTAATGAGGAGTGGGAAGAAGACTTTGAGATAAATGAATGTGTGAAAGCTTTTGATACATATGAGCAGGTGCCTGTTTTTAAGAAATTTGAGACATTTAATATGCCAAGTGAATCAAAAAATATGAAACCTTCTATCCTTGAACCTCCAATATTAGAGTTAAAGCCTTTACCTAAAAATCTAAAATATGTCATTCTTGGATAAAGAAATACTTTGTCGGTTATCATCGATGCATCTTTAGAGCAAGTGAATGAATAAAAATTGCTTAAAGTATAACGTGAATTTAAGGGGGCAATGAGATGGACTATAGATGATATTCGAGGAATTGGCCCATTTATTTGTATGCATAAAATATTATTAGAGGATGATGTTAAAGGATCACATGAACATCAACATGGACTTAGTCCTCCAATGAAAGAAGTCGTAATGAAGGAAATAATTAAGTGGCTAGATGCAGGTATCCTTTATCCTATTTCTGATAGTAAATGGGTAAGTCCTGTCCAATGTGTACCAAAGAAAGGGGGAATAACAGTCTTAAAAATGAAAATAATTAATTAATACCCACTAGGACCGTAACGGGTTGGAGATTATGTATAGACTATGGGAAATTAAATAAATCAACTAGAAAAGATCATTTTCGTAAGTCTATGGGATAGTCTAATATTCACCTAAAGGGGGTGTCAATAGGTGATGTGGTCTTTTTGTAAACTTCTAGTGCGGAATAATTAAAGTAAGAAGACACACACACAATCATAGAAAAGTTCACAGCATAACACAGAAAGCTATAGTGGTTCCCCGATTTGGGTAGTCCACTTTCCCCCTTCGCCTATCTAGCAGTGTACTAGCCTCGACCACTTCCTCCAAAACTAAGATCCATAGATCTTATAACTCAGAGACAATGTATCCTACCTCAGAGGCATTGTCTGACCTTCTACCTCAGATCCCAAGGATCCCACAACTCAGAAGCACTAGATGGCTTCCTACCTCATGTAACACGGGACCATACAACTCAAAAGCTATAAATAGCCCCCTACCTCATGTCACACAAAACCTTACAACTCAGAAGCACTGTCTGGCTTCCTACCTCAGGTTACACAGGACTCTACAAATCAAATTCAACAAGTTGAATCCTACGGCCCAGATCTCGGAGAGATCTTACAGTTAAATAAAATTTGAGATACAAAATCTTTCGATAGACTCAGAATAATAGTACTTAGCAAATTTAGAGCCTTCTTGAAGTTTGATGTAGATTGGCTTTAACCTTGATCTTCTTGCACAGGACTTGAAAGAATCTACTTTAGTAAAGAATAGTTTCTCTACGCTTTCGAAGATCCTTCTTCCTCTTCTTGCCGATAAGAGATTTAGCTTTTTGTTAAATCAGCAAGATAAGTCAAACTCTTACTTATGAAGAAGAAACAGATTTGCTTCAATGAATGTCCTCTCCGTTCTTGAGCTTCCTGATTAGAATGCCTCTTCTTAAAGATGGTGTCAGCGAGCTCTACCTTTGATATTATGATTGAGGTAATTATTCTGAATCTTAAGATTAGGGTTTGTTGAAATTCGTCTTTTTTCCTTTTTATAAGGACCTTTGATAATGTTCACTTCCTCGGATGACCTTTATGTCAGAAATAAGGTTTCCATAAAGCTCAGCTTTGATTGGCCCAATCTGCGGTGGAAATAAATGATGTGATGCCAAAATCACGCTTTAATTTGAATTCTGACCTTTTCGCCATTCGACTAGATATCTAGTCGAATGCAATTCTTCTGGTCGAATTTGAACACTTCATAACAAGTTTAATCTTATGCACAAATCGTCTCGGTGACTTTGGTGGTCTACAAAATGATATTTCACTGCTTTAATCTTCTAGTCGAATTGTATATATGAATTGACTTGATGACCCTTTTATGGTTCACAAGATGATATTTTACTGCTTTGCTCTTCTAGTTGAATCTTCTACACAAATCGTCTTGATGACAAGACGATATTTTACTACTTTGCTCTTCTAGTCGAATCTCATACTTGAATCGTCTGATGTCCCTTTGTGGTTCACAAATGATATTTCACTGCTTTGCTTCTTCTAGTCGAATCTTTTGCATGAATTGATTTGATGTTTCTTTATAGTCTTCAAGATAATAACTGATTCCATCTATCTTCAACCAAAATGATTAAGCTATCTGGTTGAATCTGCTTTGCATACTTATGAAATGTCGTGTTGGTTCTTCGACGACATTTCACGTGACCTAGATGATATTTGAGATCACCTCGACGATAAAAGCCTCAGGCAAATTCTTCCTTCATTCAAGTGCTTCCAGATATCTATTGTATACCTCCAAAATGATATGAAAGCACATGAGCCTTGACAAGACAATATCATCTTGGAAAGTATACTACCAAGGCAATATTTAGAGATTGTCCTTCTTCTTCTTGATTAGACGATATGTGAGTAGTTGAGAGTTTACAAGATGATATCATCTTGGAGCTTATGGTCTTCAAGACGATATTGAGACCTTTACTCGACGACATTTAGACTCTCCAAGACGATATTTCACTTAGTTAATTTCTGAACTTCTCACTTAAGATCCTTTGCTTTAGCTCACTTGTTAAATCTTTATTCTTGATGATGATGAGTTAGTGACAAGTCTAATATAGTCTAGATTATAGGTCTACCTGATGTTTTGAACAATGAAGGATTACATTGGCAAAACTATGTCTGATGACACTAAGTCTAGCCCTATGTTTAGCTTGCACAGTCTAGTACCCGAAAGCAATACTCTAAAATAAATGAATCAAATACAAAGTATGTTTATCCTTGAGTTGAGGACTTCTTCAAAGCAGGAACTTTGAGGGCAAATTTCCCAACAATTTTCTGTTACCATTCATTGATCAAGTACTAGATAGACTAGTAAGGAATGAAAAATTTTGTTTCTTGGATGAATATTCAGGTTACAACCAAATTATGGTTGCACTGGAAGGTCAGCAAAAGATGACATTTATGTGTCCTTATGGAACTTTCGCGATTCGCAAAATGCCATTCAGATTATATAATGCCCCTGCCACATTTCAACATTGCATGATTTTTATTTTTACGTACTTGATGATGAAGGTATTGAAATTTTTATAGATAATTTTTCTGTGTTTGGGCAATCGTTTGATGAATGTTTGGAGGTATTAAAGAGAGTGTTAGATAGATGTGTTCAGGCTAACTTGGTTTTGAATTGGGAGAAGAGCAGTTTTATTGTACGAGAAGGTATTGTGCTTGGTCATAAAGTGTCCAATAAAGGTTTGGAAGTGGACCGAGCAAAAATAGAAGTCATTGAAAAGCTTCCTCTGCCAACGAATGTAATAGGCATACGTAGTTCTTTAGGTCATGCAGGATTTTATCGCAGTTTCATTAGGGACATTTCAAAAATATCTAAACTTTTATGTCTTCTCCTTGAAAAAGATAGTCCTTATATTTTTGATGATTGGTGATTAGAAGCATTCCAAACACTTAAAAAAGTCTAATTTAATCTCCTGATTGGTCATTACCTTTTATTTTAATGTGCAATGCTAGTAATTATGTAGTATGAGCAGTTTTGGGACAAATGTGTGATAAAGTTTTTCACACTATCTATTATGCAAGCAAAACGCTTATGAATGCTGAAATAAAAAATACAACCACGGAAAAAGAACAACTAGTAGTAGTCTTTGCTTTTGACAAATTCCGTTCTTATTTGATATACTCAAAAGTTATAGTTTATACTGACCAATCAGCAATTCGGTATCTAGTAGACAAAAAAGATGCAAAACTTAGACTTATTAGATGGGTTCTTCTTCTACAGAAATTTGATCTTGAGATCAAAGATCGTAGGGGGAAGAAAACTCAATTGCCGATCATTTATCACGATTAGAACATGAGTGTGAGAAAAACATCCATGTAAAAATTAGAGAAAAATTTCCTGATGAAAGAATATTAGCAATTATTGAAGGTAGTATTCCACGGTATGCGGATTTTGTAAACTACGTAGTTAGTAGAGTATTTCCCCTAGATATGGATTATCAGCAAAGGAAGAGATTTCTGCATTATGTGAAATCCTACCTTTTGGATACCCTTATTTGTTTAAAATTTGTGCTGATCAAGTTATCCTTAGATGTATACCGAAAGTAGAAGTTCAAAGTATTCTAGAAAAGGGGCATGCATCCCCATATGGAGGAAATTTCAGGGGAGAAAGAACTGCAATGAAGGTATTAAAACCAGGCTTTTACTGGCCAATATTATTTAAAGATGCATATATGTTTGTGAGGTAATGTGATAGATGTCAAAAACGGGTAACATGAAATGGGGGGCAAGTATACCATTGAATAATATTCTTGAAGTAGAAGTGTTTGATGTGTGGGGAATTTATTTTATGGAACCATTTTTGAATTCAAATGAAAATCTATATATTTTACTTGTCGTGGATTATGTTTCAAAATGGGTAGAAGATATAGCCACGCAGAAAAATGATGCAAAAGTTGTACTTAAATTTAAATCAAGCATTTTTACTATATTTGGTACTCATAGAGCAATAATTAATGATGGAGTTCACATTTTTGCAATCTACAATTTGAATCGCTTTTATTGAAATATGGAGTAACACATAAAGTTGTCCTTGCTTACCACCTACAAACCAATGGTTTAACTTAAGTTTTAAATAGAAAGATCAAGTCAATATTAGAGAAAACAGTAAGTGTAACTCATAGGGATTGGTCACAAAAGCTGAATGACGCATTATAGGCTTATTAGACTACATTCAAAACTCCGATAGAATTGACTCCCTACAAAATGATTTATCATAACGTGTGCCACTTATCTATTGAGTTGGAACATAGTGCGTACTGGGCAATTAAAAGGTTAAATTTTGACTTTTAGGAAATGAATAAGAAAAGACTTCTTCAAATTAATGAATTGGAAGAAATTAGATCAAATGCATACGATAGTGCTAAGCTATATAAGGAGAGAACGAAGAAATGGCAAGACTCTGGACTAGTTAAAGGGGAAACCAAAATGGGACAATTGGTCCTCTTATTCAACTCGAGACTAAGGTTTATTCCCGAAAAAATTAAAGTCTAGATGGCCATGTCCTTTTAGAGTGAAGGAAGTACAATCAAATGGAGTAGTAACTGTTGGGAATATTACCCTCAATGTTCCCTTGATTTGAAGAAGCTTCACACTCAATGCTAAGTACAAGTTGTATTTGATAAACCCTATTTTACATTATGTCTATGCAGGGTTAGGTCATTCCCAAGATATGAAATAATTTCAGTGGTTTACTGCCAAAACCACCAAGACGAGTTCACTGTCTCAGCTGAACCGCTTAGACATGGCCAGGAGCCGCTGAGAAGTTGTCTGGGCTAGTTGAGCTGTGGATAGAGAAAATCCGCTGAGATAACTGTCTGTCCCAGCGGATCCGCTGAGATGGGACAGAAGTAGCCGTTGAGATAGGAAGCTGTCTCAGCCCAACCGCTGAGACAGATTCAAATGTTCTGGCGGGTTTGCTTTTGGCGCAACACGTTGTAAAGCAAGATAGGATATTCCAATCACCTCCATACTATGTCAGGAGGACATCTGATAGCCGTTGAAGACTAGAGGAGTATAAAAGAATTAATTAGGGCTTTATAAAAGCACTCTAACTCCCTGAAGAAGATTATTCTACTGTTCCATTGACGGCAGCCCAGAAAGTTTTCTCTTCCTGCTTCCTGAAGCTGCAAGGAGAGAAAAGATTGTTCTTCTTGATTTATTCAAGATAAAACAAGTTGATCCTCATTCATCCTCTAAAGAAAAGGATCAGAAGAATCAGAGTTGAGGTCATTGGACTCATTCCTATTTCAAGACTGCTACAGCAGTTGTTCAACAACAGAATACCAAGGCTTGATATCTATTCTAGCTTCTGTTATAATCATCCATTATTATTTTCTGTAGGAACTTATCAGTTCTGAGATTGTAGGGCATCTTTGCCTGAGGGTGTAGGGTTGTTTGTCCTGAGAGTAGAGTTGAGAGTTCAGCTTGAGTGTAGTATCTTTATGAGATCTGAGATAGGGCTGTTGAGCCTGAGGTAGGGTTTGGGAAAACCTGAGAGATCCTAAGGGATCTGTGTTGTAAGCTTTTGGAGATGAATTTAGAGGTGTTGGCCTTGTCTAACTCATTGTTAGAAAGGTGGAGGATGAAAGAGGACCACTCAAAACACCCTTTTCAATGTGTGTTTTCTGTGTGCTTGATTTATTACTAACCTTAACTCAGAAAATAGCTAGGTTAAAGCCTAAAACAAGATGAAACCTATTCACCCCCCTTAGGTGATTAAGACTACATACTAACAAACTATCAAGTGGTATCAGAGGTAGGTTGGTCAAGAAGGACATAACTGTCTGACCAGATCCTATAAAGGAGTAGTCAAATCTGAATCCAATGGCCTCCACTGGATTGCAGAAGGAAATGGGATCCATGAAATTGCCCATATGCAACAAAGAAAACTTTGGCATATGGAAGCAGGGTTAGGTTGTTTATGGAAGCATCATACTCAAGGATCTACATCACTATAAAGCAGGGCCCCTTCACTTTTCAAACTGCCTCCACCATAGATCCAACAAGGAGAGTGGCCAAGGCTTTTAATGACTTGACCAAGGATGAACTTGCATTATTCACTATGGTCAAAAGAGCCCAAAACATCATTGTTAATGCAATTGATGACTCCACCTTTCAGAACTTGGTGCACTGCATAATAGCAAAGGAAATGTGGGATACATTGGTGGTGTATATGGAAGGGATAACTGAGGCGAGGGATGATAGAAAATCACTCCTCAATCAAGAATATGAAGCTTTCAGGCAGCTAAGCCAAGAAAGCATTTCCATATGCTATGAAAGGTTCTTTAGGATAGTCAATGAACTAAGAACCTATGAAAGAGTGGTCAGTGACTATGAGCTTAATGACAAGTTCCTAAGATCTCTAACTAGAGACTGGGACACAAAGATATATGCCATTAGGGAAGTGGCCAAGCTAGGTGAAACTCCCACCCATACACTGTTTGGGAAGCTGCTCTCTTATGAGATGCAGTTATCTGCAAGGAAGGAAGAGGACACTTCCACCAGGGCTCATGCAAGGGAGAGAGCTGTTGCTCTCAAAGCTAACAGCTCCAAGAAGAGCAAAGCCAAGATGGTGTCTCCTCCAAGGAGGACTGCTGAATCCGAGAAATCTGAGAACATCACCTCAGACAGCTCTTCATCTGATGAGGAATTTGCTGCCTTCTCAAGGCAGTTCAAGAAAATGATGAGGAGAAAGCAGTGGAAGAACAAGCCTTCCTCTTCCTCACATTCCAAGAAGGACCATAACAGATCTGAAAGACAGCACACCAAGGGTGAAAGGTATGAATCTAAACCTGGTAAACATGTTTCAAATAACATTATTTGATATTGCTGCAGTAAGCCTGGACATGTCATTGTTGACTGTCCAGTCAAGAGAAAGGAGAAAGGTGATAAGAAACATCATCACCAAAAGGATAGGAAGGGGGAAAATCCTTCCTAGCAAGGAACGGAAAGAGCTTGAGTGAATCTGAATCCTTAACTTCAGATTCAGATGATGAAGAGGAAGCCTACATTGGGCTATTTGCAGTAGAAAAGGATAATGATTTTCCTGTTGCCAAGATTAGAATCAGGGCCCCTCTATCACATTCAAACAGTAATATTGAGGAGGATGAAGATGATAAAGTTCAGCTAGGCCTCATGGCTATCACTGATGAGGAAGCCAGTCAGAACATTTCTGACAGTGAATAGGTACTGATTCATTCCATCTCTTCTTCTGATTATGAGACAAGCCCAGAATCTGAAGCACCTTCATCAATTGGTGGAAGTGATTCAGAAACTGAGGAAGATGTCAATCAATTGATTTACAAGTATGGTGCTCTCTTGGAAGCTCTGAAAAAGAGCAAGAAGCTGGCCAAGAGGCAAGCCCAAGAAATTGCTTCCCTTAAGATGGATAAGAAAGAGTGCACTGAGTCACCCACCGTGGTGGCTCAAATGTGTAGAGAGATAAGCCATCTAAAGGGGATAACAATTGCTCAATTAAGCACCATCTCCCTGAAGAACAAGGTCATCAAGGACCTTGAGGTGAAGCTTCTAAAAGAAAAGAGCCTAGTGGCTCAATTCTCCAAGCCCAAATCCGTGCTTCCAATTATTGACACATTTTCTTCTCAAACCAATAGAAGAGGACTTGGGTACAATAAAATGGAAGTAGGAGAAGGGAGTGGAGAAAAGAACAAGGACAGGGCTAAGCCTCATACCACCTTTCAAAAGGTATTACTTCCTTCTAACAGGTATGACCATGACAGTATGTATGGTCACTGGAAGAATGGAAGCTCCTATAGGGAGGGCATGGGAATGAGTGCTATGAAGGCTCCCCATGAAGAAATTCAAATGGCCCATCCTAGAATATTTGTATTTAGCACTTCAATTCCTTCATTCAAGAGTAAGGAAGCTAGCCCTTCCAAGTTTTGTTCAGCAAAGAAATTGGTTGCTGTTAAATATGTAGACAAATCCTGCTGCTCAGTGTCTGATGCCATTCAATCTTTCCTGGCTTCCAAGCCAAAGCAAGCTGATTCCATTAAGACAAAGGGTGCCAAGTATATTTACAGGTTAACATTCAGCCAGATTATAGCTGAAAGAAACAAGAAAAATGTTGTTGTCTCCCCTCCTGAACACAAGCATATTGATGCTCTCTCCTCAAGATATGTTCAGAAGAGGAGATACAATATTCATGAATGTTGGTATTGTGGTAAGGTGGGACACTTTGCCATAGACTGTTGGCACAATCCCAATGTTCCAAGTGCAAAGAAGAGCATTCCTGCAAAGTGTGCAGCAAGTGTGAGATTAGCTTATCATGCTAACAAGGACCTAGGACCCAAAATTATTTGTGCTCCTAAGGGTAAGTAAACTCCTTCTTGCAGGTGAGTTCAAGTACCAGTCTTAAACAAATATGGTACTTGGACAGTGGGAGCTCAAGGCACATGACAGCTACCAGGAGTCTTCTACAGGACTACACAGCTGTGAAGAATGGACCTAATGTCATCTTTGGTGGATCTGAAAAGGGAATCACCAAAGGATATGGTATGATCTCCAATGGCATAGTTTCAATCACAAGGGTAGCTTAAGTAGAAGGTTTGCAACACAACCTTGTAAGCATAAGTCAACAATGTGATTTAGGCTATGTCATTGAATTCCACAATGACAAGTGCTTGATCAAAAAGTCTAATGACTTATAGACCATTCTCTCAGGCACTAGGAGTGGGAATGTTTTTTGTTTAAACTTTATATGCAATAATTCTCTATCATCTGTATGTCTTGTGGCCAATGAAAGTGAGTCTCTTTGTGTTCAATGACACAAAAGACTTGCCTACATTAACTATAAGACAATGTATATACTATTCTCTACAAACCTTGTTAGGAATAGTCCAAACTTAAAATTTATTAAAAGTGGTCCCTGTCATGCTTGCCAAATGGGTAAGCAAACAAGGGCCACCTTTAAAAGAATTGGCTCCAAAGACACTAAAAGATGTCTATATGTATTGCACATGGACTTGTTTGGTCCTTTGCCAATTCAGAGCCTAGGTGGGAAATTGTATACTTTGGTGATTGTTGATGATCACTTAAAATATACATGGGTAGTCTTCCTTAAGAAGAAGTCAGATACTTTAAACATCTTTATAAACTATGTCAAGGCAATTCAGAATGACTTGCAATGTTCTGTGGTCAGGACTAGAACTGACCATGACACAGAATTTCAATCTGAAGCCATGACAAGGTTTTGTCAAGAATTTGGTATCACCCAAGAGTTCTCCTCCCCAAGGACTCCACAACAAAATGGTGTGGCTGGGAGGAGGAATATAACCTTGATAGACGCTGGGAGAACATTGCTTAGTTACTCCTCACTCCCCGAATACTTCTGGGCTGAGGCAGTCAATACTGCATACTATGTTCTCAATAGGGCTTCCATCAATAAGGTTCATGGAATTACCCCTTATGAGATTCTGAAAGGTAAACAACCAACAATTTCATACTTTAGAATCTTTGGTTCAAAATGCTACATCTTAAACAATGGAAAATCTCAGTTAACAAAGTTTGCAGAGAAATGCAATGTGGGGGTTCTTGTTGGCTATAGCTCACATAGTAGAGCTTATAGAGTTTACAACAAGAAAAATCATGTTGTATAAGAGTCTATGCATGTGGTATTTGATGAGACCAGCCTAATCTATAAGGGTTGGTCTAGCCCTTCTGTTTTGATAGGAAGTGGAAAGGAACTGGAAAAGATGTCTTTACAAGACATGCCCAGTAGCAGCAAAGCCTATACAGATGCTGCAATTTCTGAAGAGGAAGAGGTGCAGGCTGCTGAAGAAACTGCTGAACCATTCGAAGAATTATAGCAAGCTGAGGACAGGTTGCCTGCAACTACAAGACACCTAAGGGATCATCCAAGAGAACAAATCATTGGAGATCAAAACCAAAGTGTACTAACTAGAAGCATGGCTCATAATGAGGCCCTATTCTTGAGCTTCTTATCACAAATGGAGCCCAAGAAGTTTGAAGAAGCCAACCAAGACACGTTTTGGATTCAAGCCATGCAAGAAGAACTTCTTCAATTCAAAAGATGCAAGGTATGGAAGCTCGTGCCAAAACCTCACGGACACAACATTATTGGCACCAAATGGATTTACAGGAACAAGTTGGATGAAAATGGAGTAATCATCAAAAACAAGTCTAGATTGGTTGCCAAGGGCTATAGACAAGAAGAGGGAATAGACTTTGATCAAACCTTTGCCCATGTTGCAAGGTTAGAAGCAATTACGTTATTCCTTGCCTATGCTGCCCACAAAGGGTTCAAAGTATATCAAATGGATGTCAAATCAGCTTTCCTCAACGGTGACTTGAAGGAAGAGGTATATGTTGAACAATCATCAAGTTTTGTACATCCAACCCTCTCTTCCCATGTGTATTTACTTAGAAAAGCATTATATGGTCTAAAGCAAGCCCCTAGGGCTAGGTATGAGACCTTGTCTAGCTTTCTCATCAAGAACAAGTTCTTGAGGGGAAAGATATATAGTACATTGTTTCTTAGGGAAACTGTTGGAACAACCCTATTACTAATTTGGGCTAGGATCACTATCTGTGGTTAGGACTCAAGTGGACCCAATGTATAGTCTTAGGGTCAATGTTTAAGCTTGTCTGGGTTAGCTAGAACTTAGGAAATTCTAAGTTTTCTGTGTTCGACAAACTCCTTCCTGAGTTCGACAAACATCGTTTATCAGTTCTACGAATTTGATCCTCAGCTCAACGAAATCGGTCTTCCAAGCCAGCTCAACAGATTTTATATCTCAGTTCGACGAACTCCTGATTGAGATCGACGAACTCAGTGTTCTGTTCGACGAATTAATAACTCAGTGTTCAGTTCGACGAACTCCTAATTGAGATCGACGAACTCAACTTTCTGTTCCACGAAATTCCTTTGAGCTTGACAATTTCTGAAGAATCAATTATATCTTTTCTCTGAACTCAGATCGACTATCCAGCAACGAATCTATTTATATATTTGGACTTATTCATTATCAGATAAGACAAGATTTCTGCTTCCCTTTTATATATTCATTTCTATTCTCTTCTTTCGATAATCTAGCCGTTAACATATTTTGGAAAAGGAAACTTTCATAGAAAAGGAATTAAAGTTATTGCAGAGTTGCTATTGCAGTCCCAAGAAAGATTTAATTCAGTTTATTCTATTCCTTATCAGAAGATTTGAATTTTCAAATCAGAATATATACCTAAAAAGGGATGAATCAGTAGAAAAGTAGAAGAGAGATTTACATAAAGATAAGGGATAAGATATACAAGAGTATATACAGATACAACAGATATAGAAGATACTTGTGAAATACTCAGAGCATACAGAAATCTTCATTTACAGCAGCATCTTCATTTTCTGAGAACATCAAAAATTTTCTCTCAGTTTTCATCTGCCGATTCTTAGTCTTCTTCATCCAAGAGAATGCTTCACCAACTGTCAACAAATTCTATCAAATAGGGGGAGCTTTACAACAACATCATCCACTAGTCTTCTCTCTGATCTTATTGAGAGAGAAGAACTTCATAAACTCTTTTTTTTCTTCATTTTACCCCATCTTGTACAGGGTTTAACTCCCTTCATAAGTTAATCTTTGGTGGCAGGGTACCTGATCAAAAACCTGTGGTTTGGTTTGAGCACCTGATCAAAAGCCCGGTGGTGATAGGGCACCTGATCAAAAACCTAAGTGGATTCCTACCAAGGGTGGTAGAAGAGTAGATGTACCCAAGTTGATTGGGGAACTACTATAGATCCTTATGTCTTTGTTGTGTTTGTGTTTTCTTTCTGTACTGTGTTGTGTTTATTGTTTTGATTTTATACTCACTTAATTACACATACCTATATCATTATTCTAATTTCGCTATAAACTAAGTTAAAACTTTTAATACTCTATTCACCCCCCCCCCCCCCTCTAGAGTAAATCTAAGATCTAATACCTCACTTTCAATTGGTATCAGAGGTAGGTTGATTGGTTACACAAGCTAACACCTGAATCCAAAGATAAATTAGATCTTAACTTCTTCTAGAGTTTTATTTTTCTAAAAACTCATGGCACTGAAAAAAGATTACTCAAGCACAAGACCTCCTATGTGCAATCTTAACAAGTTTGCATTATCGAAAGCAAGGATAAAACTATATATGAACTCTATTGATGAAGATATTTTTAATTCTATTTTGACAGGACCTCCTACTCCATCAGCAACAACAAGTAATGAAACAGCAACCAACACTAATGATGTTCCACCTCCTGAGTGGATAGATGCTTATAAGAAACAAAGGAATGTAGATGCCAAAGCTATGAACATCTTGGCACAGACCATGTCTGATAACATATTCCAGAAGGTTGTGGACTGCACCTCAGCCAGAGACATCTGGAACTCTCTCAAGAACATGGTTGATGGATCTGCAGATGAGAGAAAAGACAGGAGATCTCATTTCATCTCCCAATATGAGAACTTCAAGAAGAGAGATACTGAAACAGTTGCATATATATATAACGTCTCATCATCAATAAGCTAAAGCCTTTGGATAAAGTGATCACAATCACTGAAGTAAATGATAAGATCCTAATGTGCTTCCCCAGCACATGGGACTCAAGGATCTGGCCAATCAAGGAAGCCAGAAGCCTAAATGAGATCTCCACTGAGACCTTATTAGGCAAACTAAAATCCTATGAGCAGCTCATCAAATCAAGAGAAGCTGAACAGTCTACCACCTCTCCATCCACCAAAAAGAAAAGAAGCATTGCTTTTCAGGCAACAGAAGAGGAATACAAAGCTCTAGGAGAAATGGAGTTCATGAGCCTCCTAGCCAAAAGACTCTACAAAATGGCTAGAAAGGACATCAAAAAGAAGAACTTCAGATCCAAGGAGAAACCAAGGTATGACAGAATACATTCTACAGAAATTATCTGTTTTGGTTGCAGGAAGCCTGGACACATCCTACCTGAGTGTCCAAAAAATCAAAAGAAGGACAGAAGAAAAGAAAAGGAAGAAAAGAAACACTCCAACAAGCCATCCTCCCACAAACATAAACACAAGGGAAGGGGCTTTGTAGCTGAGACATGGAGTGAGACTGAATCAGAGTCATCATCCAGCTCCTCTGAAGATGAAGATGATTCGAATGAAAAGGATCTATGCATGATGGCTATCCATGACTCAAGCAGTGATTCAGAACATGCATCATCATCCAGCTCAAGTGATGATGAAGATGATGCAGATGAAAGAAGTTTTTGAATGATGGCTATCAATGCCTCAGCAAATAATTCTGATGAATCAGAATCTGACACTGATAGTGATCAGGTAATTTCTACTTTTAATTTCACTTCAAATTATTTTAAAAATGAATTCAAAACTCTTTGTTTAGATTTAATTAAATCTGAGGAGATAATTTCCCTCAGAAGTAAGTTGGTTTAAATGAACCAACTGACTGAAGATAATGTCAATCTTAAGAAAGAACTGGCTGCCTCCAAAGAACATATTGTTCTCATTGAGAACAAATTATCTGAGGCAAAAAAGTTTGAAGAATCCCTCAATGAGAGAAGCATCAAACTGATGGACATCACAAGCACTGTAAATGCCAGACTCAATGGCAATCTGGGCTTGGTTGCATCATCAAGTCAGCCATATCTTCTTAAGAAAGACATTCTATCTACTCCAGTGAAATTCATTTCTGTCAAAGTCAAAGAGGCGGTAGAAGTAGGTAAGAACATCTCAAGCAAGGCTGTTAAGAACAAAAGAATTCAAAAGCATTCGTCGAATGGTGCTCGACAAAAGCACATGAATTCGTCGAACGGTGATCGACGAACGCTGAATACAAATTTTCAGTATAACTATCCTTCGAGCGGCGCTCGACGAAATAACTTCAATTCGTCGAATGGCGATCGACGAACTCAGCCAAGTTCGTCAAACGAAAAATATACTGCATTTTTATTGAATTCTCATTCTCAACATACTAAGAATCCCTTCACTGAGTGGATTATTCCTCCTAGGAGATATCATCCACAAGGCTATAAGGATCAGCCTGGGATTTCTTACATTTCTGAATTTTGTGGTAAGACAAAAGGACCCAAGATAGTCTGGGTCAAGAACAACTAGTGCATTTTCTGTTTTGCAGGTACAAAGCTATCCAAAAATAGAGGAACATTGGTATTTGGATAGTGGCTGCTCTAAGCACATGACAGGAAATAAGGCCAATCTAAGAAATTACAAGGCAAAGCTTTGACCCAAAGTAATTTTTGGAGACTCCAACTGTGGACAAACTAAAGGATATGGAAAAGTCAGAGTTGGAGCAGTTACCTTTGAAGAGGTAGCATCTGTCAAGGGTCTCAAGCATAACCTCATTAGCATAAGCCAGTTATGTGATGAAGGTTATCAGGTAAATTTTAATCATTCCTTATGTCTTATTACCAATAATAAGAACATCAATGTGTTATCTGGTATTAGACAAGGAAATATATATTTAGTCAATTTTGATTCTACCAATTCATACATTTGTTTATTTAATTCAATAAGTAAAACAAATGAGTTATGGCATAAAAGGCTAGGACATATGAACCTTAGAACTATCTCTAAGCTCTCCGAGGACAATCTGGTAAGAGGGCTGCCTTCTAGTTCATACAAGAAGGAAGGACTCTGCAAGGCTTGTCAACTAGGAAAGCAGACCAAGAGTAGTTTCAAATCTTTATCCAAGAGTGATTCACCTAGGATTCTATACTTGCTGCATTTGGATCTCTTTGGACCCACTGCAATACAGAGCTTAGGAGTGAAACATTACACTTTAGTTATTATACATGACTTCTCTAGATTCACTTGGGTGTTCTTTCTTAGGAACAAGTCTGACACCTTCAGTGTTCTGACAGACTTTCTCAGGTCCATCAAGATTGAGTACTCTACTCTAGTTGCAATGATCAGAAGTGATCATGGCACTGAGTTTGAATCTCATCTGATAAGAGAATTCTGTGGAAAAGAAGGGATCAGGCAATGTTTCTCTGCTCCTATAACTCCTCAACAAAATGGGTGCCTGAAAGGAAAAATAGAACATTACTTGAATCAACAACTACATTGCTTGCTGTTGCTCACTTGCCACTCTCTTTTTGGGCAGAGGCAGTGAACACAACAAATTATGTGTTAAACAAGAGTCTGATACACAAACTTAAGGGTAAAACACTCTAAGAATTACTTAAGAATAAAAAGGCTAAGGTTAACTATTATAAGATTTTTGGTTGTAAATGCTATATGCATAACAATGATAAGAAATATCTAAGGAAATTTGAAGCAAAATCTGCTGAAGGTATATTCCTTGGATACTCTCTTTCTAGTAAAGCATATAGAATTTATAACAAATCAACTCTTAAGATAGAAGAGTCCATGCATGTTTCTTTTGATGAAACTAACATATTGAATGAGTAGAGGAATACCCCCTCTACCAAAGATATTTAGCAGGCACCAGCTCTATGTGAAGAGCTTAATGGATTGGATCTACAGAATAAAGACTCTTTACTCCCATCAACTCAAACTATTGAAGACAGAGAAGAAGAAGATAATCAAGAAGATCTTGCTGATAATTCTAATCAAGTGACAGCTGATCAAATCCCTCAAGAGGAAACTCTTGCTGAACACATTCCTACTGTTGATCACATCACAGTTAGAGATCATCTAATATCCCAAGTTATTGGAGACATCTCAGCAGGTGTTCAAACAAGACATCAACTCAACCAAAATCAGATGCATACTTGTTTCCTATCACAAATTGAACCTCAATCCATAAAAGATGCAGAACAAGATCCAAACTGGATTCTTGCAATGCAAGAGGAACTCAATCAATTTGAAAGGAACAAAGTCTGGATTTGGTTCCAAGACCAAAGGGCCATCCAGTTATTGGCACCAAATGGGTCTTTAGGAACAAGCTAGATGATCAAGGCTTAATAATCAGAAATAAAGCCAGATTGGTAGCCCAAGGATACTCTCAGGAAGAAGGGATTGATTATGATCAAAATTTTGCTCCTGTTGCTAGACTTGAAGCTATCAGGAAATTTCTTGCATTTGCTGCTTTCAAGAAGTTTAAAGTCTATCAGATGGATGTGAAGAGTGCATTTCTAAATGGAGATATCAAAGAAGAAGTATATGTGGAACAACCACTAGGTTTTATCTCTCCAACTCACTTTTCCTATGTTTTTAAGCTTAATAAAGCTTTCTATGGTCTCAAGAAAGCTCCCAGAGCATGGTATAAGACCCTAGCTAATTTTCTGTTAGAGAACAAATTTTGTAGAGGCAATGCTGATAAAACTTTATTTTCCAGAATACATAAAAATCAAACTTTACTAGTTCTAATTTATGTAGATATTATTTTTGACTCTACTGATTCAAATTTATGCAAAAGGTTTTCTGACTAATGCAGTCCAAATTTGAAATGAGTAGTATGAGTGAGTTATCTTACTTCCTTGGCCTTCATGTAAAGAAAACACCTAATGGCATATTCATATCAAAATCCAAGTATGCTAAGGAATTAGTGAAAAGATTTGGTATGTCTGATGCTTCTTCTATGAAAACACCCATGCCCTCCAATGTTGTTATAGACAATAATGAATCAGGAAAACCTGTTGATCAAAAAGTGTATAGAGCAATTATTGCATCTTTACTTTACTTAACAGCTAGTAGACCAGACATAATGTTTGCTACATGCATTTGTGCTAGGTTCAAAGTTAAACCCAAAGAATCTCACCTTATTTTATTAAAAAGAATTTTGAGATATATAAAGGGTTGTCCAAATCTAGGACTTTGGTATCCAACTGCATCAGAATTTGAATTAACTGGATTCTCAGATTCTTATTATGTTGGATGCAGAGTAGACAGGAAAAGCACATCAGGAACTTGCCAGTTCCTTGGTGATAAGCTTGTGTCTTGGTTTTGTAATAAACAGACATCTGTGTCTACATCAACAGCTGAAGCAGAATATATTGCTGCTGGCAGTTGCTGCTCACAGATTCTGTGGATACAAAATCAACTCTTAGATTATGGTATCAACTTAAATAAATCAATTATATTTTGTGACAATACTAGTGCAATATCTATAGCACAAAATCCAGTACTCCATAGTAGGACTAAACACGTAGAAATTAGGCACCACTTTAGCAGTTTAACGAAGCCCAAGGCTCTTTGACTTCTGTTTTTATTAGGGTTAGTCGAAATCCGTTCTACGAAAGCTTGCGCCTTTCTCCGATCTCTTTCTTTATAATCAAATTTTGATTCCATTTCGTCTTTGCGCCTACATAACTTGCTCTTTCCTCCCTACAGTTCCTTTGCACTTGATCGTTTTCTCTTGCAGGTATTCATAGCAATCTCTCAGGCAGTGATCTCTTCAATGAAGTTTGATGCAGGTTTTGATATAGATATGGAATCTTTCGCTCATTCTGACCAGATTTTCTAAGACATTCTTCAACTCTTTGAAGAACAACAGTTAAAGAAGCTTATGACTACAGAGATAAAGCTTCCAGTTACTGAAATCAAGGAATGGGTACACTCTATTCAGTCACTGAATGCAACAACCATGTCAGGAACTATCTCAGGAAACCAGGTTTCTTTTCCCCCAGAAATTTTAACAGATGTTTTTGGATTGATAAATGGTGATGATGATTTGGACATTACTTCTGATGAGTTTAATATTGAATTTGATAAAATGGGTCACTCCAGTGGAAACCCTAATCATCTTCTGAAAAAGAATTTGTCTATTGAATACAAATTCTTAGCTGATAATATTGTTGGCAAGGTTTTACTGGGAAAAACCTCTGCTCATGACAATATTACAAGGCACCAATTTATGTTGATGGTGGCCTTAGTAGAAAAGAAGCTGGTCAATTGGGGATTGATTCTTTTTGAAACCATCAAGAAGAAGCAAAGCAAAATGAGTGTTTGCTTTGGCAGGGTCTTAGGCATTGTTCTTCAAGCAAAATGCCCAAAGCTGTTGGTGTCACCAACAGTTTTTATCAATGCAAGCAAGAGGCTGACTTCAGCACTCTTTGGTAAATGGGAGAGAGTGATTCCCAAAAGGACTTTAAGGGCAGAAACTTCTAAGCAAGCTTCTGAGAGCAAAAGGACTGATACATTCACTCCCTCAACCCTACCAGAAGTTCCTCTCTCTGAATCTTCAACTCCCCTCCCTTCTCAACCTCTTCAGAACACCACTACTGAAGAAGTTCTTCCCTCTAATTATCTCATAGACACTCCTTCCTCATTGCCTTCTTATCCTCCTCTCCAGACATATCTGTTTGTAGAGTTTCCATCATCATCTATTCCAGATGAAGATTCTCTTCCCCCCTTCATTTTGATGTAGGCCCGACCAAATCGATCCTACACGGACGACGAAACAACGACTCTAGTTACGTTCCACGCCCTCTTTACCACACACTAACGAAACGCAGCAGTCACAAATTATTTTTATTTATCTTTCACGCTAACGTACGGGTAGCCACACCACACTTGGTTCGGTGAATGGCTATAGGCCAAAATCCGCTCAGGCTAAAAGGAATAATATTGATTCCGACGAGCTTAGAGTTGTACCAAAACAGATCCACCAAAGAAAAACACGATTCGAAAGTGGTAGGATCTATCCCAACTAGAAAAAGAGCGAGGGTCGCCAATCCTCTCGAGAGTTATCGGAAAACCAAACGAAAACCACAGAGCTATTATAAAAATTACCGCGATAATTAAAGCTTCAAAAATCCACGCAAAAATCGTCCACCACAAGACTATCAAAGAAAGGAAGATATCTTGAGTAGTAATTTTCATTACCCCTCTCAAAAAAGTAGATCTGTGATGTTGGATCCACAAGAAATGATCGCCTTCCGTCGAGATCCACGGGAAGCGCACCGAAGATGAAGAACACGTCTGTCTTCCCCACTTCACGCCGTAGAAGATCACCAAAGCCTTTCCTTCTTGCACGAGAATTTTTTTTTTGGGGCCGTGGATGAAAGGAGAAATAGAGAGATGAAAGGTGGTGGAGGAATAGTGTGGAGGAGAGAATATGGCGGCCGAACCTTAGAAGTAAGGGGAAACCCTTAAGGGGCAGCGACAATGAGAGAGGAAGAGGGAGAGAGAAGTTTAGGTTTTGGGGGGAAAATTATAATTTTCAACTTCATCAAAATCTAAAGCGGGGTTTTAAGATGGAAAAACAAGCAAGGTGTAAAAATATGTGAACCAAATGAAGGCTCTACAGTGGGAATCCGTTTGCCATCCTAGAACTAAAGCGATCTTACCATGGGTATACCAATTTTATGCGAGAGCCAAGCTAGCTTGCGGATGGGGGTAAGGTCTTCGTTAGAGGAAAGAATGTATGTTTTTCTGCATAGGTTATTAATGACTATTTTGATTTGGAGAACCACGACCCCAACAAGTACTGTATAATGCAAACAAGTGTTCCTCCAAATGTGATGGCTGCACTACTTTGTGTAAGATCTCTTTTCTCAAAACCCGTTCGGGTACTTGAAAACTCGAACCTCTCTCGTATCGCACGGTCAAGGTGGATATTCGCCCAGAATCGCTGCCTTGTGGTGTCACCAACACTCGGGTTGGCCAACACCGCTCAGCACTGACTCTGTCGGCTATACAATCATAAGTAAGTAAATGCCAAAAGAAAGGGGCATGTCCATATGTCACAACATCATATAACTATATAATGAAACAGAAAAATGTCCACAAAGGAAAAGTACAAGATATAAGGGTGGATGCCCGAATACATATCCAAAAGAAAGTACTTTCCCTCTCACTACAAAACATGCGGAAACTACAAACTAACTATCAACCTGTCCGGTGGTAGTATACTGCAACTGCGGTTCAAGTACATCTCTCTTGTCCTACTGCACACGGGGTAGCTCCTTCTCCTCAGACTCCTTCACGGCCACATCCGACCGTTAGTCATAAAGACTAAGTCGTTTTGTCCTCGCCTCCCCCCACGACTTCTAGGCACTAAGTGAGAGGAAGAAGCGGAGGACAAATAAGGGGTAAACAAGAAGAGTGACGTGGCACTAACTAGCAGTACATAAATATAAACAGTAGAGCTAACAGTAACAAGGTATAAGTAAAGAGCATGTCAGTAAGTGCGGTAACTAGTAAACAAGTAGAGGCAATATAGTGAACAATAAGTAAGTAAAGGCAGTGCAGTAACATAAACTATCTACCATCACAGATTCGTACCATAACTTATATGAACGCCCATACGACATATAAGTTAAGATGTCCAGGTAACCCATCATATAAAAGAGCTCATACTAATTTATATGATGGGGGTATGCTAATGTGTATGTTATGCTATGCTATGTTTATGATGACTTAATGTATTTATGCAATGTGACTCACCCACACGACTCTATGCGCACAGACCTTTATAGTTCCCAATTTGTTTGAAAGGAAGCCAACCTTTCGGGTACCGACCGTCGTGGCTCACGGTGGCAGTGGATCGGGCACCCCACATCCTAGGCGGGTATGGTCACTACCAAGCCTAGACCTCATGTACGCCTCAACGCTAAGAACACAACAGCGGAGCTCCTGCGTACTCTTGCTGGAATCCACCAGACTTTAAGGCCGGGGTGGGTTATTAGGGATTGTCCTCCAGACCGCGGTACTCAAACTTACCGGCCCTTTAAACCTCACCATCACCTGAGTCAACGTACTACCATCGGTGACACGACTAGCTAAGTACCGAAGACTCGCCACTATTTGAATAAGTAACATGTGTTAACAAGTCCACCCGAGCTTCCGGCTCAGGGACTAACACACAAGTTGATCCAACCCATCTCCTTCCCGAAGGAGATCCATACTAGTTTGCAGACCTACTTAGGCTACTCTTGCCTACAATTTAGTTAGTGTTATATTAGGGTGAATCTTGGACTTCCCGCGGTGTACCCCGTAAAGGGGTTCCCAACGGTACTACGGATTCAATGGGCTCAACCACACCGTCCTCCTCAAGACAAATTACTTTAGTTGGTGATTAACATTTGGTTCACCGCTCATTATTTCATATACTTAAAGTGACTTAGCTCAACACCCGTCCCACCCAATTGGGTTGGACGTACCTCCATACCTCATACACTGACCCTAGCACAAACTCACTGCTAACCCTAGGTTTGACCCTCCTTGAATCATTGTGAGTTGTCACTCAAATACTGAATGGATATAAGATCTAAACACTACTTAGGGGTCTGAATAGTCTAAAATTCAAAATTCTGTTTTTATTAATCGCAGACCACTAAGTTGAACTAACCTCAATCCTCATAAGGGAATCCTTCTAAAGACTCATCACCAAAGTCTGGTATAATTATCCTAGGCTCCCACTGACCTTAATAAAATATGTTACAATTTCCATAATTTTCCATATTAATTTGGTATTTATTATAATTTAAAGTAGTTCAGGCCTTAAGTCAAATTACACATGAACTACCCTCAAAATGCTTCTACATGCCACATGAAAATTATCAGTAAAGTAATATCCCATAGCAAGGTGGTTCACTGAGTTCCATGACCCTAGGATGTCATTTGGCCTACTAAACAATCATAGTTGTGTAATTACCAAAATGCCACTATAATTAGTAAAAATAGTATTTCACGTCTGAAAATTCTACAAAAATTACCAAGTGTCCAGATGGGGATCTAGAGTTCTCTGCCAAAGGATTATGTCATTACCATATGATTTGACATTTTAGAAAGATTTAACTTCCAAGTGTTGTAAATACCAATTTCTACATGAGGTACAAGAAATACCAATCTACAGGCTTCCAAATAATTATCATGGGTAAATATTAACATCAAATGACAGATAACCAAGTTTCATAATCTTGCCCCATGATTTTAATACCTACATAATCATCAAGGTGGAGGAGGCTAACTCACTCAACTCCTCAAAATGGCATAAGCCCTAATTTGACCCTTAAAGGCCCTCCTTAGGGTTTCCTATTTTCCATAGCAAATCAACTCCAAATGGAGTGAAAATTTAGACAGGCACTACTCATGTACTAAAGAGCATGCCACCAAAATTTGGTGTCATTTGGACATCATATGCTCCAAAAATCAACATAATTTAGAAATCCTAATTACCACAAACACCCTAGGTAAAGGTGCTCATCAAGGGCTGTCCTTTGGGAAGGGGGTGCCCCTAGGGTATACCTACCCATGGTTAAAATCTCAGCCTCAAAGCTTGAGGGATTTGGGCTAGGTAATTAATTTAGTGGACTGACCTAGTGTAGGACCAGTCCTAGTAAAACAGCTCCCTAGGGAGCTGTGAGTCACCAAATGACTTGAACTTAAGCCCTAATGAAATTCAAGACCAAGGCCTACAACTTTCATGTTGGGCACTTTTTCTAATTCAGCCAAAAAGAGGCCTTAATTAATATTTGAAGTGGCTGGTTAAATAGGGGCAGAAAATCCAATATAAAGAATTAAATTAATACACAGAAATTAGGATCAGCACGGATCTTGAAGCAGATCCAACCCTCCCCCTTCATCTTCTTCCTCCAGCCAACGACTGAGATTTGCCCGTGCTGGGCCAACTTTCTCCTCCATTTCCCGGCCACCTGGTGGCCACCACGGCCGGCCACCACCTCCACCACCTTTGTGGTGGTCGGGGCTACAACTTCCCGGCGACATGGAGGCCGGAGGAGGCATTTTCCGGCGATCCTAGCATGTCCGAAAATCACCAAAAATCCATGGTTTTGAGATTTTGATTCCGACCAAATTGAGCCCGAACCTTCAAATAAAATAGATAGGAAGCTAGCATAGAGGGAGAGGAGGAGAAACGAACCTTAAAGGGGGCTTGGCGGCGGCGGCGGCGGTTGGCCATGGAAGTGCTCCTCTCCGGCGACCTTGCCCATTTCTTTCATTCTCCATGAAAAGCTTCGATCCAAGGGTCGATTTTGACTGCTTGCCAGCTTCTGAAGCTAATGGGATGGATAGAATGGGGTGGGGAGGAATGTATACCCGGTTTTGAACTTAGGTGCTCACGAGTTTGCATGGTTATCACCATGGCTGCAACCCCTTGTACCTCCTGCTCCTCCAGCAATCAGCCAGGACATTTCCCAAGCCCCAAGAGTGATTGGCTTGGGTGAAAAGGTGGTCAAGCTTTTGCTTTCTCTTTTTGTCCCCTTACTCTCTCTCTTCCTTTTGCTTTTTAATGAATCATGCACACATATGACCTTTGCCTTTCATAACCAGGTGCCATAGGGTATTAATTTGATGAAGATATTTGGTGGGGTCACTTGGTTTGAGCTTGGTTCAAGTGTATGAGGGCTAAGTCACTTATTTTGGGCTATGTTGACCATGATTGACCTAGGGTTGACTTTGGTCAACAAGGTGAGTGGGTTGACCCCACTTGGGGGTCATGGGTCCCTTAACTTCACCCAACATTGGTTGGTCCGTGGTGGGGCCCCATTTGGGCTAAATTAGCCTTAAGGTGTGATTTTGACCTAAATTAAGCTAGAGTTGACCTTGGTCAAATTGGTCAATTAGTTGACCAAGGGATGGGAGTCTCAGGTCCAATGAGTTCCTTAAAGTGTTTAGAGTGTGGTGGTAAGGTTAATTTGAACATCTGGGGTCAATTGAACCCTAATTGACTTAGTTTGGTCAGTGCTGACCAATATTTGACTTTGACCAAATTCATGCAATTGGGTCCCACCCAAGTGCAATTTCCATGGTTATGATCTTCCTTAGTGGTTAAGGTGGTATGGGGGAGGTCAATTTGGTGAATTGGGGATCAATTGGCCTAAGGGAGTGACATTGGACTATGTTGGTTTTTGTGCCCTTGGTGTGCACTTAGCACACTTCACTTGATCCAAGGGCCTTAGTGGCCACTCTGCACACCACCCATGCCCTAATACCAACTAGGGGTCTAGAAGGATTGGGGATGTTACAAATCCCAATAAACAAAAGAAGTATTTCGTCCTCGAAATTTAGGTTCGGGTCTACGGGTTGCAAGTACTTATAAGAATAAAGGATTTCAAAGACGTTTAAATTAAACCTGAGGTGATGAGTTCCGGGAAACATTGTTGCATGAAGTCCAAGGGCACCCAGTTATGCTCCTCTTGTCCATGATTGAACTATAATAATCGGACATCAGAATCTCCTTCCACGGAAGAACTCGGACCTCTACTAAATGTGAACTCAAACTGGAGCAACAGTCCTTGCCAAGATTTCTCATCGCACTTCTACTATTCCTTGCTAAGGTTGTCGGCAATATTCCTACCAGGGGTTAATTGAAGGTTTATCCCTCCGCTCAGACCATCGTGCCATTAATCACAATGTGGGTTCTACTTGCTCCATCCCAGTAATAAATAGGAAATAAACACTTCAAAATCAAAACAAGCTAACCAGGTGTGGGTGTTACCAAAATCACTACACCCCCTGGAGGAGGATCTATCTGTAATACATAAGATCTTACAGAGTTTATTTATGCTATCAAAACGCGCTAGGTGGCACCGGAATCCTTCGAGTTCAACTTAACTTCATAAGGTTATATTCACGATCCATGCTTACATAATTCTCTGCTCATAAACCGATTGGCCAGGACGTGATTATTTAGCCAACCGTCATTGTCTATTCTGATTCTTCACTAAACGATTCCCTTACACGTAGGTGTTCACCACCACCTACACCAAGAGACCTTATCCCTTAACATATGAGGTCTCTGCTGATAAACCGTTTTCGACTCCGCGGATACAAGGTCAGGTTTATCAGCTACCAAATAATAACATAATCCTTGATTACACTTGGACCAGAGTCTCTTATGACCTACGAACGTTATATGAGGTTAACACTTCCTCACGTTAAATAAATGTAGATATCCTCCATGTTTTTCTTTGAGGCACATAATGTCTGTAGTTTAAAACTGATGTTCGTGAAACAACTCCCATCTACTTTCCATATCCAATTGGTTCATAACTCACGAGGGTAAAACCCTTTTTATCATGACATGCTTTGACACAATTTGATTTCAACACGAAGGGTGTCTCATTAAAACCCATTAATCTTCGAGAAGTTTCACCATTTATATCTGGAGATCAAACATGTCTCCCTTATTCTTGAATCTTCATAAGTGTGATTATAATTTTTGGAGAAATTGCAAGTTCTGGTTCTTAAGATCGGAGGATTGTAAGCAAATTATATATCTTCAATATACCATTCGTCAAATTTCACTTTAGATTTCCAATATCGAGTGGGCTAAATTTCCAAAGTCAAGTGGTGTCATCTCACTTAAGCTATAAACTATGACTTAAAGGCTTCATCATAACGACCCTTCTCTTAGTTGTGTCGTCCAAAAATTACGTCGATAAATATCATCAGGTAATATTAATAGCTTCAAGCGGGAGTTGATAGTAACAACACCTAACCATTTGTTTTAAATCTCAAATCCTCAACATTTTAGTACATGATGGTCGTTGTCATTTTTCTCGCGATCCAGACATAGTAAGATCCTCCGCCTTAGCCCTAAATAGTTTTATCATCCTATTATAAGATCCAAAGAGTCACCTTCCTAAGCTCTCTGGTTATGCATAAACCAACTCTAAACGTAAAATGATCTTAACTAAATTTACACCAAGGAGAGGGCTTGAATTTGAATTAAGAATACTATCTGAAAATTACCTTTGAAAGCCCTGAAGTGCAAGAAACTCTAGTTGTAATTTTCTTAACTTGCGAAAACTTGATTCCAACCTTCAAAATTTCACGATGTGACACATTTATCCCAAGCTACTAAACCTGGTGTTCTTCTTGTTTTCAGTACTTGATAAAATGAGACATTTGATCGGACGTCAATGTTTATTAATTGTTCCGATAACTCTACAAATCGATGTCTCGAGGTTAAGAAGGTGTATTTACAACAATACACTTGTAACACCCTGCCAGTACGAAAAGTATAACAGCGGGTCCGGCCGGGACCCCACGCCATACAAACCACACTAGCTAGGAGTTAAAAGGTGATAAACAGAAAGAACCTACAACAGAGCATACTAAACACTAGCGGAAGCAAAAAGATTTAACATTTCCATTAGAATTGTCCACTATCATAGGAATGAAACCAAGAAAGAGAGTTATGGCCTTAAGGCCTTACATTTAGCAAATGTACTAAAATCTTCAAAACATACATCGGCACGCAGGCCGGCAATACATGAGAAAGCTAAAAAGGAGGCTGGCCTTCAAGGGCCAACTCAGCAAAAGGGGCCACCGCCCGCTATTTCCCGCTAGGCTCACCTGCACCTGCATAAGAATATTCCACCAAGCGGTGGCAAACAAGGTAACGGTCAGCACAGCTGACCAAATTATAACGACCCCACCCCTTTCCCGGGGTGGCGGAGATTCTACCCTGCAAGCAAGCCATACTAGCACAAGTACTAAAATAAAGAAAGTGCAACTACACAAGGTGAGGTTTCAAGCACATTCAATCTTCTAGGTTGAGCATCAAAAAGGAGGGAACCTAGGTATGCACATGATGTTGGTTGGGTTCACCCGAAGGTTCCCCGCAACCGCCTAAACAACCGCATGAGGCTAACAACATCAATTCCACAAACACTCCACCGTAAGGGCCATCCCCTTATGTGGGAAAAAGAGCTTTTGGTCGGTCTAGGTAAACCACCTTCCATGACCTCTCCCATGATCACACGGCTACATGAGGTAGGGACCTCTTACCGATCTGCATGGAAACGGGTTCGGTTTAGCTTTGCCCGTGCTCTAATCGTCGTGATCTGTCGCACGACGCGGGTGCGGCTTCGCCTCGGCCCGTAAGGGTTTAGCACCTTCAAGTGCTACACAAATATAAGCTACGCACCTAATCCCTTCACAAGGATCTAGGCTTCACAAATACTCAAAAAGGGGAGGTATAATACGCTCCGCATCAATTTCGCGATGAAGGTTTGCCTTCATCCAATCTCAAAGCATGGGGCTTTCGTTAGGATCTTCACAAGACGCCTACACTTAAATCGCGCAATACTATAGATGATTTCACGGAGTCATTCTCCGGCACGCATTCTAGGCTTAACCTAAATGCAACGTCGCAATCCAAGCATCACCGATTCGGGCTCACGGCCACGAATAGGCTTCACACAAAATGCCTAAATCCGCATGACTACCGGATTTTCTACATGCAATATGCCGGGGACGGACACAATCGACCCGGAGTTCCGGAGAACTTGAGGGAATCCTACACTTCACCCATTTGGTGAAAGGGATCCCTCATGCAAGCATAGAGAAACGAAGGAGAGGACAAAAGACAAGTCCAAACAACGGGAGAAGAAATCGTTACCCTAGGAGCGTTCTTTTTCGCCATGGATCCGAGATTCTAGACGGAGGGAAATGACCGCACCGGGCTGCACTCTCCAGATCTGGAAACGGTTCGCGAAACGGAGCTCCGGAGCTCCGTCAATGGCGGAATCTCCCTTCTTCTTCCTTGGCTCCTCCTTCTTTCTCTAGGGTTTGGAGAGAGAATGGCTTAGACAATATGAGGTTTAACCCCCTCTCATCAGCCCTAAAGGTCTCCCGCAACTAAACCTAGCCGTTGGATCAATTTCCAAAAGATTTGGACGGTCCGATCTTCTTCTCCGCTCAAAATCGCGGAACAGAATAAACGAGGCGCACGATCACAGGCGCACGGTCAGTGGTCGTGCGCGAAGAGGGGAATGGTCGTGCGCACTGTCCGAGACAGAACTTGATTTTCTTTTGAATTAACGCACGATCGCTGGCGCACGATCACTGGTCGTGCGCGAAGAGGACAATGGTCGTGCGCATAAGCCGAGACAGAACTCCGATTCTTTGCGGGTTACGCACGATCATTGACGCACGCTCACTGGTCGTGCGCGAAGAGGACAATGGTCGTGCGCATTGACCTGATCTGGAATCTTGAGCCTATCCCGAGCGCAACACTACCATTCCGCCTACCTCGCTGAACCACGATCTTTGGGGTGTTACAACTCCACCCCCCTTAAAAGAATTTCGTCCCGAAATTTCGAAAACAGTAATAGCAGGAAATTACAGTTTTTAAAGAAAATTTACCTGAGAGAAATAGCTCGGGGTACTCCGCAAGCATCGCTTGCTCTCTCTCCCAAGTTAGCTCCTCTCGGCCGCAATTATCCCACCGGACCTTTACCATCCGAATGGACTTGTTCCGCAACTGCTTTACCTCGGTATCCTCGATGCGTAAGGGTTTGACTTTCGTCGACAACCCACTATCCACCGACACTTTGCCGACCGCAACGATATGAGTAGGCTCTTGCACTGCCTTCCTCAGAACTGAAATGTGAAACACGTCGTGCAGACCGCTCAGCTCTGCAGATAGTGCAAGCCGATAAGCCGCATCACCAACACGTTCCACAATCTCAAACGGTCCTAAGTACCTTGGACTGAGCTTTTTCAAGTGTCAGATCCTTGATACCCCTTTGAACGGTTTGATCTTCAAGTAAACCCGGTCACCGACGGCGAACTCTAGGTTCCTATGCTTGGCGTTGTAATACTATGCTTGCCTATCCTGGGCAATCAATAGCCTTTCTCGAATAGTTCGGATTGTCGAAGTTGCTCCCTCAACATCCTTCCGCTTTAATAGCTTAGTATCGCCCGTTTCTGCCCAAGACAACGGCGTACGACACTTCTTACCATAGAGGGCCTCGAAAGGAGCCATCTTTATTTCGGCTTGGTAGCTATTATTGTAGGCGAATTCGATCATATAGAGATGATCTTCCCACTTCTTTCCAAAATCTAGAGCGCACATTCGGAGCATATCCTCCATAGTCCTGTTGGTCCTCTCGGTCTGTCCATCCGTTTGCGGGTGGAAGGTCGTGCTGAATTTCAATTTAGTGCCCAACAGTTCATGGATAAGCCTCCAATCTTTCGATGTGAAACGCCCGTCACGATCGCTGACGATGCTACGAGGGACACCGTGCAGCCGCACAATACTATCGACATAGAGCTTCGCTAGCTTTTCTACAGAATCATCCTTCCGGTTCAGAATAAAATGCGATACTTTTGTCAGTCTGTCCACGATCACCCAGATGGCGTCGTTTCCATGCTGCGATCTCGGCAATCCGTGCACGAAATCCATCGAAATATCGTCAAACTTCCATTCCGGAATCGGCAAGGACTTCAAAAATCCACCGGGACGTTGACATTCCACCTTCACCAACGCGCAAGTGTTGCACTTGGCCACGTAGAGGGCAATGTCCTTCTTCATACCCGGCCACCAGAAAAGTTTCTTCATGTCCATGTACATTTTCGTGCTCCCCGGGTGGATAGAGTACTTGGTATGATGAGCCTCGTACATCAATTCCTCCCATAGAGTACCAACGTTTGGGACGCACAATCTGCCATTCTTCCACATAAGGCCATCTTCGAAAGAGAAATCAGCGTTCAACCCGTCAACGGTTTCCGCTTTGTAGCGTTTCATGCTCTCATCCAGCTCCAATGCCTGTCGAACTCGGTCGGCAAGGTGGTATTGAACCTCCGTCCAGTTCAAGCATGCTAAAGTAGACGCTCTTCGATCAACGCAAATGATCTCCATTTCTTCCAGCTCACGGATTAGACGCTCATCGTGCATCAAAATCCAATTTGCTTGAGCGGGAGCCCGACGACTCAACGCGTACGCAACTACATTTCCCTTTCCAGGAGTATATTTGATGTCGAAGGTGTAGTCCCCAAGGAACTCCAACCACCTCCTCTGTCGCATATTCAACTCCCTTTGATCTAGCAAGTACTTGAGGCTCTTGTGGTCGGTAAAGATGTCGATCTTCACGCCATACAAATAATGCCTCCAAAGCTTAAGAGCAAATACCACGGCCGCTAGCTCCAAATCATGGACCGGGTAATTCCTCTCATGAACCTTCAACTGCCGGGAGCCGTAGGCAATTACCTTACCGAACTGCACTAGGACACAACCCAAACCACTCCCTGAGGCGTCGCTATAAATTTCGTAGCCTTCCGTACCACATGGCGAGCATAGAATGGGCGTCGTGGTCAGACAGCTCTTCAGTTCTTCAAAAGCTCGTGCGCACTCGGGCGACCAAACGAACTTATGATCTTTCCTAGTCAGTTTAGTGAGAGGAAGTGCAATCCTCGAGAAGTTTTCCACAAAGCGCCTATAATAGCCGGCAAGTCCTAAGAAACTTCAGACTTCCGCTACGTTTTTCAACAAAGGCCAGGCTCGGATCGCTTCTATCTTCGACGGATCAACCGCAATTCCATCTCCACTAACGACGTGACCAAGGAATGCTACTGACGGTAGCCAAAACTCGCACTTGGAGAACTTGGCATATAGCTGACTCTTCCTCAAGGTGCCCACAACTGCGTGCAGATGTCCTACATGCTCCTCTTCCGATTGAGAGTATACCAAAATGTCGTCGATAAAGACGATCACGAATTGATCCAAATACTCACGGAACGTCCTATTCATTAAGTCCATGAATACCGACGGTGCATTAGACAGACCGAACGGCATCACTGTGAACTCATAGTGCCCAAAGCGGGTACTGAACGCTGTCTTTGGAATGTCACATTCCCTAATCCGCAGTTGGTAATAGCCGGACCTTAGGTCCAGTTTGGAGTATACCGTCGACCCAACCAGCTGGTCGAAGAGATCATCGATTCTTGGAATCGGATATCGGTTCTTCTCGGTCAACTTGTTTAGCTCTCGTTAATCGATACATAGACGCAAGCTCCCGTACTTCTTTTTCACAAAGAGGACCGGTGCACTCCAAGGCGAAGAACTTGGACGTACGTAGCCTTGCTGTAGCAGCTCTTGCAATTGAACCTTCAGCTCTGCCAATTCCTTTGGCGCTATCCGGTACGGTGAGCGGGCCACAGGTTTGGCACCTGGCACCAACTCGATACAGAAATCGATCTCTCGCTGAGGCGGAGCCCCAGGGAGTTCGTTAGGAAACACGTCGGCGTACTCCGCTACAACTGGGACATCACATAACCTGGGCTTTGGCTCCGAAGCCTCCAACAAGGTGAAGAACAACTCGGCGCCTTTTCTCACCGCCTTAACCACTTGGAGAGCAGACATCAGCGTCTTGCTCGCTCCTCGCATACCGGCAAACGTGGTTTCTCCATCGGCGTTCCTTCCCAGAGTGATCTCCTTAGAATTGCAATCTATGCATGCACGCTGCTCCGAGAGCCAGTCCATGCCGAAGATCACATCGAATTCAGCTAACGGTAACAACGATGCTTCCAAATCGAAATCTTGATTTCCGATCCGCACCTTCACACGGCTCTTCCTATCCGCAGGCATGCGAGATCCATTGGGTAGAACTACTTCTAATCTATCCTCTACGAAGGTAGATGGCACTCCGATTCGCACCACGAAGTCCTCAGACAGAAAAGAGTGCGATGCACCCGTATCAAATAGATCTCTCGCCGGATAGTTGAGAATTAGGACAAAGCCTGTGACAACATCAGCTTGTAGTATGGCTTCTTGCTGGCCAAGCGAGTAGACTCTCGGCTGAGTCGGAGTAATGTGTTGGGAAGCCGAAGACTACGCAGCTTTACCCTTTTCCGCAGCTCGAGCATAGTCCAAAGCTCGATTCTCTGTCTTCGGGGGACCACTTCGACACACTGCGGCCTTGTGTCCCACCTTCCCGCAGGTGAAACACGTGATAGCGCTCCGCACCGTCGTTGCTCCCGAAACATTTGAGCGGGTTTGCTCCGCCGGTTTGAACTTCCTTTTGTTCTTTCTGAATTCAGACTTAGACTGAGAGACCGGCACATGAAACTCAGGTTTCTTTGCCACGGCTTTTGCTTGTACCCTCTTCATGTCCAACTCTAGGGATCTGGCAGTTTGGACCATCACCTGGAAACCTAACGTCATTGGGCCTGCAAGGAGCAGCCTCAACTCGTCCCGAAGACCTTCATAGAACTTGTTCGTCTTTGTCTCTTCGTCTTCCATCATAGGCCCCGCATAACGACCCAGTTTAGTGAACTCGTGCAAGTACTCATCCACTGAGCTGTCGCCTTGAGTTAACTTCAGAAACTGGTTCTGCAACGCAATGCGTTGGGCAGAAGGAATATACCTTTGAAGAAAAGACTTTGAGAACTCCGCTATCGTGATCTCGGTAATATCCCTGCCTCCGAACTTGTGCACTTCCTGTTCAGCCCACCAACGCTCTGCCTCTCCGTTAAGGAGGAAGGTGGCTAAAGTGACCATCATAACTTCTTCTGTTGCTGTCGCCCTTAGAATCTTCCTAACCGTTGACAGCCAGTCCTCCGCCTCCGTTGGGGATCCGGTCCCCGAGAAAGTTGGAGGATGGAAGCTTAGAAAGTGTTGCAGCTGTTGATCACGTGCTCGCGCAACAACTACACGCTCTACCGGACGCTCCACCCTTTGCACCGCCGCAGGTTCCACTGCAGCCACTGGCACAGGGGCCTCAACCCTCGGTTCCACCGCAGGTTCCACTGCAGGTTCGATCACCGGGGCCGCATCTGTATTAGGCGTAGCAGGCTGTGCAAGCCTTTGCGGTTGAGCATTGATCATCGCGAAGACAGCTTCTGCGATTAACCTGATCATCTCAGCAGGAGGAGTGGTCGCTGGCACTTCAGCCGACCCACTACTTTCAGCGGTGTTACGGGGTTGAGACGGCCCCGCACCACTTCTAGTCGCCTATAATCGTGTAAGACACAATTTAGTGACTGAAAACATAGCAAACAACAATCATGGAACGCTCAGGTTCCGCAAACAAGTATGTTTTCCCATTCCTAAGTGGACATTCTTATTAGTTTTTGTCGTTTTAGGTGAATGCACATCCCGTGCACACCACCCCTTAAAAGGAATTCGTCCCGAATTCGCTAAACTACGGATCGACGCCTTAAGTCCGATACCAAATTGTAACACCCTGCCAGTACGAAAAGTATAACAGCGGGTCCGGCCGGGACCCCACGCCATACAAACCACACTAGCTAGGAGTTAAAAGGTGATAAACAGAAAGAACCTACAACAGAGCATACTAAACACTAGCGGAAGCAAAAAGATTTAACATTTCCATTAGAATTGTCCACTATCATAGGAATGAAACCAAGAAAGAGAGTTATGGCCTTAAGGCCTTACATTTAGCAAATGTACTAAAAACTTCAAAACATACATCGGCACGCAGGCCGGCAATACATGATAAAGCTAAAAAGGAGGCTGGCCTTCAAGGGCCAACTCAGCAAAAGGGGCCACCGCCCGCTATTTCCCGCTAGGCTCACCTGCACCTGCATAAGAACATTCCACCAAGCGGTGGCAAACAAGGTAACGGTCAGCACAGCTGACCAAATTATAACGACCCCACCCCTTTCCCGGGGTGGCGGAGATTCTACCCTGCAAGCAAGCCATACTAGCACAAGTACTAAAATAAAGAAAGTGCAACTACACAAGGTGAGGTTTCAAGCACATTCAATCTTCTAGGTTGAGCATCAAAAAGGAGGGAACCTAGGTATGCACATGATGTTGGTTGGGTTCACCCGAAGGTTCCCCGCAACCGCCTAAACAACCGCATGAGGCTAACACCATCAATTCCACAAACACTCCACCGTAAGGGCCATCACCTTATGTGGGAAAAAGAGTTTTTGGTCGGTCTAGGTAAACCACCTTCCACGACCTCTCCCATGATCACACGGCTACATGAGGTAGGGACCTCTTACCGATCTGCATGGAAACGGGTTCGGTTTAGCTTTGCCCGTGCTCTAATCGTCGCGATCTGTCGCACGACGCGGGTACGGCTTCGCCTCGGCCCGTAAGGGTTTAGCACCTTCAAGTGCTACACAAATATAAGCTACGCACCTAATCCCTTCACAAGGATCTAGGCTTCACAAATACTCAAAAAGGGGAGGTATAATACGCTCCGCATCAATTTCGCGGTGAAGGTTTGCCTTCATACAATCTCAAAGCATGGGGCTTTCGTTAGGATCTTCACAAGACGCCTACACTTAAATCCCGCAATACTATAGATGATTTCACGGAGTCATTCTCCGGCACGCATTCTAGGCTTAACCTAAATGCAACGTCGCAATCCAAGCATCACCGATTCGGGCTCACGGCCACGAATAGGCTTCACACAAAATGCCTAAATCCGCACGACTACCGGATTTTCTACATGCAATATGCCGGGGACGGACACAATCGACCCGGAGTTCTGGAGAACTTGAGGGAATCCTACACTTCACCCATTTGGTGAAAGGGATCCCTCATGCAAGCATAGAGAAACGAAGGAGAGGACAAAAGACAAGTCCAAACAACGGGAGAAGAAATTGTTAGCCTAGGAGCGTTCTTTTTCGCCATGGATCCGAGATTCTACACGGAGGGAAATGACCGCACCGGGCTGCACTCTCCAGATCTGGAAACGGTTCGCAAAACGGAGCTCCGGAGCTCCGTCAATGGCGGAATCTCCCTTCTTCTTCCTTGGCTCCTCCTTCTTTCTCTAAGGTTTGGAGAGAGAATGGCTTAGAGAATATGAGGTTTAACCCCCTCTCATCAGCCCTAAAGGTCTCCCGCAACTAAACCTAGCCGTTGGATCAATTTCCAAAAGATTTGGACGGTCCGATCTTCTTCTCCGCACAAAATCGCGGAACAGAATAAACGGGGCGCACGATCACAGGCGCACGGTCAGTGGTCGTGCGCGAAGAGGGGAATGGTCGTGCGCACTGTCCGAGACAGAACTCGATTTTCTTCTGAATTAATGCACGATCGCTGGCGCACGATCGCTGGTCGTGCGCGAAGAGGACAATGGTCGTGCGCATAAGCCGAGACAGAACTCCGATTCTTTGCGGGTTACGCACGATCATTGGCGCACGCTCACTGGTCATGCGCGAAGAGGACAATGGTCGTGCGCATTGACCTGATCTGGAATCTTGAGCCTATCCCGAGCGCAACACTACCATTCCGCCTACCTCGCTGAACCACGATCTTTGGGGTGTTACAACACTTGTAAGTTTGTTACGATAAACTGATTATTTCTTATGGTCATGAGAACTTAAAGCCCAGACATACTTCTATCCATTCTAAATCTTACTTGGTCTTGCACTGAATTTGCCGTTTATGGCGTTTTTCCTTGTGACCGGTAAGAGCTTGATAACCAAACGTCCTTATAAAAGACAAGACAACATTGCTTGGATCAGGAAGTTAGTGAAATTCCCTAAATTCTTAACCTGACTTTCTTGATTCCGAGAGTCTTATGTCCATACACTGGACAACCCTTTATGTATAACCAAGTGATTAACAAGTTGATCACTTTTGTTGACTTAGATTCAGCCTTGGAGCAATAAGATGAGTACACGCTCACTCTTGAAGTGTACCATTCACTTAACTTGCCAGTATAACTATAGCGGTCACAACTTGGTATAAACAATCCCCGCCATTTAAGGTGAAGTAATTCTCCAAGGGTCTCAAACTTCTAAAGGGGGGGGGGGGGGGGGGGGGGGGGGGGGGGTTGGTCCACAAACCAAAAGTGTAAGAATAAGGTCTCTCCATTACCCGAGTATCATTGAATACTCCAAACTTCGAGATTACTACGCAAATGCCACAACATTTTCTAAACACAGTCCATGGGGCAATCCAAGTGGGTATTTTATTGGCCCAATAATCAAAAGGATAAGCCCCTACCGGTTTGGGCTAAGTCTCTTCAATACTCTACGGTATATTCATCTTACATACGTACATAAACTTTATGGCATATATTCTCTGACTTGGTGTTCCACCCTGAGAAATATTGTTATGATAAGACTTAGGCTCCCAATGTTATAAGTTATGCTACCTTTTCCGAGTTCCCTATATGATTAACTAGGAGAGGGGGCCTTTTCAAAAAAAAATTCAAATTCCAATTCGACCTATAGTATTTTATGGTGGCTGCCTCAACGTAATGTAATGGGAAGTATCAAGTTATGGTAAGGGGGTTATGCTTATGGGTCTTCTATTACTCTAAAGAAGACTACAGACACCCGATCTCCTCGAGATGGTCCTGTAAGACCCCCCCCCCCCCCCCCCCCCCACCCCTCCCCAGACTGAACCGAGTTCAGGGAGGGGGGATCTTACTGCCGAAAGAGGACCACCTGGTGCTTTCCGGGTGGCGACGTCCCACCCACTCAAGCACTGAGCGGTCTCTTTGTCAGGCACAAGAATCATTACATCACATCAGATCGCACAGCGGAAGCAGATAATATAAAGAAAACAAGCACACTGCTTATATTATACATTTAAATATAGTCGGAGCCTATCGTTTACGAAATATTGCCCGAAGGATACATAGTCCAAAACAACAAGGAGCCCTAGGCTAGTCTTTATTCTCTCGCACTCACGTCTATGAAGATGGGAGGAGAGGCTGGGGTGTCCGATCGGGCCATCTCTAAGGCACGTATCTCATCATGCGGGGTGGGGGCTTCGCGCTGTCCCATTTCCTGTGATTGGTTATAAGAAGTAACCGTTAGTCACAGAGCTAAGTAGAACAATACATCCCCTCCCCGGATACTTATCCGGGGAGGCGGCTAAAGGACAGAAATGAAATAGCCGAAGCAAGGAAGAGGGTTAGCAGCAGGTGAATATGTATATATATATGTATATATATAGATAGGGCCGCTTGCCCTAAAGCCCGTATTTGCGTCGTATAGCAACCACACAACACTATATCGCGCAGACACACACCCAGGTATTCAAACCCATACGCACACAAAAGACCCTGTGCCGACACAGTTTAGACCGCTTTCGTTCAAGCAGGGGAGCTAACCCTGCGGGCCTCACCGATATGGCCGTCGGTGACAGTGGCCAGTCTTGCCACTTCTGAATGTAGTCGTACCATATCATTCAGGCCCTCCTATACAACTTGGTGTACCAACTGGATGTGAGCGACATCCAGCGAGCCGATTTGTAGGCCGACCAGCGGAGGCAAAACTGCAGGTTCGGAGGGTGATAACCCGCTGCGCACATCTCCCTATCGCCATGAGTCGTCAACCCACCCGCACCGGTACGAACGGTCTGCGAGCGTGACCAACCCGCCACTCCCAATCAATCTTCACCCGCTATATATAAAACAAACCCTTGGGCCACGTGGCCACTCTACTCGACCGGTCGCACGACCTTGGACCGGGAGGCTTAGCGGTATGAGGGCTCCTTGCTTGGGGCTAACCTGGGAGGAGAGACTCAACTCCGGGTTTTCCCCAGCTAAGGTCTCGCCGAAGGGAGGATAAGCACCGCATTTGTTGCCACGGCAGCTCTGCACTAGCAAGTAAAATAGGCCGAAGCAGGGGCCGTAACATTAAACAGAAATGTAGGCCGAAAGCAGAGGCCATAACGATAGGCAGAAAGTATGCCGAAAGCAAAGGCCATGTAATAAACAGAATAGTAAGCCGAAAGCAGAGGCCATGTAATAAACAGAGTAGTAGGCCGAAAGCAGAGGCCATAATGATAGGACCAGTGCAAGACTGGATTTAATTGAAAGTACAGAAAGTAAGTGCGGGGGACCAGTGCGAGACTGGATTTAATTGAAAGTACAGAAAATAAGTGTGGGGGACCAGTGCGAGACTGGATTTAATTGAAAGTACAGAAAATAAGTGCGGGGGACCAGTGCGAGACTGGATTTAATTGAAAGTACAGAAAATAAGTGCGGGGGACCAGTGCGAGACTGGATTTAATTGAAAGTACGGAAAGCAGTAAAAGCATAAGAAGAAAGGGTTAGTAGTCCAATCACTCCATAAGAAGAGGCTTCGATCGACGACTCCGTTCTTTTATTATCGTCGCGGCGGGGTTAAATTTCGGTGCCGCGCCGCGACTTCGTTCCAATTTTTGCGTTGCTTTTCTGAGCTTAGCTGATTCTTTAGATTAATATGCATGATTTTGATAAGCATCTTAAAATATGCGTCGAGGGGCGCCGATTTATTTCGATGAATATCGCTCTTTTCCGGGCGTCTATTTTTGATTGTAAAAGTCTTTAAGGGATCAAATCAAAAGGTCGCACCTCCCAACTTTGATAGTATTTGCAAAATACCTATACTTAGAGCCCCTAATTTTTGGGGAATTTTAGAAACTCATTTGGGCATTTTATTTCCTAAAATAAACTTTATAATAGGTTTTAAAAATAGTAAAACTCCTCCCAAAAATCCCAAAAAAATACAGGAGGTGCCCCTAAGAGTGGGGCACAATTTTCATTTAGGAAATTTCTTTTGAAAAGGCCCCATTTTTCCTCAGAAAAATGGGGAAGGGAAACAGGGGGGTGGGGTGCGGTTAGAGGCAGGGAAGAGAGCAGGGGGCGCCACACCGTGCGCACTCCTTGGGTCCCCACAGCGGATCCGCCGCGGATCCGCTGTGGGGCGCACAGTTTGAGGCGGGGGCGGGGTTAAGGAAATGGGGGCCGCTCGATCTCCTGGGGGAGATCGTGCGGCCCCCGCTTGCGCACGGGTGGCAGCCGCTGCCGCCGCCGGGCAGCGGCCGGCTGGGGCCGGCGCCGCCCCCGGTCGGTGCGCCGGGGGCCGGCGACTCCTCCGGGGGTGGTCCGGTGGCCTGGCGCCGCCGGCCACCACCGGGGGAGGTGATACAGAGGGCGGGAGGCGGTGGCGTGGCCTGTATGGGCCATGCAGGCCCGCTGCGCCGCCGCCCCCGCCGAGGGGCCACCGGTGCCGCCCCCGGTCGGTGCGCCGGGGGTCGGCGCCTACTCCGGTGGTGGCCCGGTGGCCTGGCTCCGCCGGACCCCACCGGAAAGTGGGGCAGAGGGGACGGGGAGGAGCGGCGCAGCCGGCACGAGCCATGCCGGCTTGCTGTGCCGCCGCCTCCTCGTGCGCAGCCCTCCCTACCGCCCCTGGTCGGGGCGCCGGGGAGGGGGAAACCCTCCGGCGGTGGCCCGGCGGCCTGGAGCCGCCGGCCGCCGCCGGGGGAGGGGGTTATCCCCCTACAGGAAGTGCGTGGAGGAGGGGGAGGCCACGGGCGCCGCCGGCCGTGCCCGCCGGCGGCCCGGCCACCTCCCCTGTGCCGGCGCCGAGGTTCTCGAGGGGGACCCCCTCCCCCCCAGCGCCACGGCCGGCGCTGGGGGAGAGGGCTTCCTCGGCCGCCTCCTCCCCGAACCTTGCAAGGCTCGGGGCGGCGGCCGGCGGCGCTCCGGCGACAGGGGGAGGGGGGGGGTCTTCCTCCGGGAGGTGGGAAGGAGGAGGGGAGGTGGTTCTACCTGGTGAGGGGCTCGGGTGGAGGGGCGGCCGGCCATGAGGGAGGAGGTGGTGGCGGCGGCTTGCTCTGGCAAGGGGGAGGAGGGGGTGGCTGGCTGGGGGGCTACCGGCAGAGGAGAGCTGAGAGGGAGAGAGAGGTAGTGTGGGGGGGATTGAAGAGGGGCTGCCCCCCCCCCCTTTTATAGGAAGGAGGGGAGCTCTCCCCCCCCCCCCCCTCTCCTTCCCTTCCACGTGTATGAAGGGAGGGTGAGTGGGGGGAGATATTTTCTCCCCCCCCCCCCCAAGGGGGGGGGGGGGGGGGGGGTTCTCTCCCCCCCCCCCTTTTTTTTAGCAATTTCGAGTTCGGGGGGGGGGGGGGGGGGGGGGGGTTGACTAAGTCAACTTAGGGCGGGGTCCTCCTTGGCTCCCGGGGCACGATAAGAGTTGTCGGGGCCGATGCCGGGTTCGTATGCTTTATATCTCGTGCGTTGCACTGAGGCGATCTGCATAGGACTAAAATGGCATACTCTCCATACGACCTCGTGTCGAGACGCAACGAGTTCCGTTGTGCTTGTATTGGTCATACGATCCTAACGGAACTGACAGCAGTCAATTCGGGGTTCGTACGACCATTATTCACAATAATGGGGCGGTGGCGCGCTACGATACCTAAAATGGTCATTTTCTCCAAATGACCTCGGATCGAAGTGCAACGAATTCCGTTGCGCTCGTATTGTCCATACGAGTTCAACGGAACTGACGGAAGTCAATTCGGGGTTCGTACGGTCACTATTCATAATAATGAGGTAGTGGCGCGCTACGATACCCGAAATGGTCGTTTTCTCCAAACGACCTCAGATCAAAGTGCAACGAATTCCGTTGCGCTCGTATTGTCCATACGAGTTCAACGGAACTGACGGAAGTCAATTCGGGGTTCGTACGGTCACTATTCATAATAATGAGGTAGTGGCGCGCTACGATACCCGAAATGGTCGTTTTCTCCAAACGACCTCGGATCGAAGTGCAACGAATTCCGTTGCGCACGTATTGTCCAAACGAGTTCAACGGAACTGACGGAAGTCAATTCGGGGTTCGTACGGTCACTATTCATAATAATGAGGTAGTGGCGCGCTACGATACCCGAAATGGTCGTTTTCTACTGCTCGGGCCTACTTTTATTGGGCTTACTAGGGTCTAGTGGCCCAATAAAAGTCGGGATGTTACAATCCAATAAAAATAAAGAGATTTTCGTCCCCGAAAATTGGCTAAAGTAGGGGTTTAAAGGATGACATACTTGGGGAAACAGTACCGGGTATCTCTCCCGGACGAGGGCTTCTGGTTCCCAGGTGAACTCTTCGCGTCCTCCGTTTGACCATAAGATCTTGACCATTGTGACGGTTTTGTTTCGCAGCTCTTTGATCTTGGAGTCCACTATCTTCACAGGTTCGAGTCGGACAGATCGGTCGGATTGTACTGATGTCGGTGGTGTGGGAAGGTGCTGCTCGGGTTGGCGAAGTACGCGTCTCAGCGAAGAGACGTGAAACACGTCGTGGAGGTTTCCTAGTTCAGCTGGCAGGGCTAATCTATAGGCCACCGGGCCAACTCTTTCGATGACTGGATACGGACCTAGATAGCGGGGGTCCAGCTTTTTCTGCCTCTTGATTCGTGATATCCCATGCATAGGCTTAATCTTCAAGAAAACCATATCTCCCACTTGGAATTCCACTTGCCGATGACGTGCATCGTAATACTTGGCCTGCCGGCTCTGCGCTTCCAGCATGCGTTCCCGGATTAATCTTATCGCGGCGGTGGTATCGTCGATGTAGGTGACTCCCAAGGCTTCGGGGTCCTCATCCTGTGCCCAAGATAGCGGGGTTCGTCAGCAACTGGTCTGGTGCGCTTCGCGGTGTCTGAACTGCAGGATGCCATCGTACAAATTGTAATCCTCCTGTGCACCATGTTGCAGGGCTTGAATGATCGGGGCTGCTTCTACGTCAATCTTCTGAGCTTCTCTTATCCTATTCCGGATGTCGCACTGTATCTCCATCCAGTAGAGCTGGGCCTGGTATTCCATCGGATTTCTGCGGGCGATGAGGATAATATCCATTTCTGCCAATGATTTGACTAACTCCTCTGGCACCATTTCCAACCAACTCCCAGTCCTCGGAGGCTGCCGACTCAAGGCGTCTGCGACCTTATTAGCCTTGTCGGGGTGGTACTGGAAGGCGAAGTCATAATCACAGAGAAATTCTAACCACCGGCGTTGCCGGAGGTTTAGCTCTTTCTGGGTGAAGACGTATTTGAGGCTTTTATGATCGGAGAAGATTTCGCATCGTACCCCGTAGAGGTAGTGTCTCCAGACTTTTAATGCGAAAACTACCGCCCCCAGCTCCAGATCATGGGTGGCGTAGTTTAGTTCATGCGGCTTGAGCTGACGTGAGGCGTAGGCAATCACCTTGCCATGTTGCATAAGCACGGCCCCCAGTCCTTTCAGAGAGGCATCAGCATAGATTTGGAAACCCTCGGTACCGGAGGGGAGGGTTAGGATTGGGGCCGATATCAGCCGGTTCTTCAGTTCGATGAATGCCGCCTCGCATTCGGGAGACCATTGGAAGGTCACATCCTTCTTGGTGAGAGAGGTAAGTGGTAACGCGGTTTTGGAGAAACCTTCGACGAACTTACGGTAGTAGCCGGCGAGGCCAAGGAAACTTCGGATGTCTGCTGCTGTCTTAAGTGGCGGCCAATCTCGTACCGCTTGCACCTTGGCTTGATCCACCGCTACTCCATTCTTGTTGATGGTGTGTCCCAGAAAGCCGACTTCTTCCATCCAGAACTCGCATTTGCTAAACTTGGCGAAGAGTGAGTGCTCTCTTAGCTTAAGTAGTACCATTTGGAGGTGCCGGGAGTGATCGGTTTTATTCTTCGAGTAGATGAGAATATCATCTATGAAGACTATTACAAAATGGTCCAGGAAGGGTTTGAATACCGTATTCATCAAAGCCATGAAGGCGGACGGGGCATTGGTTAACCCAAATGGCATTACCATGAACTCGTATAGTCCGTAGCGAGAGCTGAAGGCGGTCTTGGGAATGTCCTCTTCTCGCACTCTAAGTTGATAGTAGCCGGACCTTAAGTCCATCTTGGAAAAGACGGACGCGCCTTGCAGTTGATCGAACAGTTCATCTATCCGGGGTAGGGGATAGGTATTCCGGACAGTGAGTTTATTCAAACCTCTGTAGTCGATGCAGAGATGCAGCGATCCATCCTTCTTTTTAACGAACAGTACTGGGGCTCCCCAGGGAGAGGTACTAGGACGTACGAATCCTGCGTCGACTAACTCTTGTAGCTGCATCTTGAGCTCGGCCAGTTCCCTCGGGGCCATTCGGTACGGTGCTCGGGACACTGGTCGGGCTCCTTGAGTAAGTTCGATTTGGAAGTCCACTTCCCGTTGCGGGGGCAACCCGGGGAGTGACTCTGGGAAGATATCTGGGAAGTCCCTGATCACAGGTACTTTAGCGAGTACTTGCGTCGTGTTCTCCATCTCAAAGTAGATTAGGTATATCTCGTCCTTCTGTCGAACTGCCTTGACGGTTTGTGCAGATGTTAAGATAATGCGGGTGACGGAGGGTATACCTGCTAGCGTGATAAATTGTCCATTTGGATTCTTGAGGCGGATTTCTCGAGTCGAACAATTGATTTGGGCGCTGTGATCGGTCAACCAATCCATCCCCAGAATGATGTCGAATCCGGTTATTGCTAAGATGGTGGCGTTGACTTCGAACTCTATGCCTCCCAGCATTGCTTGGAAGGAACATTTCTCGGTGGAAGTCATGTCTGACCCATCCGGGAGTTGTATTCAGATTGACATCCCGGATGATCTCACCGTGTTCCCTTTGTCAGCGATGAAGTTTTGTGCAACGAAAGAGTGTGTGGCGCCGGTATCGAACAGTGTTTTAGCGGGATGACCTTCTACCAAAAGTAGACCTGATAATATATATACTATGATCATAAGCTTTTCACAAATATACAGGAGTAGGGATGACATATACAAAAGTCCCAATATATAAAGCTACAACATCTCCTATGATATCATACTATCAGAAGTAGATACCTATCACTACGTCAGGAGCAGGACCGTGCTGGAGATCCAACGCGTATGCCTCGAGCAGTGCTGCTCTGCCCTGCCTAGCCGGCTCCCTCCTGCCTGCGGGACGTCCTCTGCGTCCACCTCGTCCTCTCTCTGCCGCTCTCTGTACTGCTCCTAAACCGGGTCTCCCGATAGCCTGTGGGCAGAAGGCTCGTATATGCCCAGGCTGCTGGCATAGGTAGTAGTTCTCTGCGAAGGGAACATCTCGTCGTGCGGCTGGGATGACCTGAGGTGTTGGGGCTGGGGGTGCTGGTCGGGGCTGGGGTGCTGGTCGGGGCTGGGGTGCCTGTCTATATGGCTGGTGATGCTGACGCTGTCTCCAGTCTCGGCCCTGCCTGCGAGGACCTACCCCTCTCTCTCGGCCCTGAGTCTGGGGAACACCTACGTGTCCCCTCCGCTGCTGGGCTACCATCCGCTGGTCCATCTCTAGAGCGGTGGCATGTGAGGCGATCGTGTGGAATGATGCCTGGGAAATCATGATCAGGGCCTGACGGAGGTCGTCTCGTAATCCCCGGTAAAATCTGGCCGCCCTGTCCCTATCCATTCCTGCTAAGGTCCCGGCGAAGCGGGCCAGGTGGATGAACTCTCTCTGGTAGTCTGGAACCGTCCTATCTCCCTGCCTGATCTGTAGGAACCGCTCCTGGAGTGCCATCCGGTCTGCATCCGAAATGAAATGCTCTAAGAAGGCCTCTGAGAATTCCCCCCAGAGAATGGTGCTGAGGGGTCGCCCTCTAAAAGTGGAGCGGCTAGCTTCCCTCCACCAGTCCCGAGCATAGCCCTCCAAGATGGTCACCACTAGGGACACTGCGGCTACTGCTGGGCACATCATCCCTACAAGAAGCTCCTCTACCCTCTCCACCCACTCCTCGGCCTGGATGGCTAACTCTGTACCCCGAAAGGTGGGGGGCCTTAGCCCTCGGAATGTTGTCAGCAGATCGGTGGGTACGGTGGCCTGCTGGGGTGGCCATAAGGTGGCTGTCTGGAAGGCAGCCAACAGGGCTACCAGGGTCTGCCCGAGCTCTGTCTCTCCGAACGGAACTGTGGCTGGAGCGGTCTGAGCTGGTGGTGGAGTGGTAGGGTGGTACTGGTCTCGAGAGGAGGACCTTCCGTTACTTGACTCCGGTATCTGGAGAAGTAACAAACGGGTGTCAGAACTTGCAAAAATAAGGGAATTTTGCAGGACTGAAAGAAAAGGAAGCGGAAAGCGTGTGGGTGTACTATCGTGTAGTCTCGAGTCCCTAACCTTAAACCTAAAGGGTCTACCAGGCTTCCGCTGCGTGGTTCGTCCCGAACCAAGAAACAGAACCGGGGAAGGGAGGATCGAAAGACTGCCCCATGTGGTCGGATCGTGGTAGCTCTGATCCATTTGTAAGACCCCCCCCCCCCCCCCCCCCCCCCCCCCGCCCCTCCCCAGACTGAACCGAGTTCAGGGAGGGGGGGATCTTACTGCCGAAAGAGGACCACCCGGCGCTTTCTGGGTGGCGACGTCCCACCCACTCAAGCACTGAGCGGTCTCTTTGTCTGGCACAAGAATCATTACATCACATCAGATCGCACAGCGGAAGCAGATAATATAAAGAAAACAAGCACACTGCTTATATTATACATTTAAATATAGCCGGAGCCTATCGTTTACGAAATATTGCCCGAAGGCTACATAGTCCAAAACAACAAGGAGCCCTAGGCTAGTCTTTATTCTCTCGCACTCACGTCTCTGAAGATGGGAGGAGAGGCTGGGGTGTCCGATCGGGCCATCTCTAAGGCACGTATCTCATCATGCGGGGTGGGGGCTTCGCGCTGTCCCGTTTCCTGTGATTGGTTATAAGAAGTAACCGTTAGTCACAGAGCTAAGTAGAACAATACATCCCCTCCCCGGATCCTTATCCGGGGGGGACGGCTAAAGGACATAAATGAAATAGCCGAAGCAAGGAAGAGGGTTAGCAGCAGGTGAATATGTATATATATATATATATATATATATATATATAGATAGGGTCGCTTGCCCTAAAGCCCGTATTTGCGCCTTATAGCAACCACACAACACTATATCGCGCAGACACACACCCAGGTATTCAAACCCGTATGCACACAAAAGACCCTGTGTCGACACAGTTTAGACCGCTTTCGTTCAAGCAGGGGAGCTAACCCCGCGGGCCTCACCGATGTGGCCGTCGGTGACAGTGGCCAGTCTTGCCACTTCTGAATGTAGTCGTACCATATCATTCAGGCCCTCCTGTACAACTTGGTGTACCAACTGGATGTGAGCGACATCCGGCGAGCCGATTTGTAGGCCGACCATCGGAGGCAAAACTGCAGGTTCGGAGGGTGATAACCCGTTGCGCACATCTCCCTGTCGCCATGAGTCGTCAACCCACCCGCACCGGTACGAACGGTCTGCGAGCGTGACCAACCCGCCACTCCCAATCAATCTTCACCCGCTATATATAAAACAAACCCTTGGGCCACGTGGCCACTCTACTCGACCGGTCGCACGACCTTGGACCGGGAGGCTTAGCGGTATGAGGGCTCCTTGCTTGGGGCTAACCTGGGAGGAGAGACTCAACTCCGGGTTTTCCCCAACTAAGGTCTCGCTGAAGGGAGGATAAGCACCGCATTTGTTGCCACGGCAGCTCTGCACTAGCAAGTAAAATAGGCCGAAGCAGGGTCCGTAACATTAAACAAAAATGTAGGCCGAAAGCAGAGGCCATAACGATTGGCAGAAAGTAGGCCGAAAGCAAAGGCCATGTAATAAACAGAATAGTAGGCCGAAAGCAGAGGCCATGTAATAAACAGAGTAGTAGGCCGAAAGCAGAGGCCATTATGATAGGACCAGTGCAAGACTGGATTTAATTGAAAGTACAGAAAGTAAGTGCGGGGGACCAGTGCGAGACTGGATTTAATTGAAAGTACAGAAAATAAGTGCGGGGGACCAGTGCGAGACTGGATTTAATTGAAAGTATAGAAAATAAGTGCGGGGGACCAGTGCGAGACTGGATTTAATTGAAAGTACAGAAAATAAGTGCGGGGGACCAGTGCGAGACTGGATTTAATTGAAAGTACGGAAAGCAGTAAAAGCATAAGAAGAAAGGGTTAGTAGTCCAATCACTCCATTAGAGGAGGCTTCGATCGATGACTCCGTTCTTTTATTATCGTCGCGGCGGGGTTAAATTTCGGTGTCGCGCCGCGACTTCGTTCCGATTTTTGCGTTGCTTTTCCGAGCTTAGCCGATTCTTTAGATTAATACGCATGATTTTGATAAGCATCTTAAAATATGCGTCGAGGGGCGCCGATTTATTTCGATGAATATCGCTCTTTTCCGGGCGTCTATTTTTGATTGTAAAAGCCTTTAAGGGATCAAATCAAAAGGTCGCACCTCCCAACTTTGATAGTATTTGCAAAATACCTATACTTAGAGCCCCTAATTTTTGGGGAATTTTAGAAACTCATTTGGGCATTTTATTTCCTAAAATAAACTTTATAATGGGTTTTAAAAATAGTTAAACTCCTCCCAAAAATCCTAAAAAAATACAGGAGGTGCCCCTAAGAGTGGGGCACAATTTTCATTTAGGAAATTTCTTTTGAAAAGGCCCCATTTTTCCTCAGAAAAATGGGGAAGGGAAACTGGGGGGTGGGGTGCGGTTAGAGGCAGGGAAGAGAGCAGGGGGCGCCACACCGGGCGCACTCCTTGGGTCCCCACAGCGGATCCGCCGCGGATCCGCTGTGGGGGCGCACAGTTTGAGGCGGGGGCGGGGTTAAGGAAATGGGGGCCGCTCGATCTCCTGGGGGAGATCGTGCGGCCCCCGCTCGCGCACGGGTGGCAGCCGCTGCCGCCGCCGGGCAGCGGCCGGCTGGGGCCGGCGCCGCCCCCGGTCGGTGCATCGGGGGCCGGCGACTCCTCCGGGGGTGGTCCGGTGGCCTGGCGCCGCCGTCCACCGCCGGGGAGGTGATACAGAGGGCGGGAGGCGGTGGTGTGGCCTGCATGGGCCATGCAGGCCCGCTGCGCCGGCGCCCCCGCCGAGGGGCCACCGGTGCCGCCCCCGGTCGGTGCGCCGGGGGTCGGCGCCTACTCCGGTGGTGGCCCGGTGGCCTGGCGCCGCCGGACCCCACCGGAAAGTGGGACAGAGGGGACGGGGAGGTGCGGCGCAGCCGGCACGAGCCATGCCGGCTTGCTGTGCCGCCGCCTCCTCGTGCGCAGCCCTCCCTGCCACCCCTGGTCGGGGCGCCGGGGAGGGGGCAACCCTCCGGCGGTGGCCCGGCGGCCTGGAGCCGCCGGCCGCCGCCGGGGGAGGGGGTTAGCCCCCTACAGGAAGTGCGGGGAGGAGGGGGAGGCCACGGGCGCCGCCGGCCGTGCCCGCCGGCGGCCCGGCCGCCTCCCCTGTGCCGGTGCCGAGGTTCTCGAGGGGGACCCCCTCCCCCCCAGCGCCACCGCCGGCGCTGGGGGAGAGGGCTTCCTCGGCCGCCTCCTCCCCGAACCTTGCAAGGCTCGGGGCGGCGGCCGGCGGCGCTCCGGCGACAGGGGGAGGGGGGGGGGGGTCTTCCTCCGGGAGGTGGGAAGGAGGAGGGGAGGTGGTTCTACCTGGAGAGGGGCTCGGGTGGAGGGGCGGCCGGACATGAGGGAGGAGGTGGTGGCGGCGGCTTGCTCCGGCAAGGGGGAGGAGGGGGTGGCTGGCTGGGGGGGCTGCCGGCAGAGGAGAGCTGAGAGGGAGAGAGAGGTGGTGTGGGGGGGGGGGGGATTGGAGAGGGGCTGCCCCCCTTTTATAGGAAGGAGGGGAGCTCTCCCCCCCCCCCCCCCCTCTCCCTCCTTTCCACGTGTATGAAGGGAGGGTGAGTGGGGGGAGATATTTTCTCCCCCCCCCCCCCTTCCTTTCTCTCTCTTGCCCCTTGCCCCAATAGGGGCAGCCTCCCCCCCCCCCCTTTTCTTTAGCAATTTCGAGTTCGGAAGGGGGGGGGGGGGGGGGGGGTTTGACTAAGTCAACTTAGGGCGGGGTCCTCCTTGGCTCCCGGGGCACGATAAGAGTTGTCGGGGCCGATGCCGGGTTCGTATGCTTTATTTCTCGTGCGTTGCACTGAGGCGATCTGCATAGGACTAAAATGGCATACTCTCCATACGACCTCGTGTCGAGACGCAACGAGTTCCGTTGTGCTTGTATTGGTCATACGATCCTAACGGAACTGACAGCAGTCAATTCGGGGTTCGTACGGCCATTATTCACAATAATGGGGCGGTGGCGCGCTACGATACCTAAAATGGTCATTTTCTCCAAATGACCTCGGATCGAAGTGCAACGAATTCCGTTGCGCTCGTATTGTCCATACGAGTTCAACGGGACTGACGGAAGTCAATTCGGGGTTCGTACGGTCACTATTCATAATAATGAGGTAGTGGCGCGCTACGATACCCGAAATGGTCATTTTCTCCAAACTACCTCAGATCGAAGTGCAACGAATTCCGTTGCGCTCGTATTGTCCATACGAGTTCAACGGAACTGACGGAAGTCAATTCGGGGTTCGTACGGTCACTATTCATAATAATGAGGTAGTGGCGCGCTACGATACCCGAAATGGTCGTTTTCTCCAAACGACCTCGGATCGAAGTGCAACGAATTCCGTTGCGCACGTATTATCCATACGAGTTCAACGGAACTGACGGAAGTCAATTCGGGGTTCGTACGGTCACTATTCATAATAATGAGGTAGTGGCGCGCTACGATACCCGAAATGGTCGTTTTCTACTGCTCGGGCCTACTTTTATTGGGCTTACTAGGGTCTAGTGGCCCAATAAAAGTCGGGATGTTACAGGTCCTACCACTTGGTAGTAAAGCGAAACCTTTAGCGTGAAAGTCTCAACGTCAAGACTTATACTAACTTCTTCCCTTAGCTACGTTGGGTATCCTTAACCTTCAACCAAATCTAGACCCGAGGTCACTCTTTATACTAGGATGCGTCACTAAATTGTCTAAGTAAGTCAAAATTTGACCTAACTTGCTGCTTAGTGGACTGTTTTATGTGATTTCATACATGGGCACACCACAGTTTCCGCTGCATAGTTTGTCCGCAAACTACACTCGAGCGGGGTGACCCAGTATGTTGTGGACTGTTCTCTTATGATCGTTCGTTCAGTGATACCATTTGTAAGATCTCTTTTCTCAAAACCCGTTCGGGTACTTGAAAACTCGCACCTCTCCCGTATCGCACGGTCAAGGTGGATCTTCGCCCAGAATCGCTGCCTTGCGGACCAACACTCGGGTTGGCCAACACCGCTCAGCACCGACTCTGCTGGCTATACAATCATAAGTAAGTAAATGCCAAAAGAAAGGGGCATGTCCACATGTCACAACATCATATAACTATATAATGAAACAGAAAAATGTCCACAAAGGAAAAGTACAAGAAATAAGGGCGGATGCCCGAATACATATCCAAAAGAAAGTACTTTCCCTCTCACTACAAAACATGCGGAAACTACAAACTAACTATCAACCTGTCCGGTGGTAGTATACTGCAACTGCGGTTCAAGTCCATCTCTCTTGTCCTGCTGCACACGGGGTAGCTCCGTCTCCTCGGACTCTTGTACGGACACATCCGAACGTTAGTCATAAAGACTAAGCCATTTTGTCCTCGCCTCCCCCCACGACTCCTAGGCACCGAGTGAGAGGAAGAAGCGAAGGACAAACAAGGGGTAAACAAGAAGAGTGACGTGGCACCAACTAGCAGTACATAAATATAAATAGTAGAGCTAACAGTAACAAGGTATAAGTAATGAGCATGTCAGTAAGTGCGGTAACTAGTAAACAAGTAGAGGCAATATAGTGAACAATAAGTAAGTAAAGGCAGTGCAGTAACATAAACTATCTACCATCACAGATTCGTACCTTAACTTATATGAACGCCCATACGACATATAAGTTAAGATGTCCAGGTAACCCATCATATAAAAGAGCTCATACTAATTTATATGATGGGGGTATGCTAATGTGTATGTTATTCTATGCTATGCTTATGATGACTTAATGTATTTATGCAATGTGACTCACCCACACGACTCTATGCGCACAGACCTTTATAGTTCCCAATTTGTTTGAAAGGAAGCCAACCTTTCGGGTACCGACCGTCGTGACTCACGGTGGCAGTGGATCGGGCACTCCACATACTAGGCGGGTATGGTCACTACCAAGCCTAGACCTTATGTACGCCTCAACGCTAAGAACACAACATCGGAGCTCCTGCGTACTCTTGTTGGAATCCACCAGACTTTAAGGTCGGGGTGGGTTATTAGGGATTTTCCTCCAGACCGCGGTACTCAAACTTACCGGCCCTTTAAATCTCACCCTCACTTGAGTCAACGTACTACCGTCGGTGGCACGACTAGCCTCGTACCGAAGACTCGCCACTATTTGAATAAGTAGCAGGTGTTAACAAGTCCACCCGAGCTTCCGGCTCAGGGACTAACACACAAGTTGATCCAACCCATCTCCTTCCCGAAGGAGATCCATACTAGTTTGCAGACCTACTTAGTCTACTCTTGCCTACAATTTAGTTAGTGTTATATTAGGGTGAATCTTGGACTTCCCGCGGTGTACCCCGTAAAGGGGTTCCCAACGGTACTACGGATTCAATGGGCTCAACCCCACCGTCCTCCTCAAGACAAATTACTTTAGTTGGTGATTAACATTTGGTTCACCCCTCATTATTTCATATACTTAAAGTGACTTAGCTCAACACCCGTCCCACCCAATTGGGTTGGACGTACCTCCATACCTCATACACTGACCATAACACAAACTCACTGCTAACCCTAGGTTTGACCCTCCTTGAATCATTGTGAGTTGTCACTCAAATACTGAATGGATATAAGATCTAAACACTACTTAGGGGTCTGAATAGTCTAAAATTCAAAATTCTGTTTTTACTAATCGCAGACCACTAAGTTGAACTAACCTCAAACCTCATAAGGGAATCCTTCTAAAAACTCATCACCAAAGTCTGGTATAATTATCCTAGGCTCCCACTGACCTTAATAAGGTATGTTCCAATTTCCATAATTTTTCATATTAATTTGGTATTTATTATAATTTAAAGTAGTTCAGGTCTTAAGTCAAATTACACATGAACTACCCTCAAAATGCTTGTACATGGCACATGAAAATTATCAGTAAAGTAATATCCCATAACAAGGTGGTTCACTGAGTTCCATGACCCTAGGATGTCATTTGGCCTACTAAACCATCATAGTTGTGTAATTACCAAAATGCCACTATAATTAGAAAAAATAGTATTTCACATCTGAAAATTCTACAAAAATTACCAAGTGTCCAGATGGGGATCTAGAGTCCTCTGCCAAAGGATTGTGTCATTACCATATGATTTGACATTTTAAAAAGATTTAATTTCCAAGTGTTGTAAATACCAATTTCTACATGAGGTACAAGAAATACCAATCTACAGGCTTCCAAATAATTGTCATGGGTATATATTAACATCAAATGACAGATAACCAAGTTTCATAATCTTGCCCCATGATTTGACATTTTAAAATGATTTTACATCCAAATGTTGTAAATACCAATTTCTACATGAGGTGCAAAAAATACAAATTTTCAAGCTTCTAAACAATTATCATGGGCATTTATCAACATAATATGGCAGATAGCAAAGTTTCATAATCTTGCCCCATGATTTGACATTTTAAAATGATTTAATACCCAAGTGTTGTAAATTCCAATTTCTACAGGAGGTATATGAAATACAAATCTAAAAGCTTCCAAACAATTATCATGGGCATATGACAACATAAAATGACAGATATCCAAGTATCATAATTTTACCCAATGATTTGACATTTTTCATAATTAAATTCTTCTAAGCTAGTAAACACTTAAAAATTCCTACACAAGGTATAATGCTTCAATAAATCATAACAAAATTACTATAGTCCATTTTCATCCCTATTCAGACACTGATAAAGTTTCAAGCCATACAAGGTCATATGACCATGCATTTTATTTATTCAAGGAAAAGTGGCAATTTCATTTATAAAGAGGAAAAATTCCAATATGACTCTAAAAATTCCCATTAAATTAACTAAGCCATTTTATGCTCTTGATAACATGCCTACTAAGTTCTGAGCCAAGGCAAGGACATTTGGTCCTATGTCCTTCACATGCCACAAAATTGCAACCTTAAGGGTTTACCCTTAGGGTTTTAGGACACACCACCCTATGGCTCCAAAGGCTCCATTAGGGTGTGTCACATGCATTTGTATATCAATACCTACATAATCATCAATTTGGAGGAGGCTAACTCACTCAACTCCTCAAAATGGCCTAAGCCCTAATTTGACCCTTAAAGGCCCTCCTTAAAGTTTCCCATTTTCCATAGCAAATCAACTCCAAATAGAGTGAAAATTTAGGCAGGCACTACTCATGTACTAAAGAGCATGACACTAAAATTTGGTGTCATTTGGACATCATATGCTCCAAAAATCAACATAATTTAAAAATCATAATTACCACAAAAACCCTAGGTAAAGTTGCTCATCAAGGGTTGTCCTTTGGGCAGGGGGTGCCCCTAGGGTATACCTACCCATGGTTAAAAGCTCAGCCTCAAAGCTTGAGGGATTTGGGCTAGGTAATTAATTTAGTGGACTGAACTAGTGTAGGACCAGTCCTAGTAAAACAGCTCCCTAGGGGAGCTGTGGGTCACCAAATGACTTGAACTCAAGCCCTAATGAAAGTCAAGACCAAGGCCTTAATTAAAATTTGAAGTGGCTGGTTAAATAGGGGCAGAAAATCCAATGTAAATAATTAAATTAATACACAGAAATTAGGATCAGCACGGATCTTGAAGTAGATCCAACCCTCCCCCTTCATCTTCTTCCCCCAGCCAACGGCTGAGATTTGCCCGTTCTGGGCCAACTTTCTCCTCCATTTCCCGGCCACCTGGTGGCCACCACAGCCGGCCACCACCTTCGTGGTGGTCGGGGCTACAACTTCTCGGCGACATGGCGGCCGGAGGAGGCATTTTCCGGCGATCCTAGCATGGCCAAAAATCACCAAAAATCCATGGTTTTGAGATTTCGATTCCGACCCAATTGAGCCCGAACCTTCAAATAAAATAGATAGGAAGCTAGCATAGAGGGAGAGGAGGAGAAACGAACCTTAAAGGGGGCTTGGCGGCGGCGGCGGCGGCGGTTGGCCATGGAAGTGCTCCTCTCCGGCGACCTTGCCCATTTCTTTCATTCTCCATGAAAAGCTTCGATCCAAGGGTCGATTTCGACTGCTTGCCAGCTTCTGAAACTAATGGGATGGATAGAATGGGGTGGGGAGGAGTGTATACCCGGTTTTGAACTTAGGTGCTCACGAGTTTGCATGGTTATCACCATGGCTGCCAACCCCTGCTACCTCCTGCTCCTCCAGCATTCAGCCAGGACATTTCCCAAGCCCCAAGAGGGATTGGCTTGAGTGAAAAGGTGGTCAAGCTTTTGCTTTCTCTTTTTGTCCCCTTACTCTCTCTCTTCCTTTTGCTTTTTAATGAATCATGCACACATGTGACCTTTACCTTTTATAACCAGGTGTCATAGGGTATTAATTTGATGAAGATATTTGGTGGTGTCACTTGGTTTGAGCTTGGTTCAAGTGTATGAGGGCTAAGTCACTTATTTTGGGCTATGTTGACCATGATTGACCTAGGGTTGACTTTGGTCAACAAGGTGAGTGGGTTGACCCCACTTGGGGGTCATGGGCCCCTTAACTTCACCCAACATTGGTTGGTCCATGGTGGGGCCCCATTTGGGCTAAATTAGCCTTAAGGTGTGATTTTGACCTAAATTAAGCTAGAGTTGACCTTGGTCAAATTGGTCAACTGGTTGACCAAGGGATGGGGGTCTCAGGTCCAATGAGTTCCTTAAAGTGTTTAGAGTGTGGTGGTAAGGTTAATTTGAACATCTGGGGTCAATTGAACCCTAATTGACTTAGTTTGGTTAGTGCTGACCAATATTTGACTTTGACCAAATTCATGCAATTGGGTCCCACCCAAGTGCAATTTCCATGGTTATGATCTTCCTTAGTGCTTAGGGTGGTATGTGGGAGGTCAATTTGGTGAATTGGGGATCAATTGGCCTAAGGGAGTGTCATTGGACTATGTTGGTTTTTGTGCCCTTGGTTTGCACTTAGCACACTCCACTTGATCCAAGGGCCTTAGTGGCCACTCTGCACACCACCCATGCCCTAATACCAACTAGGGGTCTATAAGGATTGGGGATGTTACACTTTGTACCACACTTGAGGTTGAATGGACTAACCGTACTCAGTACACTATGAAATCTAGTTGCTTAACAAGTATGCAAAGGTTTGGCTCTTATTTGTCAACGCGAGCATTATGCCTACTTGGCATTTGAATAACGTATCCTTGGAAAAGCTCTCACACATTTACAGCATTGTTAGAGGAGCCAAGATCAACGTGGGGAAAATTATCTCCAAGCATATCCAACAAAATGCTAGAGAAGAAAAAGTTAGACAACTTTGGTTTCCAATGTTGATTACGGAGTTATGTCGGATTGGGGGAGTGGTCCCGGGTGAAGGATGTTGATGCATGCTTTCCGCCTTTCTATGTTTGAGAATAATAAATCTCACTATGTACTTGATCATGCTTGTCGTGTATTTATATTATGCAGGAACAACAGAATCAATACCCACTATGAGTTCGATGTTGTAAGAACTATTGTTGGTGGTAGCAAGTGAACACTTCCTGGCTGACGGCAGATGGTTTTTGGATGGAAGAAGTGACGGGGATCAACTGCAACGTGTTAGGGCTACCGCCCCATGATAAGGCCACGATCCACCACAATCAGCACGATCCAGGTGCCATGACGCAGCTAACATGGAGCATTAGTAATTACCACCGGGCGGTAGTGCCACGATCTCCAAATAGATTTTTTTAGTTGTTTTTTTGCAGATGAAAGAGTATGATTAAATGAATGATTTAGATTATATTTAAAAAGCAAGCACTCAATCTCTTATCACCTCAGAATGAAAACGATCAAAAGAAAATAAATTTCTAAATCTCTTTAACGAAATTGCTTGGACCTTGGAGGTTCCCATAATATGAACACACCTCTTTCAAGGAAACGCCCAACTGAGTTTAGGTTGATCGACCGAACTTTCATTTTACAATCGAAACCCCTAAAGCTCTCTTTACGTGGTAAACCCCGCTATTGGATTTGATTCCAATCCGAGATATTTACGTCTTACTCTTTCGAGGGTTGCATTCAACTCTTTTTACCCATGAGTGATCGATCTGTATGCACGAACCTTTCAGTTAACTATAGTACATAAACGAAAATGAAAGTCATATATCGATAATATGACCTCATTTAATATTGATCAAGAGTAAATTCTAAGCATTCGTTAAAACAGAAAAAGAAATTATAAATTAAGAAGAGAAGATCATTTCATTCCTCAGAACATCTTGATCGAGTACTAATAAAAATTTAGTTACTCATGGAGATGGAGGAATTTTCAAAAGAAAATTCTTGCATAATGAAAAAGTTGAGGCTAATGAGGAAAAAGAACGCAATTTTATTTCTACTAAAGCAAAGGATTACAAGTGAGCAAATTGAAAAGATTACAAGTACTAGAAAAAGAAAGTGCAAAAACTTTAGTAAAGAAGTACAAGAACAGGGAACAACAGCTTAAAGAACTCCAAGACCTCCCCAAAGTTTTAGTAGGGGTCAGGCACTCAGAGCAAAGAACCTCACTCACAAATATGGAAAACTATAAAAAGACCCCGCGAGCTGCAGTGAGGAGGTCCCTCCACTAATCCGAAAGATCAAAAAGAGAATTTCACCTCCTAAGCCAATGCTGAGTTGGGCACCCTGGAGGGAACTAGAACCAGACTATCAGCCCGGAAATCACAGCAAGTAGAGGGCTAGAGCTCTCCCAACCAGAAACAGTCTAAGGAGAGAGAAGGCCAAGAAGACTTGACCTCTCCAAAGGTGCCCTTGGGGGTCTATTTATAGTTTTCTGAAAATGATATGCGGATAGCTGAATCCCGTCTATTGGTTTTACTAAACACAACTCAAATTGGTATGCCAACAATGGAATTTCACTGTTTGGAAAGGCTAATTGCATACCACAATGGGATATCCTATAAAAATAAGGCCCCCCCTGAGGCCGAGTCCATGCCACTTGAGGCATGCTCACCTGGTGCGGTGAGCACCTGATGTGGCTGGGTGCTCGTCGGTTGCCCCGAACTGGGGACTGGAACTTGCTACCGAGCTTGCACTTGCATATTCGGCTAGACGTCTAGCCGATCGACTAGAGGTCTAGTCAAATGGCTAGAGGCGAGTCAAGAGGATTTCGGCCGGATGTGCCGATCGTCTAGAGGTATAGTCGAATGGCCAAAGGCGAGTCGACTCCCTTATCAGTTGGACATCTACCCGATCGGTTAGAGGCAACTCGACTCGCCTGTGCTTAACGCCTTGCAGCAATGATAAAGATGGTGATAAGCAAGTCTGGCCCCTTCAACCTACTGACCTTGTTGGGTCCACTTGGCAAACCCGGGGTTGTATACAATCCCCGCTCTTTGCGATTTTGCCTCAAGCTCGAAAAGATAGTTCAACCTCGAGTGTTTGTCGAGTGCCTTGATTTTGGAGAGATCTTTCGGTGGACCAACCGGGGGTTATATATACCCAGGGGGAGGCCATCCCAAGGACTTCCTCCACCTCCTCCTCTCGCTTCTCAACGGTTGTTCGCCATCATGCTGCCTTCCAAGGACATCTTTGCTCTCCTTGCCGCCCTCAAGGAAAAGAACGAGGCAGACTCTTCTAGGCTGATAGCCATCATCTCTGAGCACACTTTGCGCATGCCACTGAGGTGCGTAGGAAAAAAGGCCGTCGGGAAGGTAAGACGTAAGTCTCTAAGAAGGGCGGCAACTCCGTCAGGACTGCAACTGCAACCTGGGTTTAACCTGGGTTTCGAGACATCTGATCAGGTGCGGTCCCCCCTCCTTTTGCTCACTTACAAACTTTCTTATGACATCTTTCACCACCTCAGACCTCGCAGCCCTACCTCACTATTGTGGACGATATGAGGGGCCGAGGAGATTGTGAGCAGGAGGGTGCGAGCACTCAGTCAAACCATGATACTCACCTTCAGATTCCTGGTATGGGACCATTTCTCTCCTCACACTAGACTCGCGCATTATGAATAACTAACCATGAACACTTTTGTAGTGCCCACCTATATCGATCTTGACCCCCTCCCCCCGACAGTTGAGGTTGCATTCTCGCAACCTTGCTGAGGACCTCGCCAACACCTCCATTGCCCCGGCGAGCAACGCTCTTGGCCCCGTCGTGGTCACCGCAGTGCAGGGCCAAGCCTCTACCGCGAGTGGGTTCAGAAAAGTCCCTGGTACTTCCCACCTCCCGCGCCTTTGGCAGAACGCCGAGGATTCCCCCAATCCGCTGAGCCAAGCCCTCTCCCCATTGCGAGGAGAAGGTTATCGGTACTTCGCATGGTAAGGGAATGCATTCACCCCTTCCTTTTTTAGCTTCTAATTTCCTGCTAACATTTCGCGTCCACTCTCAGATCCTGACATCTCGATAGCTGACGAGTCGGATGATACAGGAAACTACTCGACGCCGCCTTCCACTTCCATGATTGGCGAGTACCTGGGCGACCCCTCTGATGCTGCCAAGATGAAAAGTCGAATGACGGTGGTGCTGTAAAAATATGGGTACATGCTTCACGAACTCTAGGAGGAGAGGGCTTCAGCCGAGAACAACCCCTTTCCTTGTATCCTTGACCTAAAGTAGTGAATGGACGCCTTGTAGGGGGGCTGCATCTTACTCGTAGAAGAGATGTAGCAGAATGTGGGGGCGACATAGCGCTAACGGAGGATCACCTAAAGTGACTCAAAGACCACCCACGCCAGGCGAGGCCCAGGGGTGTGGACGCGAGGTCGGGGTTTTTGGAGGTGGCACCCCCTGTGATCCCGCTCGCATTTTCTTTTTTCCTTGAAAATGTTATTATTTTCTTCTACTTTCTCGCATCGAACAATGTACTATTATTTCATGTTGCGCTTGAGCTCGTCTCGCGGGGGTATGCTTTCATTTTATATGGCTCGCATGTTGTGTTTTATTGCTCTCATTTCGATGTCTAGTTGAGTGGTGGGGGTATTCACACTCACCTTTTAGGGACAAACCAATGAGACTTCACGTATAAGTAGGGGCAAGTGGGCTGGGAGCGAGTGGATCGCTTCAACAGAAGAACCCCCCCCCCCCCCCCCCCCCCCCCCCCCAACCTTCCCCACTTTTTTCTATAAATACCCCCCCCCCCCTTCCTTACTTACTGCATTATTTGCACCCCCCCCCCCCCCTTCCCCTTCTCTCTTTTCTTGCACTCACCTCTCCCACTCGCCAACCCTATTCGCGATGGTCGACGATGCTAACTCTGCTAATGGGTGAGGGAACTGTGTCGCCAACTTCACTGATCATTGCTTCCCTGAAAGGAAGGTGCTGGAGGAGGAACACCTCTCCTTTGAGGTCACTCTCCTGCCGGAGGGATATTTCGTTAGCTGACCAAGCGAAGGCGAGACCAACAACACCTTTCACCCAGACGAGCTCGCCTTCCCCCTTTCCCATTTTGGCGTCAGACTCCTCCTCCCCTTGTGGCCCAATAAAGCAATTTCTAAAGTACTTCGGAACGGAGCCCGGGCAGATTAACACGAATGTGATAGCCATGCTCGTCGTGTTCGCATACTATCTGCGCGATGAGAGGATCGAGTTCAACCTTGCCGTCTTACACAAATTATTCATCTACCGGGCGTCCTCAGATGGAGTCGCCTATTTAACCGGCTCGCAACTCAAGTCTGCGAGACCTCCAACAAAGTCTACCACTGGAACGACTGATTCCTCTTCGTCAAAGGGGACTTAGGCAACATCATGTACTCGTCGGTTCAAAAGAGCGAGTCAGTTTACCGTGCCCCTCGCATGAAGGGTGAGGTCGCCTACCTGTGGCATCGCCTCAACTCGCTCCCCCTATGTTGTCGGGGGAAGGTATGCCCCCACTCGTGTAACCTCGCTATTCTTTTAACTCGCTCCCTCTATGGGGATTTTACTTATGTTTTTATTCTTGTTGCAGGTGAGCGCCAATTCCCTGTGAACCCACCGCATGCGGGTGGGACAGAGCTGACCTCCCAGTTTGAACTCGCAAGGGCTATCGTGAAAGCCTGCGCCAGCGAACTGGACAAGGTCGTGCCCAGCAGCATCAAGGGGAAGAGGCATGTGGTAGACCTTGACCCCTCCCCTCTTGCCGACTCGCGTAAGAGACTAAAGAAGACTGTGGCGAAGAAGAAAAAAATCGCCATGCCATGCGGCCCACAACCCTCGACCAGGGATACTGTAGGTAGAGCTATCACGGTTCCTGTTCGGTTCCGGTTTTACTAAAACCATGAACCGAACCGCTAAGGTAACAGTTCTTCAATTTAGAACCAAACTCGTATTTGGTTTGACCAGTTCCAGTTCTAGATCTGGTTCCAGCATAATGTTTTGAACCGTCGTGTTAACGGTTCCAATTGCGGTTCAACAAGAACCAAAACCAAACCGACCACTAACGGTTCGGTCCAGCTCTATTCGGTTCGATCCAGTTTTATGCGGTTCGGTCCAGTTTTTTTCAAGAGGGACTTCGATCCGGTTCGGTCCGGTTCCTATATGTTCCAACTAGAACCAAAACTAAACCTGGCGGAATTAATGAGGGAGGTCAAAAATAAAAAATCGAAGGGACAAGTATACCCGTTCAGTTTTTTTCAAGAGGGACTTCGAAGTTTGAGGCTCGGGCGCAGGAATTTCGCGTAACAATTAGATCGTGTAATGTTGATGCAATGTTCATATTGCTAAAGATTACAACTCAACATAGGGTAAAGAACTTTGAATTGTTGTTATTGAAATCTCATTTTATAATTTTAATTATGTTTGAAGAATATATTAGTTAATTCAATTTAATTTATTTTTCAACTACACTTAGATTTGTCTTTCATGATTACTATTAAATAGTAGTTGTATATCCTCTATATTTTTAAAACAAAATATTTTAGAAAAAATATGTGAGTAAAATTGAAAATACATTATATGGCTGTATAAAAACTGAATGTAGACCGCAAAAAACGACTCCAAATCGCATCAAGTCAAACTACACAGCACGGTTTTGGTGCAATGCGATTTTGTTCAATCCAAAACCAACTCCTTTTGTTGCGATTGCGGTTTGGGTTCAAACCGCGCCAATTTCACACATAATAGTAAGTATAGATATTATAGATATATTATTAAAAAAATAATTATATTATAACAATAATAATAATAATAATAAACGGGTTGTGCTCGGGATCGGATCGGTTCTAAGAATCTTAAAACCGCTTGTGACTTGTATATTGTGGTTCCGGTTCCGGTCCGGATAATATAATGAAAGAACTGCACACGGACCAATGTTGTTTATGGTTCCAAAATTCAAACCGAAACCCAAATAATTCGCTAACGGTTTGGTCCGGATCTTTGCAGTTCCGATTCAATTTACTGTTTTTGGGTTTAAGTGAGCTTTAACTGTAGGGGCGAGTGGGGTGAAGATGCCTGGCTCGCACCCCAATTTTAGTTTGGAGCAGAGGCCCCAGGACAGCGCGCGGGGGGGGGGGGGGGGGGGGGGGGGGGGGGGGGGGGGGGGGGGGGGGGGGGCTCTTTACTCACATGGATTAATGTGATCGATAAGGTATCTGTCTCCTCCCTTCTTCCCTCCTAGCTCGGGCGCGGCCAATCCGGTGAGGGTGCTTATGCCCATACCTATGGGTTGTGCGGAATTGAGGGCACCGCCGCCTATGAGAGGGCAATTATGAACGATCTCGTGTATGAGAGCTCGCGGGGCCCAGCTACGCGTCGTTGAGCTCTCTCATATGGCGTCGCGCTGTGGCATATGCTTCAACAAAAAGTACTTCACTATCGAGGCCAAGAGTAAACTGTCAGAGAAGCGAGTACAAGACCTGGAGATGTGGCTTGGAGTCATCGAGAGGCTCCTCGCAAATGCCTCCAGTGGTGTGGTGAGTTCTATTTCCTTTGATGAATTTTCATTTTTTTTTTCTTTTTCATTCAGCCAACTCATGTGACTTCATTACAGGATACCGAGACGACGACCCGAATGGCAGTGCGCATTGGTGAGCTGGAGACGGAGGTGGAAGTCCTCAAGGCGCAACCCGCCAGTGACCCTACTAAGGTGCCCGTGGCAGAGCATGGCGAGTCCACCTCCAAAGGCACGAAGCTATTACAGTTCATGTCGCGCAAGGTCAAGGCTATCTAAAGGGTTCTAGTCATCGAGTCCACCGAGACCACGCTCGTGGTGATGCGCAACCTCGGCGCTTTGCAGGCGTGGTTGGAGGACATCACCACCGAGATGCTAATCCCGACACTTTTCCTTCTCGAGCCCATAGCGAGCTCGCCTTCCGACTCGCATGCTGAAGATGAAGACAGTGAGCAAGGCCTATCCCCTGCGGTCTCGCCAAACCCTTAGCTTAGGGCTTTTTTTCAACACTTTTTCTATGCATGGGAGATGCCCCGAGACTTGTAACTATAATGAATTATCAATGACAATTTTCTATGTATTTTCTATTTCTATCCCTTTCTTTTTGCTTTTTATTTTCATTGGCAACTCGCCTTAACTTCATGAGCTCGTTGAGTGTCGGCCTTAAAGGCATGACACTTTGCTAGGTCGCTCGACTTGCCCCATCGTAACTTGCAAGTACTAGGTCCAGCGACCCCGATTCGCTGGCAACCCTTCAACGAAATGACCTTCGCATTTAGAGCTAGGTCAATGTTCGGAAGGTCGCGAGTGCGCCTATCATTGAGTCTACGAGAGGTCCACAAGACCCCTTTGTTCGCCCTGATTTCAGAGCGTTAATATCATTGAGGAGTGGGCACTAATCATCTCCCTCATCACATCGAGCACTCGAGCTTGGATAGTCGTGCTTGATCTCATGGGGAGGAACGATATTTTTGTCCTGCTCTCCCTTGCCGCAGGCTGCGTACTCAGCAAGACCATTGCGACTTAGGTGGTGAGTGAAGTGCGTGGGTGGACGGGGCATGACCAATCGTGCTCGCCCCCTATACCTGTTTTAACTCTGGTTTTCTTTATGCTCTTTATTTTTCCATTTTATCTACCCTGTCATGCTCGCCCTACCGGCTTGTGAGAGCCCGATCAGCGGAAACTTCTCATTGGCTTTCAAAAACAACTTCTTTGCCTGCCACCTGAGTGATCAACCTGCCATGTCGGCTTATGATATCCCGATTAGCGGAACCTTCTCATGGACTTTCCAAAATAACTTCTCTACTGCCACGTGAGTGATCAACCTGCCTTGTCGTCTTGTGAGAGTGCGTTCAGCGAAACCTTCTCAGGGGCTTTCCAATATAAATTCTCTACCAGCCACCTGAGTGATCAACCTGCCATATCTGCTTGTAAGAGCCCCGTCAGCGAAACCTTCTCAGGGGCTTTCCAAAACAACTTCTCTACCCGCCACCTGAGTGATCAACCTACACTACCAGCTTGTGAGAGACAGGTCAGCGAAACTTTCTCAGGGGCTTTCCAAAACAACTTCTCTACCTGCCACCTGAGTGATCAACCTGCCCTGCCGTCTTGTGAGAGCTCGGTCAGTGGAATCGTCTCAGTGGCTTTCCAAAACAACTTCTCTACTCGCCACCTGAGTGATCAACCTGCCCTACTGGCTTGTGAGCGCCTGGTTAGCGGAACCTTCTCAGGGTCTTTCCAAAACAACTTCTTTACCCGCCACCTGAGTGATCAACCTACTATGCCCGCTTGTGAGAGCCCGGTCAGCGAAACCTTCTCAGGGTCTTTCCAAAACAACTTCTCTACCCACCATCTAAGTGATCAACCTGCCCCGCCGCCTTGTGAAAGCCCAGTCAGTGGAACCTTCTCAGGGGATTTTCAAAATAACTTCTCTACCCGTCATCTTAGTGATCAACCTGCCCTGCCGCCTTGTGATAGCCCGGTCAGTGGAACCTTCTCAGGGGATTTCCAAAACAACTTCTTTACCTGCCACCTGAGTGATCAACCTGCCTTGTCGGCTTCTGAGAGCCCGGTCAGTAGAACATTCCCAGGGGCTTTCTAAAACAACTTCTATACACGCCACCTGAGTGATCAACATGTCCTGTCGGCTTGTGAGAGCCCAGTCAACGGAACCTTCTCAGGGGATTTCCAAAATAAGTTCTCTACCCTCCACCTAGGTGATCAACCTGCCCTGCCGTATTGTGAGAGCCCAGTCAGCATCACCTTCTCAGGGGCTTTCCAAAATAACTTCTCTACCCGCCACCTAAGTGATCAACCTACTCTGTTGTCTTGTGAGAGCCCGGTCAGCGGAACCTTCTCAGGGGCTTTCCCACCAGAATCACTGCTAACTTTCAACCAATATGAAACTTTTAGTTCACGGTACCCTGCTCGGGCCGGTCAGAAGTCCATATATCACAAAAACAAGTCTACCAAGATACAGTTTTCATTATAACTTAGGGATAAAAAATGTTTCAGGTCATCGCCGCTCCAAGTATTGCTAAGGGGGCTCCCTCAGCATTCTGGAGGCGATACCCCCTGACTTCAACGCCTATGAAATCACATAAGGGCCCTCCCAGTTGGGGTGGAGTTTTCCAACAGTCGTTGACCTTCCCGCAGCGTCGACCTTTTTAGAACTAGGTCTCCCTTTATAAATTACTTAATTTGAATGTGCTTGTCAAAATACTTAGCAATCATGCGCTTGATTTCCTTTCGGTGAACCGTCTCCAAGTCGCGAAGCTCTTCCACGAGGTCAAGCAAGAGCTGTTTCTCTTCCTTGTTCTCCACTCTCCACTCATCATCTTCTTCCTCTGCGACGATGACTCGCGGGGACCTTACCTCGAACTCCACCGACAACACATCCTCCGAGGCATGAGAGAGTTTAAATGGGGTTTCCCTAGTGGCCGTGTTGAGTATGGTTCGCAAAGCCTAGAGAACTGAGTGGAGTTGCTCAACCCAGCTTCCTTTTAAATTCTCCACCTTGTTCTTTAATAAGTTTACAATGACCTAGTTCCCAACCTCCACCTGCCCATTGCTCCTTGATTGGAGGACGGACAGGAAGCGGAGGTCAATGCCTAACTAGTTGTAGAAGCTGGTAAGCTCATTACTAGCAAACTGCGGCCCGTTGTCTGTGACGATGGCTAGGGGCAGCCCGTACCGACATATTATCTCCCCCCAAATGAAGTTCCTTTTTACCTGCGAAGTTATCTTTGTCAGCGTCTTTACCACCATCCACTTGGAGAAGTAGTCAATCATGACCAGAAGGAAACTTCTTTGCCCGCTGGCCTGGGTGAAAGGGCCTACCAAGTCCATCCCTCATATTGCAAATGACCACGACACTGTGATTGTCCTGAGCCTCGACGTTGGTAGGAGCTAAAGCAGTGCGAAGAGCTAGCACTTCTTTGCGTACTCTGCCGCATCTTTGCCGATCGTGGTACATAAGTAGACTTGCCACAACACCCTCTTGTCCAAGATCCAGCTCTCGAAGTGACTGCCACACTCCCCGGAGTGAATCTCTTCTAGAACCATATGGACCTGTTCCTCGAAGACACATCTTGTCAGGAGCCCTGATATGGTCTTTCGGTACAGGTCCCCTTCATGAAGTAGATAGTAGGCAGACATGTACCTGAATCATCTTGTCCGGAACCTTCTCTGGAAATTTTCCCGAGGTCAGGAAAACAATGAAAGGGTCCATCCACGAGGTTCGTCGATCGATCACCATCAGCTCTCCCTCTTCAATGGATGGCCAAAATAATTCCATCACCGTTCCTCCCGTGCGAGGACCATACTTCACCAAATAGTCTGCATTAGTGTTCTCTTCTCTTGGCACATGCTAGATGGAGAAGGTGCGGAGCAGACCAATGAGACCCTTTCATTGGAGAGTCGGTTCCCTCGTCTAGAACTCCCCTTGACCTAGTATGCAACCACCATTGAGTCTGTTAAAACCTTCATGTCCTTGACCCCTAGCTCCCTCGCCAAGCGGGGCCCTGCTATTACCATCTTGTACTCGGCTTGGTTGTTGGTGAGAGGGAAGTGGATGTCGATCGCTTGCTCGATCTTTGTCCCCTGCAGACTTACAAAGAACGCGCCCCCTCTGAAGGAGTATCTTCCTGATGCCTCATCAACGAAAATATCCTAGGCCACATGCTCGGGAGACTTGGATTCCTCCACTTCGACCATATACTTTACCAGGAAGTCAGCCACCGCATGCACCTTCATTGTCAATCGAGGTACAAAAGAGATCTCCAACTCGCTCAGCTCCACTGACCATTTTATCAGCCTTCCTGAGTACTCCACCCCTTCCATGATGTTGTGAAGGGCATGGTTGGTCAATACCTTAATCGAGTGCGCCTAAAAATATGATCGGAGCTTCCTTGCCGAGATGATCAGGCAAACACCAACTTCTCCTGAATGGGATACCTGAGCTCTGCCTTTTTTAGGACACTGATGACGTAGTAGATGCGTAGTTGCTTCTTTCGTTCCTTTTAAGCTAGGACTGGGCTTATTGCCTCAGCTCCCACTCCGAGGAATAAAGGGGAATCCTCTCCCTATCTCGGCCCTTAGAGTAGCGGGGCCTGCGTGAGCTGTTTCTTCAATGCTTGGAAAGCCTCCTCACACTCCGTACACCACTCAAACTTTTGATTCCCTCGTAACACTTTGAAGAAGGGTGAGCACTTCTTCCCTGCCCGGGAGAGGAACCTGCTTAGCCCTGCCAGTTTCCCTGTCAGGCGTTGGACCTCCTTGGCATTCCTGAGTGACTCCAAATCCAAGATCACCTTCACCTTATCGGGGTTGGGCTCTACCCCTGCCGGAGTGAGGAGATGGCCCAGAAACTTTACCATAACTACACTGAGAACACACTTTAGGGAGCTGAGCCTCATCTTCAACTTTCTCAGGGTGGAGAATGTCTTTGTCAGGTCTTCGAGGTGAGATCCAACATCCATGCTCTTCACCATCAGGTCATCTACGTAAACCTCTAAATTTCTCCCCTTCTCCTCCCTAGAGACTCGATCCATCATCCATTAATAAGCGGCCCATACGTTCCTCAAACCAAAAGACCTCATCTTATAATAGTAGCATCCATCATCCATGATGAAGGAAATGTCATTGGCATCTGGCGGGTGCATTCGGATCTGATGATAATCTTAAAAAGTCATCACAGGGAAATCGACGGTTGTGTGTACCAGTGCGTTGATTCGAGGCAGTGAAAAATAATCCTTGAGGCACGCTTTATTCAATAAAGAGAAGTCTACACACATTCTCCACCTCTCATTAGTCTTCTTTACCATTACAATATTGGAGACCCAATCTGGGTACTGGATTTCCGACACAAAGCTTGCCTCCAGCAGTTTTCCCACTTCCTCCTGGATTGGCTCGGCCAGAGCGGTCGCCATAGCTCTTTTCTTCTGGCGGATAGGGTGGACGCTCGGATCGACGTTGAGGTGGTGGCATTCCACATCTGCATTGATGCATGACATATTCACAGTGCTCCAGGAGAAGACATCCACATTCCATTGGATGCACTCATGAACCCTCTCCCGGTCCTCCCTGCTCAGCCTCTCGCTGACTTGCACCTTCTTCGGCCTCTAACCCTAAGTGATGACTTCCTTCATCTCTATCTCCTTCTCCGCCTCCAGCCTGGCTTGGTCTTCCATCACCTTATCGACCTCCTCCTCTTCCTCCTTCCAAGAGATGATGTTGACAGTCGTGACGTAGCACTGCTAGCCATCTTGGGGTCTCTCCTAACCCAGATCTGAACTCCTCTGATGTTGTACTTCAAGCACTGATGGTAGGAGGAAGGCACGTACCAGAAGGTGTTGATGAGGGGCCGCCCAAAGATGATGTTGTAGCTGCTCGGGGTATCCACGATGACGAAACGACAATTCTTTGACACTCCCACCACTTACTTCCTCTCTCCGGAGAACCCGAAGAGCGGACCATCTAAGATAAGTACCCTCTTTGCCTCCACCTTCACCTTATCGAAGGCCTTCTTAAAGATCACGTTAACATAACTTCCATTGTCCATCAAGATTCTGAAAACCGTGAAGTTCTCGATCGCTGTCTGGATCACCAGCGCATCGCAGAACAGGTCTTCATGCTCCAGCATGTAACATCCCTCAAACAACTAGACCACTAGGATGTATTTTTCATGACTAGGTCATGACAAAACCCTAGGAAGCACAAAGAGATCATAAGAGCTTAGGTTTGAAGGTGAAGATCACCATGGTCTGCAGATAGTAATTTCTAGTTACCAAGCTTAGGGTTGGACTTTATGGCCTCACCTTGACCCCTTGACCCCATCATAGCACGCCTAACCCATTAGGGGGTCCCTTAGAGCACCAAGGACTCAATGGGGACAGCCAAAGTGGTCAAGTTGACCAAAGTCAAACCCAACCCTAAAGAGGGTCAAAGTAGCCTAATTAGGGTCAATTGGCCTCCACCTTGCCAAATTGACCTTGTCCCTACCCTCATAATGATATTGGGGACCCAATGGACCTAAAATCCCCATCATGGTGCCACCAATTTGGCCAATTTGACTCAAGTCAACTCTAGCCCTAATTTGGTCAAAGTGGCTTGTTTAGGGTCAATTGGCCTCCACCTTGCCAAATTGACCCTACGTAGACCTTCCTAACCCTTAAAAGAGGCCAATGGGTCACTAACCACCCATTGGGGTCAACCCAAATGGTCAATTGACCAAAGTCAACTCAACCCTAGTTTAGGCAAGTTACACTAATTTGGCTTAATCAAGCCCAATCCACTTGGGCTAGGCCCAATTGGAGTAGCTCATTAGCTTAGGAGGCTGATAATTACTAGGAGTTGCCACCCAATTTTTATAAATGATGATTAGGAGAGAGAAATCTCATTTTCTCCAACAATGAAGGAGAGAGTAAGAGAAGGAGAAATGGCATTCATGGTTTAGGGAGACCAATAGCCACCCATTCCTCCTCTAATGTATTCATTCATCTTCCCCGATCAATTTGGAGGAGTTTAATGGTCATTCCCAGCCACAGAGAGGGAATTTGAGGATATTTCAGTTTGGCCGAAATTGGCCATTAATGGCCTTCATGGTAACTATTGCCATGTCCCTTCCTCTCCCCCAATTAGCCCTCTTAAAACCCTCACTGGACTCAGAGGAGTCGTTTTCCACCATCCCCCTGAAGAACCAGAGACTCTGTGATAGAGATAAAAATGGCCCCGAAAGCTCCACGACCGACAATGGCGAGTCGACGATCGGAGAGGCAAAACACCACCACTCAATTCCTCCCCTCATCCGCTCTCTCTATGGATAGATCTACATCTGTTGGCCGCAAGGTTTGGGGCCAATTGGCCCTGGATCGGGTGGGCCGAGAGCTTGTTTTTTAAGCTTTTTCCCCACGTCTAAAACTCTATTCTGGCCACCTTCTGCCGCCCTATCACCGCCTATCGCCGGCCACCACCTCAACAGAGGTGGTGGCATTGGACGACCGGGGAGGAGTATATGTGGCTGGGGAAAATCCATGGGAAGTGGCTCCACCATAGCCATTGGATCATCGGGGATGATGAGCAAGAGTCGTCCGATCTGGCGCGATCTGTTATGCGCAGACCAAAATGATTTGATTTGTATGTTATGTATATATTGTCACACTTTATGCGGTTAATGTTTTTATTTATTAAAAATACCTAGATCCCTTTATTGGAAAAATGTTCAACATAAAACTTGTAGCCCCTGAGGTCTAGTTTATTTTACAATTGATCACACAAATTAAGTCAGTGGTATGACCAAGACACTCAAAATGGTGCAGCCTATACATAGGGTTGACCAGAGATTGATTTGAGTGCCCCCATCAATCCAGCCACCAAATTCCTTGAAATTTGGAGCATTGGCTAGTTGTACCCACACCCTCAACATATACAAAAATGAGAATTTTTGGATGATATTTTTCTAAAGTTTTTGCAAAAATTTAATAAATCATGTATGATTTTATTTTAGGGTCTAGAGGCCTCCAAACCCTACCAAATTTTGGTGGGTGGTCATTAGGGTCATGACATGACTGGTAAAAATTTCATCCCAGTTAGGATTGATTTGGTTGGGTAATAAGTAACTCAAAATTGGTCAAACTAGGAGATATTATGTCAAAAGTGCACTGGATGGGTTTGAGTGGACAATCCTTATCCAAAAGTGATGAAACCTTGGCCACTGATTTATTATCACATAAAATACCCCCCACAAGTGGTTTTGGGTGGTTTGGGGTGCATGTGCCCTAGATAATCCAAACCCTAGGGTTATATATTGAGTCTATTGAAGGACATAGGGTCATATGTCTTTGGATTGACTTAGAACTTGGTAGAGAGGTTCATAGGGTGGTATTATGCCCTAGATAGTTTACCTGGAATTTAAAGGAACAATTATCCCCTCTGAATTAGTTAAGAACTAATTAGGGCACTTTCTTATAAGAAGAATTTACATGATCATATTACCTTGGAAGTTCATGAATTTTTTGCAGTGAGCTTGTATTTGTGATATTGTTGTTTGATAATTTTATTGTGAATTTTAGATTGATTTATCTAGTACTTCATTCACAAGTCCATTGTTTGACCTATTTATAAGGAGAATTAACTAAGGGTTAAATATACACTGTAAAATCATGAAAATTGGTCAGAGGACTTTGTATGGCAATAATATGATTTGTTATTTTTAGTATAATTTTTGGAGGAGTTTATATATGGTGCTCTTCACAAAGTGCCCGAGGATTTGTTTCTTTAAATAAAGATAAAAATTTACATGGTCAAATGAATTTGGAAAATTAAGGAACTCAAGCAGTGAACGTTTCTGATCACCTTAGACACCTGTTAATTTTCTTGTAATTTTTGAATGAGTATTTTTGGTACTTTCTGTGTTAATCCTTGATTTTATTAAATTAATCAATATTTTAATCGGAGGTCAAAACCTTTCTGGAAATTTATGAACTTTATATATGGCTGTTATTTTGATAATGTATAGTTGTACAAATTTTAGTAAAGACATAGTTTATCATAAAACTATACTAGGTGTTCAAAGTCATAGGTTCCCTGATTTTGAAGAAATTATAATAAATGCCAATTAAATTAGGAAAATTATGAATTTATGGAGATAGTCTTAAAATGTCATAACACACTCCCAATAATTATCTTGGGTCATTTGGATGAGCATTTGGAGTCTCTCTTTTTATCCATCATGTAGTTCAAGTGTTCTGCGTATAGTGAAAATGCTGAATTAAGATAAGCATGTAGGTCTTACATTAGTAGTTAAAGAATTTGGTGCACCCAGACTGATTGGGTTTGGAAGGGGTCACCAAAAGAGGGTAGGAGTGAGATGCCTGGTTGACTAGGAGGCAAGAGTGTGCTCGGGATAGACGATTGATCGTCATTCCCTAAGAGAGTCATAAAACACTTAGGGTTAGCTAAAGTGAAATGATAAGAGGGGTTTGGTCAAGGGTAGACACCTATAAGAATAAGCGCCTTGAAAAGGGAGCTTTGGGGTTCAGCCCATCATAACTACTAGTACCGCTGCGAGCCCCTCACAAGGTAGTCCTCGGGAAGTCCATGGTTAACCCAAAACTGTAGGAATAAATTGTTATGCAAGTTTAACTTAATAATACACTCACCCTCATCCCATTGCTATGGGTGGTTAGTTGGTTTGGTCTTACGAGCAGTAGGCTTGGTGGTTGTAGGTTCAGACGGGTTAGTTCGGCGAGCCGGTGAATCGGAAGGTTATTGTGATGGGCAGGTTAGCCCGGAGAGCCTATGGCTCGGAGATATATAGTAATCATATTTGTATGTGCATAAAGGTGGTGGGTCTTAGTATTGGACGGTCGTTCGCACCGATGCCAATACTTTGACTTGGCAAGTGTGGTTATCACTTAGCCAAGGAAAAGTCTGGTGGACCAGCCAGTAAAAGTATGCAGGCGCTCCGCGGTTGTGTTCTTCGCGTTGAGGCGTACGAAAAGTCTAGGTTAAGTGGTACAAATACCAACCTACAGGTGGGTGAGGCCCAATCCACCGCCTCTGTTTGCCACTACGGGAGGTACCTGAGAGTTTAGCTAACTCCAAAAGGGGGAACTGAAGGTCTGTGGGCATAGAGCCAGATGCGTGTGTTGCACTTGTGTGAATATAATATTAATCAGCATAACACTGCATGTCATAGCATAAGCATTGCATTTCAACCCCTACCCATATCGTATAAATTGATATGAGACTTTTATAGGATAGGCCTTACTAAACGACCCCTTGGTCTATAGGTCTGTATGGGAATTCCTATAAATCAAGGTTACTTTTCTTACTTACTTCACTTTACTTTGTCTGTGGTAGCTAGCTGTAGCTTGTACTTTACTCTGTTATTATTCTTTACATGTTCTTCACTCTGCTTTACTTACTGTTCTATATATATAAACACCTGTGCAGTGGTAGATACTGTTGGAACATGGTCTACCGCATCTCCTAGGTTTGAGAATAACAAATCCTATGTGTATTTGATCTTGTGTGTTTAAGTGTGCAGGAAACAATGTCATACGACTTAAGGATAACATAAGAAGGTTTACCCCAAGTTTGAAGACAAAATTCCAGCATGCCCATTAGCATCGGCGGTAGCCACTACCGCAGGCGCTAGCCCTGATTAGAGCAATTTTGGGAGGCAGTTATAAAAGGCGCTAGCGTAGACGGTAGTGTGATGCATAAGAGGAATTTCAGCAAGTTTTCCTTGGAATGAAGAAACGCACGCAGAGAATATTTCCTAATTCAAGATAGCGTCGGTAGTAGAACTAGCACAGGCGCTAGCTCGCTCTTCTATAAAAGGAGCCCTCTTCTCTCATTTTCAACAGGCATGCTAGAGAGAGGTTGAGTGCCAAAATTCTAGAGCCTTATTCTGCCGAGAATTGATCTCCTGCCAAAAGTTTTGTGAGTTTCTGAAGGAGGACTTCTTCACGCGGCATCCGGCCGACGATCGCTTCAACCACGCTTATTCTGCAACGATCTCTCATCTCCGACTTCAGAAGTTCCTTAGAGGGAGTTTTCATATTGTTGTTTATTTCAATTCATAACTCGTGTAATCGTGTAGTGAATTCGCCTCGTGTTGGCGACTAGGTCTGGGTAGGACTTGGGGCAGAAATTCGCCTCATGTTGGCGACTAGGTCTAGGGTGTAGATCTAGGTGGTGCTCGAGGCCGTATCCGGGAGAGGATTGGCTAGAGCGACTTGAGGCCGTATCCGGGGAGGATAGGCTAAAGCCACCGGTTTGTGGGGATACGAGTCGGGATAGAAAACAAAATGAGATTTTACTAGTCGCCTTCGATTTCTAGCGTCATAAGAAATCAAGTTTTGTAATCTTATATTTCAAATTAATAAAATCATGTCTCTATTTTATGTCACTTGATTTGTTTGGCTTTTCTCCAATTTGATCTCTTAGTTTTTCAAATCTTATAAATATAACAAAAAAATTTAAAACCCTTATTCACCCCTCCCCCCCCCCCCCCTCCCTCCAAGGGCGCCTACAGATCCAACAAGTGGTATCAGAGCGGGTTATTCCAAATGGTCTAACAACTTGAAATAAATGGCGCATTATGATCTCACTTTTTCCGAGGGTCGGGGAGTTAGTAGACCACCTCTTTTTACTGGGTCAGATTTCAACTAGTAGAAATCTAGGATGATGTGTTTTCTTATGACCATGGATATAGAAGTATGGAACATGGTAGAAGTTCAGTACTCTCCTCCTACAGTGGTTGTAGGAGAGGTTACGGTAGAAAAACCTAAGGATAGATGGGACGATAACGATAAACTCAAGTGTAAAAATAATGCTAAGGTAATGAATGCTTTATATTGTGCACTAAATAGAACTGAATTTAATAGAATTTCTGCATGTGTAACTGCTTATGATATTTGGAACCAATTGAAAGTTACTCATGAAGGTACATCGCAGGTGAAAGATGCAAAGCTATTCCACCTAAAGTCGGAATATGAAAAGTTCAGGATGGATGCTAAAGAAGACATCAACTCGATGTACACAAGCTTCACCAAGATCGTCAATGCTTCAAAAGCTCTTGGAAAGATCTACTCCGACGCTGACTTGGTCAGAAATATTTTTCGCTCTCTACCTCCGAGGTTCAATCCAAAGGTGATGGCTATCTCGGAGTCACATAACTTACGAACGCTCCAGATCGAGAACCTCATTAGGAATCTCAAAACACATGAGGTAGAACTCCAGATTCAATACGATGAATACAACAAGGAGCCAAAGAAAAAGGCGTTAGCACTGAAATCAAAGAAGGAGAGCAACGAAGATGATGATGATGATGATGATGATGATGATGATGATGATGATGATGATGGTGATGATGATGATGATGATGATGATGATGATGATGATGAAGGTCCCCTGGTTAAGAACTTCAGAAAATTCATTAGAAATCTGAAAAGAATGAACACCTTCCGGAAATACTTCCAGAAGGATGCACAGCGAAAAGGGTATTCCTCTTCTTCAAAGAAAGAAAAGGAAGCGACGACGAAGAAGAAAGACCACCACCAGAGTGCTTTCACTGCAGGAAGACCGAGCACATTCGGAGCCAGTGTCCGAAGTATCTAAAGGAGCAAAAAGAAAAATGATACAAAGGGAAGGAGAAAAGGAAGGTGTTGAAATCCGCAACATGGGATGATTCTTCCTCTGAAGAATCAAGCGGATCTAAGTCTAACAGCGAGGAGGAAGCAATCTTATGCTTCATGGCAAAAGGCAACGATGATGACACCAGTGTTCTTAGTGGCACTGAGGTAACTTCTCCCACCTTCGAAGAACTTTATGATGAATTTGTTCAAACCTGCAAAGCCTATGATAAAAGTATAGAAGATAATATTATTTTATATCATTAAAATGAATCTCTCATCAAAGAAAATCATAAGCTTACTAAAAACTAATTTATTTGGAAAAGAGAAAGGTTTCATGCCAAGAGTGTAAACACTCTTTATGTAAGGTAAAAGATCTTGATGTTTCTCTTTCTAAGGCACTCTCACAAATCAAAACTCTTACAAGAGAAAAGAGGTACTTAGAGAGAAAACTAAAAATCTATCTCTTACAAATTGAAAATAACAAAAAAGGTTTTGAAAATAAATGTGTCATGCTTGTAAAAAAAAATCATCTCTTAAAAAACAAACTCATGTCCTCAATATGACCATCAAAAATTTTGGAATTGGTCAAAAATCCCTGGACATGATTTTGGGGAACCAATGTTATGGTTCTGAAAAATTTGGACTCGGATATCAAAGTGATAGCTACTGCCCAGCGCTAGCCACTAACGTCGGCGGTAGCCCCTCATATAAAAAATCTTCTATTTATTCCAAAAATCAAACCTCATCCAGTCAGAGCAATGTAGAATTTCAGAAAAGGTTCTCAACCCCCTTTATTTCATGTGCAAACTGTCATAGGCTTGGACACACGTCTAGCTCTTACAGGAAAATAAAACATGGATCTTTAAAGCAAATCTGGGTACCTAAGGCATCCACTTATTCTATGGGTGGTACCTCTTGAGTATCCGGATCTTTACTCTCATCTTCTTTCTAGATTTGCAGGAAGGCTAAGGATATGGATGACGTATGGTACTTGGATTCGGGCTGCTCTAAGCACATGACTGGCAACAAAGCAAAGTTCCTTAGCCTAGAAAAGAAGGGAGGGATCGTAACCTTTGGATATATTGGTAAAGGAAGGATCATGGGATTCAGTACAGTGGGTGACGAATCATTTACTATCTCTATTGTTTGTTGAATCCAAAATGGCACCTCCACGATCTACTCGAGGAAATAGGGGGAAAGGAGGCCGCGAGCAGCTGGTTACTTGAGTTGCGAGTGAAGAGGGGAGAAGAGAAGAAGAGAGGGCCGCTAGCTTGCGGCGAGGCCAGACTTCGCCCGCCGCGGCAAATGCCACTCCTGCGATGGGCTTTCCCTTTATTTCCTCGAGTAGATCGTGGAGGTGCCATTTTGGATTCAACAGAAACACGCGACCTTCAGATAGCGAGTGGTTGATGAACAACAGTTGCGATGAAGATGCGAGATTTGGCCTAAAATACACTTAATCTTAAAACGGCCATAACTTTTGATCCGGGTGTCGGAATTCATAAATTAAAAGCCCGACGCGACTGGCTCGAGCTGAACTATCCAAAAATTGAATGGGGTTCCCCGTTCAGCCACTTTTCAGCCCTCAGATTTCAAAAATTCGGCTCCGTTTGAAAGTTATTTCAGTTTTTCCCGTTCATCATTTCCTGTTTTCATGGATCATTCGTCCAAGAGCCTCGGGCATCCCTCCGATCATCCAGAAATGCGTGTGCAAAACAACGACATCCATCACCTATTAGCGGAGACCATTCCACTCAAAGGACAAGTGGATTCTTAACTTCATACTGCAACAACTACTAATGACAAACTTTTCAGCAATCATATAGAACATTTGGCGCATCTTGAAGCAGAAGAGCCCTCTACTCCTCACCATGAGTTCTATAAGGTGTGTATGAGTAATTCTCCATATCATGCTGATGGTCTAACCTTTCTTGCAGGACAATACCAAGATCCTTCCCATTATTAAACAAAATTTGTTGGGAGGTTGTTCCGAGTCGAACCTCGTCCAGCCAGATCAGGTCCCATTGGGAAATTAAGTCCTAACTGAGCAGACCCATTTATCATCAAGATATTAAGAAGTGGAATTTATCATCTCGCGACAACTGTAGTCATGTGATGGTGAAGACATCTTGGAGCGACGACGATCTCAAAACGGTTCTAACCTTAATGATAATGCCCTCATTTGTTTGCATTTTAATATCAAATGAAGTGGATACAATACTGACACTCTTCCTTGTGACTTGCTTATTCCTTTTTCCTTATTATCAAACTCACTGAACCACGGAGACATCGCCAAGTTCTGCTCGAACCCCCTCGGATTGTAGTCATTAGCGTAAAACCATGAAGATCATGTGTAGCGGGGAGTTTTCGCACACGTGTAGTGGTAGCTTGCCAATTCCCGTGTGGTGGTCTTCAGAACCATGGATCCCGGCCGATATCCGACACACCCTTGCATCAAGGGAGGTCTAGGTGAATGTTGGCTCTATCATGCCCCGAGAGGGATATAGTTACAGCTTTGATGATCTTTCTGAGGAAAGCAATGTCGGTATAGCCTCCGCGGCATAACCACACCTGCCCAACTGATCATCTTAGTCTGTGACCATCGAATACTCCTAAGTACTCTCAAGCGATGCCTAAGCGGGACCCACAACCGAGTTGATCTCTCTGAGGAAAGCAATGTTCGCCGCCTAGGCCCACCTGCCCAATTGATCAACTCGGCTTGTAGCCCTAGGCAAGAGAGCAGTAGAGTCGTTTACAGCCCTTATGACCACTTGAGGAAAGCAATGTTCGTCGCCTAGGCCCACCTGCCCACTTGGTCATCTAGGTCTATACTTCCTTTTTCTTTATTTCTACAGCTCTTATGACCACTTGAGGAAAGCAATGTTCGCCGCCTAGGCCCACCTGCCCACTTGGTCATCTGAGTCTGTAGCCATTCCTTTTTCCTTACAGGAAAATTATCTCTCTTATGATCCTTGATCATTTGGAGAAAGCAGTATCTAACAGGTACAAATATTGGCCCACTTGGTCATTTAAAAGTTGAAAAACTTTTAGACCAGGCGGTTTCATCTATCAAGTCGGTCGGTTTGAAAGAGTACTACAGGTTATGAAAAATGGCTGCATAATATGCTAGCCAAGTGGGTAAAATATATCTGGCTTCAAAGCTAGAAAGCGGGCTATTACAGGAAGCAACAAGGCAGTATTACCGACTCGAGATAATCGAGTCAAGGCTTTCACTCTAATAGTCGGGAAATGGACTTATTAATCCTCTGGACAATCAGAGCTTATGAAGATATAATCTCTGGCAGTTTCAGCCCACGATTCATGTTCACTGAGCCAATCAGGATCTACTTTTGAACTAAAATGATAAACCGTCAGGGCAACATTTCATGATAACTGGACAATTATTCTTTTGGAGATATCTTTTCCCTGGAGGTTTTTTAGAAAGGATTTGAAGTTTTATAAGGAATAATGCTAAAAATAGAAGATCGCATATGAATATCCACAAGTAAGTAAAATAGCAAAGACTAACAGTTATGAATTCATTTATTCCTGCTTTATGTTCTCTTTTGCAGAGATTAGCAGGTATTCGCGAGTTCTCTTCAGGTACTCGCGTTATAGATTATTTTATACCTGCTTTATGTTCTCTTTTTGCAGAGATTAGCAGGTATTCGTGAGTTCTCTAAAGATACTCGCATTATAGATTGTTTTATACCTGCTTTATGTTCTCTTTTTGCAGAGATTAGCAGGTATTCGCGAGTTTTCTAAAGGTACTCGCATTATAGATTGTTTTATACCTGCTTTATGTTCCCTTTTTGCAGAGATAAGCAGGTATTCGCGAGTTCTCTTCAGGTACTCGTGTTATAGATTATTTTATACCTGCTTCGAGTTCTCTTTTGCAGAGATTAGCAGGTGTTTGTGAGTTCTCTTCAGGTACTCGCATTATATTTCGTACCTGCTTTGAGTTCTCTTTTGCAGAGATTAGCAGGTGTTCGCGAGCTCTCTTCAGGTACTCGCGTTGTAGTTTGCTTTACACCTGTTTTAAGTTCTCCTATGCAGAGATTGACAGGTGTTCGCGAGTTCTCTTCAAGTACTCGCGTTATGTTTTATACCTGCTTTGAGTTCTCTTTTGCAGAGATTAGCAGGTGTTCGCGAGGTCTCCTCAGGTACTCGCGTTATGTTTTATACCTGCTTTGAGTTCTCTTTTGCAGAGATTAGCAGGTGCTCGCGAGGTCTCTTCAGGTACTCGCATTATGTTTTATACCTGCTTTGAGTTCTCTTTTGCAGAAATTAGCAGGTGTTCGCGAGGTCTCATCAGGTACTCGCCTTATATTGTATACCTGCTTTGAGTTCTCTTTTGCAGAGATTAGCAGGTGTTCGCGAAGTCTCTTCAGGTACTCGCGTTATGTTTTATACCTGCTTTGGGTTATCTTTTGCAGAGATTAGCAGGTATTCGCGGGTTCTTTTCAGGTACTCGCGTTATAGATTCTTTTACCTGCATTTAAGTTCTCTTTTTCAGAGATTTGCAGGTGTTCGCGAGTTCTCTTTAGGTACTCGCACTATATTATATTTCATACCTGCTTTATGTTCTATTTTTGCAGAGATTAGCAGGTATTTGCGAGGTCTCTTCAGGTACTCGCGTTATGTTTTATACCTGCTTTGAGTTCTCTTTTGCAGAGATTAGCAGGTGTTCGCGAGGTCTCTTCAGGTACTCGTGTTATGTTTTATACCTGCTTTGGGTTATCTTTTGCAGAGATTAGCAGGTATTCGCGAGGTCTCTTCAGGTACTCGCGTTATATTGTATACCTGCTTTGGGTTATCTTTTGCAGAGATTAGCAGGTATTCGCGAGGTCTCTTCAGATACTCACATTATATTGTATACCTGCTTTGAGTTCTCTTTTGCAGAGATTAGCAGGTGCTCGCGAGGTCTCTTCAGGTACTCGCGTTATGTTTTATACCTGCTTTGGGTTATCTTTTGCAGAGATTAGCAGGTATTCGCGAGGTCTCTTCAGGTACTCGCGTTATATTGTATACCTGCTTTGAGTTCTCTTTTGCAGAGATTAGCAGGTGTTCGCGAGGTCTCTTCAGGTACTCGCATTATGTTTTATACCTGCTTTGAGTTCTCTTTTACAGATATTAGCAGGTGTTCGCGAGTTCTCTTCAGGTACTCGCGTTATGTTTTATACCTGCTTTGAGTTCTCTTTTTGCAGAGATTAGCAGGTGTTCGCGAGGTCTCTTCAGGTACTCGCGTTATGTTTTATACCTGCTTTGAGTTCTCTTTTGCAGAGATTAGCAGGTGTTCGCGAGGTCTCTTCAGGTACTCGCGTTATGTTTTATACCTGCTTTGAGTTCTCTTTTGCAGAGATTAGCAGGTGTTCGCGAGGTCTCTTCAGGTACTCGCGTTTTATTGTATACCTGCTTTGAGTTCTCTTTTGCAGAGATTAGCAGGTGTTCGCGAGGTCTTTTCAGGTACTCGCGTTATGTTTTTTACTTACTGTGAGTTCTCTTTTGCAGAGATTAGCAGGTGCTCGCGAGTTCTCTTCAGGTACTCGTTTTATAGTTTCTCTTATACCTGCTTTGAGTTCTCTTTTGCAGATGTTAGCAGGTATTCGCGAGTTCTCTTCAGGTACTCGCGCCATGTTCTTTCTTTACTTATCGAGTTCTCTTCAGAGACTAGTAGGTGATTACTAGTCAACCTCAGAGGACAAAGTGAGCCGATGTTCGCAAGTTCCCTTCAGGTACTTGTGAATTGTGTTTTATATTTGCTATGACTCTCTTCCCTCACAGGAGAAAGAATAGGCATTCACTAGTTCCTTTGTGGAGAGGCATCAGGTACTCGTTCCTTCTTTGTCTTTCCCACTCTTTCGATAGTTTACCAGTAGCGGATCACGATTTTTGTGGGTCAATAACTACTTTTTCGAAGTTTCTTGGAAATTTGAAAAAGTGCGGGGATTATGTTGACCCAGAAATCGGCGATCCTACCCTGGGAGGCCTCTTTTGCTACATTTTTGTAGATTATGCGCCCGGGAAATATTAGACCTCACACGAAGGCACTTTTTACACCCGAAGTGGTAAGAAGGGGCAGCCTCATCCTTCAAACCGCCCAAGTGGGGCGGCCTCTCCATTCAAACCGCCCAAGTGGGGCGGCCTCTCCATTCAAACCGCCCAAGTGGGGCAGCCTCTCCATTCAAACCGCCCAGGTGGGGCGGCTTCTCCCTTCAAGTCGCCCAGGTGGGGCGGTCTCTCCCTTCAGACCGCGCGGGTAGCGGTCTCCTCCTTCAGTACGCGCGGGTAGGCGGCCTCCTCCTCCAGTCCACGTGGGTAGGAGGCCTCCTCCTTCAGTCCGCGCGGGTAGGCGGCCTCCTCCTTCAGTCCGCGCGGGTTGGCGGCCTCCTCCTTCAATGCGCGCGGGTAGGCGGCCTCCTCCTTCAGTCCGCGCGGGTAGGCGGCCTCCTCCTTCAGTCCGTGCGGGTAGGCGGCCTCCTCCTTCAGTCCGTGCGGGTAGGCGGCCTCCTCCTTCAGTCCGCGCGGGTAGGCGGCCTCCTCCTTCAGTCTGTGCGGGTAGGCGGCCTCCTCCTTCAGTCAGTGCGGGTAGGCGGCCTCCTCCTTCAGTCCGCGCGGGTAGGCGGCCTCCTCCTTCAGTCCGCGCGGGTAGGCGGCCTCCTCCTTCAGTACGCGTGGGTAGGCGGCCTCCTCCTTCAGTCCGTGCGGGTAGGCGGCCTCCTCCTTCAGTCCGCGCGGGTAGGTGGCCTCCTCCTTCAGTCCGCGCGGGTAGGCGGCCTCCTCCTTCAGTCCGCGCGGGTAGGCGGCCTCCTCCTTCAGTCCGTGCGGGTTGGCGACCTCCTCCTTCAGTCCGCGCGGGTAGAACTCCAGTCACCGGCTCAGCGGAGGTGACGACATCGACCCAGAGCCTATAAATAGGACCCTCGACCATGAAGAAGGGACAGGCAAGTTGGGGGCAAAACCGGCGGCTAGAAACAGTCAGACCGCACCATGTTGCGACCTGTCCGGGCGACCTGCCCGGGCGACCTCAGCGACCTGTCCGGGCGACCCCAGCGACCTGTCCGGGCGACCTCAGCGACCTATCCGGGCGACCTCGGCATACAGCCCGCGCGGCTTACTCTTTTCTTACCCGCAACTCTCTTGTATTCATTCTATTTTCCATGTACTAAACACAATGAGCTGTAATATAGATTATTAAATAAAGGGAAAGCCCGTCGCAGGAGTGGCATTTGCCGCGGCGGGCGAAGTCTGGCCTCGCCGCAAGCTAGCGGCCCTCTCTTCTTCTCTTCTCCCCTCTTCACTCGCAACTCAAGTAACCAGCTGCTCGCGGCCTCCTTTCCCTCTATTTCCTCGAGTAGATCGTGGATGTGCCATTTTGGATTCAACATTGTTCTTTATGTAAAAGATTTAAAACATAATTTAATATCTATTAGTCAATTGTGTGATAAAGGATTAGATGTTTTATTTGAGTCATCCATAAATCTTTGCAAAATATAACACAAAAGATGTTTTACTAGCTGCACCTAGAACTCACAACGTATATGTAGTTTCCTTTCATGATCTTTCCAAATCATATATAAAATGTTTTATAACAAAAAATGATGAGTTAGAACTATGGCATAGACGTTTAGGTCACGCTAGTACAAAGCTCATTTTCAAACTAGCCAAAAAGGAATTGATAAGAGGATTGCCTAGATTAAATGGAAATTTATCTTCACTATGTTCTCTATGTCAAAAAGGAAAATTTACAAAATCTTCTTTTAAAAGCAAAAATGAAATTTCTACTACAAGACATTTGCAATTAATTCATATGGATCTCTTTGGCCCCGTTAGCACCGCAAGTCTTGGTGGTAGAATATATACATTTATTCTAATAGATGATTTCTCTAGATATTGCTAGACTTTATTTCTCTCTTTCAAATCTGATGCATTTTGCGAATTTTCAAAATTATGTACTCGTATTCAAAATGAACTATATTTAAAAATAAAATGCATTCGCTCAAATCATAGAGGAGAATTTGAAAATGAAAATTTTAAATCTTTTTGCGAAATGTTTGGTATTAAGCATGAGTTCTCTGCACCTCGCACAGCTCAACAAAACGGTGTTGTAGAAAGAAAGAATAGGACAATTCAAGAACTAGCACGTACTATGTTATTTGAGTACAAATTAACTAAGTCTTTTTGAGTCGAAGTCGTAAGCACATCATGTTATGTAATGAATTGAGTCATGCTTCGTCCATCTTTAAATCTCACATCATATGAACTATATTTTCAAAAGAAACCTAATGTATCATATTTTAAAGTCTTTGGTTGTAAATGCTTTATTCTCAATACAAAAGATGCTTTAGGGAAGTTTGATGAAAAATGCGATGAAGTAATATTTCTTGGATACTCTTCAACTAGTAAAGCCTATAGAATATTTAACAAAAGAATGAGTAGAGTTGAAGAGTCTATTAATGTAAAATTTGATGAATTGATTCCTTGTAGAAAAACTTCCTACAAGTACAAATGATGAACCCTTACCATCTTTGGAGCACGACGAAGAGAAACCTTCCAAAGAGGGGGAGGAGGCCAAGGAAGATGAATATGTGCCTCCAAGCATCTTAAACTTCTCAAAGAATCATCCAAAGGAGCTAGTCATTGGGGACCCATCTATTGGGGTAAGAACTCGATCTTCTCTTCATGAAACTTTTTCAAATATTTGCTTTGTTTCCGAAATTGAACCAAAAAATGTTTCAATCGCTTTAAATGACGAATTTTGGTTTTTGACAATGAATGAAGAGTTAGATCAATTTGAAAGAAATAAAGTCTAGAATTTAGTAGAACGTCCATCTAATCATCTCGTTGTTGGCGTAAAATGGATTTTTAAAAATAAATTAAATGGTGCATCTAGAATTACAAGAAATAAAGCTCGCTTAGTCGCTCAAGGCTTTTCTCAAATCGAGGGGGTAGATTTTGAAGAAACTTTTGCCTTAGAATCTATACACTTTTTTTTGGCATTTACGAGTTTTAAAAGAATAAAATTATTTCAAATGGATGTTAAAAGTGCTTTTCTAAACGGGTTTATAAAAGAAGTTTATGTAGAACAACCCCTAGTTTTATAAATGAAAAATTTCCAAATCATGTTTTTAAATTAGAAAAAGCGCTTTATGGTTTAAAACAAACGCCCCATGCATGGTATGAAAGACTTACATCCTTTTTATTAAAGCACGGTTATGTCATGGGAAGTGCCGACAACACACTCTTCATTAAGCATTAATAGTAACGATTTAATTATTTTACAAATATATGTTGATGATATAATTTTTGGAGCCACTAATGAAGAGTTGTGTAATGAAGTAGTCTTAGTAATGAAGAATGAATTTGAAATGAGCCTTATAGGAGAACTCTCTTATTTTCTTGGTTTTCAAATTTCACAACAAAATGATGGTATTGTTATTTGCCAAACAAAATATGTTCATGATATACTTAAACGGTTTGGTTTTGAAAATCTTAAACAAGATTCTACACCTATGAGTGCTTCATTAAAACTAGGAATATATGAATCTGGAATTTCTATTGATCAAACTTTATATAGAGGTATGATTGGATCTCTTCTTTACTTAAGTGCATCTAGACCAGATATAAGGCTTGGCGTATGTTTATGTGCTCGATTTCAAGCCAATCCAAAAAAATCTCATTTCAAAGAGGTAAAACGTATTTTTATATATCTATTAGGGTCATCTAGATTAGGATTATGGTACCCGCACAATGATTCATTTACACTACACAGCTATTCCGATTCGGATTACGCCGGATGTTCACTAGATCAAAAAAACACTAGCGGTACTTGTCACTTTTTAGGACCCTCATTAGTAGCATGGTCTAGTAGGAAACAATCTTCGGTTGCACTCTCCACCAAGGAGGCCGAATACATCGCTCTTGGGAGTTGTTGTGCACAAGCTTTATGGATGAGCCAAACTCTAGAGGATTTTAGTTTTCATCTCAAAAATATTGATCTCAAATGTGACAACCAAAGTGCCATGGATCTTACAAATAATCCTGTACACCACTCTAGATCCAAACACACAGATGTTTGTCATCACTTCATTAGGGATCATATTAAGAAAGAGCACGTAAAAGTAAGTTTCATTGGTGCGGACTCCCAACTTGCTGACATATTCACTAAACCTCTTCCCAATGCAAGATTTAGATTGCTATGACTAGAATTAGGTGTCCTAGATCTCTCGGGTTAAGTCATATTCATAAACGCAATCATTTTATACTTTTTTTCCTATCTAAACATCTCCAAACCTTCTGAAATTTCTGCATGAAACTAATCTTTGGACACTTATTCAAGACCAAATATTAGAATTTTCAAAATCTTGAAATTTTGTGTAATGTTTGTCGCGCTAGCGCCAGCGCTAGCTCGCCTATCTGATTTTCTGTATTTTTCAATTTTTGCAAAATCCCTAAAAATATGTTCTCTTATATGTACTACTTATTTTTGCATTTCTGCTAGTAATTGATTTTTGAAAAATTAAAATAAAAATTTACAAAAGTCAAATTACAAAAAATATTTTATTCTCTTCCTTTCTTTGTTTATTTGTTTGATATTTATATCTATATGCAAAAAATCAAATACAAAATTATAAAACAAAAAACTTACCAAAAAAATATTTTTGAACTCTTTTTCTATTTACATGTATCTTGCGAAAGGAAGATTTGGGATGTCACCTCATCACATCTCCTAGTATCAGTGCGAACCCCTCACAGGGTAGACATCGGGAAGTCCAAGATCAATTATAAGAGTTCAAAATTTATTCACAAAATTCTTTTTCAAAATTTGAATATTGTTTTTATCATGCTTTGATATATCTAATCACATGTGCATCAATTGTATTGAAAAAGTTTTGTGTAGAATCAAGTTTAGCATGTCTCTAAGTATGAGTAAATATTTTATGATTGATAATGATATTTCTTCACTCACTTATTTTGGCAAGTCTGAATGTGTTTTTAATCTAAGAATGCTTGTTTGTGTATTATAATTATACATTGAATTAAATTTGCACAAGTATCTTACCTACACTACTTGAACCTCCGGATAAGCTTTAATAAGCATTGTGAGGTTGAGCACCTTAGAATGAATAGTAAGGTGTCTTGTGCAAATCTTTCAGTTTTTTTACACCACTAATTCTTAAGTACACCGGATCACAAAAAAATCAATATTGAAAAATAAAGTGTGCGATCCCCCAAGCACTACTTTGCACCCTGATAAGTCTTCATGAGCATTGTGTGTGCAGATCAACTTGGTAGTCTTACATTTTTTGTGCAGTGAAGTGTGTGGAAGTAAAATTATTTGTGTTTTATTGTGCACTTTACTCTCCATATTTCTTGTATTTCTTGATTAAATCTTCCGAGCCATACAAATATGATTAAATCTTCCGAGCCAAACCTTTTTGCACATACAAATATGATTTCTATATATCTCTGAGTCATGGGCTCCCCGGGTTAACCTGCTCATCACAATAACCTTCTGAGCCACCAGCTCGCCGGACTAACCCGTTTTTACCTACAACCACCGAGCCTACTGCTCGTAAGACCAAACCAACTAACCACTCGTAGCAACGGGGTGTGTGAATGTGCATTATTAGGAGTTTACCTTGCTTAACAGTTTAATCTTACTGTTTAGGGTTAATCTTGGACTTCCCGAGGTCTACCCTGTGAGGGGCTCGCAGCGGTACTAGCTAGGAGCTATGATGGGCTGAACCCCAAAGCTCTCTTTCCAAGGCACTTACTATTATTTATAACTACCCATAACCGTACTCCTCTTGCCATTACACTTGAGCTAACCCTAAGTGTATTTCACTCCTCTCCATGGGAATGATGACCTCTCATCGATCTCAAGCACACTCTTGTCCCTTTACCAACCGGGCACTCTCACTACTTGGACACATGTTGGTGACCTCAAACCTCCTCAACCAGACCAGGTACACCAACTACCTCCCATTTCCACTTAGTAGCCTACAAGTTACCTTAATTCTACAGTTTTACTATGTGCAGACCTAGTGAACTATATGAGATGCATGAGAAGAGGTACTCCAAATAATTATTCAAATGACCCAAGATTATTATTAGGGGTTTGTTATGACATTTCAAGACTATCTCCAGAAATTCATAATTTTCCTAATTTATTTGGCATTTATTATAATTTCCTCAAAATCAAGGAACCTATGACTTTGAACACCAGGTATGGTTTTCTGATAATCCATGGCCTTACTAAAATTTATACAACTATATATCATCAAAATAACAACCATATATGAAGTTTATTAATTTCCAGAAAGGTTCTGACCTCCAATTAAAATGTTGACTAATTTATCACAATCAAGGATTAACAAAGAAAGTACCAAAAATACTCATTCAAAAATTATAAGAAAATTAACAGGTGTCTAAGGTGATCAGAAAAGTTCACTGCTTGAATTCCATAATTTTCCAAATTCATTTGACCATATAAATCATTTATTTAAATAAATAAATCCTAGAGCACTTTGTGAAGAGAATTATGTATAAGTTCTTCCAAAAATTATACTAAAATTAACAGATCATATACTTGCCCTAAAAGGTCCTCTGACCAAATTTCATGATTTTCCAGTGAATATTAAACTCATAATTAATTCCACTTATAAATTGGTCAACCAATGGACTTGTGAATGAAGTACTATATAGATCAATCTAACATTCACAATAAAATTATCAAAGGACAATATCACTAATACAAGCTAACTGCCAAAATTTTATGAACATCCAAGTTTATATAAACATGTAAATCCTTCATATAAGGAAGTGTCCTAATTAGTTCTTAATTAATTTGGAGGGGATAAATGTGCCTAAAAATTCCAGGAAAATTACCTAAGGCATAATACCACCCTATGAACTTCTCTACCAAGTTACAGGTCAATCCAATGAAATATGACTCTATGTCCTTCAATAGGTTCAATATACAACCCTAGGGTTTGAACTAGGGTTCTAGGGCACATCCATCCCAAACCACCCAAAAACACTTGTGGGGTGTTTTATATGATGTTAAATCAGAGGCCAATGTTTCACAATATTTGAAGGAGGTTTGACCCCTCAAATCCAACAAGTGCACCTTTGTTCGAATATCCCCTAGTTTGACCAAATTTGGGTTACTTAATTACCTAACCAAATCAATCCAAATGGGATGAAATTTTTACCAGAGTCATGTCATGACCCAAAGGACCATCCACCAAAATTTGGATGGGTTTGGAGGTCTTTAGACCCTAAATCTAAATCTTAAGTGAATTATTAAATTTCTACAAAATCTATTAAAAATGTCCTCAAAAAATTCCCATTTTTGGATATGCTGAGGGTAAGGGTAACTATTGCCTATGTTCCAAATTTCAAAGCATTTGCATGAGTAGTTTAGTGGGGGCACCCATTTTAATTTCTGGTCGACCTTTTGACACCTTGCACCAAAGTGAGTGTTGCGGTCAAATCAGTGGGCCAAATCGGCTCAAATCAATTTTAAATTAAACTAGACACAAAGATCTACAAATGCTGTCTCGGGCAAGTTTTCAATATCTGGCATTTAAGGGTGAAAGTGCACAATGTGCCTCTAAGAATTCTCTAAAGGGGGTGAAGAGAGATTTAAATTATTTTCTATTCTATTTATGCACACACAATTAAAACACTAAGTATTATGCATTCAGCAAAACCAAGAACAGAATAAAATAAAAGCAGTTTGCTGAAAATAAGCACAGAATAAATATGTATGGACATCACAGAAAATCACAACACAAAGACACAGGAATTTTTATAGAGATTCCCTAAAATGTGGGTACTCCTCTCTTCTAACTCCCTGGTAGGATTGCACAACCTGTGCCTGAGTCTTTTGATAAGGAGACTCTTAGAACCACTGAGTCTTTTGATAGGGAGACTCTTAGAACCACTAAATCCTTTGAAAGAGGGATTAATAAAACTCTTTTACAGTGTGAAGAATAAGGAAAAGAAAGAAGGAAGATGAAGAAAAGAATTCTGTTCTCAGAATTCTTTAGAAGCTATTTCTCAAGTTCAGCTTCTGTTTTTTTTTCTTTCACTGAATCTGTAAATGATGAACCCTTGCTTATGATTGTGATGATTTGCAAGGGTTATTTTTCTTGATCCTTTTCTCTGAGAGCTTCCTTAAATCTAGTTGTTGTATGATGAAGAAGAAGAAGCAGCTTAGTATATCTCCTGTGTAGAGAGAGCATTGTATATCTGTCTTAGGGTTGGAGAGAAGAAGGAGAAGGAACCCTATTCAACATCATCCAAGAATGTAAATAACTTTGTTGTTTTCTTCTCCCTTTTTTGCCTACTTATTATGTATAATTGGGATTTCAAAAACCTTTCTTCTTTTGGGTTGTCTTGGAAAGGAATTGATCTTTCCCACTTATTTTCCTTTCTTCTTTTATTCTCGACCCGTCCATCAATTTTGAATACCTTCCAAAGATGATTTGTTGTGTCCTAGAAAGCTCCATTCTATTCTTGGCAATAAACGAGCCTTTGGAGAACTGCCTCTAGCCTGGTGTTCCTTCTGAAAAGGTCTCAAAAGGACAGCAGAAAAAGCTTCCTTTTTCTGGCTGTATTCGACTCTGCGTCGACTTCATCATTCTTCATGTCGACGCACCTTTGAGTTCTTATCGACATAGATTCGAATTCATTCTTAACTTTGGATGAGCTCAGATGTCGACGTTACGTCGATTCCTTATCGACGTGTCCGTCGAGTTGAAGCCTTGGACTTGAGCTTTAACTTTTGCGTCGAATTGTAGTCGAAATTACGTCAACTTCTTGAATGGATTCGACAAGATCTTCCTTCTGCGTCTAGTTCTTTTTGATGTTGCATCGACTTGAATTATACTTTGACAGCCTGAATAAGTTGTTTGGACTTCTAGTCAGAGTTGTGTCGATATCAAGTCGAAGTTGCGTCGACTTTCATTCGTCGCAAATCTTAACTTAACTTATTTTGTGATTGTCTTCACTTGGTCTTAACACTCTAAGGTGAGTGTGACATCCTAAGACATCTAATGACACGCTTACTATACAATATGGGTAATACAACCTAAGAGGTAAAATCACGTATAGATAATTTGTTAAGTTAAATCAAAAGGAGTTTTTCCCAACAATCTCCTTCTATTTATCTTAACAAAATTTATATATTGTTTAATGTGATTTTACACATATTTTGGCATAAACACAAATACAAACAAGACATACATATACAATACAATATAATAAAATGAAAAATATCTGATTGATATAACTGAGTATTTATCAGAGTTAATTTACCCAAGATATGTTTTTCGTTTTCTTTCTGAGAAATGTTGACAAAGCCTCATATACTTTTCTGGATTTCCTCTCCACACATTTGAAATTAGCTGGAATGGCTTTTTCTGGATTCTCTCATGCCCCTTGAAAAGCTTTTCCAGATCAGCTTCTATTTCAGGATATACATCACTAAGGTTTGATCCCATACTGATAACTTTAGTAGTCAGCAAGTTAATTTCTTCCAGATCTATGTCCTCTGCATCAGGATCAGGTACTATGAATGTGGACTGAGAAAGTCCTGAAACTGGAGTTGTTCTGAAAGTGATCTTCCTTTTCTTTTTATATGGTAGGTCTTCTAAATTTTGATTGATTCCAAGACCCTTTGTACCTTGTTGCCCTTTCTCTTCACTGAGTTTGGCATGAGGGTTCTTGGCAGTATATTTAGAAAGATCAAATAGAGTGCTGGGAATCTTGAATGCCTCTTCTAATTGTTCTTTTCCACAGCCTCTTTACCCTTTTTCAGCCTTTCAATGAACAATCTTCTCTTATCCTCTAGCTCTCTTTGAGAAGCTTCAAATTCATGTTTCTCTTTTTCTCTGATTTTGTTTAGAGCGCTGTCAAGTTATGGATCAACATATTTCTTCATTGTATTTTCAGGAATATCAACTTTCTCATAAGTATTGAAATAAGATTTGTCCTTTTTATACATTTTTCTTTGTTCTTTTGTATACCTCTCACAAATGGGTAGACTTCTTCCATGACCTCTTCCTCTTGCATCTCTTCCTCTGAGATTTATTCCCTGACCTCTCCCTCTGTATGGAGGTCTTCCTTTGAGAGCAGATCCTTGGACAGTATGAGTGGATGCTGGAGTGGGATCAGGAGGGAGATGATCTAGTGGTGGAGATGATGGAACATGATCAGGAGCTTGGTCGGTAGGCTTGGATGATGGGACTATTGTATATTCTTCAGAGTAGGTCCAGAACCCCTGTGTCTCAGGGATGGATAGGTCAGATGACTCATGTTGATGTTGCACACTTTTCAAGTAACTGATGTCATCTGAAAAGATGTCACTCTCCCCCTATTTTGATGACTCCCCCTGTATTAAGGGCAGGGTTCTTGGAGGAGACTAAAATGCTGGGAGTGAAAGAAGCTTAGAGGTGATGGTAGGCTCTCCTTCAAACACAAAGGATAAAGGAAGAGCTGTAGTGTATACTGAGTCTTGAGGTGGCTTCCTGCTGTTACACTCCTTCCCCTGCTTTATATCATTGATCAAAGATATAATGACATCGGCAGGCAATACTGACAACCTCATTTCTGTATCACGGGCCTTGATTTCGGCCGTGAGGTCTCGCAACCTTCTGTGTTGAGCGCACAACTTGCGATCGCAATCCTTCGAGAAGACAAGATAAATAGCACTAAACTGAGATAGTAAGGTCTCAAGAGCAAGATCAACTGCTTCAATAATGTCTCTTTGATTCGAAGGAGACGCCATTGAAATCTTGTGAGTATCTGCAGGGAAATAGAAAGAGAGAAGTAGAAGGGAAAATGGAGGAGACTGAAAGGAAGAGAAGTCGAAAAGCACAATAAGATAGTATGCCTGAGTTGCTTTGAATAGATGAATCATCGCAACTTAGGATTAAATTCGAAGCAACGTCGAAAGGAAATGAATTCAGTGTGCCAAAATATGTCGATGCCGCTTCTGCGCGCGATTTGCGAATTCAACGTAGCGTCGATAAGAATTCGACGTAGCTCCGAATATAGTTCAGTAACTATGATGTCGATGTAAGCGTCGATATGTATTCGACGCTATGTTGAGTGATATTAGAAGGATCTATCCCAATCTCCTCTCGAAGCGGACGTCGAGTAGAAATCGACAGTGCGTCGATTGTTATTCGGCGTAGCTCTGATTTAAACAGTTACATTTTTCTTGAATTTTTTGTTGTTTTTCCCAGCAATATCTTTCTATATAAAAATAAGTTTGACTTCATGATATAGTGGGAGTAACCTAGAGGGCTTCATCAAGCATTCTCAGTGCATTGATAAAGAACTTGTGTTTACTTTCATCAAGTGGCTTAGTGTAGATGTCAGCCCTTTGAATATCAGTTGAAATGTATTGAAGGTTGATCTTACCCTTCACAGCATTATCCCTAAGAAAGTGGCGTCTTATCTCTATGTGCTTAGTTCTGCTGTGGAGAACGGGATTGGAAGCTATAGAAATAGCACTTGAGCTGTCACAAAATATTGTGGAATTGACAACAGAAAAGTTATAATCTAACAACTGATTTTGCATCCACAGTATTTGTGAGCCGCAGCTTCCTGCAGCTATATACTCAGCTTCAGTTGTAGAAGTGGAGACTGTGGTTTGCTTCTTGCTGAACCATGAGATCAGTCTAGCACCCAGGAACTGACATGTTCCTGAGGTGCTTTTTCTATCCAGCCTTGATGCAGAACGTCGGGGCCCCGACCGCACCCCGTGGCATCACACCAGCTAGCGGACCATGGCCAAGCACGCCTGCCAGAAGGACTGCAGTCCAGGCACCCCAACCCATCTCCGCGCCTGTTCTTAGCGCGGCGGGTTGTTGAGGCTGGGGATCGATCCCCAGACCTCCTTGATAAGAACCACTCCTAATAGGTCAGTTGGTGATAAGGCCTATTAGGAGTGGTTCTTATCAAGGAGGTCTGGGGATCGAGCCCCAGCCTCAACAACCCGCCGCACTAAAAACAGACGCGGAGACGGGTTGGGGTGCATGTACTGCAGTCCTTCTGGCAGGCGTGCTTGGTCGTGGTCCGCTAGCTGGTGTGATGCCACGGTGTGTGGTCGGGGCCCCAGCTTCCTGCATCAAGCATGCATCCAGCATAGTCTGTTCTGAATAACCAACTAATTCAAGTCCAGATTCAGCTGGATACCACAAGCCAAGTTCAGGTGTACCCTTTAGATATCTGAGTATCCTTTTTACAGAACTCATGTGGAATTCTTTGGGGTCAACCTAAAACCTAGCACATATGCATGTAGCAAATATTATATCTGGTCTGCTAGCTGTCAGGTAGAGAAGAGAGCCAATGGCTGCTCTGTAAGTCTTCTGATCAAAGGACTTACCCTTTTCATCTCTATCTAAAACAACATTAGTAACCATGGGGGTTTTCATAATAGAGGCATTTTCCATCCCAAACCTCTTGATGAGTTCTCTGGTATACTTGGATTGAGATATGAAAATGCCATCTGCATTCTGCTTTATTTGAAGGCCAAGGAAATAGGATAGTTCCCATGTGCTACTCATTTCAAATCTTGACTGCATTAGGTAAGCAAACATTTTGCATAGAGATTGATCTGTTGACCCAAATATAATGTCATCTACATATATTTGTACTAGCAAAAGTTGATTCCTATGTGCTCTTGTGAAGAGTGTTTTATCCATTTTCCCTCTTTCAAAGGAGTATTCCATAAGGAAAGTGGATAAGGTCTCATAAGAAGCTCTTGGAGCTTGCTTGAGGTCATATAGTGCTTTATCTAACCTACATACAAAAGAGGGAAAAGATGGATTGACAAAACTTGGGGGCTGCTCCACATACACTTCTTCCTGAAGAGTTCTATTTAGGAATGCACTTTTCACATCCATCTGATAGAATTTAATCTTCATGTGAGCTATATATACAAGAAACATTCTGATGGCCTCCAGCCTTGCTACTGGAGCAAATGTCTGTTTGAAGTCAATCCTCTCTTCTTGCCTATATCCTTGGGCCACAAGTCTGGCCGTATTCCTGATTATGACTCCTGTTGAATCCATTTTGTTTTTGAATACCCATTTGGTACCAATGACTGGTAATTCTTTTTTCTTTTAACCAATGTCTAGACCTTGTTCCTCTCAAACTGTGTTAGCTCTTTTTGCATTGCAGATATCCAGTGAGGATCACAGTCTACTTCTTCAAACCTTTTAGGTTCATATTGAGAGAGGAAACACTACAACATTGTTTCATTTGTGAGTTGATTCCTTGTTTTGACTCCAACTGCCAAATACCCTATAACTTGTGTTGAAGGATGATCCTTTAGGGTCATCCTGGATCTTGTTGAGTTATTAAGGAGATTTTCTTCTTCATGAAGAGCCACTTGCTCAGTGGCAGTGGGAGCACCATCTTCATTCACTGGAATGATCTCAGTGGCTGGTAGTTCAGGTGTAGTGATTTCCTCTTCATCTACTAAAGAATCTTCATGTGAATCAGTGTCAACTTTATGTTTTCCTTTATCTTGACATACTGATGGATGATCCATGATGCTGAGTCTTTCAACCTGATCTGCTAGTTGGTCTTCTTCCTGCAGAACGGTGCTGGTGGAAGTTTCCTTCCCCTTATAAAACATGTTAGTTTCATCAAAGACCACATGCATAGACTCCTCAATCTTGAGAGAGATTTTATTGTAGCACCTATAGGCCTTGCTTGATGAGGATTATCCCAAAAATATCCCATCATCAGCCTTCTTGTCAAATTTGGCAAGATCACTTTTCCCATTGTTAAGGATAAAGCAGGTACAACCAAAGATCCTAAAGTAAGTGACTATAGGTGTCTTTCCCTTCAATAACTCATAGGGAGTCTTCAACTTTGTCTTATGAATGAGACTTCTATTTAGAACATAGTTGGCAGTATTCACTGCCTCTGCCCAAAAGGAGGCAAGTTGGATTCAGCCAACAATGTCCTTTCTGATTCAATTAGGGTTCTATTTTTCCTTTCAGCCACCCCATTTTGTTGAGGGGTTCTAGGAGCTGAAAAGCTTTGTGTTATCCCTTCATCCTCACAGAATCGACATATTAACTGATTTTCAAACTCAGTATCATAGTCACTTCTGATCACAGCAACTTGAGTGTTAAATTCAGATTGAATCTGACTAATGAATCTTGAGAGGATCTTGAAGGTGTCTGGCTTAGCTTTTAGAAAGAACACACAGCTGAATCTAGAAAAATCATCTACAATGACTAGAGTGTAGGACTTACCTGATAAGCTCTGAGTGGAGATAAGACCAAATAGGTCCATGTGCAACAGGAATAGGATTCTAGGGGAATCACTCTTACCAATTGGTTTGAATGATGATTTGATCTGCTTTCCTAGTTGGGAGGCTCTACAGTGATGGTCTTTATTGAACTTGCATGTTGGTAAGCCTCTTACTAGGTTAAGCTTAGATAGTTTGGCAATGGTCTTAAAGTTAAGGTGATTAAGTCTCCTATGCCATAACTCATTGTTTTCTAACTGGGAATTAAACAAGTAGATCTCTGACTTTGTATACTCAAAGTCTAGAACATAGACCTTACCTTTCCTAAAACCAGTCCATACTATTTGGTTAGTTATAGAACTAATTATATGACACAATGACTTATTGAATACAACTTTGTATTCAGCATCACAGAACTGGCTAATACTAAGTAGATTATGTTGGAGACCTTTAACATAAGCTATCTTAGAAAAAGAGACTTCCTCAATCCTGAGCAGACCATACCCTTTGGTTTGACCAGTGGGAATTCCCAAAGATTGTCATAGGCCCTTCGTTAGCCTTGTTATTTTCCAGCAGTTCTTTTGCTCCAATCATATGCAAGGAGCATCCACTGTCCAGATACGACTGCAGGTTAGTGGTTGAACAATCTCCCTTCTGCACATAAAATCAAACATTAGTATAGACCCTCACATGTTGGGGTCTCTTTCTTCTATCATCATATGGAGTTATGAAAGAATAAGATGGTCTTTCAGTATACCCCTTAAGGTGAAGAAGTGCTACATTATTATGCAAGTAATGTTTGGTTATATGTCCAAGTTTAGAACAGCAGAAACAACTAGTAATAGAGGTAGAGAGTTGTTTAGATGTATAATATTTTTTTGCCCGAAACATGCGTCGAGTAGAAATTGACGCATCTTTAGAGTTGCGTCGAGTGTAATTCGACGTGTCTGCATAATTCCGTCGATAATAATTCGATGCAGAGTATTGTTTGTGTCGAATATAATTCGACGCATCCTCATACTTGCTTTGAATTGATGTCGACGCACATGTTGAACTCCATCAAGTTGCATTCGACGAATCTTAAAATTGCGTCGAATTTTATTCGACGTATGATTATTTTTATTAAGATTTTTATTATTTTTATTTGGCTTTTCTATGGGGTGTTTACCTAAAATTCCTAGTTGATTAGCAATGTTTACCTTATTAAATATAGTAATTTTATTAGGGTTATTATTATGATCTTCACATGATCCTATGTTGTTATTAGGCCTAGACCTAAATAATGCTACAAGATTTTCCTAAGCAAGTTTGTTGGGGATTAGTTTGCTAGTGGATGGTAGTGATTCTAGATCAAGATGATCAAATCTTTTGGAGAGATTTTGTGAGATATAATTAAGCTTTTGACTCCTTCCATTGAGGGAGCCCTCAAAGGCTTTTACCTTTGTGAGTTCTTTCTTTAAATCAGAATTTTCATTATCTAATATGTATATTTCTTTTTCTTTCTTAAACAACTGATCTCTCAGATCATAGTTGACTGAGTATAGATTATCTTCTCTATGGTCTTCTAGTTCTGTTGTGATTATTTTAAGTTCCTTTTGGCTATTAATATAATCTTGACAGAATTCTTTAAAATAGCCTTTAAAATCTTTTGAGGAAAAGTCAAAATCATCAAAGATTGTTACCTCATTCTCTGCAGTGGAGTTTTCTAGAGCCATTAAGCAGGCTTCTTCAGGTCCACACTCTTCATCACTATCAGATGAGGAGGAGCTTGACTCAGAGCCTGAATCACTCCAGGTTTCAGCTATGAAACCTTTCCCTCCTTTCTTATCCTTCCTCCTGAAGGATTTCTTTTTTTTGTTCCTTCCTCTGCTTGTTGCTTTTGTTCTTTTCTTCCTCGGGACATTCAGTGGCAAAGTGGCCTGGTTTTCTGCAAGAAAAATCATATAATCTCCTGTTTAGGAGTTTTGTTATATCTTGGCTTGCCTGAACTCCTCTCTTTCCTTCTGGAGTCCTCTGTCCTTACCCATCTCTTGAATCTTTTAGCCAAGAGATTAAACATCTCTTCTTCAGAGGTGGAGGACTCTGCTTCAGCAGTCTTTAGTGTAAGATTCCTTTCTTTAGGAGTTGAGATTCTCTCCCGAGCCTCTGACTCAGCCCTGCTTTTCAGTAAAAGCTCATAGGACTTGAGCTTCCCTAGCAGAGCATCTGTTGATATTTCTCTGAGGCATCTAGAATCTCTGATGGCCCAGATTCTAGAGTCTCGTGTGCTTGGGAAGCACATGAGGAGCTTGTCATTAATTTCTGTCAGAGAAATTTCTTTGTCAAACCCTCTCAGCTCATTTATGATGAAGTTGAACCTGTCATACATTTCAGCTATGCTTTCATTAGTCATTTTCTTGAAGTTCTCATATTGGGATATGAGAAGTGACTTCTTATCTTTTCTTTCATCAGAGCCGCCTTCAACTAATCTGGAGAGAGATTCCTAGATTTCTTTGGCAGAGTTGCAATCAGCAACTTTTTGAAATATGTCATCTGACATAGTTGAGACCAGGATGTTCATAGCCTTGACATCACATGTTTTCACCTTCTTCTCAGCATCAGTCCATTTTGCTCTGGGGACTGCAGTTTGTGTAACTTTTCCACTAGCATCTTTCCTTACTGGGACTGGGGGCATGTAATGATGGCATTAAAAATATCTTCATCAATAGAGTTCATATAAAGTTTTATTCTGGCCTTCCAGGGTGTAAACTTATTTAGGTTACACATTCGAGGTCTTATTGATGCATAATCCTTAGAACTCATTTTATTTAAAAAGTAGTTTTAGTTCATTTTAAAATAAAGAATTGAGAGTAGGAGATCTTTTGATCAAGGTGTTAACCTTTTAATGATCAACCTCCCTCTGATACCAATTGAAAGTGCACAGTATGCCTCTGAGAATTCTCTAGAGGGGGTGAATAGAGATTTAAAATATTTTATATTCTATTTATGCACACACAATAAAAATATTAAGTATTATGCATTCAGCGAAACCAAGGACAGAATAAAATAAATGTAGTTTACTGAAAATAAACAAAATTTAAATAAGTGGGAATAGCACAGAAAATCACAACACAAAGTCACAGGAATTTTTATAGAGGTTCCCTAAAATGTGGGTACTCCTCTCTTCTACCTCCCTGGTAGGATTGCACAACCTGTGTCTGGTCTTTTTTTTCTTTCCCTGGACCTATAAATGATGAGCTCTTGCTTATGATTGTGATGATTGCAAGGGTTATTTTTCTTGATCTTTTTCTCTGAGAGCATCTTTAAATCTAGTTGTTGTATGATGAAGAAGAAGAAGAAGAAGCTTAGTATATCTCATGTGCAGAGAGAGCACTGTATATCTATCGTAGGGTTGGAGAGATGAAGGAGAAGGAACCCTATTCGACAGCATGCAATAATGTAAATAACTCTGTTGTTTTCTTCTCCCTTTTTTTCCTACTTATTCTGTATGATTGGGATTTCAAAAATCTTTCTTCTTTTGGGTTGTCCTAGAAAGGAATTAATCTTTCCCACTTATTTTTTATTCTTCTTTTGTTCTCGACCCGTCCAACAATTTTGAATACCTTTCAAAGATGATTTGTTGTGTGCTGGAAAGCTCCATTCCATTCTTGGCAATAAACGAGTCATTGAAGAACTGTCTCTAGCCTGGTGGTCCTTCTAAAAATGTCTCAAAAGGACAACAGAAAAAGCTTACTTTTTCTGATTGTATTCGACGCTGCATCGAATTCATCATTCTTCATGTCGACGCACCTCTGAGTTCTTATCGATGTAGCTTCGAATTCCTTCTTAGCTTTGGCTGAGCTCAAATGTCGACGTTACGTCGATTCCTTATCGACGTGTCTGTCAAGTTGAAGTCTTGGACTTGAGCTTTAACTTCTGCGTCGAATTGTAGTCGAAGTTGCGTCGACTTCTTGAATGGCTTCGACAAGCTCTTCCTTCTGCATCGAGTTCTTTTCGACGTTGCGTCAAATTGAATTATACTTCGACTGCCTGAATAAGTTGCTTGGGCTTCTAGTAAGAGTTGCGTTGATATCAAGTCGAACTTGCGTCGACTTTCATTCGACGCAAGTCTTAACTTAACTTATTTGTGATTGTCTTGATTTGGTCTTAACACTCTAAGGTGAGTGTGACATCCTAAGACATCTAATGACCAATTTACCCTTACTATACAATGTGGGTAATACAACCTAAGAGGTAAAATCACTTATAGATAATTTGGTAAGTTAAATCAAAAGGAGTTTTTCTCAACAAAGGGCCTCAAATTTTAGGATCGAAAGGTCCACATTCTATGTAACAAAAATCTATTGTATATATAATAGTGTTTATTATATTTATAAACAGTGAAATCAATGGTCTTGATTTCATCTTCCCCGACAGCCAAAGGCTGAGATAAGCCCGACCTGGAGCTGATTCTATCTCATTTTTCCGGCCATCCGACCACCTCCCTGGCCGGCCACCACCACCACCTCCGTTGAGGTGGTGGCTATCGTCGGGCGGCGGCACGGCCGCCGGAGGGGCTGATTCCGGCGAACCTGACGGGAAGAAATTCCATGGACATTTTTGGATTTTGCTCACCGGATCGGGCTCAATTGAGCCTGATTTCTCCCCTAATTTGATCTAAGATTTATCCATTGGGAGAGAGAGAGTGGGGGAGGATCTGAGTTGTGGTTTGTAGCCACGTCGATCGCCGATCCGCCATTGTTGGTTGTGGAGCTTTCGGTGTCATGCTGATATGGGTTTAGAGGGCTCGACTTCTTCTAAAAAGTGGGGGAAACACCTCCCCTTCACCCATTGAGACTTTTTAATGAGCCAATTTGGGGAGGGGAAGAGGCAAAGCTTGGGATTCCACCATTAACACCATTAATGGTGAATTTCAGCCACCACTAAAAACCACCAAATTCAGCCCCCATGTGGGCTGGAAAACCTCTTAACTTCTCCTAATTGATAGAGGGAATGAATCCACATCAATTGGGAAGGCATTTGGCCTCCCTTGGCCAGGATTTACTCTAACAAATCTGATCTCAGCCGCATTCCATCGGTTCAGCTACCGCCAGTGCTAGCGCTAGCATCCCGTGTAAGACCCCCCCCCCCCCCCCCCCCCCCCCCCCAAAAAAAAAAAAAAAAACTAAACCTAGTTCAGGGAGAGGGGGTCTTACTGCCCAAGGTGGCCACCTAGCGCTTCCCGGGTGGCAACGACCACCCCTCTCAAGCACTGAGTGGTCACCTTGTCAGGCACAAGAATCATCAAATCACATCAGAGTCATATAGCGGAAGCAGAATTAAGGGAAATAAACAAGGCTGCAGCTATATATATCTAAGTAAAAGGTTGTAGCCTACTGTTTACATAATGGCATCGTGGGCTACAAATACTAATACAACAAAACACTCCTTATTTAGCCCTATACTCTAGGACTCACGTCACGGAATACTCGGGGCGAGGCTGGAGTATCCGATCGGGCAATCTCTTGGGTCGGTAAGTCATCCAGCACGGCGGGGGTTTCTCGTTATCCCATCTCCTGTGAATGGTTATAAAAATAACCGTTAGTCACAGAGCTAAGTGGAAACTGTTGGATCTTACGGCGCCCTTAGAGGGGGGTGAATAAGGGAATAAAATTTTTTTTATAAATTTTAAGATTATTACAAAATTGTCATCATTATTTCCTATTAATCAAAACAACTTAGTAAAGCTTGGGAAAGATAACTTGGGAAAGTTTGATGAAAAATGTGATGAAGGAACATTTCTTGGATACTCTTCTACTAGTAAAGCTTATAGAGTTTTTAATAAAGAACTAGAAAAGTTGAAGAGTCAATTAATGTGAAATTTGATGAGCTTGTTCCTTGTATAGAAAGATTTTCCGCAGGTAAAGAGGATGATCTATTACCTCCTTTGGAGTATGGTGATGAAGAACCTTCCAAAGAAGAAGAAGAGGAGGCCAAGAAAGATGAATATGTACCTCCAAGCGTCTTAAAATTCACAAAGGATCATCCACGGGAATTGATAATTGGTGAACCATCCATCGGGGTAAGAACTCGCTCTTCTCTTCATGAATCTTTTTCAAATATTTGTTTTGTTTCCGAAATAGAACCAAAAACCGTTACTACCGCTTTAAATGATGAATTTTGATTTTTGGATATGAATGAAGAATTAGAACAATTTGAGCGACATAATGTTTGGAAATTAGTAGAAAGACCATCTAATCACCCGGTTGTAGGTGTAAAATGGATTTTTAAAAATAAATTAGATGGTGAGTCTAGAATATCTAGAAATAAAGCACGCTTAATAGCACAAGGATATTCTCAAATCGAGGGGATAGATTTTGATGAATCTTTTGCACCCGTTGCTAGATTGGAGTCTATAAGAATTTTTCTAGCATTTGCAAGCTTTAAAATAATAAAAAATCCCATATTGTATTTGATATTGCTTGTAGTGTGTTTATAGTGTGCAGGAACTATAGGTGCAATACTCCACAGGTATAAAGCAGCTTGGAACAATCTTTTGAAAGGAGCAGCGCTAACGCCAGCGCTATCGCTAACGCCAGTGCTATCGCTAACGCTAGCGCTACCGCCAGCGCTAGCACTAACGCCAGGCGCTAGCACTAACGTCAGGCGCTAGCTCAAGATCATCTCAGCGGTTCCGTCTCAGCGGTTAACGCTACCGCCGGCGCTAGCGATACCGCAGGCGCTATCTCAAGTTCGTGCACAGTGCCACGCCGCCGACGGTTTCGCAACCGCTCGACACGAACACTACCACAGGCGCTAGCCACTACCGCAGGCACTAGCTCCAAGTTCTATAAAATGCTGGGCTCTCTCTCGTTTTGGTTAGATCTTCCAGAGACATTACTTGTGCCCAAACTCTCGTGCTGCTATTCTGCCAAAACATCATCTCCCACTCAAAGCCAAAGAAGAAATTCTGGAGAAGGAAGCCATCACGCTGCATCCGAAGAACGATCGCTTCGACCTCGCTTGTGCTTCAGCGATCCTTCATCCTCATCTCCAGAAATCTCAAGAGGGAGTTTGCTTGTTATTTACTTCATTTCTTTATTTGTATCTTGTAGTTAATTCGCCTTGTGTTGGCCACTAGGTTTGGGTAGGACTTAGGGGGAAATTCGCCTTGTGTTGGCGACTAGTTCTAGGTGATTAGATCTAGGGGGGCTCGAGGCCATATCCGGGGAAGGATTGGCTAGAGCGGCTTGAGGCCTTATCCGGGGAAGTATAGGCTAAAGCCAACCGGTTTGTGGGGATACAAGTCGGTATAGAAAAGGAAAAGAAATTCACTTTTGTACGCCTCCGATTTCTAGCGATATTGAAATCAAATTTTGTAAACACCCTTTTTATATAATGCAATCATGATTATATTTGTGTTTATTTGATATCTCTCAATTGGCGTAAAATTTCATTATTGCAAAATTGTTATTACAAAATTGTCATCATTATTTCCTATTAATCAAAACAACTTAGTAATTATCTTAAAATTTATAAAAAGAATTTTATTCCCTTATTCACCCCCCCCCCCCCTCTAAGGGCGCCGTAAGATCCAACAGAAACACATCCCTTCCCCGGATCCGTATCTTGGGGGCGGGCTTAAGCACCAGAAATAGATAGCCGAAGCAAGAAACGGTTAGCAGCAGATGTATATGTACATATTGGACCTTCAAGCAATATTATCAGTTATATATAAAGGAAGTGTGCAGCTTATTTTAACATTAGTAATCCTATCTTGCACACACACAGTAGGTGTTCAAAACTTGTACACAAAACCCCGTGTCGACATAGTTTGTACTGCTTTTCTTCCAGCAGGGTGGCGAATCCTGCGGGCCTCACCGATGTGGCTGTCGGTGACAGTGGCCAGTCCTGCCACTTCTGAGCGTAGTCATACCGTATCACCCAGGCCCTCCCATATAACTTTGGTGTACAACTTGGATATGAGCGACATCCGACGATTCCGAGATTTAGGCCATCCAGTGGAGGCAAATCAGCGGGTTCGAAGTGGTGATAACCCGCGGTGCACATCTCCCTGTCGCCATGAGTTGTCAACCCTCCCGCACCGGTACGAATGGTCTGCGGGTGTGACCGACCCGCCACTTTTATAGCAAGCAGTTCACAAACATTTTAAAGAAAGGAATAACTACTTTAGATTCGTCGCGGCTTTCTTGACTCGACCGGTTACCCAACTTTTGGTCGGGAGACACAATGGGCGTGGGGGCACATTATTTGGGGCTAACCCTGGAGGTTATACTCAACTCGTGGTTATCCCCAACTAAGGCCTCACCAGGAGGGAAAACCATATGCTAGAGCCAAAACCTGGGTTAGCACCGCGGGCATAAGTATGATAATTATGGTGCAAAATACACTGTGGTGCTGAGTAATTAAATATCTTACATAAAGGAAGGTGCCGAAATAACTGGACTAGTGAGAAACTGGAGTATTGGAAAGAATAAACAGAAAGCAGTAAATTGGGACCAGTGCGAGACTGGAGAACATAATAAATAAATAGGTTAGTAGTCCAATCACTCCGTAATCAGGAGGCTTCAGTTTCATCTCCGTTCTTAGGAGGAAAGATTTGTTCTTCCTCCGTTCATAGGAGGTTCTTCTATATTCTGTCTCTTTTGGTTATAGTTCGGGAGTTATGCAGCTCATATTTCACAAAACTCCTCATTATTGTGCACATTGAGTTCACGCCTTTATTTATTTGTCGAGTCGCTATTTATTCGTAACGTTGTCTCAAGATCGTGACTCGACCGTGTATTTTGATGCCCTTACTTATTTTCTCAAAATAATTGGTTAGCCCACCATTTATCTCAAAATGATTTTCATATTTTATAGTGCCTCCCAAATAACATGTCAAGGGCCCATAAATTTTCCCAAATAATTCCGTCTATTTTAGGGTTTTATTTTGCTCGAAGAAATCGTATTTAGGCTCTTGGAATTATCAAAATAGTTGGTAAACATCCCAAACTTTGATAGTGTTTGTAAAATGACCTAAAATTGAGCCTATAATTTTTCATGAATTTTCCAAAGTGGTTTGGGGCATTTAATTCCTTCAATTAAATCTTGTAAAGGCTTTTAAAAATAGCAAACTAATTCCAAAAATTCCCAAAACAAAATACTGAAGATAGCCCTCTGGGTAGGGAACATTTTTCATGTAAATAGTTGTTGCCCTAGGAGCCTATATTTTTCTCAGAAAAATCAAAAACGGTTTGCTAAGGGTGGTCTGCGCTTAGCAATTCCTAAGAGCAGGAGGGTGCCGGACAGCGCATCTTCTTCTTGTCCCCACAGCGGATCTGGGGTTGATCCGCTGTGAGGGGCGCGAATGCTGAGGGGAGGGGCGGGAATTAATGATCCTGTCGCCGTCTGATCTCATCAAGGAGATCGGATGGCAGTTGCTGCTCCCTGGCGAAGCAGAGGGTGTCGGCATCAGCCACCGCCGGTGCCTCCCACAGTCGACACACCGGGGGCCGGCGAACAACCCAGCGGTGGTCCGGCTGCCTGGAGCCGCCGGCCCTGTCGGATTTTTAAAGGAGGAGGGGGCGGTGGAGCGGCCTGCATGTGCCATGCAGGCCGATGCTGCGCCACCTCTCCCTCCAGGAGAGACTCCCACCACCCCTAGTCGGGTCGCCGGGGGTGGGGCTGGTTTCCGGTGGTGGTCCGGTGGCCAGACGCCATTGGCAGCCACCGGCTCTTGCCGCGGAGGCAGTACAGGGAAACGGGGGGCTTGCGGGTGCCGCCGGAGACGCGTTCTCCGGCAGCCCTGCCGCCTCCCCTCGTCGGAGCAGAGGTCCCCAGGTGGGGACCTGCTCCCCCAGTGCCTCCACTGGCGTTGGGGTGAGGTTCACATGGCCGAGCCACCGCCCGGGCCTAGACATTGCTCGGGTGGCACTGGCGTGCTCCGGCGACGGGGGGAAGGGGGTATGGCATGCCCCGGGGGAGTAGGAATGGGGAGGGGAGGGCATCCACCTGTATAGGAGGGGCTCGGGAGGTGGAGGGTCGTCCGGCCATTGGGGGTGGCGGCGGTGGGAGCTTGGGAAAGGCTTTCCGGCGGGGTCGGGGGTCGGGGCTCGGGAAGGGGGAGGAGGAGGCTGGGGGTGTGTGTTCAGAGAGGGGAGGGGCTGGGGCCCCTTTATTGGGAGTGAGGGGGGTCCTCCCTCCCTTTCTCCCGATGTGGGACTAAAGGGAGGGAGTGTGGGGGGAGTGTTGGGTATATTGCCCTCAATAGTACCTTGATTTGAAGAGGCATCATTCTCAATGCTAAGGACATATTGTATTTGATGAGCTATACTTGTGTAAGATATACAGGTGCAGGTGACTCAAAAGGAAGGGCCAAACATGCCCTTAGATGTGGAGAAATCATCTCCCAAAAGATGAAGTTTTGTCTCAGCTGAACCGCTGAGACGAGGGGTCAAAACCACTGAGACGAGGAGCCGTCTCAGCGTATCCACTGAGAAGAAGGTGCCTCCACTGATAAGTTCATTATACGCTGAGAATCAGCATGGTTGTCGAACGAAGACAGCCGTTCATCGAACGTCGAACGCCGTTCGTCAACCGCTGAGACGAGATCAAAGCAGGAGCCGCTGAGAAGACCCACAAGGCAAGTTCGTCGAACGCTGAACGCCGTTCGTCGACCGCTGAGACGAGATCAAAGCAGGAGCCGCTGAGAAGACACACAAGGCAAGATCGTCGAACGCTGAACGCCGTTCGTCGACCGCTGAGACGAGATCAAAGAAGGAGCCGCTGAGAAGACACACAAGGCAAGTTTGTCGAACGCTGAGCTGGCAAGATCGTCGAACGCAGGGGACAGCTAGTTCGTCGAACGCAGAGTGTTCCGCGTTCGTCGAGCGCAGTCCTTCTCTATGGAAAAGAAGGGTGGCGGGACCTGCAGCTAGGACTAGTTGCAGAAAAGTTGTGTGGGGTCCACCAGCTTCTCCCATACTTCTCAGCAGATCAGCTAAGAGCCGTTAAAGATCAGAGATGTATAAAAGGAAGAGTTAGGGCACATTTGAAAGAGGCCCGTTACGTGCAAAAGAGATCAACTGTTACATTGACGGTTGAAGCTCTCGTCTTCTTCCTCCTGCTCACTGAACAAGAAGAAGAAAACAGAGAAAGAAAGTTAGCTCCTCTGCAAGAAGGAGCAAGGTGATCTTCCATCACTCTGTCGAAGAGGAAGATCAAGTTAGTAGCTGGCATCGACATCTTCATCTACAGGAAGCACAGATGGTGCAGGATCTACAGGAGAGTACCTCTACTGTAGAATATTTCTAAATCATTTTTCTGCAGGGCATTTTGCCTGAGCTGTAAGACCTTTTGGTTTGAGATTGTAGGAACCTGAGGGTTCTGAGTTGTAGGGCTGAAGGCCTGAGTGTAGGATCTGGAGCAGATCTGAGGTAGGGCTTAACAGCCAGAGGTAGGACCAGGAGGTGGCCTGAGAAGTAGGAGGAGGAGTCCTCTGAGTAGTAGGACCTGGGAGAGGTCTGAGCTGTAGGATCTGGAGCAGATCTGAGGTAGGTCTTAACAGCTGGAGTTGTAGGACATTATTGTCTAAGCTGTAGGAGGTGTTATCTGATGAGTCCCTATTATATATATATATATATATATATATATATATTCGGACTCATTTAGGCTAGTTTTCTTGCTCTTGTGCTTCAGTTTTGTTCAAATTTCCCTTATTCATGCTTTTATTGGTAGTACTTAGTATGCTTGTTTTTGTGTGCAATTGCGCACTTTGTTGTTGGGGGTAAGCATTGCGTGCTCCCCATTGTATCCTCTTTATCTCTGTGCTGCTGGTAGTACTTTCCCAGCTTGTGTCTCTTGTATGCAGGTGACCTTATCGTCCCGTTTTCCCCAATGTAATTTCTGTGCATATCGCACGGTCGTGCGTTTCCTTGACGCACGGTCTGTGCGGTCGTGCGTTTGTGTCTGGGAAGAAAACGGAGCGTCGGAGTTTACTCGTGCGTTTGGACGCATGGGCGGTGTTGGTCGTGCGTGAGCAAAACGCACGGGCGCATGCCTTCTTCCCTTGCACGCCTGCTGAGCTAAAGTATCGCACGGTCCACGCACGGTCGTACGTTCGACCGTGCGTGACCATATTTCTAACATTTCTCTATAAAAGCTGCAGCTTCGACCTAAAATGGAGAGTTCCGTACGCGTCGTACAGCTGCGCCGATTTTGCCATCTCCACCAGGGTTTCGTCCCTTTGGCCTCCTCCTTCATCCTAGAGCTTCAAGGGAGATCTAGCCACCATTTCCTTCAAGCAAGAGGAAGTTTGCAACATCCACCGGATCGTGAGACGAAGAAGACGGGTCCATTGGAGAGTAGTGACAGCTCTCTCTACCCCGGACGTAGTTGCTGACCGAGCTTGGACGCGGACTGACAACCCAGCGATTCCAACCGTGAATCTCCAACGAGCCTTCGGATTCGGTCGATTTCTTGCTTTGTTCTCCTCTTATTGATGTATATGTAGTTAGATCCTTACATTTTGATAAAGTGGAGTACATAAACTTGTTTGTATTTCTCTCCATGTCATGTCTATATGAAATGCTTTGTGGTTTATGTTGCTTGAGGTGCGCCCCATTCCATCCTCCATCCCGCCATCACGATCGTCGCCGCACTAGCAATTGCTAGTGGCGTGCTTGTCGAAGAGGTGCTTACGACCCTCACTCCGTTTTCCTACTCGTCCATCCGCCTAGCGAAGCGTGGCATAGCGGCCCGTGTAATCCACTCGCCCTACGAAGCAGCGCGCTCAAGGCCTGCATAGTTCGCTTCCGCTTGCCTACTCGTCCATCCGCCCTTACGACGCAGCGCGCTCATGGCCTGCCTAGTCTCCATCTCGCCAAGCGAAGCATTGCATAGCGGCATTGCATAGGAGTAGTGTAATATTTTCTATTTATTTTCCACAAACCAAATCCCCCGTTCCGCATCCATCCGCTCGAAAGGACCTCAATCTCAAGTCCTTCCTAGATAATAAACTCCACCTTACTGTGTTCCTTCGAGATTCGATACTCGGGGATTACTCCTCGTTTTATATTACTTGAACGATCGGTACATTGCTGTTTTGTGCCGCAGTCTAGCTACCGCCTATAGCGGTGTGCGAGATTTGCGCATCATTATCCTCTGAGTTTGTAGGGCAGCTGTGCCTGAGGTAGGAGCTGGTGATAGCTCTGAGTTGTAGGGACTTGTGTCCTGAGGTAGGATCATTCTTGATCTGAGAAGTTCTGAGGAACTTGTGATGTAAGCTCTTTGAGCCGAGATTGGAGAAGTTGGCCCTGTCTAACACACTGCTAGAAGGGTGGAGGGGGAAAGTGGACTACCCATAGAAACACTGTCTTTGGGGAACCACTATAAATTATCGTGTGTTTTCTGTGTTTCTTGATTTGCTTGAACTAATTCTGAAAACAGCTAAAGCTAATCAAGTAAAATTCAAAAGACTTATTCACCCCCCCCCCCCCCTCTAGGTGATTTAGACTACAAACCTTATATTCTCTCAGGGAGATATTTTCTCCCCCCCCCCCCCCCCCCCCCCCCCCCCCCCGTCCCTCCGCTACCCTAAGGTGGGTTGCCCACCCATGGGGCAACCCCGTTTCAGGGTGGGGAGGTAGGTGAGAGCTACCCCCCCCCCCCCCCCCCCCCTCTTAGGAAATTTCCAAAAATGGGTCTTGCGGGGGGTGACCAAGGTCAACCCTAGGGTGGGTCCCCTATGTGGGTCAAGGGCCAAGGGGTCCAACTATGTCAGGTGAGGGGTCACCATCGGGGTATCAAATCAATATGGGTGCGCGCACACTTTTCGGTGTGACATAAAGCTCGATTTGACTGTGGGTTGACTTTTTTATGCCGGAATTGGTTACCACAAACTTTGTTGGTCTCGTTTTGACTTTAGGAGTCCACCGAGACTAACTGGAGTTGATTCCGAGTTTGTATGTTTAGTATTTCGAAAATTATGTCGTGGCAGCCTACAAAACCTACAACGGACATATTTCCCGTACAACCTCGGATTGGGGTGCAACAAGTTCCGTTGCGCATGTATTGGTGATTCAAGTCTAACAGAACTGACATAAGTCAATTTGAAGTGTGTTTGGTCATTGTACCCCCAACGACTTAGTTGTGATGCATAACGATACTCAAAATGGTCGTTTTCTCTGAATGACCTCGGATTGGAATGGAATGAGTTCCATTACACTCGTATTGATTACATGAGTCTAACGGAAGTTAATTTGGAGTACATTTGGTCACTGTACCCCCAACGACTTAGTTGTGATGCACAACGATACTCAAAACGGTCGTTTTCTCCAAATAACCTCGAATTGGAACAGAATGAGTTCCATTACACTCGTATTGATTACACGAGTCTAACAGAACTGACGGAAGTAAATTTGGAGTATGTTTGGTCACTATACCCCCAACGACTTAGTTGTGACGCACAACGATACTCAAAACAGTTGTTTTCTCCAAACAACCTCGGATTGGAACGGAACGAGTTCCATTACACTCGTATTGATTACACGAGTTTAACGGAACTGACGGAAGTCAATTTGGAGTTTCCTAGCACATTATCCCTCAATCGGGTCACTTTCTACCTTTTGAGGTTACTTTTATTGGGTTCACTAGGGTCTAGTGACCCAATAAAAGTCGGGATGTTATAATCCAATAAAAATAAAAGGATTTTCGTCCTCAAAAATTGCCTAAGGTAGGGGGTTTGTGTGACATACCTGGGGGAAGAGTGTCGGGTATCTCTCTCAAACAAGTGTTTCTGGTTCCCAGGTAAACTCCTCGCGTCCGCAGTTTGACCATAGGATCTTGACCATTGAGATAGTTTTGTTTCGTAGTTCCTTGACCTTGGCCACTATCTTCACTGGTTCGAGCTGAATGGATCGGTCAGATTGTATTGACGATGGGGGTGCAGAAAGGTGCTGATCTGGTTGGCGAAGTACACGTCTTAGTGATGAAACGTGGAAAACGTCGTGGAGGGTTCCCAATTCAGTTGGCAGGACTAGTCTATATGCAACGGGGTCAATTCTTTCTATGACCTGATATGGCACTAGATAGCGAGGATCCATCTTTTTCTGCTTCTTTATCCGGGAGATCTCGTGCATCGGTTTAATCTTTAGGAATACCATATCCCCTACGTTGAATTCCACCGGTCGATGGCGTGCGTCGTAGTATTTTGCTTGGCGACTATGCGCTTCTAACATTCGATCTCAGATTAACATTATTGTCGCCGTGGTTTCATCTATATAGGTGACACCTAGAGCTTCTGGGTCCTCATCCTGTGCCCAGGATAACGGTGTCCGACAGCGTCTTCCATAGAGAGCCTCGTATGGTGCCATCTTAATACTCGCCTGGAAGCTGTTGTTGTATGAGAATTCCACCAAGGGCAACACCTGCTCCCAAGGTTCATTGTGTTCTACTATGCATAGTCGGAGGAGGTCTTCCATCGTCCGATTTGTTCTTTCCGTTTGCCCATCTGTTTGAGGATGGAAAGCGGTGTTGAAAGCTAACTTGGTCCCTAGATACGTCTGGACTCTTCTCCATTCCTTCGAAGTAAAGCGTTTGTCGCGTTCGGACACAATCGACTTGGGTACCCCATGGAATCGGACTACTTGCTCTATAAAAAGTTGGGCTAAGATATTGACACCGTCGCCTTGTCGGTTCGGGATAAAACAAGCCACTTTTGTGAGGCGATCCACCACGACCCATATTGAGTCATTCCCTGTACGAGATCGGGGCAATCCATGAACAAAGTCCATAGAGATATCTTCAAATTTCCATTCTGGTATGGGTAGAGCCTGTAGTAGGCCTCCTGGACTGCGACATTCTGCCTTGACCATTTGACAGGTCTAGCAGTGTGCCACATAATTGGTGACGTCCCTTTTCATACATGGCCAGTACAGCGTCCTTCGTAAATCTGCATACATTTTTACTACTCCTGGGTGTATAAAATATCTCGATTGGTGTGCTTCACGGAGTATCTCTTCTCGGATCCCTTCGGTGGAGGGGATGAATATACTGTGTTTGTACTGCAGAATACCATCATATAAATTGTAATTTTCTTGAGCGACGGCTGCAGGGTCTGGATGATTGGAGCTGCTTATGGATCGACCTTTTGTGCTTCTCGTATCCTATCTCTAATATCACATTGTATCTTCATCCAATATAGCTGGGCTTGGTAGTCCATAGGGTTCTGCGGGTGATAAGGGTGATGTCTAAGTCTGCCAAGGACTTGAACTCTCATGGTATCAGTTCTAGCCAACTTCCAGTCATAGAGGGTTGTCGACTCAAGGCATCTGCAACCTTGTTGGCTTTGCCAGGATAGTATTGGAGGGCGAAGTCATAATTGCACAGGAATTCTAACCATCGGCTTTGTCGAAGATTCAACTCCTTCTGGGTGAAAATGTACTTGAGGTTCTTGTGGTCGGAGAAGATTTCGCATCTTATTCTGTATAGATAATGTCTCTTGACTTTTAGCGCGAACACCACCGCACCCAATTCCAATTCATGGGTTGTGCAGTTTAGCTCGTGATGCGTAAGAGACTACTCTGCCATGCTGCATTAGTACGCCTCCTAACCCTTTTAGTGATGCGTCAGTGTAGATTTGGAAGCCCTCGGTGCCTGAGGGGAGTGTCAGAATTGGAGTGGATGTTAGGCGGTTCTTTAGTTCTACGAATGTTGCTTCACATTCAGGTGTCCATTGGAACACTGTATCCTTTTTGGTGAGGGTCGTGAGGGGTAAGGTGATCTTGGAAAAACCTTCCACGAGCTTGCGGTAGTATCCGGCGAGACCAAGGAAGCTCCGAATATCTGCTGCTGACTTAAGTGGTGGCCAATTCCGTACCGCTTGTACTTTTGCTTGATCTACGGCTACCCCATTCTTGTTGATCGTGTGTCCAAGGAACCCGACTTCCTCCATCCAGAACTCGCACTTACTGAATTTTGCGAAGAGTGAGTGTTCTCGTAATTTGAGTAGTACCATTTGGAGATGCCTAGAATGATCGGCCTTGCTCTTCGATTAGATGAGTATATCGTGTATGAAGACGATCACAAAGTGGTCCAAGAAGGGTTCAAACACCTTATTCATTAGAGCCATGAAGGCTAACGGGGCATTGGTCAGTCCAAACGGCATTACCATAAACTCGTAAAGTCCATAGCGGGAGCTGAAGGCTGTTTTGGGGATGTCTTCTTCTCGTACTTGAAGCTGGTAATAGCCAGACCTCAAATCCATTTTGGAGAAAACGAACGCGCCTTGCAGTTGGTCGAATAACTCGTCTATCCGGGGTAGTGGATAGGTATTTCGGATGGTAAGTTTATTTAGTTCAAAGTAGTCAATGCACAGACGTAATGATCCGTCCTTCTTCTTGACGAACAATATAGGTGCTCCCCAGGGTGAAGTACTCGAACGAACGAAGCCTGCATCAATTAGCTCTTGTAGTTAGATTTTAAGCTCGGCTAGTTCCTTTGGGTCCATTCGGTAGGGTGATCGGGACACTAGTCGATCTCCGTGTGCAAGTTCAATCTGGAAGTCCACTTCTCGCTGCGGGGGCAACCCGGGAAGGGATTCGGGAAAGACGTCTGGAAAGTCCCGAATTATTGGCACCTTGGTGAGTGCTTGCGTTTTGTCTTCCATTTCGAAGTAGATCAAGTACATTTTGTCCTTCCGGCGGATCGATTTGACTGTTTGTGCGGATGTTAGAATGATGCGGGTGACAGATGATATACCTGTTAGAGTGATAGATTGCCCATTTGGGTTCTGGAGGTTGATTTCTCGGGTTGAGCAATTGATTTCGGCATTATGACCGGCCAACCAGTCCATTCCTAGGATGATGTCGAACCCGATTATTTCTAGAATAGTTGCAAAGATTTTGAACTCCATGTCTCCCAGCATTGCCTTGAATGAGCACTTTTCTGTGGATATCATGTCTGACCCGTCCGGGAGTCGTATTCGTATTGACATTCCAGATGATCGAATGATGTTTTCTTTGTTTACGATGAAATCCCGGGAGACGAAGGAATGGGTGGAACCAGTATCGAATAATGTTTTAGTAGGGTGACCTTCTATCAAAAGTAAACCTGGTAACATATATATAGGATTTTTACGGGTATACAGATGAAGTACTATCAAAACAAAAGTTACATCATATGTTTCCTACTAGATCACATCATCCATGTTGTTGAAACCGATTTCTCAGACTCTTGTGGAGCTCGGGGCCCTCACCGAAATGAGGGTCAGCTAGCCCTTACTGATCCCTCGGAGAAGGTAGACTGAAGACTGGGAAAATGACTAAGACCTTAGTCACAGCGAGGAGGTCCCTCCACTAACCCGAAAGATCGTTGAGCGCTTCCCCTCCCAAGCCAAAGCTGAGACTCGGGCACCTTGGAGAGCTCTGGAAATGCTAGCCAAGGAGAGCCTGAGGAGAGAGAAGCTGAAGTGAAGTCCTCTCCAGAGGTGCCCTTTAGGTCTTATTTATAGGTTTCCTGATCTGGCATGCAGATAGCAGGATTCCGCCTTTTGATTTTACTATCCGCACCCCAAATGGGTCTGCTAACAGCCAAACTCCGCTGTTTAGAGAGGCTAAAGGCAGACCACCAAGGGTAAAAGGGAAATTTGGCCATATCAACTTATGGGCAAAGAACAGCGAGAACATTGCTGCCGAAGCTCTCGCGGGCCTTCTCGCGAGTCCTGCTCGCGATGCCTCTCCTAGGCGATCGTCCCGCGAGGACCTCGCTGGCCCATCCCGGAGATACCTACCGAAGTCTAGTCTCGCGAACCTTCCTGCGAGACCGCCTCTTGACTTCATCGGGCTTAACACACATTTTGTCGAGCGCAGGACACTTCGTCGATCAGAGACAAGCTCGACGAACGCAGAACGTTAAACTGTTCGTCGACCGCCGCGATCAACTGTTCGTCGACCGTTGAGACAGGTTGTTCGTTAAACGCGGAGGCCCAGTCTCGCGAACATAGAATAGGTCTTCTTCTGCCAATGGCTTACAAGGTATTGGTTTGTCAGCCCTCGCTTGGCCCAGTCCTTTGAGGGTATCTGCCTCGGCATGGGTCTCGCGACTCCCCCTGCGAGATATTCCCTTTTGCTTTAATGAGCATAGAACACATCGTCGACTTCTGATGATTTCGCCGAACGGGGGCGAGCTCGACGAACACGGGAGAGTTCGTCGAACGCGAGACTCCTTTCGTCGAGCTCAGAAAGCTTCCCCAAACTGCCTGCGAGCGTTCATCTCGCCGACCCTTCTCGCTCGCCTCTCTGCGAGCCTTCCGGGAGAGACTTCTCCAAGGCCCTTCTCGCGGGGTCTTTGGCCCTATGGCCTTCCTATCTTATTACTTCCTTCATCCTGTTGCCTTCTTAAACTGTGCCTACTCGCCTGGCGAATATCGGGGTTATCCACATCATCTCGCCGACCCTTCTCGCTCGCCTCTCTACGAGCCTTCCGGGAGAGACTTCTCCAAGGCCCCTCTCGCGAGGTCTTTGGCACTATGGCCTTCCTCTCTTATTACTTCCTTCATCATGTTGCCTTCTTAAACCGCGCCTACTCGCCTGGCGAATATCGGGGTTGTACACAATCCCCGCTCTTCGCGAGGCTATTTAGGCTCGCGAAGAAACATCCAACCCCTGGTATTCGCCAGGCCCTTGATGATCTGTCAGGAATCTTTGGTAGGGCCCACCCTGGGGGCTATAAATATCATCCTGAGTCCTCAGTGACGTGCGCTGTCACTTCCTTTTCTTTCTTTTTGTTCCGTACTGTAGCTGCAAGGAGATGTCACTTTCCGAAGAAGCTGAAGCTCGCTTAAGGGCTGCCAAGGCTGGCGGGCTGTCCTCCACGGTAAAAGTTCCCGCCTGGATGTCACGCCTGCCCCCTGCAGTGATGCCCAAGACCAAGAAGGCGAAATCGGTCCGCCAAACCGGGGGCGACTCCGTGTTGGTGGATTCTTCCTCCGATAACCCCTCCCCCGTGAAGGTAGGAATTATTTCTTTAGTTAAACCAATAGACTCGCTCTAACGACTTGCTTACTCGCAGAATGCTTTGCCGAACGAGGACGTTAGCGAACCTGCTGGTGGGTCTCGCAAAAGTCCGCCAGCGGATACAAACCTTGCTGGGAAAAATGTTGCAGGTACGCCCTTAATCTAGCATGCCAGCCCTCCTTTTGTCAACTATCTGACCTTTATTCCATGCTTCTTACAGTCTCGCCCCGGAAGTCCCCGGCTCGTCAGGCATTGCGGCCTGCGTCTCCTCCTCCTCCCAACAAAACTATAGATACGCCAGGGTTCAACCTCCTGACGAGCGAGGAGACCGGTGGCTCTATACCGCCAAAGATCCCTCCGTCCAACAGCGCAGCCTACCCTCCTGGCCTGGGTAAATCTCTCTACCCCCACTATGGTAATGTCTTCCAGGGCCGCCCTGAGACTACTCGCCCCCCTCTGGTTAAGCATTCCGACGTCCCCCTGCCATGCGCAAACTCAAGCGCGCTATCTAACCTTTTCGTAATATTTCGCAGAGATTTCTGAAAATCTGCCCACCGATTCCGAGATGGGCGACGACGAGATGTCCCCCCTCCCTGACCAAGTGGAAGACTTCTTAGGGGATCCGCGAGATCCTGAGACGATGAAACAACGAGCCGCAGAGTTGCTTAGAAAACATGGTCGGATGCTGATGGACCTCAACCTGCAAGCGAGACGGGACAGAGAGGCCGCCGAGGATAGGCATGTTGTCTTGATGGAAGAGTGTGCGAGGCTCCGGGCTGCGAGACAACGTGATCACGATGAGAATGTCACGACGCCGGAGGTGCACATAGCGAGGATGAGGGATTACGCCTTCCTCGTGGACCGGGAGGGCCGCGCGGCCGAGGATTACTATAATTCTAGGGTACCGCCGCGGTCCGGGTCGCGGGGTGGGGGTAGGTGGAAGTCGTTTCCCCATGATTCTCGCTAACTTCTACGTTGTCGCGAACTCTTATTACCTGTTACTGAGTGTCGCTATTCTGGACAATCTCACAATGGCTTGCAACTCAAATATTGGCTTTATCTCGTCTAATAATAATTATTACTTGCTTTTTATTAGTTCTCGCTCGCTGCTAACATGTCCGTTTCTTTTTCATGTTATGTTTCACTCGCGAGGAGCCTCCATTCTCGCTAAATGCATCTCGCGGCGCCCCCCCCCCCCCCTACGCCATTATGTTTGCTTGTGCTGTTTTCGAAAAGATGTTGCTTGTATTAACCTCGCAGGCCTTTCTCGCCCGCGGTTGTGATGTGATGTTTTGGCTAACCACGCTCACCGGCGCTTGGGCTTCTTCCCGCCCTTTTACTTTTGCTATAAATAGGCTGTCATAGCTGAGTCAACCACCGCATTTACTATCAACCTTCTTCCTCCTCTGCTTCAGAGCTCTCGCTCCTTCCCGTTCTCGTTCTATTTCCTTTCTCGTAGGTTTTCAAAATGGGCGGTGATGCTAACGAGTCGGAGGGTCGGCGAAAGATTGCTAAGGCTTTCGCCGAGCATGACTTCTTTCATTGCAACCTGACAGATGAGGAATACTTCACCGCGGTCGCCGACTACGTCACCCCACCATTCGCGGCGCGGCGCCCTAGCGAGGACGACGTGATCAACGCGCCACTCGTCGACGAGCTGGCCATCCCCACCACTCATTTCGCGGTCTCCTTGCGTCTCCCCTTGTGGCCAGAAATCCGCCAGGCAATAATCGTTCTCGCTCATTTCTTATTCTCTGCAGGTCAAGTCTCGCTCATTATATAAATTAATCCTGGTTTTCTTGTTGCTCGCCAGGTGCTCAAACATTATGGCGTTGTTCCGGGTCAGCTTACTCCTAATGCCATGGCGGTGGTTACAGCTTTCGCATGCTACCTGCGCGAGGAGCGCATCGAGTTCAGCCTTCCGGTTTTTCGGAAGCTGTTCTCCTTCCGCGCATATAAGGACGGGACCGCCTACTTCGTGGGCTCGGGTCCTAAAGTCGTCGAGACCGTCAACAAGGCCCACTTCTGGGCCCAGAAGTTCCTCCTCGTCAAGGGGAACTTCGGCAATATCCCGATCTCGCAAGTCCAACACGGCGAGACCACCTATCGGCCCACTGCCCTCGGCGGCCATGACGTCATCCTTTATCAGTTCTTCTGCAAGAAGAACTTCGAGGTTGTTCATCTCCGCCGCAACCTTGACTCCCTGCTTCCAGTGCTCGCTGGGGAAGGTAAAGATCTCGCTCAATAACTCCTGCTATTCCAAGTAACTCCATATTTATTATAATTCCAACACTTTTTAGGCGAGCGAGATCTCCCCCTCCATCGCCCCTACGCGAGCAATCGGAAGACCGACGCTACCCTTGCTCTCGCGACCATGGGGGCGGAGGCTTGCCGAGACGCCATCACACCAGGTGAGCCATCCTCTCGCAAGAGATCGGGGGCTTCTAGTAGCCATGGACTTCCCCCAAAATCCCCGCCGAAGAAAAAGAATAAGAAGAGTCGGGTCTCGCTCGCCTCCTCGAAGGGGAAGGAGCCTGGCGAGGCCGCATTTGATGAGTTCGACCTTACTGGCCTCTCCGCGGGAGGTGAGGGCGACGAGCCCAGCCAGGAGGCTGCTAGAACCTCCACTCCGCCCATCCCCGTTAACCACTACGACTTCGGTCTCGGCCAGAGGCGCCGGGATGAGACCGGCGAGCTCTTGGTGAACTGGAAGCCGGAGACAAACCGGGCGGACATCTCCACTGTAACACCCTGCCAGTACGAATAGTATAACAGTAGGTCCGGCCGGGACCCCACGCCATACAAACCACACTAGTTAGGAGTTAAAAGGTGATAAACAGAAGAACCACAACAGAGTATACTAAACACTAGCGGAAGCATAATGATTTAACATTTCCATTAGAATTGTCCACTATCATAGGAATGAAACCATGAGATAGAGTTATGGCCTTAAGGCCTTACATTTAACAAATGTACTAAAACTCCAAAACATACATCGGCACGCAGGCCGGCAATACATGAGAAAGCTAAAAAAAGAGGTTAGCCTTCAAGGGCCAACTCAATAAAGGGGCCACCGCCCGCTATTTCCAACTAGGCTCACCTACACCTGCATAAGAACATTCCACCAAGTGGTGGCAAACAAGGTAACGGTCAGCACAGCTGACCAAATTATAACGACCCCACCCCTTTACCGGGGTGGCGGAGCTTCTACCCTGCTAGCAAGCCATACTAGCACAAGTACTAATATAAAGAAGGTGCAACTACACAAGGTGAGGTTTCAAGCACATTCAATCTTCTAGATTGAGCATCAAAAAGGAGGGAACCTAGGTATGCACATGATGTTGGTTGGGTTCACCCGAAGGTTCCCCACAACCGCCTAAACAACCGCATGAGGCTAACAACATCAATTCCACAAAACACTCCACCGTAAGGGCCATCGCCTTAGGTGGGAAAAAGAGCTTTTGGTCGGTCTAGGTAAATCACCTTCCACGACCTCTCCCATGATCACACGGCTTACATGAGGTAGGGACCTCTTACCGATCTGCATGGAAACGGGTTCGGTTTAGCTTTGCCCGTGCTCTAATCGTCGCGATCTATCGCACGACGCGGGTACGGCTTCACCTCGGCCCGTAAGAGTTTAGCACTTTCACGTGCTACACAAAATATAAGCTACGCACCTAACCCCTTCGCAGGGATCTAGGCTTCACAAATATTCAACAAAGGAGGTACAATACACTCCGCATCAATTTCGTGGTGAAGGTTTGCCTTCATCCAATCTCAAAGCATGGGGCTTTCGTTAGGATCTTCACAAGACGCCTACAATTTAAATCCCGCAATACTAAAGATGATTTCACGGAGTCATTCTCCGGCACGCATTCTAGGCTTAACCTAAATGCAACGTCGCAAACCAAGCATCACCGATTCGGGCTCACGACCACGAATAAGCTTCACACAAAATGCCTAAATCCGCACGACTACCGGATTTTCTACATGCAATATGCCGGGGACGGACACAATCGACCCGGAGTTCCGAAGAACTTGAGGAAGATCCTACACTTCACCCATTTGGTGAAAGGGATTCCTCATGCAAGCATAGAGAAATGAAGGAGAGGACAAATGGCAAGTCCAAAGAATCGAGAGGAAGAATCGTTACCCTAGGAGCGTTCTTCTTCGCCATGGATCCGAGATTTTAGACGGAGGGAAACGACCGCACCGGGCTGCACTCTCCAGATCTGGAAACGGCTCGCGAAACGGAGCTCCGTCAATGGCGGGATCTCTCCTTCTTCTTCCTTACCTCCTTCTTCTTCCTCTAGCCTAGGAGAGAGAAACACCTCAAAAGAATGAGGATTAATCTCTTCTCACAAGCCCTAAGACCCTCCAACATTTAATCCTAGCCATTGGATCGGATTCCAAAAGATTTGGACGGCCGGATCGTCTTCTCCGCTCAAAATCGCGGAGCAGAATAAGCAGGGCGCACGATCACAGGCGCACGATCACTGGTCGTGCGCGAAGAGGAGAATGGTCGTGCGATAAGCCGAGACAGAACTCCGATTCCTTGCGAATGAACGCACGATCTTTGTCGCACGATCACTGGTCGTGCGCGAAGAGGACAATGGTCGTGCGCAGAGAACTGTTGTGGAATTTTTAGCCTATCCCGAGCGCAACACTACCACTCCGCCTACTTCGCTGAACTAAGAATTTTGGGGTGTTACAACTCCACCTCCCTTAAAAGAATTTCGTCCCGAAATTTCGAAAACAGTAATAGCAGGAATTACAGTTATAAATTACCTGAGAGGAATAGCTCGGGGTACTCCGCAAGCATCGCTTGCTCTCTCTCCCAAGATAGCTCCTCTCGGCCGCAATTATCCCACCGGACTTTCACCATCCGAATGGACTTGTTCCGCAACTGCTTTACTTCGGTATCTTCGATGCGTAAGGGCTTGACTTTCGTCGACAACCCACTATCAACCGGCACTTTGCCAACTGCAACGATGTGAGTAGGCTCTTGCACCGCCTTTCTCAAAACTGAAATGTGAAACACGTCGTGTAGACCGCTCAGCTCTGCAGATAGTGCAAGCTGATAAGCCGCATCACCAACACGCTCCACGATCTCAAACGGTCCTAAGTACCTTGGGCTGAGCTTTTTCAAGCGTCGGATCCTTGATACCCCTTTGAACGGTTTGATCTTCAAGTAAACCCGGTCACCGACGGCGAACTCTAGGTTCCTATGCTTGGCGTTGAAATATTTTGCTTGCCTATCTTGTGCAATCAATAGCCTTTCACGTAAAGTTCGGATCGTCGAAGTTGCTTCCTCAACATCCTTTCGCTTTAATAGCTTAGTATCGCCCGTTTCTGCCCAAGACAACGGCGTGCGACACTTCTTACCATAGAGGGCCTCGAAAGGAGCCATCTTTATACTGGCTTGGTAGCTATTATTGTAGGCGAACTCGATCATATAGAGATGATCTTCCCACTTCTTTCCAAAATCTAGAGCGCACATTCGGAGCATATCCTCTATAGTCCTGTTGGTCCTCTCGGTCTGTCCATCCGTTTGCGGGTGGTCGGCCGTGCTGAACTTCAATTTATTGCCCAACAGTTCATGGATAAGCCTCCAATCTTTCGATGTGAAACGCCCGTCACGATCGCTGACGATGCTACGAGGGACACCGTGCAGCCTCACAATACTATCGACATAGAGCTTCGCTAGCTTTTCTACAGAATCATCCTTCCGGTTCGGAATAAAATGCGATACCTTCGTCAATCGGTCCACGATCACCCAGATGGCGTCGTTTCCCTGTTGCGATCTCGGTAATCCGTGCACAAAATCCATCGAAATATCGTCAAACTTCCATTCCGGAATCGGCAAGGACTTCAAAAATCCACCGGGACGTTGACATTCCACCTTCACCAATGCGCAAGTGTTACACTTGGCCACGTAGAGGGCAATGTCTTTCTTCATACCCGGCCACCAGAAAAGTTTCTTCATGTCCATGTACATTTTCGTGCTCCCAGGGTGGATCGAGTACTTGGTATGATGAGCCTCGTACATCAACTCGGCCCGTAGAGTACCAACGTTTGGGACGCACAATCTACCATTCTTCCACATAAGGCCATCTTCGAAAGAGAAATCAGCGTTTAACCCGTCAACGGTTTCCGCTTTATAGCGTTTCATGCTCTCGTCCAGCTCCAATGCCTGTCGAACTCGGTCGGCAAGGTGGTATTGAACCTCCGTCCAGTTCAAGCATGCTGAAGTAGACCCTCTTCGATCAACGCAAATGATCTCCATTTCTTCCAGCTCGCGGATTAGACGCTCATCGTGCATCAAAACCCAATTTTCCTGAGCGGGAGCCCGACGACTCAACGCGTCCGCAACTACATTCCCCTTTACAGGAGTATACTTGATGTCGAAGGTGTAGTCCCCAAGGAACTCCATCCACCTCCTTTGACGCATATTCAACTCCCTTTGATCCAGCAGGTACTTGAGGCTCTTGTGGTCGGTAAAGATGTCGATCTTCACGCCATACAAATAATGCCTTCACAGCTTAAGAGCAAATACCACGGCCGCTAGCTCCAAATCATGGACCGGGTAATTCCTCTCATGAACCTTCAGTTGCCGGGAGCCGTAGGCAATTACCTTTCCGAACTGCACTAGGACACAACCCAAACCACTCCCCGAGGCGTCGCTATAAATTTCGTAGCCTTCCGTACCACATGGCGAGCATAGAATGGGCGCCGTGGTCAAACGGCTCTTCAGCTCTTCAAAAGCTCGTGCGCACTCGGGCGACCAAACGAACTTATGATCTTTCCTAGTCAGTTTAGTGAGAGGGACTGCAATCCTCGAGAAGTTTTCCACAAAGTGCCTATAATAGCCGGCAAGTCCTAAGAAACTTCGGACTTCCGCTACGTTTTTCAACAAAGGCCGCGCTCGGACCGCTTCTATCTTCGACGGATCAACTGCAATTCCTTCTCCACTAACAACATGACCAAGGAATGCTACTGACGATAGCTAAAACTCGCACTTGGAGAACTTGGCATATAGCTGACTCCTCCTCAAGGTGCTCAGAACTGCGTGCAGATGCCCTACATGCTCCTCTTTCGACTGAGAGTATACCAAAATGTCGTCGATGAAGACGATCACAAATTGATCCAAATACTCTCGAAACGTCATGTTCATTAAGTCCATGAATACTGACGGTGCATTAGACAGACCGAACGACATCACCGTGAACTCATAGTGCCCAAAACGGGTACTGAACGCTGTTTTTGGAATGTCACATTCCCTTATTCGCAGTTGATAGTAGCCGGACCTTAGGTCCAGCTTGCAGTAAACCGTCGACCCAACCAGTTGGTCGAATAAATCATCGATTCTTGGAATCGGATATCGGTTCTTCTCGGTCAACTTGTTTAGCTCTCGATAATCAATACATAGACGCAAGCTCCCGTCCTTCTTTTTCACAAAGAGTGTTGGAGCATGCGTTTCGCACTCCTCCGGTTTGATAATAACAAAGTCCCTTTTTTATTTGATTCTATTTTCATTAATGGTGTGCAGATAACAGGTATGAGATGTTCACATTGCTGCTGGAGCTAAAATTGAATGTGGGAAAATTTCACTGTCGGAAAATTCCGACAGCCACTGTCGCCCAGGCGACAGCAGAGAAGTTACAACTACTTCCCTCCACGGCAGATCGACGAAAGACAGTTTTGCGTTGTCGGAATTTCGACAGCGATGTCGCCCAGGCGACAGCTCGGCGGTTACAACAACTGCCCACGTCTCCACCCACGACCAGCAGTTTTGCACTGTCGGAAATCCGACATCGATGTCGCCCAGGCGACAGCTCGACGGTTACACCAACTGCCCACGACTCCACCCACGATGCCACTCCAGCGGCAGTTTAGCACTGTCGGAAAATTCCGACAGTCACTGTCGCCCAGGCGACAGTGAATTTCTATAAATTGGTTCCTTTGGTTCGTGCATTCCAAGCTTTTGAGAATTCCAGTCCCTTCCTGAGTGCATACGAACCAGAGAGCTCCAGAACCTCCTCAACTCCCACTTGTGCAAAGAAGGATTGAAGATTGAAGACGAGATCGGGCGTGCTTCTACATCATCGATCATCTCGAGGCTTCAACAATCCATTCAGAGATCTGATCTTCTAGGGAGTTGTTCTTTTCATATTGTATTTTCATTCACATACTTTTTCATTTTGTATTGGTAGAGAAATCGTCGTCTTGCGTGCGGCTTCTAAGTCCTTGCGCGGCTTAGGGGAAAATCGCTTCCTTGTGCGGAGCGTCCAAGTCCTTGCGAGGCTTGGTGGGAAATCGTGGCCTTGTGTGCTACGTCTAGATCTTGGGAAGATCTAGAGGATAGGCTTGGGCTTGGTCTTGGGAGAGATAAGTGATAGCCTTCCGATCCTTGGGAGAAGGATTGGTAAACCAAAATTATTGTATTTTTATTATCATAATTGTGCCTTGATCTTAAGCATTGTTAAGATCATTTTTATTGTATGCAAATTTCATGATTAATATAATTATGCTCTTTTCACTAATTGCAATTTTGTTTGCTTAAATCTTTATCTTAGAAATTTGTGTTTGGTTAAATACAAAAATTACATTGGTTTAAAATTATTTATAAGTAACCTTTTTAGTAAAGTAAAATTTGTCTAAAAATTATTAAGTAAAAATTATATTTTTAAACACACCCTTATTCACCCCCCCCCCCTCTAAGGGCGTCACACGATCCAACAAGTGGTATCAGAGCGAGGTTACTCCAAAACGGTTTTACCACCGGGAGTAATGGCGCACAACGATCACGCGTTCGTTGAGGGGCAAGGAATTAGTAGGCCACCACTTTTCACGGGCACAGACTATAATTATTGGAAAACACGTATGCGTTGTTTTCTAATTACGCTAGATATAGAAGTCTGGAATATGGTAGAATCTAGTTACACTTCTCCAACAATTGTTGTAGGAGATGTAACTATGGATAAGCCCAAAGATAAGTGGGATGATAATGATAAATTAAGATGTAAGAACAATGCAAAAGCCATGAATGCTTTATTTTGCGCACTAGATCGCACTGAATTTAATAGAGTTTGTGCTTGTAATTCTGCATTTGAAATTTGGAATTTATTAGAAATCACTCATGAAGGTACTTCGCAGGTAAAGGATTCAAAGCTTTTTCAACTGGAATCTGAATTTGAAAGGTTCAAAATGGAGGTAGATGAAGAGATTGATACAATGTACACACAGTTTACAAAAATCGTGAACGACTCAAAGGTGCTAGGAAAGGTGTTCTCAAATGGAGATTTGGTAAGGAAAATCTTAAGATCACTTCCCCCGAAGTTCAATCCTAAAGTGACTGCAATTTCCGAGTCACATGATCTTAAGACCTTACAATTGGAGAGCCTCATTGGAAACTTGAAAACTCATGAAGTTGAATTAAAAATTCAACAACAAGAGTATATGGAGCCAAGGAAGAAGGGATTGGCTCTAAGATCAAAGAAGGAAGAAACTAGTGATTCTGAGGAGGATGAAGAAGATGAGGAAAGTTTATTTGTTAAAAAATTTAGAAAATTTATGAAAAATCCGGAGAGAAGAAATTCGTTTAAGAAGTATTTTAAGAAGGAGACCTTTAGGAAGAAAAAAGGAAAGGAGGGCGATGAGGAGGAAGAGAGACCGCCACCGGAGTGCTACCACTGCAAGAAGTTAGGACACATTCGAAGCAAGTGTCCAAAGTACTTGAAAGAACTTAATGAAAAGAAGCACAAAGGGTCGAAGAAGGTGTTAAAGGCAGAAACCTGGGATGATACTACTTCTGAGGATGCAAGCAGTTCCGACTCAAGTAAAGAGGAGGAGGCCAACATATGCTTAATGGGAAAGAGCGTCATATCTGATGACGAATGCAGTGTCCAAAGCGACACTGAGGTAACTCCTCCAACCTATGATGAATTGTTTTCTGAATTTTTAAAGACTTGCAAATTTTTTGAAAAAAGTTTAAAAGATAATGATCTTCTAAAATCTGAAAATGGAATTTTACTTAAAGAAAACAAAAAGTTGTTAAATGAAATTAAGACTATTGGAAAAAGAGATATTTCTTGCCAAGAGTGTGATCACTCTTTGGGAAGAATTAAAGAACTTGAAGAATCTCTTTCCAAATCTCATTCTACAATAAAAATTCTTACTAAAAAGAATGAGATTTTAGAGAGAGATCTAAAATCTTCAATTTCCAAAGTCCATGAGGGAAAGAAATCTTTTGATCGGAGATGCGTAAATCTAGTATCCGAGAATACAAAAATGATACACCAGATTCATGACTTAACACTAGCCATGAAAAAATTTGGAATGGGCCGAAGATCACTGGATATGATCTTAGGATACCAACGCCATGGATCTGGAAGGTTTGGGCTCGGATACACATCTGGAAGCTGTCGCCCGGCGACAACCACTGTCGCCGGCGACAGTGAAAAGTCCAGAAAATTCACTTTTAAAAATTCTAAAATTAATGAAATATCAAATACTGCATCCTCATCCAGTAAAAGTCCAGAAAAATTATTCTCTTCTAAATACATTACATGTGTCAAATGCAATAGATTTGGTCACACTACGGACTCTTGCTGGAAAGAAGGAAAAAGTAAAATCAAACAAATCTGGGTGCCTAAGGCTTCTACCTATACTATGGGTGGAACCACTTGGGTAACCAGATCTTTACTCACCTCTTCTTTCTAGGTGTGTTGGCAGGCTAAGGACAAAGAAGACGTGTGGTACTTGGACTCGGGTTGTTCAAAGCACATGACGGGCAATAAAGAGAAGTTCCTTAGCCTGGAGATGAAGAAAGGAGGAGTTGTTACATTCGGTGACAATGGAAAAGGAAAAATCATCGGCATCGGTGTTGTGGGTAACGAAAATTTTTCAATTTCAAATGTTTTATTTGTAGAAGGATTAAAGCATAATTTGATTTCTATTAGTCAATTATGTGATAAGGGTTTAAATGTTTTATTTGAATCTTCTACAAATTTGTGCAAAATTATTAATTCCAAAACAAATGAAATTGTTTTTACCGCACCTAGATGTCATAATGTATATATGATTAAATTTCTTGATTTTTCAAATTCTACTTTAAAATGTTTTTTATCAAAAAATGATGAATTAGATTTATGGCATAGGCGACTTGGACATGCTAGTGCCAAGTTAATTTCAAAACTTTCAAAAGATAAATTAATCAAAGGTTTACCTTTGCTAAATGGAAATTTATCTTCTTCACTATGTGTGCCTTGCCAAAAAGGAAAATTTTCAAAATCATCTTTCAAAAGTAAAAACATTATTTCTACCACTAGGCCACTTCAATTAATACATATGGACTTATTTGGACCAATTGGAATTTCTAGCTTAGGAGGTAGAAAATACACATTTGTTTTGATTGATGATTATTCTCGTTTTTGTTGGACTTTATTTCTAACCTCCAAATCCGATGCATTTTCAGAATTTTCAAAATTATGTTTGCGTATCCAAAATGAATTTGAGTTGAAAATTAAACGCATACGATCGGATCATGGAGGAGAATTTGAAAATGAAAAGTTTATTTCTTTTTGTACGGAGTTAGGAATTAAACATGAATTTTCCGCTCCACGCACACCACAGCAAAATGGTGTAGTGGAGAGGAAAAATAGAACTCTTCAAGAGTTAGCCCGTACGATGTTATCTGAATATAAATTACCAAAATCTTTTTGGGCTGAAGCGGTTAGCACGGCATGTTATGTAATTAATAGAGTAATGATTCGCCCTATTTTAAAATTAACTCCTTATGAATTAATATTTAGTAAAAAACCAAATGTTTCTTATTTCAAAGTTTTTGGTTGTAAATGTTTTATTTTAAATTCTAAAGATTCCTTAGGAAAATTTGATGAAAAATGTGATGAAGGTATTTTTATTGGCTATTCTTCAACTAGTAAAGCTTATAGGATTTTTAATAAAAGAATAAAAATAGTTGAAGAATCGATTCATATTAGGTTTGATGAGTTTGATTCATGTGTAGAAAAGAAAATTACAGGAAAAGAAGATGAACCCCTTCCATTGGTGGAGAATGATGAAGAAGAACTTGGAGAAAATGAAGAAGAAAAAGAAGAAGAAAGAGAAGAAGAAAGAGGAGAAGAAGATAGAGAAGAAGAAGAAAGAGAAGGATATGTGCCTCCAAGTGATTTGAGATTCTCAAAGGATCATCCAAAGGAGCTTATCATTGGGGATCCGCAAAAAGGGGTTAGTACTCGTTCATCACTACATGTTTTATTTTCAAACCTTTGTTTTGTTTCTAAAATAGAACCAAAAGATGTTTCCACCGCTTTAAATGATGAATTTTGGTTTTTAGCTATGAATGAAGAACTTAATCAATTTGAACATAATAAGGTTTGGAATCTTGTAGAACGACCAAAAAATCGTCCTGTAGTTGGTGTTAAGTGGATTTTTAAAAATAAAATGGATAATGAATCTAGAATTGTTAGAAATAAAGCCAGATTAGTTGCAAAAGGTTATGCACAAATTGAAGGGGTAGATTTTGATGAAACTTTTGCACCCGTAGCAAGATTAGAAGCGGTTAGAATATTTCTTGCATTTGCTTGTTTTAAAAGATTTAAATTATATCAAATGGATGTCAAAACCGCATTTTTAAACGGGTATATAAATGAAGAAGTTTATGTAGAACAACCCCCTGGCTTTATAAATGAGAAATATCCAAATTATGTTTATAAATTAGATAAAGCGCTTTATGGATTAAAACAAGCGCCTCGTGCTTGGTATGATCGATTAACTCAATATTTGTTAAAGCACGATTATAAAATAGGAAGTGCTGATTCTACACTCTTCATTAAGCAAATTGATCATGATTTAGTCATTTTACAAATTTATGTTGATGATATTATTTTTGGAGCCACTAATGAAGAGTTGTGTAATGAAGTAGTTCAAATTATGAAAAATGAATTTGAAATGAGTATGGTTGGAGAACTTTCATATTTTCTAGGTTTTCAAATTACACAAAAACATGATGGAATCTTTATATGTCAAACCAAGTATATTCATGATATGTTAAAAAGATTTGGATTTGAAAATCTTAAGCATGCAAACACTCCTATGAGTACTTCTCTAAAATTAGGGAAAGATGAAAGTGGTGTTTCAATTGAACAAACCCTTTATAGAAGTATGATAGGGTCTTTATTGTATTTAACCGCATCTAGACCTGATATTATGTTTGCCGTTTGTTTATGTGCTAGATTTCAAGCTAATCCTAAAGAGTCACATTTAAAAGCGGTGAAACGTATCTTTAGATATCTTATTGGAACATCAAAATTAGGTTTATGGTATCCTCATAATGATTCTTTTATTTTGCATGGTTTTTCGGATTCTGATTATGCGGGATGTTCTTTAGATAGGAAAAGTACTAGTGGCACTTGTCACTTTATCGGCCCTTCACTTATTTCATGGTCGAGTAGGAAACAGAATTCTGTTGCCCTCTCTACTACCGAGGCCGAATATATTGCACTCGGTAGTTGTTGTGCCCAAGCACTTTGGATGTCCCAAACGTTAGAAGATTTCGGCATACAACAAAGTAGTGTAGAATTAAAGTGTGATAATAAAAGTGCTATAGACTTAACAAACAATCCCGTATTACATTCTAGATCTAAGCATATAGACGTCCGACATCATTTTATAAGGGATCACATTAAGAAGGGTAATATAAAAATCAACTTTATAGGCACGGAAAATCAACTAGCGGATATATTCACTAAGCCGTTACCGGATTCCCGTTTTTCTATGCTTAGGCTAGAATTGGGCATTCTAGACATTTCACAATGAATATATCACAATTTAAATCCTATAAAATAAAAAATTATTATCACAAAACATAAACAATGTAAAAACAAAAAGCCAAAATTCTAAAAATCAAAACATAAAATTTCAAAGGACTTAACAAAAATTCAACATCATTAATATTACATCAATATTGTTCACATAAAAACAGTAGAACAAACTTAAGGATCAAGTTCTTTAAACAAAAACAGAAATCTAAAGAAGTTCACTGTCGCCCAGGCGACAGTGGATGTCAGAATTTTCCGACATCGCCCAGCAGCAGCAGCAGCAACATAAAACTACTCTGAATCTTCATAACCAGCCCCGCTGCTCTCTGGACAATCTTCTGGAGGTCCTCGTCTCACGGCTTTGCCACGGCGAGTTCGCCTCACCGATTGGCGTGGCGGTTCTTCGTCCGGAACTTGCCATTCGGCCTCTTCCTCCGGAGTTGGTTTCAACTTCAGACCTTTGACGAGAAACTTCATAAATTTCTGCATTCGACTACGGTCCTTCTTCACTTCCCTCTTGTGATCCTCTAATGAATCACGCAAATCATCAATGGACTCTCGTAGTGATCCTGCCCTAGAAATGGTCGGCTCTCTAATCTCAATCCCCGGATGAGCTTTTCTCTGCGGCTTCTTCACCTTCATTGAACCCGTATAATATATTTCCGGGTAACAATCATCCAAATAAGCACCTTGCACTATCCATTCATACTTCTTGTAGAGTACACGCTGTATTACCGCCCCCATTGGCAGCGTATGAACCTTCACCCATCTTGGATGCTTTAATCTATACGTATACCTAATCTGGGAGAGTATGAAGTCCGCCACATCAAAAAGCTCATCCTCCAAAATATAGTATGTAAAGAGGGTCAACTGAGCCGTAATGCTTCTTGTGTCTCCACTCTTCAACATCACTGAATTCCTTAATATATCTTGGACTAAGAACGCATCCGGAGTAAGTGAGGTAACTTCAGTGGTAAGGGTCTTTTTTTTATTCCCATGTAAACTCATGTTTACAAGGGTCCAATCTCTATCCTTTCGATAATTCTCCACTATAACAGGCATATTCTCACTCATCACTAGTCCAAATTCCTCTCGCAGATCAACATGTGTTATTTCCACATGTTGACCTTGGATCTTTGATCTCACACCGCCATCCAATTCCGTGAAATTTGGGTCTTCCAAATGGTTATAAAATTCATGAATGAAAAAGGAAGAAAACCCCTCTGGTGTGATTATTGAAATTATACCTGCGTTCGCAAGCCGATCATAGATATGATCGTGCTTTGGCGACTCAAATTCCACATACTTCGCTATTCCAACAATAGCCTTCTCCACCCCCGGAAAAACTTGATATGAAGTATGTGCATCTTCCGAAGTACTCTTTCGAGCTTTGGAACTGGAAGCCATTCTGTAATAACATAAAAAAAATTTTGATTAAACAAGGTATCACATTGTGCACTGGAACACTGTCGCCCAGGCGACAGTGGCTGTCGGAAATTTTCGACAGCCCTCCAAGTGATTTTCTCTCAAAAATTTTACATATACTTCCAGATCTACTCAAAATAAATGTTATTTCAACATCAAGTTTTTTAAAAAATATATATTTTTTTTTTTCAAATCAACATATTCTACAAATCCTTTACTATTCATCATCTTCCACCTTCTTCTCTAAACTAGATCTACAAAAATTCTTTAGGAAATGAACAAATGGAAACCTTAATCACCAAATCAAAAAGAAATTTAACAAAGATAAAAATTTAAGCAAAGATCCACCAAGATCCACTTGTTTTAAACTAGATCTACATTTTTCAAATCAAAAAAATTTCAAAACCTACACCATTCATCAAAAATCAACATGAAAACTACATTTTCCTTCTTCTCTACTATCAAAATCACAAATCCCTAAAAATTTTTTTGAGTTAAAAACACCAAAATCAAAAACCCATACCTTAGATCTAGGGATGTCGCCGACTTCAGACAGCCTTCCTCTCGTTTTTAACTCCAGGAAATGATGCACAATAGGGTTTGACTCGGTCCCCATCCCTATTTATATTTTTCACTGTCGCCCAGGCGACAGTGACTGTCGGAAATTTCCGACAGCTCCCATTTTAACAAAACTCCAATTTAAGGTCCCTTTGATGATCTACAATAGTTATATGTCATTATTAATGCTTCACCTCATGACTTGATGACAAACCATGTGCTATTTATTTTTAAAAAAATGACTTACATGTTTATATGATTTCATTTCCAAGCTATCATCGTATTGACACTTCTACTTAGTTGTTTAGACCATTGGAAATTGTTTTCGCATGCCTCTAAGTATGAGAAATTGTTTATCTATCATAATGAACTATCACGTTCACTTCTTTTGATCAATACGTATGTCTTTTTATTTAATATATACATGGATCATAATTGCTTTCACATAATAAAATAGCACTTCTTAAATACAACTTTCAACATTGATTTGTTAGCACAACAAAATATACACCATCTTTTGCGATTCAAGTGAATTCGGAGATCCTTGGTCAATTAAAAAAAAATATATCAATATATCACAATTAAGATATCACAACGTCTGTGATCAAAAAAATAAAAAAAAAGACAAGGATACTCCACCAAGCACTACTTACCCTCCTGATAAGTCTTAATGAGCATTGTGAGGTTAAGCACCTTGGAAAGAATTGTAAAGTGTCTTGTGCAAAAGAAACATGGTTTTCTATTCATCTTGTGTTATATCTTCAAAGTCAAAGTTGCCTTTATATGCTTTTATTATGTTCTACATTTTAATGATCATGTAAATTAAATAACTTCATATGTTTGATCTAAGTATCACATGTACACATCATTATGTTATATAAACATTCATCTCATGAGAATTGGACCGAAAATATTCCATATATCTATACACTATTGTGTCTTTCTATGATACTTTCAAATGACCTTACTCATGTTTAAGTTATTTTCTTTCATTAATTCATATGGCTATACCGTCACTTCATGGGCTTATTCATACTATGGCATATTCCTATTATTTCATGGACTTCAATCATTACCAACAAATTGCTTCCGCTTACTCTTCATTTCTATTTTCTATTACCTTTCCCTTAAAAGCTACTCTTTTATCTAATATTCATTTTTGCTAATACCAAAAGGGGGAGAATTTAAAGTATAAAAAGAAAAGTCACAAATCTATCACACCTAAATATTCCACCTACACAATACATCATATATTTAGGGGGAGCATATATTTAGGGGGAGCATATATGTAGGGGGAGCTTTCATTTAGGGGGAGTTTTCATCTAAAGGTAGATCATTTATTTTCAAGAAATATATATTATGTTAATTTTGTGCACACACCAAAGGTTAAAATCAACAATCTAAATAGACACGATTTCTTTTTATACAGATTTGTTATTATCAAAAGGGGGAGATTGTTGGAGCATGCGTTTCGCACTCCTCCGGTTTGATAATAACAAAGTCCCTTTTGTATTTGATTCTATTTTCATTAATGGTGTGCAGATAACAGGTATGAGATGTTCACATTGCTGCTGGAGCTAAAATTGAATGTGGGAAAATTTCACTGTCGGAAAATTCCGACAGCCACTGTCGCCCAGGCGACAGCAGAGAAGTTACAACTACTTCCCTCCACGGCAGATCGACGAAAGACAGTTTTGCGCTGTCGAAATTCCGACAGCGATGTCGCCCAGGCGACAGCTCGGCGGTTACAACAACTGCCCACGTCTCCACCCACGACCGGCAGTTTTGCACTGTCGGAAATCCGACATCGATGTCGCCCAGGCGACAGCTCGACGGTTACACCAACTGCCCACGACTCCACCCACGACGCCACTCCAGCGGCAATTTAGCACTATCGGAAAATTCCGACAGTCACTGTCGCCCAGGCGACAGTGAATTTCTATAAATTGGTTCCTTTGGTTCGTGCATTCCAAGCTTTTGAGAATTTCAGTCCCTTCCTGAGTGCATACGAACCAGAGAGCTCCAGAACCTCCTCAACTCCCACTTGTGCAAAGAAGGATTGAAGATTGAAGACGAGATCGGGCGTGCTTCTACATCATCGATCATCTCGAGGCTTCAACAATCCATTCAGAGATCTGATCTTCTAGGGATTTGTTCTTTTCATATTGTATTTTCATTCACATACTTTTTCATTTTGTATTGGTAGAGAAATCGTCGTCTTGCGTGCGGCGTCTAAGTCCTTGCGCGGCTTAGGGGAAAATCGCTTCCTTGTGCGGAGCGTCCAAGTCCTTGCGAGGCTTGGTGGGAAATCGTGGCCTTGTGTGCTACGTCTAGATCTTGGGAAGATCTAGAGGATAGGCTTGGGCTTGGTCTTGGGAGAGACAAGCGATAGCCTTCCGATCCTTGGGAGAAGGATTGGTAAACCAAAATTATTGTATTTTTATTATCATAATTGTGCCTTGATCTTAAGCATTGTTAAGATCATTTTTATTGTATGCAAATTTCATGATTAATATAATTATGCTCTTTTCACTAATTGCAATTTTGTTTGCTTAAATCTTTATCTTAGAAATTTGTGTTTGGTTAAATACAAAAATTACATTGGTTTAAAATTATTTATAAGTAACCTTTTTAGTAAAGTAGAATTTGTCTAAAAATTATTAAGTAAAAATTATATTTTTAAACACACCCTTATTCACCCCTCCTCTAAGGGCGTCACACGATCCAACAAAGAGGACCGGTGCACTCCAAGGCGATGAACTTGGACGTACGTAGCCTTGCTCTAGCAGCTCTTGCAATTGGACCTTCAGCTCTGCCAGTTCCTTTGGCGCTATCCGGTACGGTGAGCAGGCCACAGGTTTGGCACCTGGCACCAACTCGATACAGAAATCAATCTCCCGATGAGGCGGAGCCCCAGGGAGTTCGTTAGGAAACACGTCGGCGTACTCCGCTACAACTGGGACATCGCATAACCTGGGCTTTGGCTCCGAAGCCTCCAACAAAGTGAAGAACAACTCGGCGCCTTTTCTCACTGCTTTAACCACTTGGAGAGCAGACATCAGCGTCTTGCTCGCTCCTCGCATACCGGCGAATGTGGTTTCTCCTTCGGTGTTCTTTCCCAGAGTGATCTCCTTTGAATTGCAATCTATGCATGCTCGCTGCTCCGAGAGCCAGTCCATGCCGAAGATCACATCGAATTCAGCTAACGGTAATAACGATGCTTCCAAATTGAAATCCTGATTTCCGATCCGCACCTTCACACGGCTCTTCCTATCCGCACTCATTCGAGATCCATTGGGTAGCACTACTTCCAATCTATCCTCTACAAAGGTAGACGGCACTCCGATTCGCACCACGAAGTCCTCAGACAGAAAAGAGTGCGATGCACCCGTATCAAATAGAGCTCTCGCCGGATAGTTGAAAATTAGGACGAAACCTAATTGTACACAAAAAAAGCATATAGTCGTACAATAGTATGAATTATATATATATAGCTGTAAAAGCTAACTTCTAATTCGTACCTGTGACGACATCAGTTTGTCGTATAGCTTCTTACTGGCCAAGCGAATAGACTCTCGACTGAGTCGGAATAATGTGCTGGGAAGCCGAAGATTCCGCAGCTTTACCCTTTTCCGCAGCACGAGCATGGTCCAACGCTCGGTTCTCTTGCCTTCGGGGGACCACTTCGACACACTGCGGCCTTGTGTCCTACCTTCCCGCAGGTGAAACACGTGATAGGACCCCGCACAGTCGTTGCTCCCGAAACATTTGAGCGGGTTTGCTCCGCCGGTTTGAACTTCCTTTTGTTCTTTCTGAACTCTGACTTGGACTGAGAGGCCGGCGCATGAAACTCAGGTTTCTTTGCCACGGTTTTTGCTTGTACCCTCTTCATGTCCAACTCTAGGGATCTGGCAGTTTGGACCATCACCTGGAAGCCAAACGTCATGGGGCCTGCGAGGAGCAGCCTCAATTCGTCCCGAAGCCCTTCATAGAACTTATTTGTCTTTGTCTCCTCATCCTCCACCAAGGACCCCGAATAGCGACTTAGTCTAGTAAACTCATGCAAGTAATCATCAACGGAGCGATCACCTTGTGTCAACCTCAAGAACTGGTTTTGTAACGCAATGCGTTGGGCAGAGGGGATAAACCTCTAGAGGAACGACTTTGAAAACTCAGCCATTGTGATTTCAGTAATATCTCTACCGCAGAACTTATGCAGCTCCTGCTCTTCCCACCACAGCACAGCCTCTCCATCAAGAAGGAAAGTGGCTAAGGTGACCATCATGGCTTCGTCCGTCGTTGTCGCCCTCAGAGTTCTTCTAACTCTTGACAACCAGTCTTCTGCCTCCATTGGGGACTCAGATCCCGAGAAGGTAGGAGGATTAAAGCTCAAGAAGTGCTTTAATTGCTGGTCACGCGCTCGCCCTACGGCTACTTGCGCAACTTGACGTTCCGCCCTTGGCGCTACCGCAGGTTCCACTGCAGCTACTGGCACAGGGGCCTCAACCCTCGGTTCCACCGCAGGTTCCACTGCAGGTTCGATCACCGGGGTCGCAGCTGTAGTGGGCGTAGCAAGCTGTGCAAGCCTTTGCGGTTGAGCATTGATCATCGCGAAGACCGCTTCTGCGACCATTCTGATCATCTCAGCCGAAGGAGTGGTCGCTGGCACTTCAGCCGACCCACTACTTTCAGCGGTGTTACGGGGTCGAGACTGCCCCGCAGCACTTCTAGTCACCTATAATCATGCAAGGCACAATTTAGTGACCCACAACATATCAAACATCAATCATGGAACGCTCAGGTTCCGCAAACAAGTATGTTTTTTTTTCATTCCTAAGTGGACATTCTTATTAGTTTTTATCGTTTTAGGTGAATGCACAACCCGTGCGCACCACCCCTTAAAAGGAATTCGTCCCGAATTTGCTAAACTACGGATCGACGCCTTAAGTCTGATACCAAATTGTAACACCCTGCCAGTACGAATAGTATAACAGTAGGTCCGGCCGGGACCCCACGCCATACAAACCACACTAGCTAGGAGTTAAAAGGTGATAAACAGAAAGAACCACAACAGAGTATACTAAACACTAGCGGAAGCATAATGATTTAACATTTCCATTAGAATTGTCCACTATCATAGGAATGAAACCATGAGATAGAGTTATGGACTTAAGGCCTTACATTTAACAAATGTACTAAAACTCCAAAACATACATCGGCACGCAGGCCGGCAATACATGAGAAAGCTAAAAAAAGAGGTTAGCCTTCAAGGGCCAACTCAGCAAAGGGGCCACCGCCCGCTATTTCCCACTAGGCTCACCTGCACCTGCATAAGAACATTCCACCAAGTGGTGGCAAACAAGGTAACGGTCAGCACAGCTGACCAAATTATAACGACCCCACCCCTTTACCGGGGTGGCGGAGCTTCTACCCTGCAAGCAAGCCATACTAGCACAAGTACTAATATAAAGAAGGTACAACTACACAAGGTGAGGTTTCAAGCACATTCAATCTTCTAGGTTGAGCATCAAAAAGGAGGGAACCTAGGTATGCACATGATGTTGGTTGGGTTCACCCGAAGGTTCCCCACAACCGCCTAAACAACCGCATGAGGCTAACAACATCAATTCCACAAAACACTCCACCGTAAGGGCCATCGTCTTAGGTGGGAAAAAGAGCTTTTGGTCGGTCTAGGTAAATCACCTTCCACGACCTCTCCCATGATCACACGGCTTACATGAGGTAGGGACCTCTTACCGATCTGCATGGAAACGGGTTCGGTTTAGCTTTGCCCGTGCTCTAATCGTCGCGATCTATCGCACGACGCGGGTACGGCTTCACCTCGGCCCGTAAGAGTTTAGCACTTTCACGTGCTACACAAAATATAAGCTACGCACCTAACCCCTTCGCAGGGATCTAGGCTTCACAAATATTCAACAAAGGAGGTACAATACACTCCGCATCAATTTCGTGGTGAAGGTTTGCCTTCATCCAATCTCAAAGCATGGGGCTTTCATTAGGATCTTCACAAGACGCCTACAATTTAAATCCCGCAATACTAAAGATGATTTCACGGAGTCATTCTCCGGCACGCATTCTAGGCTTAACCTAAATGCAACGTCGCAAACCAAGCATCACCGATTCGGGCTCACGACCACGAATAGGCTTCACACAAAATGCCTAAATCCGCACGACTACCGGATTTTCTACATGCAATATGCCGGGGACGGACACAATCGACCCGGAGTTCCGAAGAACTTGAGGAAAATCCTACACTTCACTCATTTGGTGAAAGGGATTCCTCATGCAAGAATAGAGAAATGAAGGAGAGGACAAATGACAAGTCCAAAGAATCGAGAGGAAGAATTGTTACCCTAGGAGCGTTCTTCTTCGCCATGGATCCGAGATTTTAGACGGAGGGAAACGACCGCACCGGGCTGCACTCTCCAGATCTGGAAACGGCTCGCGAAACGGAGCTCCGGAGCTCCGTCAATGGCGGGATCTCTCCTTCTTCTTCCTTACCTCCTTCTTCTTCCTCTAGCCTAGGAGAGAGAAACACCTCAAAAGAATGAGGATTAATCTCCTCTCACAAGCTCTAAGACCCTCCAGCATTTAATCCTATCCATTGGATCGGATTCCAAAAGATTTGGACGGCCGGATCGTCTTCTCCGCTCAAAATCGTGGAGCAGAATAAACAGGGCGCACGATCACAGGCGCACGATCACTGGTCGTGCGCGAAGAGGAAAATGGTCGTGCGATAAGCCGAGGCAGAACTTCGATTCCTTGCGAATGAACGCACGATCATTGGTGCACGATCACTGGTCGTGCGCGAAGAGGACAATGGTCGTGCGCAGAGAACTGTTGTGGAATTTTTAGCCTATCCCGAGCGCAACACTACCACTCCGCCTACTTCGCTGAACTAAGAATTTTGGGGTGTTACATCCACCATCCTCCCTACCTGGGTGGAGAAGGCGACCGTCAGTGGTCATGCCTTTTATTTCTTGTTCATCCTCTATGGACGCGAGGACGCGGGGGCTTACAAAGACGAGACTGCGAGGACCCCCGCTTTTGAGAGCGCGAGGTCTCAGTTGCGCTCCGCTGAGCTCGCCCACATGACGGGGAGGCGCTGCTTGCAACTGGAGCAACAGAACATGGAGCTCGCGAGGGCCTATCAGGGGCTTCTCGCCGAGAACGCGCAACTGAAGGAGAAGATGTTCGTCGTAGAGAACGGTGTGGTGAGTTACCTAGACCTCGTCACCCTCCTATCCTTTGGCCATTTCGCTCCCTTAATTTATCTTACTTACTGGATGTCGAGGCTGCCGGAAGAGCCGACGCTCGCATCTAGGACCTGGAGGGCGAGGTGGCCGGGCTAAAAGCTCTAAATTGCGAGCTCGCCCGTGCCGTCGTTCCCCCTTCTCCCCGCCGCCTAAAGGAAGAGCGGCGAGCGCGGGACGAGGAGATTCTCCTGGGGTCAATCGAGTCGGCACGCTACATCTTCGATGCGATGAAGGTAGCCGGCCTAATGTTTGCCGACGCGGCCGACGTCACATTAGAAGACGTCGCCCCGAAGCTCTTCTTCCCTCCCGCCCCGGTGAAGAGCAGCGACGAGGAGGAGGAGTCCGCGAGCGATTCTTGAGAATCGTCGACATTCTGTTTTTATTTCAATTTTGGCTGGCGAGATCGCCGCAAATTGTAATTGGATTGTTTAAGTGTAAACACAGCTTCTATGCCTTGTTCATTTTGTTCATCTCTTATGTCTCATTATTTGCATGTTTATATCGCGTTGCCGCATATTTTTTGTCATTCTCGCCAAGACGATTCTCGCGTGCTTCGACGGTTATGGCGTAGACTTCGCTCTCGCTTCGTCTCGCTTTTCCTCACGTCTTGGCGTGGATTCTCCATTGTACCTTGGGCTTGGGGTTTAGGACTACCCCTTCTTTTAAGGTCTCGCACGATATACCCCCTCCTGGCGAGAACCCCTCTCCCTCCATTGGAGTTCTTGCAGGCCTTCTCGCGGATACAGCTCGCGATACCTCTCCTAAGAGGTCATCCTGCGAGGGTCTCGTCGGCCCCTTTATTGTTGTGCGAAATCCATTCTTCTCGCCGAGCGAGAAGGCCCTGGACAATACTAAAGACTTGTCAACCTGCGACTTTCTGACCTACCTTCGTGAGGAATCCACCTACGTGCCAGCCTTTCCAGAGATCAACCTGAAACCCCTCGTTTAGTGAGAGCCCGGGAGCGGAATCGATTTGGGGCATTCCAGCATCAATACTTGTCAGCATCAATACTTGTCACCTTGCCAGCCTCTCCAGAGATCAACCTGAAACCCCCCGTGTAGTGAGAGCCCGGGAGCGGAATCAATTTGGGGCATTCCAGCATCAATACTTGTCACCTTGCCAGCCTCTCTAGAGATCAACCTGAAACCCCCCGTCTAGTGAGAGCCCGGGAGCGAAATCGATCTGGGGCATTCCAGCATCAATACTTGTCACCTTGCCAGCCTCTCCAGAGATCAACCTGACCCCCCCCCCCCCCCCCCCCCCCCCCCGTCTAGTGAGAGCCCGGAAGCAGAATCGATCTGGGGCATTCCAGCATCAATACTTGTCACCTTGCCAGCCTCTCCAGAGATCAACCTGAAACCCCCCATCTAGAGAGCCCGGGAGCGGAATTGATCTGGGGCATTCCAGCATCAATACTTGTCACCTTGCCAGCCTCTCCAGAGTTCAACCTGAAACCCCCCGTCTAGTGAGAGCCCGGGAGCGGAATCGATCTGGGGCATTCCAGCATCAATACTTGTCACCTTGCCAGCCTCTCTAGAGATCAACCTGAAACCCCCCGTCTAGTGAGAGCCCGGGAGCGGAATCGATCTGGGGCATTCCAGCATCAATACTTGTCACCTTGGATGCCCTCGCATAACAGTTACAACTATCAAGTGAAGAAGTAAAATATTCAACTAATATCATAATAAAACTTTCAAGGGTAGAATCGCTTCAAATCGTCTCCACTTCTGGCTCGGCCGAGAGGTACCCCTTCCACATCTCGGAGGTGATATCCCCCCGACTTGAGCACGTCACTTACAATATACGGACCCTCCCAGTTGGGGTTAAGCTTACCTACCGCGGCTCCTCTTCCGGCTGCGTCGACCTTTTTCAGGACCAGATCTCCCTTCTGGAAGTGCTTTATTCGGATTTTTTTGTCAAAGTATCGGGCCATTCGCTGCTTGACTTCCTCCTGCCTGACGGTGGCCAGGTCCCGGAGTTCCTCCACCAAGTCCAAGGATAGTCTTTGCTCTGCATCATTAGCCACTAGCCACTCTTCATCTCCCTCGCCCGCGGCGATCACCCTGGGGGTCTTTACCTCGAACTCTACGGGAAGGACAACCTCGGACCCATGAGAAAGCTTGAAAGGGGTCTCCCCGGTGGCGGTGTTTGGAGTAGTCCTTAGGGCCCAGGGAACGGATGGTAGATACTCTACCCAGTTCCCCCAGAGGTTCTCAACCTTCTTCTTTAGTAGGTTGACAATTACTTTGTTTTGCCGCCTTCACCTGGCCGTTGCTTCTCGGGTGGTGAACCGATGCGAACCTGAGGTCGATGCCCAACTGGGTGCAGAAGCTAACAAATTCTTCGCTAGCAAATTGTGGCCCATTGTCCGTCACTATAGCTAGGGGAGGTCGTGCCTACAAATTATTTCTCCCCACACAAAATTCTTCACAACTTGAGATGTTACCTTGGCGAGCGCCTTCACTTCTACCCATTTGGAGAAGTAATCGATCATGACCAGTAAGAACCTTCTATGGCCACTAGCTTGAGGGAAAGGGCCAACTAGGTCCAACCCCCATATGGCAAAAGGCCAGGGGGTCGTGATGGTCCGGAGTCTCTGGGCTGGGAGGAGTTGGAGTGGAGCATAGAGCTGGCACTTTGAACATCTTCTTGCAAACTCCGCCGCGTCTTTGCTGAGGGTAGGCCAGAAGTAGCCTTGTCTCAACACCCTCCCCTCCAGAGTTCGGCTCCCGGAATGACTGCCACACTCCCCGGAGTGAATTTCTTCGAGGACTTTCGGGACCTCCTCCTCGGAAACACAACGGGCCAGGAGTCCCGAGAGAGTCTTCTTATATAGCCCTCCTGCATGCAAGGAATAATAAGCTGACTTATACCTGAAGCGTCGTCTGTCTATATCTCCTTCAGGGAACTTCCCTGATGACAGGAAGGTGACGAAAGGATCCATCCACGAGATCCGCTGATCCACCTCCATCAATTCTCCTTCCTCGATGGTGGGTCGGAAGAGTTCCGAAACTATTCCCCCTGCTTGGGGACCGAACTTGGCTAAGAGGTCTGCGGGGGTGCTCTCTTCTCTTGGAACGTGCTTGATGGAGAAAGTGTGGAATCGCCCGATGACTCCCTTGACCTTCTCCAGGTACCGCTGGAGAGTCGGGTACTTCGCTTCGAACTCTCCCCAGACTTGGCATGCCACCACCATGGAGTCCGTCGAGACCTCCACATCTTGCACCCCCAGTTCCTGGGCTAGCCGAAGGCCCGCTATCACCGCCTCGTACTCAGCTTGGTTATTGGTAATTAGGAAGTGGATGTTCAAAGCTTGTTCGATCTTTGTCCCTTGAGGGCTTACCAGGATGATTCCCCCTCCATAGGAGTGCTCTCCTGACGCACCATCCACCAACATCTTCCACGCCACTGGGGGAGGCGGTTCATGTTCCCCCACTTCGGTTTTGTAGTCAGCCATGAAGTCTACCACTGCTTGGGCCTTGATCGACGCCCTGGGCACGAACGTAACATTGAACTCACTCAGCTCCACGGACCACTTTGCCAATCTTCCCGAGTGATCCACCCCTTCCATGACTTTGCGAAACGGGTGATCAGTCACTACCTTGATCGAATGTGCCTGGAAGTAAGGTCGGAGCCTCCGGGCCGCCACCACCAATGTGAAGGCCAACTTTTCCAGAATCGGGTACCAGAGCTCCGCCTTCCTCAGCACTCGGCTGACGTAGTAGAAGGGGAACTATTTTCTCCCTTCTTCCTGGATCAGCACTGAGCTTACTTCCTTGGAACCTACCCCCAGGTATAGGGATAGGTCCTCTCCCGGTCTCGGCCCTTGGAGTAGAGGGGTTTGAGTGAGTTGTTCTTTCAAAGCCTGGAAGGCTTCCTCACACTCCGGGGTCCATTCGAATTTTTTGTTTCCCCTTAGCACCTTGAAAAAGGGTGCACACTTGTCTCCCGCCTTGGAGAGGAACCTACCGAGTTCGGCCAGCTTTCCCGTGAGGCTCTGAACCTCCTTCGAATTTCTGGGCGATCCCAACTCCATTATTGCTTTGACCTTGTCCGGGTTTGGCTCCACTCCCGCCGGGGTGAGCAGGTGACCCAGAAATTTCCCTCGGCTAGCCCTGAAGACACACTTCAAGGGTTTGAGCTTCATCTTATACTTTGGCAAAGTCTTAAAGGTCTCCTCAAGGTCTCGGAGGTGGGCTTCGAGGTCCCGGCTCTTTACCATGAGATCATCGACGTAGGCCTCCAGGTTTCTCCCCTTTTGTTCTCGGAAGATCCTGTCCATCATCCTCTGGTACGTGGCACCTGCATTCTTGAGCCCGAAGGGCATCATCTTATAACAGTAACATCCGTCCCCCGTGATGAAGGAGACATCTTTGATGTCCGGGGGGTGCATGCGAATTTGATGATAACCTGAAAAAGCATCTAAGAAAGACATTACAGGAAAACTGACGGTTGAGTCAACCAGCGCGTCGATTCTAGGCAGGGGGTAGCAATCTTTCGGGCATGATTTATTAAGTAGTGAAAAGTCGATACACATTCTCCACTTACCTCCTCCCTTCTTCACCATGACCACGTTGGAGACCCAGCCTGGATGCTGGATCTCCGATACAAAACCTGCCTGCAGGAGCTTTCCCACCTCCTCTCGGATGGGTCCTTCCAGCTTGTCTGCTATGGCCCTCCTCTTTTGACGGATGGGGCGGGTGCCGGGGTCGAGGTTGAGGCGGTGGCAAGCCACATCCTCATCGATCCCGGGCATCTTCGCGGCATTCCAAGCGAAGACATCCACATTCTTCTGCACGCAGGCTAGGATCTCGGCCTGCTCCTCCGAACTAAGCTCTCTGTTGATCCGGACCTTCTCCACCACCCCAAGCTGAGTGGTGACCTCAAGCTCTGCGACCTCCTCCACGGCCTCCAGCCTAGATTGCTCTCCCCAAGCACTTTCCTTCTCCCTGCCGCAAGCGAGCGCTTGGGTTCCCTCCCCCATCTCTTCCTCCCCTACGATCATCAACTCCTCCGCCCCTCCTTACCGGGCATCCTCTTCTTTCTCCTCTTCTTCTCCTCCCTGTCTGATCGCCATGGCTTGCTGAGGTGGGGGAGGCACCTGCCTCGGACCCTACCTCCATCCCAACTGGTGGGGTCTTCCTTGACCTCCATAGAAGTTACCCCTTCCTGGGCCGTAACCCCTTCCCTGACCTTGCATTCCTACGGCATGCTGCCTCCACTCCCCCTCCGGGGCCCTGGGCTCTTCCCTTCTCCTTACTTCCTGCTGCCTGACCTCTGGCACAATGAGCTTTGCTAGCCTCCTGGTGAGCTCCGGGTTGTCCTCCTCACTCTCGATCTCTTCTGCCACCCTCTCCATCAACTCCTCGTAGGAGACGGGGGCTTTCCTCTTCAAATCCATCTTAAAGAAACTCTCCCTGAGCCCGACGGTGAAAGCGAGTTGGAGTGCAAACCCAGGCATCTCCTGAGTGATCAGTACCTCCTCCTGAAACCGATCCGCATAGCGAGCCAACGACTCCTTGGGTTCCTGCTTCACTTTGAAGAGAGACTCGGCGTCCTTCTTCCTCTTTTTTGAAGTTGAGAATCGCAGCAGGAAACTTCGGCGCAAATCTTCAAAGGCGTAGATCGACCCCGTAGGGAGCTGATGGAACCAGTCCCTGGCCTTTTCTCTAAGGGTGACGGCGAAGAGCCGACACTTGAAAGCATCTGACATCGGCCTGATAGAGACTGAATCCTCAAAAGACTGGAGATGTTGGACAGGGTCATCCCTGCCGTTGTAATATACCCTGTCCCACTCTCTGAACCCTGCCGGGACAGGTGCAGAAAGTACTAACTCACAAAAGGGACTTCCCCCTCCTGCCATCCTTTCTCGCTCCACATGCCACCCGAGCTCTCTCGCCAGACTCGAGCTCGCGGGGACTGCGCTCACGAGAATGGTATTCGCCTGGACCACTCCCACAGTCGCTACATCCTCCGGGCGCGTGCTCGCCAGCGCCGCGCTCGCCGGCACAGAGCTCGCTGGACTGGCGAACAGCACTCGCCCCTCCAGGTCTTGTACTGAACCTCCGGCGATTTCCTTTCCGGCCCTTCCCCCCGGGGCATTCTCGCCAACCGCTGCTGGGGGAGGGGTCGCCTGAGGCGCTGGGGTCGCGAACTCATTTCGCAGCGCCGCGACCTTGAGCCCGAAGGTGTGGAGCACCTCCCTCCTGAAATCTGCGAACATCCTCAGCGTCACCACCTGCAGTGACTCATTGAAATCCTCGCCTTGATCCTCGCCTCCTGTCATATCTGCTCCTTGGAACTTTCTTGGACCAGCCACGCTCCACGCTCACTGCACCAAAATGTTGAAACTGATTTATCGGCCTCTTGTGGAGCTCGGGGCCCTCACCGAAATGAGGGCAGCTAGCCCTTACTGATCCCTCGGAGAAGGTAGACTGAAGACTGGGAAAATGACTAAGACCTTAGTCACAGCGAGGAGGTCCCTCCACTAACCCGGAAGATCGTTGAGCGCTTCCCCTCCCAAGCCAAAGCTGAGACTCGGGCACCTTGGAGAGCTCTGGAAATGCTAGCCAAGGAGAGCCTGAGGAGAGAGAAGCTGAAGTGAAGTCCTCTCCAGAGGTGCCCTTTAGGTCTTATTTATAGGTTTCCTGATCTGGCCTGCAGATAGCAGGATTCCGCCTTTTGATTTTACTATCCGCACGCCAAATGGGTCTGCTAACAGCCAAACTCCGCTGTTTAGAGAGGCTAAAGGCAGACCACCAAGGGTAAAAGGGAAATTTGTCCCTATCAACTTATGGGCAAAGAACAGCGAGAACATTGCTGCCGAAGCTCTCGCGGGCCTTCTCGCGAGTCCTGCTCGCGATACCTCTCCTAGGCGATCATCCCGCAAGGACCTCGCTGGCCCATCCCGGAGATACCTACCGAAGTCTAGTCTCGCGAACCTTCCTGCGAGACCGCCTCTTGACTTCGTCGGGTTCAACACACATTTCGTCGAGCGCAGGACGCTTCGTCGATCACAGACGAGCTCAACGAACGCAGAACAATAAACCGTTCGTCGACCGCCGCGATCGGCTGTTCATCGACCGCTGAGACGGGCTGTTCGTCGAACGCGGAGGCCCGGTCTCGCGAACATAGAATAGGTCTTCTTCTGCCAATGGCTTACGAGGTATTGGTTTGCCAGCCCTCGCTTGGCCCAGTCCTTTGAGGGTATCTGCCTCGGCACGGGTCTCGCGACTCCCCCTGCGAGATATTCCCTTTTGTTTTAATGAGCAAAGAACACTTCGTCGACTTCTGATGATTTCGCCAAACGGGGGCGAGCTCGACGAACACGGGAGAGTTCGTCGAACGCGAGACTCCTTTCGTCGAGCTCAGAAAGCTTCCCCAAACTGCCTGCGAGCGTTCATCTCGCCGACCCTTCTCGCTTGCCTCTCTGCGAGCCTTCCGGGAGAGACTTCTCCAAGGCCCCTCTCGCGAGGTCTTTGGCCCTATGGCCTTCCTCTCTTATTACTTCCTTCATCTTGTTGCCTTCTTAAGCCGCGCCTACTCGCCTGGCGAATATCGGGGTTGTACACATCATCTCGCCGACCCTTCTCGCTCGCCTCTCTGCGAGCCTTCCGGGAGAGACTTCTCCAAGGCCCCTCTCGCGAGGTCTTTGGCCATATGGCCTTCCTCTCTTAATACTTTCTTCATCCTGTTGCCTTCTTAAACTGCGCCTACTCGCCCGGCGAATATCGGGGTTGTACACATGTATATCATCACTAATGAAAGTATATACCTATAACTACGTCCGGGGCAGGTCCGTGCTGAAGGTTCACTGTGTACGCCTCAAGTGGTGGTGCCCTGCCCTGTCTGGCCTGGTCCCTCATTCATATAGGTCGTCCCATGCGACCTCCTCATCCTCGCCCTCTCTCTGCTGCTCCCTGCACTACTCCTAGGCATGGCCTACCTATAGCCTGAGGGCAAAAATCTCTAATGTGCCCAGGCTGCTGGCAAAGGAAGCAATTCCTTGCAAAGGGAGCGTCTCATCGGGCAACTGGTGCGGGCTGAGGTGCTGGAGCTGGTCGGGGTGCTGGGGTTGGAGGTGCCTGTCGAGGCTGAGGTGCCTGTATGTAGGGCTGGTGGCGGTGTTGTTGCCTCTTGTCTCGGTCCTGCCTTCGAGGGGTCGTTCACCTCTCTCGTCCCTGAGTCTGGGGAACTTCCACATGTCCCATCCGCTGCTGGGCTACCATCTGTTGATCCATCTCTAAGGTTGCGGTGTGCGTGGTGATCGTGTGGAAGGTAGACTGTGAAATCATAATTAAGGCTTGTCAAAGGTCACTACGCAATCCTCGGTAAAACCTAGCAACTCTATCTCTATCTGTAGTGGTCAGAGTCCCCGCAAAATGGGCTAAATGAATGAACTCACGCTGGTATTCCGACACATTCCTATCTCCCTGACGGATGTGTAGGAACCGCTCCTGGAGTGCAACTCGGTCAGCATCAGAGATGAAGTTCTCCAGAAAGGCCTCGGAGAACTCTCCCCAGAGAATCGTGCTGAGTGGTCGTTCTCTAAACGTGGAGCAGTTGGCTGCCCTCCACCAGTCTCGGGCATAGCCCTCCAGTAATGTTACCACTAAGGACACTACGGCAACGGCGGGGCACATCATACCGACTAGTAGCTCCTCGACTCTCTCTACCCACTCCTCCGCCTACATGGCGGATTCGGTGCCTCGGAAGATAGGGGCCTTAGCCCCCCGAAAGGTCGTCAGAAGGTTTGTGGGCATCGTAGGTTGCTGGGGTAGCCGTAGGATGGTCGTCTGAAAGGTGGCCAGCAGTGTTGTCAGTGTCCGTCCCAGGTAGGTCTCAGTAAAAGGGACTAAAGTTGGAGCGGTCGGGGTTGGTGGTGGAGTGGTAGGATGGTACTGATCCCTAGAGGAAGACCTTTCGTTACTGGACTCCGGTATCTGGAGAAGTAACATACGAACATCAGTACTTGCAAAAGTAAGGGAATTTTGCAAAAACTGACTGAAACAGAAGCAGAATGCGTGCGGGTGTACTACTGTGCAGTCTGTAACATCCCGATTCGTACTAGGCCCCTATGATGAGATTTAAAACAGTGAAATGAATGGGTGTGCTGATAGCACTTATGGACAAGGGGTGCTGTTATTTAATTCCTTTTTATTAAGCTTGGTGTGTTGTTAGCACAATTCTCAGATTTCGTCTATCTCAGGAATTGAAGCCGTTCGACGAATTCCCTGAATTCGTCGATCTCAGGATTGAGCATTCTGTTCGACGAATTTCCTGGATTCGTCGATCTCAGTGGGGGCAGTGTTCGACTAATTTGTCGAACGGGAACCGTTCGACAATGTTATAATAGGAGCGCTCGACTAAGATATAGGCGTTCGACGAAAAGATCGTCGAACGGTGATCGACGGAAGTATTCCGTTCGACGAAGTCGAAGGAGCAACGTTCGACAAAATCCCAGTGTTCGACGAAATATCGCCGAACGGCGTTCGACGAAAATCCCAGCGTTCGACGAAATATCGTCGAACGGCGTTCGACGAAAATCCCAGCGTTCGACGAAATATCGTCGAACGGCGTTCGACAAAATCCCAGCGTTCGACGAAATATCGTCGAACGGCGTTCGACGAAAATCCCAGCGTACGACTAAAATGGCAACGTTCGACAAAAGTTCCGTTCGACGAATTGTATTCCGGTCGACGAATTAAGAAGCGTTCAGCGGTAGACGAATCTTAGCGTTCGACGAAATAGATGTTTTCAGCGGTTGACGAATCTCAGTGTTCGACGAAAGTCGAAGGGTTCCGTTCGACGAACGTCGAAGGGGGCAGCAACGCTCGACGAATTCTGGGCCTTTTTCTTCCCGTCGCCTGATAAAGCTTGGGTGCTTATCTTCTTTATGATTATTTGGAGTTCCAATGTTTGCCATGGGGAGTGGGAGCATTTAATGATAACCCTCTTTTTCCACTACTCTATCTCTCTCCTCTTAAACCAAAGGAGATGAGAGCATTCTCATCATTTCATCTCTCCCGAGCTATTCATCATCTTCTTCCCCTCCATTTTCTTCCTCTCCCTCTCCTTTCTCTCCCCTCATTTCCCCTCCCACCATAAAAGTTTGGCCAAGGATCCGTGAAGGGTTTTCTCTCCGTGGAGCTCGGAGAAAAGATGGAGCTCGGCCGAACGTCGCCATGCCGCCGCAACGACGAGCTCGAACCGCGACCGAAAAATGAGGTGACTTCCGACCCCTCTCCCTTGGTGCTAGTATCTTAGATCCATTAGGCGAGGCATCGACTCAATTGAGTCGATTTGGGAGCGAAATGAAGTTCCGTAGGTTGAGGCCGCGTTAGGGTTTTTCGCCGTAGGGCGTCGATCGCCGTGAAAATACCCTCATTCGACTCCCTGCTTCAATATGAACGTGGGACGTTGGTTTCGTGATAATCGGAGGCCTCGTGAGGGTGCATGGGAGGAGAGAAGGTGTCTGCCCCTAAATTTCATATGGATTTCAATAATTAGTTCCCTGTCATGGGATTTCAAATATATAAATACATATATATATATATGTTCATTTAGTGCTTGAGAATTGAGGAAAAGTTCTCTGTTATTAGGATTGTAATTATATTATTTGATAAATGTGATGAAAGCTCCCTGTTGAATCAGATTCAATTCATAACTTGCACTTGGTTATTAAGAAATTGTGCGCAGCTGGGTTCGAGCCAATTTTTAGGCTTGACCCCGCTGTAATTAGACTTCGGGCTCAACATGAATGTTGTAGCCCTCGGAAAGAGCTTTCCAACGATAGGTTACCCGTTTCCTGAAGTGACTTGTAGCTCCCTAAGGGTCCAGTCGAGTGGACTGTCCAGAAAGCTGGAATTGGTTAAGTGCTTGCTGTTTTGCTGTCCGGATTTCTGCAGCTGACTTTGGAGCAGATTTTAGGTAGGAGCCACTTGGATCTGGGTTTAGGACTCAACATGAATGTTGTAGCCCTCGGAAAGAGATTTCCAAAATGGGGTGGCACATAATTTGGGGTGGAGTAGAACTCCCAGAATCTCAGTTTTGTTAATCAGCGTCGTTGTAGTTTGAATTGCGGTAATCTTTGGGGATATCTTTTATAATACTTGTCTGACGCTTTTAATAATTGGTAGAAATCGAATTGATGATATTGTGCTGACCTTGGTTGAATTTCATGAGTTGTGGGAGGGTACTTGTTGTGATTTCGCCAACCGTAGTTCGTTCTCGCTTCGCTCTGGGAATAATAATTAGGAATGCCGACGTGACTATTGTTTGGAGAGAATGACCATAACAAGCTAGCGGAACTACGGAAGCAACAGAGAAATCTATATTCTCCAATTTAATGAGGAATGAGTGCCCAGATTTACGTGTCAATTGGGCGGAGCATGGGCGAATGGCATGATGCTAGGATGAGGCATTGCGATGAATAATCGAATAAAGACTTTGACGACATGTTTATAATAATGCGCACATCGATCGATCATCCAGCGAAGAGTGTGGTTTGGTGACAACCTCTCAAATGCGATAAGGACCTCATCGTGATAGAGTGAGCTGTAAATTGAGTACGAGAAGTGAATGTCGATGACATGTGAGATATGCTTGGAAATCACGAACATTATACTAGGGGACTCTTGGCGCATGTTTGGAAGACGTGCTTCTATGAATGATCGCCTCGCTAGATAAACAACGGGATGATACATATTGTTAGTAAACTCTCAAGAATGTGAATAGTTCAACAAGGTTGAACTTGGGGCGAACGGAGCCTACGGGCAGAACGCGTTAATATGATGGGTGCTAGAGAGCACAAGTTGTGAATGGGCCTACGGGCAGGACGTGACAGTATGAATGTGCAGGTTTTCACACATGGTGGTGTAGTGATCCTCGGTAGAGGATAGTTGGTGGCGGGTCTACGGGCTCGCCGATCGTCACACCGATGGGAGCTGGCAGTCAGACTCGGACTGGAAGGGCTCGTCTTCTTGGTGCTCATCTCCCAAAGCCCCCTTCCACTCCTGAAGACTCTGCAGAAATGCGAGCAGTACGCAGGGCTCCGCTATGAACAAAGAGCGTTGAGGCGTACAGAGGCCTAGGACTGGTAGTGTGCATACCTTCCTAGTAGTGGCGAGGCCCGTGCCACTGCCACCGTCTGGCCACGACGGGGGGCGCCTGAGTGGTTAGCTACCCTCGAAAAGTGGGAACTAAAGGTCTGTGTCGACATAGCAAATGCGCTTGGAGAAGTCATCATATCATAATCATTGCACCGCATTCATATCATAATCATTGCACCGCATTCATATCATAATCATTGCATTGCACAGCAATGGATACTCATCATATAAACTTGTATGGGCATCTTTATATGATGAGTTACCTTTATATGCAGACCCTTAACTTATAAGCTTGTATGGGCATCCTTATAAGTTAAGTTCAATTCAGCTCTTTAATACTCAGCTTATGTTTGTTGTGCTTACACTTGCTGGGATAGTCACTGCTGCTATATATATAACTATGAACATGCTAGTTAGGAATATTGCAAGTACTTGGGTACTTATACAACCGACACATATGAACAACCCTTCATGTCACCTGTTTTGTATGCTATTGCTAATATTGCAGCTTTCTTTCAATTCTACCGCCCGGTGCCTTGGAGTTGTCGGGGGAGCGGATGTGAAGCCACTTAGTCTTTATGACTAACGGTTGCTACGTCCCTCTTTTTAGGAGTGCGCCCTGGAGCCGCAGCGCACGGCGCAGGAGGAGGACAGTCAGGTCAGGACGACAGGGCCAGAGACAGCGATACCCTCAGTACCGGTAGTGACAGACGTGGGTAGTAGTTTTGAGTTGTAGCCCTTTGGGCATCTTTTGTGATACTCTGATGTACTTTTGCAGGAGCTCATGGAGCTACCTTTTTGTATAATTATGGACTCTTACTTATGCGAATTATATATATCTATATGTGGCTTCTTCTTTTAGTTTATTGATGGGTTGGCGCTGTTGAGTTGGTTTAGCCGGCGGGATAGGCGTCTTGTGGAGGTGGCTAGCCCGTGAGCTGGCGCTTCCGCAAGGCGGCTGTCCTGGGCATAAGACTCCCCTCGGCCGTGTTTTGTGTTCCGGGAGGGGGGTCTTACACAGTCTAGGATTCTTAAACTTTAAACCTATGGGTCCACCAGGCTTCCGCTGCGTGGTTCATCCCGAACCAAGAAACGGAATCTGGGAAGGGAGGATCGAAAGACTGCCCCATGTGGTCGGATCATGGTAGCTCTGATCGATTTGTAAGACCCCCCCCCCCCCCCCACCCACCCACCCCACCCCCCCCCCCCCCCCCCCCACCCCTAAAAAAAAAGAACCCAGTTCAGGGAGAGGGGGTCTTACTGCCCAAGGAGGCCACCTAGCGCTTCCCGGGTGGCAATGACCCACCCTCTTAAGCACTGAGTGGTCGCCTTGTCAGGCACAAGAATCATCACATCACATCAGAGTCACATAGCGGAAGCATAATTAAGGAAAATAAACAAGGCTGCAGTTATATATATCTAAGTAAAAGGTTGTAGCCTACTGTTTACATAATGGCCTTGTTGGCTACAAATACTACTACAACAAAACACTCCTTATTTAGCCCTATACTCTATGACTCACGTCACGGAAGACTGGGGGTGAGGCTGGAGTCTCGAGGACTGGTAAGTCATCCAGCGAGGTGGGGGCTTCGCGCTGTCCCACCTCCTGTTAATGGTTATAAAAATAACTGTTAGTCACAGAGCTAAGTGGAAACACATCCCTTCCCCGGATCTGTATCCTGGGGCGGGCTTAAGCACCAGAAATAGATAGCCGAAGCAAGAAACGGTTAGCAGCAGGTGTATATATATATATATCGGACCTTCAAGCAATATTATCAAAGGAAGTGTGCAACTTATTTTAACATTAGTAATCCTATCTTGCACACACACAGTAGGTGTTCAAAACCTGTACACAAAACCCCGTGTCGACATAGTTTGGACCGCTTTTCTTCCAGCAGGGTGGCGAACCCCGCGGGCCTCACCGATGTGGTTATCGGTGACAGTGGTCAGTCCTACCACTTCTGAGTGTAGTCGTACCGTATCACCCAGGCCTTCCCGTGCAACTTTGGTGTACTATTTGGATGTGAGCGACATCCGGCGATTCCGAGATTTAGGCCGACCAGTGGAGGCAAAACAACGGGTTCGAAGTGGGGATAACCCGCGGTGCACATCTCCTTGTCGCCATGAGTCGTCAACCCTCCTGCACCGGTACGAACGGTCTGCGGGCGTGACCGACCCGCCACTTTTATAGCAAGCAGTTCACAAACATTTTAAAGAAAGGAACAACTACTTTAGGTCCACCGCGGCTTTCTTGACTCGACCGCTTACCTAACTTTTGGCCGGGAGACGCAACGGGCCTGGGGACACATTATTGGGGCTAACCCTGGAGGAGATACTCAACTCATGGTTATCCCCAACTAAGGCCTCACCAGTAGGGAAAACCATCTGCTAGAGCCAAAACCTGGGTTAGCACCGTAGGCATAAGTATGATAATTATGGTGCAAAATACATTGCGGTGCTGAGTAATAAAATATCTTACATAAAGGAAGGCCAGAAACAAGGGGCCAAAATAACTGGACCAGTGCAAAACTGGAGTATTGAAAAGAATAAACAGAAAGCAGTAAATTGGGACCAGTACGAGACTGGAGAACATGAATAAATAAATAGGTTAGTAGTCCAATCACTCCGTAATCAGGAGGCTTCAGTTTCATCTCCGTTCTTAGGAGAAAAGTTATGTTCTTCCTCCGTTAATAGGAGGTTCTTCTCTATTCTGTCTCTCTTGGTTATAGTTCGGGAGTTATGCAGCTCACATTTCACAAAACTCCTCGTTATTGTGCACTTTGAGTTCACGCCTTTATTTATTTGTCGAGTCGCTATTTATTCGTACCGTTGTCTCACGATCGTGACTCGACCGTGTATTTCGATGCCCTTACTTATTTTCTCAAAATAATTAGTAAGCCCACCATTTATCTCAAAATGATATTCATATTCTTATAGTGCCTCCCAAATAACATTTCAAGGGCCCATAAATTTTCCCAAATAATTTCGTCTATTTTAGGGTTTTATTTTGCTCGAAGAAATCTTATTTAGGCTCTTGGAATTATCAAAATAGTTGGTAAACATCCTAAACTTTGATAATGTCTGTAAAATGGCCTAATCTGAAGCCTATAATTTTTGATGAATTTTCCAAAGTGGTTTGGCATTTAATTCCTTCAATTAATTCTTGTAAAGGCTTTTAAAAATAGCAAACTAATTTCAAAAATTCCCAAAACAATACTGAAGATAGCCCTTTGGGTAGGGAACATTTTTCATGTAGAAAGTTTTTGCCCTAGGAGCCTCTATTTTTCTCAGAAAAATCAAAAACGGTTTGCTAAGGGTGGTCTGCGGTTAGCAATTCCTGAGAGCAGGAGGGTGCCGGACAACACTTCTTCTTCTTGCCCCCACAGTGGATCTGGGGCTGATCCACTGCGGGGGCCCGAATGCTGAGGGGAGGGGTGGAAATTAATGATATCGCCGCCGTCCGATCTCATCAAGGAGATCGGACGACAGCTGCTGCTCCCCGGCGATGTAGAGGGTGTGGCGGCCTCTGCCACCGCCGGGAGGCAGCCGGCGCCGCCCCCGGTCGACGCACCGGGGGCTGCTGAACAACCCGGCGGTGGTTGTAACGCCCCTGAATTTTTAGCTATTAATTTAATAATATTGAGGATGTCATTATGACGTAGTGCGTTGCGTTAGCGCGGAGTTGGCAGAGCGCCGTCGTTTGTGCGCTTTTGTATCCTTTGGGTTGTGTCGACCGAATTTTGAAGCGACCCGAAATTAGAAAATTTTACGTTAGGAAATTAGATTATTTAATTTTAGAAATAAATTGTTAAAGTTTCGTGGCGTTCCGAGCAAATTTGAAGTCTCGGTGAATTTTAAAAGATTTGTATATTTATCCATCGCCGTAAAACTTCGGAAATTTATATCTCGAAAACGGTACGTCGGATTTTGATTCCGACTTCGCCGTTGGACTCATAGCGCCGCCGTTCACCTTTGATGTGAATTTCGTCGATTTCGGCATTCGTTTATTTTTTATAATAATGTTATATTATTATTATTATTATTATATACGTATATATTCGGTTATCTTCTTATCTATACTAAGAATAAAAGGCAACTCTTTGTTGCTACAGTACCCTGTCGCCGGGTTACAGACGGCGTACCGATTTTACCCCTGCCGCTTTACATAAAGATATTCTGCATTCTTCAGTTGTCGTCGGTCACGGAGAGAGGGAGGCGCAGGACAGCGGGCGGTTTTTTAATAAATAAGAGAGAGGGAGAGAGGCGGGGGTCTTCTTTGGACAGCGCAGGACAGCGGCAGGTTATTTAATAATTACATATATATACAGGTAGAGAGAGAGGGAGAGAGAGCGAGGGAGAGAGAGCGCAGGACAGCGTCAGGTTCTTTAATAATTATATATATACAGATAGAGAGAGGGAGAGAGGGAGAGAGGGAGAGAGAGAGGGAGAGAGGATGGGTCCGATTTATTTAATCATACATATATATAGAGAGAGAGAGAGACGGAGAGAGACGGAGAGAGAGACGGCGAGAGATTATAGAGAGAGAGAGAGATACGTACAGGAGAGAGAGAGGGAGAGAGAGAGAGGGAGAGAGTCATTGCCACCTGCCACGGTCGTCTCTTCTCGCCGTGTCATCTTCTCCTTCCTCACACCGCCCTACAACCTCTACAAAGCTTCCCTCCATCTCGCCACCAAACTTCCTATTTATTTAATATAGAGAGAGACAGACGGAGAGAGAGGGAGAGAGAGGGAGGCAGAGAGTATATAAAGAAAGAAAGACGGAGAGAGAGAGAGGGAGGGAGCCATTGCCACGTGCCATGGTCGTCTCCTCTCGCCGTGTCCTCTTCTCCTTCCTCTCACCGCCCTACAACCTCTACAAAGCTTCTCTCCATCCCACCACCAAACTTCCACGGTAAACCCAATCCATTCTCAAAGCTGCAATGGCGGCAGCAGTGTGTGTCGCAACTAAAGAACACGCGGCTTCTTAAGTCGCCTACAACACTGTTGTTCCTTCGTCACGCCGCGACGCGCTGTCAGCGAGGCAAAGCGACTGCGTCCGCGTCCGCGTCTTCTCTCGCCGCGTGTATTCCCACCGCCGTTCTCGCCGCTGCCCTCTTACTCAATAATGGAGCCCGTGCCTCGCTTCTCCTCCTCATTTCCGCGCTCTCGCCCTCTGCTGCTGGCTGATTTTCCGCAAACCTCAAGGTCGTCGGCAACCTCTACGCATCCCCCGTGAAGCTACACGCGTTCCACCGCTCTTCCTCTTCAACGGCGCCGCTTCCGCTGATTCCGTTCGCTTCGACTCGCCGCTCTTCCGTGCTACAGTACCCCGGTCCGTCGCAGTTCAAGCTTATTAAGAGGTTGTTCGTGTCGTCGCGCGCGCGCTGTTTTTAGGTCACTATGCGTCAATCCTCTCTCCAACGCTCCACGACGCAGATGCTCCCGTTCCTCTCCTCTTCGCACCTCCACATCGGCGGCGATCTTATCATCTTCACCGCATTCCTCAACTCAATATTTCCTGCTCCCGTTCTCTGCCTACGACTGCTTCTCGATCGCTCGGCATCGCACCTCCATCCGCCACTCCGGTAAGCCTGCTCTTTGCCCCTTTCGTTTGCGATTCCTGCCTTTGCTTCTAGATTTTGTTTCTTCACCGCCTTCCTCACCTCAATATTTCCTGCTCGCGTTCCCTGTGTAGGGCTGCTTCTCGATCGCTCGGCATCGCACCTCCATCAGCCACTCCTCCGGTAAGCGTGGTTTTTGCCCCTTTCGTTTGCGATTCCTACCTATGCTTCTGGATTTCGTTTTCTCCGATCATCTTGCCTGCTTCCTCAAGATCAAATCCCCCTGCCGTTCCTGCTCCCCTGCTTCGTGGTTCCAGCCAATGGTTACTTCGGATATGAATATTATGTACTTTTTTCTGCTTCGGATATGAATATTAGGTAGTTTTCTCTGTTGTCAATTTCTCTATGTGCATCGTACTGTTTCTTCTGCCCTTCTTTCTATTCTCCTGCTGACCAAATTTTTGATGTGCATCGTAATGTTTCTGCTGCCTTTTTTCTATTCTCCTGCTAAGCAATTTCTGGATTTCCATTATAATGTTTGCCCTGCCCTTTTTTCTACTCTCCTGCTAAGACAAAATTAGATAGAATAGTAAACAAATATAGAATGTTTCAAAAATAGATTGAAGATTTCGAAAGGGCAGGAGAACAGATTGAATAGTAAACAAAAATAAAAGCTCTCATCCTCTATTGGTGAGCTGCATATATATTTTGCCCCTAACATTTTAATGCTTACTTGTGAATAACATTTTGATGCATATATTTTCCCAATTACATGATCATATTTCTGCTCCTCTTTACTACATATAATACAAAGTTATACATAGATTTATATAATAATAACAATGATGAGTTTAATAAACTATAAACCTCATGGTTCATTTTTATTGCTTAATCAGTTGTTCCAAATGTAGATTCTTGCTTCCATTTGTTCACATATACATACTTTCTTTAAATTTTCGACATTGAAGTTGAACATTGCTTTATTTTTTAAAAACCTAAAGGAATGGTGATGAAACAACGATGGTGGCGGTGGAGGTGGAATCGTGGTTCGGCCAAGTTGGACCGGCCCTCACCATTCTGACTGTGCTGGATTATGTTGAAAGAGATAGAGGTGAAGTTCAACATTGCTTATTTTTATTATCATGATCTGCTATATAAAAGAAACATACATTTCTGGTTTTCCTCAGGCAGGATTTCATGTTTTTTGCAAATTGTACAGTAAACTATAAACCTCATGGTTCATTTTTATTGCTTAATCAGTTGTTCCAAATGTAAATTCTTGCTTCCATTTGTTCACATATACATACTTTCTTTAAATTTTCGACATTGAAGTTGAACATTGCTTTATTTTTTAAAAACCTAAAGGAATGGTGATGAAACAACGATGGTGGCGGTGGAGGTGGAATCGTGGTTCGGCCAAGTTGGACCGGCCCTCACCATTCTGACTGTGCTGGATTATGTTGAAAGAGATAGAGGTGAACTTCAACATTGCTTATTTTTATTATCATGATCTGCTATATAAAAGAAACATACATTTTTCTGGTTTTCCTCATGCAGGATTTCATGTTTTTTGCAAATTGTAGAGTAAATCCAACACGAGCCAAATTACTGTAAAATTATTTTGCTTACAGTTGTTTGCATCGGGATTTTGAATACCATTTCTTCCAAAGCCCTCTCATGATCAGTGCTGAAGCCCCTAATGCTTAAATAAATAACGATAAGGTTGATTTAATAGTATTGGTGGGGGGGATTAATGAAGGACGATTGTTTCACTGCTGCGGGGATTAATGAAGGATAATTGCCACAAAACATGATAAGTTTACCCATTCCTTTCCTAAACTAAGATATTTATTCAAATTTCTACTCATTTGTATTTGTGAAATCTAACCCTTAATTTTATTAACCATGTCTCTAACCCTTAATTTCTACTCATTTGTTTTTGATGTTGATGGATGCATCAAAAACAATCATCCGGGTGAGCAAGGAGGTGGTAGAGCGCACCTCAATTCCAATACGCAATTGTCTCCTCCATCGAGCACATCTCAACGGATTAAATTGCGAAAAATCAATAACCACATCTCAACGAAAAAAACATTGTAAGGTTCCATGTTCTCAGTTTAATATTTTTCCGCAGTACCAAATTTTATTTTCTCTGATAGTCAACGCCATTTGCCTGCGACAGTGCCACTCCATTTGCCTGCGAGATGCATGCCCATTTCAGAAAACCAAGTGTGATACCTTCGCCTTTTTAACATAGTACTTCTCCCGCAGATTCTTGCTTTGCTTAATTTCAATGATTTTAGATTTAATAATAAATTTTTTAAGGATATGCATATTCATGTGTCAAATAGGTTTCACAGTGTTACCCAGGTAGTTGATTGAAAACTCAGTTGAGAATTCTTTTTACTCCCATATAACTTACTTGCAGGCTTGCAGCATCTACACATTAGTCAACATTAATTCATCTACATTTTTATAGAGAAGAGTTTAAACAATAAGGCAAGAGATAGATCATCAATCATGTGCTGCACACTATTTATTATGATGTTCTCTTTAGAGTTGATTGGAATTTTTTAACGAAACAAAATTTAACAACGCCCAAGGATGCAATTGCATCTAAAAGGGTGTCTCTGATGTCTAACAAGGCTGTTTTTGACCTCAATAATAAAATAGCATCAATTTTAGCGAGCTCTGAATATTGAGATGTGAACAGCCTCAAGTTTGTGACATGCATGAGTTTGTATGCGCACTTCCGTTAATGATGATAACTTCAACACTTAGTTGAACTACGCTTCAGCGCCTATGTCGTACTGCCGCGTTCAGAGTTTTATTAGCTTTGTTATGATAAAGTCAATTATGACTTTTATTTAATGTGGCTTATTATTGAAATTTTGTTTATGGATTGTGATTGCTTTTTCCCTTTACAACTCCATTGTCATGCGTGTTTGGAGGTCTGTGCGACCTGCAGAAGTTTACTGCCAAGGTATAGAGAACTCCAATAGCCAAAAAAAATTCAACTCAATCTCAACTATATTTCTCCGCTTGATTTTGCAATGACCTTACTATGCAATCTCTTCAAATCAGACATATTTATTTATTACTTCCTTTCTTTGTTCAATATTCTCGGTAATCATGCCAAAATTTCAACTCTTTGCATTTGCTTGCAAAGTTCATTTCAAATGTTGCACATGGTATTTCTAATATATATACGAGTCATATTGCACGGGGCTCTCACATTCGACCGCAACAGTACCACGTCAATGTCTCGACATTTAATTCATCAACTCTTACTGTTTTGCATCGATACACAATCTACTCGATTTAGTTAGGAAAAGCACTACATAAAGATCCAGACCCTCTCTGTCAGTCATGCAAAGAGAACAATTTTCTTTCATGAAAATCTGTACAACTTTTTTTTTCTTCATTGTTGTGCGCAGGATTGTACTGGTGTGCCTCCTGATATTGATCTACCATGCACGCGATCTGTTATGAACTGCTTGGCTGCCGATTCAAATCAGATCAACCCACTGGTATGTGCCAGGTCACTCTTTCAACAATTTTTCATCAGAGATTATGCTGTAATCTCTCTCTCTCCCTCTCTCTCCTAAACTCATTTTTTTGCCACTTCCTATTTTACAGCCATTAAACCCACAACTAAACCTGTAAAACAATTAAACATGCAAAACCTCTTATTTTGGACGACGTGTTCACTTGAATTATTATGCTCCCGGAAGCGCGAGGCATATCAATTACTCTCCATGTTAATTCACTCCTCTTCTTTTGAAATTTATCACGCACATGCAATTATCATACCATTATTATTAATTCTTTTTAAAAAAAAATTTAAATGAGGGTACATTGTTCATCGGTTGAATCGCCAAAAGTCGGCGGGTAGATGAAACATACATATGTCAAGATACTATTTTTATTCATTGCACTTTTTCTTATTTGAAGTTCTCTGTAGAATGACGGTAGGTTGTTGACTGCAGTCTATTTTCCATCTCCACCATTCATCTTAAGTAATACAGCAATTATTTTCTAATAAAAAACTTCATAGGTTTCATTGAAAATATTACAGAATTTAGTTTTCAAATTCAAAGTTAATTGGTTTTGGAGTATACCAGTCTTAATTAACTGTAATTAAAACACTGAAGCATTAGATAAATTCAATTAAATTTCTAATCAATTTCAAATTAGCTTTAACAAATAGATAATTTCAGTCTACATGTTTAAAAAGTTAATTAATCATCATCTCAGACTTAAGTACTGATAAACTTTGTACTTAAATTAAAACCTTCATTATTGCCTAATCAGTATTTGCAGATAGTAAACTTGAGAAAGAACTTTTTGACTACTTTATATGTTCTGTGACTGCAGGCAGGGCAAATAGACAAACTTAAGCAAGATGTCTCTGTTAGCTAATTTAAGCTGAACTTCTCTCTATATGCAAGATGTCTATTCTTGCTGACAATTTATTATTGCCAATGCTCCAGAAGATTGTTTTTCTTTGCAATTTCTTTCAAGCCCTTCAACTTGCTCATTTTTTTAAATGATAAGTTATTTTATGCATGTGCCATCCATATATGAGATCTTCAAATACTACTGAATTTATCGCATATTTAATTTCAGTTAAGAGATTTCTTCAACAACTTTTACTTTCAACTGATGATATGATCCAAATATTTGAATGGTCGCGACAAAGAGAGTCTTTATATTTTCATTACATCCAGTAGTCAACCAAAACCCATCTCCATCTTCATTCACTTGCAGCAACCCAGATATGAAAACTATGCTCATTTCCAATTTTTCACAGCCTCACATTTTAAAATATGTTTCGTTGGTGTTCAGCCTCTCGCTCGAATGGTCGATTGCAGGAGAGATGCAACTATGTAGTGCATTGTTTGATTTCATATGCAGATATTATGTGATCTGCTACATGTAATGTATGCAAACTTATTACCTGTAAAAAATGTCAAACTACTATGATGAATGGTATCTTCATCCTAGGTTTCTGATTACCCGTTCACCTTATTTTTTTTCCTCCCATTACCCAATCAAACTAAACATTTCAGCACATAGGTTTATTTAATATTTGTTCGGACTAACTCTTTCTAATTAATTTCAATTTTACCCGACATTTCTACCTGTTTACAACATTCATTTGGAGTATTTCTTTCTAATTTAACATTCTTAACAAAACATCACTCTCTTATAACATAGGTACTCTTCATTTCCTTGCACGCACCAGGTCGCGGCCAAGATATCTTCAATTCTGAGGTACTATGTTCATTTCAACTACTCTTCATTATATTTTTCCACTGCGATAATGTTAACTTAGAGATATTTACTTTCATTGTCTCACTCAGCCTAGATATTTCATATACTTCCACTCAAAATGTTCCACCGAAATCGAAAACATTTCACACTGCATACATTCTCGAGAAGGTCAAATACAAATTTTATTTAGGCACGTTTCATGAGTACACCACTAATAGATATGTGCAGACCTTTTGTAGGGGTGTAGTGATTTGTTTTATAAATATGAATTATTTTATTATTGGCAGATATTTTGTATTGGCATATTGGTAGCTCCTAGGTATGCATGCTTGCATCGTCGTTCCTTTCACCGTCGTTGAAACAAATGTGTTGTTCATGATATATGAAGATCCTTTTAAAGTGCCGTGGGGATTGAATATCTTTTTGACCACATTATTTGACTGCATGATCAGGTTGATTTGACAGAGGTCCGATATTTACTATCTGGGGGGCATTAGATGCATCCGTTGCCATTTATGATATTCAACAAGCTTCAAATTATGGGGAATGTGGCTTGATTGTGAAACACAGGAGTCTACTTTTTGTTGATAAGCAACACGAACATGGACATAAATTTGTTGTATCATCTGCTATTTGGTATCCAATAGAGATTGGGTTGTTCATCACTGGTTCTTTTGATCGTGATATCAAAGTGTGGGATACAAATACTACCCGAGTAAGCTTTCGTTTTGGTTACTGCATCTTTTATCTACTTTAACTGGCAGTAGTTAATATCATTATACATTAACTGTATTAGGCTATCATGGCATATAAAATGCCTGGAAAGGTTTGGCACTGCCATGTTTTAGTGCTGGTTTAAAAGGAAGAGGTCGGAGATATGGGGTTGGGATGCAAGAAAGAAGCCATTGCAGGTAAATGTTAGTTTATTTATATATATACATATAATAATGCTAGCTAAGTTTGTAGAATTTAAATCTACTTTCTGCCAAGTTCTTCAGTAATAGGAAATAAAATCATTGTTTAAGAAGTAAGCATTTTAAAGCATGCATTGCAGTAAATCTGAGATATTAATTGATAATTTGAGAATTTGTCGGACCTCCGGCCAGATACGAAGGCAAAACCCCATCTTGAAGTGGGCTACCGGGGATACGAGCATCTTCGCACGGGATACCGTACGCGCTCGATGCTCTCCGCTTCGACAGTACCCCAACAACGACGGTACCTCTGCCCGCTCTCGCCCGCTCGATCAATTGCCAATGCACGGAGAGCCCCCGTGCCCCGCACGACGGTACCCCCGCCTCGGTAGTGTCCCGATGCACCGCCGCTCCCGCCTGATCGCAAAACACCGTGTGCACGACAAAATCGGGACGGGGAGCAACATTGAGTAAACATTGTGCAGAACAGAACAAGCTAACTCTAAATCTTGCTACTACAACTTTAATTACTGAGGTTATTTGAATTATATGTACTAAATACATTTTCTCAATTATTCAAGCTAACTCTAAATCTATATGTATATGTATAAATGCAATATTGAGTAAACATCATTCGGTTCATGTACTCTATTTTGATTATTTTATATTTTCCTCTGGGCAAACATTGAGGGGACTTTTGAGCGGAACAGAACAAGTGCATATCCTCTCATCGCTACTTCATTTCTTTGACATTTGAAGTATTCTATGTTATTATTCAAATTGTGACTTACTATACGAATAATCATCTATACCATTTACTGTACATGTGTTAATAAGTGTGTTTTCATGATTTTATATTTTCCAGCGTTCTCTATTATTAGATGCAACTGCATATGCACTATTTTGATGTTTATCATGCTAATTCTGCGTCTTTAGGGTGGTGAAGCATTATCCTTTCAGAAACATCAGTGCCTTGAAATTAATTCTAGCTGCTTCATTTGGCGACCTTAAACCACATTGTTTATGCTTCTATTTTTATTTCTACCCGAATTATTAATTCCAGCTGCTTCATTTGGCGACCTTTAACCACATCGTTTATGCGTCTTCACACATGCTTTGTGCATGCTCGATGCTCGCAGCCCCTCCATCAGGAACCACAACTCCATGATAACAATGTACATCGCCATCAACCTACTATATTACCTGTTCTTAACTCCCCCGAATCTCATTCTTTAAATATCAGTTCGGGTAATGCCTAAATCGTTTTATTGTGATTATTAGGCATTACTCCATTCAACTCTTTCAAAAATGCAACTCCTCATTAATTAATACCAATTAATTATATGCTTATTTGCTTTTTAATTTCTTCCTTATGAGAGAATATATTCCTTAATCTTTGCTTTTAGGTTGAATGAGTTTTGCTACTTCCATACTAATGCGATTAACTGTTTTGTTTATGACATTTGATTCTGAAATCATTTGAATTTGATTTGTTTCCTTTAATCTATACAGTCAACACGCATGGCTTCTTAACATGTAACAGAAAAAGCTGTCTACCTTTGCCCTGGGAGTCCAATGTCGAAATATATTGAGCAGATTGCCTATTGCCTCTTGAATCAACCATTCACTGCCTGTTATAAATGTATGATACCATGTGCTCAACAACAGTATAATTGTGCACTTTAACATTTATATATTACAAAGTCTGTTTTTTTTTAATTCGGAGTGATCTTCATAAACAAAATTATCTATTTATGATCTTCACAAATAGGTGAAGAAATCTTTATACCGAGAACCACATACATTTAAATATTTAAGTTCCTGTTCCATCATGCAATTTGTCATCTTCACTTTATATAAACATTTAAACATTGCTTCTACAATAATGAATTATTGAAATGCACTCCTTAACTTGATTTTTTTTATATTTTATTTACATCAACATGTTTAGAATTGAGGTGCGCCTGCTATAGAAGAATTGCATATTTTGATTGCTATAAGTGCATCTGCAAAATTAGTTAGCAGCACTTTCCGATCTGTTCCAGTTCCTATACGTTTTTAGTGATATATATAAGGTGTTTTCGATGGCTAATTTTTATTGGCAGCCATGACTTCCAGGTTTTGGTCATGGATGTGTGAAACAACTAATTGGGGGATTTTTGTTCCAGAGTTGGTCCACAAACCTTTCAGGCCTGTGTTGACTCCTATTTCAGCTTTGTTTTTTTTTCACTGTAGATGTTTGATTGAATTCGATTTACTTTTGCTATGTGCATATTGTGTTGAAGTTTAGAAAAAGACTTGCATAGAATATCCAACCATTGTAGAAGTAAATCAGTGCTTGAATAATGGTCACACAACTTTTTTTTGGGCGTAGCTGATAAATTTTGATCAACCCCTCATCCAATTGTATGCTTATTTACACCTCTTTGTTCTTTCCTTTTCTTCACACTGAACGTTTACTTTTAATTTGGTTGTCATCGATGTTTATGAAGTTTTTGTAGGAAAAAAGTAAAAGCAAAGTAAGATTTAAATTCTTTTTGGGGGTAGAAGTTATTGTTTGATGCTATTGTGCTCGATGCACTGGTGATCGACGAGATGCACCGATGGCAGAGAGCTGCGGGGAGAGAGAGAGAGGGAGAGGGAGAGAGGGAGAGGGAGGGAGAGAGAGAGGGAGAGAGAGAGCGGGAGGGAGAGGGAGAGGGAGAGGTCATCGGAGAAGGGAATGGCGGCAAAAGGAGAAGATTAGAGCGGCGGCGGTGAAAATATTTTTAGCACTCCCGATGGTTTTCGCTAGGGCTCTGGGTAAGCCTGGCGTTTGTTAGGATACCATTGATGATGACAAAAATTGTTAAGGTTTTTGGTTAAATTTATGATTATGTGAAGTAGTAAAAAAAGAGTTGCACATTATTATATCATTAAGTGATTTCAGTCTATCTTTTTGCACAAGATTCTTTAAGAAAGACCTTTTTTTATTTTTCATTGCTGCATATTTCAAATGTTTTTCATGTTTGGTGAAAATTGATTAGTCATATGGCAGCTTGGTGTATAGCAAAACTGAAATATGCAACACGAACAGATGATTCATAAATGAGATTCCGTACGTGTACCAAAGCATTCAGTTTATATCATTCAGTTTCATACTATGCATTTAGAGCTGGTATATTAAATAATTGCAAAAAAAAGGATTGCTCATGCTTTCTTATAATCACTATGTTCTCTCATGGTTTTCAAAATTGTTGAGCTGCGAGAAAAGCTTCAGTAAAATCTTTGGTTGGGTACTAAGCTTGGCTCGGAATTCACATTTAATTTAATGACGCATAAACCTTTGGTTGGTTGGCACTGTGTTCTCTTATGGTTTCCTTCAAGGACTTCTTGACTGCTGCCTGTGCACAGGTTAGGTTTGTTCGGATACCATTGATGATGACAAATAGTAATTATAATCAAATGTAATCACACGTAAACATACCAAAACACTTCTTATGCTTGCAATGCCTTAAATTGTTCAACAACCTAATTATTTCAATGATTTTCCATCTGTGGGTTGTTTACGATGATCAATTTACTCCACCCAATACCCTATCGAGGCCCCTATTGTTGACTTTTTTTCTAAATACAATAATTAATACCATCATCGTTTTATTTATTGTCCGATCTAGGATACGAGCATCGTAGCACGGGCTACGCCCGTGCTCGATGCTCTCGGGCGGCCTTTGACCGCATCAATGCGTGTTTCACGACACGCTTGAGTGCGAGCAGCGAGTCATTCGTGACGTTTATGGACGAAGCCCGTGCAATCGAGAGCAGTGAAGATGGGCGCAACACAGGCTTTATGCGGGCGAAGCCCGCATTGATGCGGTCGAAGGCTGCCCGAGAGCATCGAGCACGGGCGTAGCCCGTGCGAAGATGCTCGTATATATATATATATATATATATACATATTCCTTTATATCATATACATTCGGTTATAGTTATATCATATATATTCGGTTATATATATTTGCTTATTCGTTTATATGATTTCGTGGATATGAGTTCGGGAGCTTAGCTTTAGACCAACCAGCTATATTCGGCTATATGTATTAGTAGAAAGTCAAAATTTCAATTATACGAAGGGTCCGTTTGTTTGGACGGAATTGGCTTTCTGGAATTGGCTTTCTGGAATTGGCATTGGCGATTAAAAATCCAATTCTAGTGTTCGGCGCAACGAAATTTACGAGGATATTGGCTTTTATATGAAAACTCATGGCTTTGACTTTGAACTAAAAAATCAAATCGCTAATTCTTACCTCCACCCATGAGTTTTTCGCATAATCGAGTGTTTTGCCAGAGTTTTTTCAGTCTACGCGCGTGTTTTTTGGTCGGCGCATTTTTTTCGGTCGGGCATTCATTTTTTGCCCAAGCTGGCGTTTTTCGCCCGGGCTTGCGTTTTTTCGGTCGGCCGTGGGTTTTTCGGCTGGCCGGGCAATTTTCAACCGTGTTTGTTTTGCTCGGGCGCACATTTTTTGCCCGGGCGCGTTTTTTCGCTCGAACGCAATTTTTCCGCCCGAACGCGGTTTTTCCGGCCGAACGCGGTTTTTCCGGTCGAACGTGATTTTTTCGGTCGGAAGCGAATTTTCTAGCCGGGCGCAATATATTTTCCCGGACGCGATATTTTTTGCCGGACGTGATTTTTTCTCCCGAGCGCGTTTTTTTTTGCCCGTGCGCGTTTTTTGCCTGATTGCATTTTTTTCGCCTGGGCACGCTCGATTGCATTTTTTTCGACTAGGCGAAAAAATGGGTACGAGCGAAAAAAATCACGTCCGGGGGAAAAATCGCGCTCGGGCGAAAAAATTGCGCCCAGGCGAGAAAAACACGCCCGGGCGAAAAAAATGCGCCCGGGCGAGAAAATCGCGCCCGGCCGAAATAAACGCGCCCCGGCGAAAAAAATGCGCCCGGGCGAAAAAAAATGCGGTCGGGCGAAAAAAATGCGACCAGGCGAAAAAAACCCTCCCGGGCGAAAAAAACGCGCCCCGGCAAAAAAATCGCGCCCGGGCGAAAAAATCGCGCCCGGGCGAAAAAATCGCGCCCGGGAGAAAAAATCGCCCCGGCGAAAAAACGCGACCAGACGAAAAAAACGCGATCGGGCGAAAAATACGCGACCGGGCAAAAAAATTGCGCCCGGGCAAAATCAACGCGGTCGGCCGACAAAATCGAGCCCGGGCAAAAAAATCGTGCCCGGGCGCGCGTTTTTCGCCTGGAAAAAAAGTGCGCTCCTGGGCGAAAAAATTGCGGTTGAACGAAAAACGCGCGTCTTAAAACATATTCTGCAATTTAATACGTTCGGCGCTAACGCGTATTTTGAGTTTTATAAAATTATTGTATAATGTCAATTTCAATACCAATTCCATAATCAGACGAACAACTTTTGTGCCTCAATTCCAATTCTGTCGGTTGAATTCAATCTTACAGCCGAACAACAAAGATGGAATTCTGTGCAAAGGCAATTCATGTAGATATTGATTTTCGTCGAAAAGCCAATTCCAGAAAGTTAATTCCGTTCAAACGAACGGACCCGAAGTGTTTTTCGTTTTTTCCCAGTTATTATTATTATTATTATTATTATTTTTATTTTTATTTTATCTTTATTATAATTATTATTTCTATATAAATAACCTCTTCTTCAAACCTAGAACCTTATTTTCTATTCTCCGGCCATTTGCGAACCAGTGAGAGATGCGTCCGTCCGTGAGACTTCCGATCGCCGCCACCGGAGCTCCGGAGCACGAAATCATCGTCGGAGCATAGATCTGGAAAGCTCTCGCCGAGCTCTTCGCGTGTGCGGTAAATATTTTCAGTTTCGTGGATTTTTGAGGTTGGAGCCGGTAGCCCTAATCTCCCTTTTCGTTCCAAAAGTTCCAGAGATTCTTCCTCGAGGTCTTCTATAGGTAGATCTGCGGCGTGGAGCGCCTTAGAGACCGTTTTCTTCGAAAGATTTGAGGCAAGTGGTGGATTCTTCCCCCTTGCCACGTTATTGCATCTTTCTTACATGTTATCGCATTTTCTTTAACCTTATTTTACTTCTATCTGATTTAGACAAGGATTGTAAATCGTCTTTCTATTAAAAGTCTTTTGTATCACAAACGTTTAGCAAGTAACTTATCAAATTCATCAAAGTAACCGTAAATTCGTCAAAATGCCCTTAAGCAGATTCGCCGTTTTCGTTATAATCAATTCGTCGATATCATTTCGACGAATTCGTTGATAGGTTAAGGCTTTCGCCGACTTCGTCTTATGCCTTAGATAGTGATCTTCGCCGATAGTCTTGGTAATTCGTCGATAGTATTTCAACGAATTCGTCGTTATTCTTGGATTCGTCGAATGCATTTCGACGAATTCGCCGTAAGGTTGAGTTTCTCTTCGAATTGTTTTCTGGGTTTTCTGTAGTGTCTGTTTTGGTCAGGATTTTGTGAATCTCTATTCTCAGTTGGTTGTTTTGGACTGGGTGTGGACGAAATGGCCACTACCAGTGCCGGGATGTTTTTCCGTGGACGTGTAGACTGGTTGTTGGTGGACTGTAAACCACCGCCGCAGTGCTTTTGTTCTTCGGGTGTTTTGGTCTAATGGTTGGTTGGAAGGAATACCTCTGTCTTAGTGTTGTCTTTGGCTGGGATGGCGATTCACTTCTTGGGCAACTCGACACTTTTCCTTTTGGATATTGTTGTAATGCAGCTTTGACCGCACTTTGCGCCAGTTTTTTCCCTTACTTGTTGGATATTTATTGATTTGCTGACGTTCACAACTGTTCCTGGTGGGTTGGTAACCCTCCTTTGTTGAGTTTTCTTTTACTCTTTGATTTTGATGCCTTTGTGCTGAGGCATTCTTTTCTTTTGAATGCCTCAGGTTCGGACCAGTAGCAGGTTGAGCTGACCGAGTTCAGTTTTCCGACAGATTTGCAGTGGTTGATTTCTTTACTCCTTTTTTGGAGAGCTAGACTGTGACTTCTTTTGAGAACTTGTTAGGGTTATGAGTTCGTGTCAGTTTGTTGGCACCTATAGCCTGAGACCTTCTATGTTAGATTTATCTTGCTATTTTTTTATGCTACTACCGTTGTTTGCTATTTATGCAATTGCTCTTTAGGAAGGTTTTATGTTAGGATGTATAGTAGTTATTTTATATACAAAACTGCATAATTCTACATACATGACATCTCTTTTAAAACTGTCATCCTTCTATTTTGAAACTCGTAAAAGAACTCTTTTACTTATACTAAATATAGAAATTTCATATCATTAGAATGTTGGTTAGTTCATCATGCTCATATAAGGTGAATTGAAGTAAATTATATATTTTCCGATGCATAAACATATACTTTCTTATTTATGGACTAGTTGATCAATTAAACCGAGGGACACGGTAATCAAAAACCTTAAACTTAAATTACGTTTTAAAACATAAAGTTCATGACTTTCAAAAGAAAAGTGTGAAGTTAGAGCTGCCTGAGCGTCTGCAGTTGTCCCCTGCACGATGTGGCATCACGACGCATATTTTCTCTTACTCTGACGTGTTATTAATATGGAGAAAATGCGGGTTGTGACAGTTGGTATCAGAGGGAGGTTTGTTTGACAAATTGGTCGAACTACTTTTTCTGATCAGGTGTTAATTATCTTGCCTCATTGCATACATACACCGAAGTGTCATCCGTACATCTTAGCCGAAGAATGAACACTACACTCATAGCATGACAAGAAGTATACGAGGCATATTATGTAGTATGAGATGCATAATATGTGTTTGTATATGGATCCACCATAGGTGGCAACATGTGACGGTTATGTAGTATGGGATGCATAACCATCATCACATGGATGCCCATTAGCACGTTTTTTTCTTTTTCGTTGCATGCGATATTATGTATTATGGGGTGCATAATATTTCATGCGTACGCCGCTCATAACATGTATTAAGGCATTTCTTAGAATGCATAGCACACCATACATATCAAAACATCGCATAAAGCACCCGTGCCAAGCTAAAGATTTACATGATGACACTTGTACACACATGATTTGAAAAGAAGGTTTAAACATTCATACATCCATGTGTCATGCACAAGAGTCAAATGATGGTAATATATCATCCCAAGTTAAAGCATAACATCATTTGTATAAAATCCCAGAGCAAGTGTATTTTTTTGTTCGGTTCGAGCTGAGTTGTGTAGTTCTAGTTCCAAACTAGGGTTTTCATGAGTCGTTTGTTCATATTTTTAGATATGTTGTCGAGGCGTGTTGCGACGAGGTCGACTCCCCAATCGGAGGGTGAGTCTTCAGGGGCGCAGAGTGAAGCTATGATCGAGAGTCTGCGACAAAGTAATGAGGCTCTGTCCAGACAATTAGTTGCGATGCAATCGCAGATTCAGATGTTGATGGCTGCAGCCACCGTGCAACAGCCTGTGGTGCAGGACCCTATAGTGGTTCAGACTGTGCATGTTCCTCCCGCTCCTTTGGTGCCTCCATAGATGAACTTCATATCGCACTTCCAAAGATTAGGACTTCTTACGTATGACGGAAGAGCTGATTTCATGGCGTTGGATGACTGGCTAGTCGCCATTGAAGAGATGTTCGCGTACTCAGAAATCTCTGCGTACCAAAAGGTGATGGTCGTCGCTTACCAGCTAAAGGGACTTGCTAAAAGCTAGTGGATCAGGGAGAGAGAAAGTCTTGTAGATGGATGTTCGTGGGAATCGTTTAAGGCAATGGTGTTAAAGAAGTTTCTGCCGTCGGTCGAGCAAGACCGTCTGATGAACTATTTTCTGCACCTGAAACAGAGGCAACTCACCATTAGTGAGTATGAGGTTGAATTCAGTAAGCTGAGTAGATTTGCTCCAGATTTAGTCGCTTCAGAGTCAGGAAGAGTGAAGCATTTTCTCAGAGGTTTTCTTAACGACGTTCAGCAATTGGCTAGCGCATACAGATCTGAAAGCTATGTTGAAGTATTAGAAGCCACACTACAAGTTGAGGCCACCGACATCGCCAAGAACAGAGGCGCGATGATGAGGAAGGATAAGAGAAAGGTCGAAGAGGGGGAAAGCCCCAAGGTATCTGGCCCTGCTCCAAAGAAAAGGAGTGGCGAAGTTTGCAGTTTCTGTGGTCGCCGTGGCCATCCATTCGAGAAATGCTTCAAGAGATTGGGAACCAAGAAGCAGCAGCAAGTGTCGGCAATTCAGAGCGCTCCCAGAGAAGATTTGACATGTAACTTTTGTAAGCGAAAGGGGACGATATTGCCCATTGTTGGTCGAAAGATAAAGTGTGTTTCCAGTGCGGACAGAAGGGGCACGTTAAGTCTAAATGCCCGCATTTCTAGCCTACTCTACAGCCAGTGCCACTTCATGTTTGTCGTCGCCGCAGCCGCAGCATCAGGATAGAGGTGTAACACCCCAGTTTTGCGGAGCTGAGAGTTAACGTCGAGAGGGCGAATTTTTCTTGACGCATGATCGTGCGTTTTCTTAACGCACGATCGATCCGACCGTGCGTGCTCTCCGACGGGAAAAAATGGTGTCTCTGTCATTAGTCGTGCGTTTTAACGCACGGTCGTGCGTTCGACCGTGCGTTCGGTAACAGGTCCGTAAAACATCGATTTTTGGGCGTCCGATTGGATTAGATCTTGATCGGACAACCCAAATGTTTCGCTGGGGGGACTTAGGGCGTGGATGAGGGGTTATTCCCTCATTCTTTCAAGTCCTTTCTCTCTCTTAGGTTGGAGAAAGGAGAAGGGGGCAAGGAGGAAGAAGAAGTAGAATCCGACATTGTTGGAGCTTCGGAGCTCTGTTCGCCGATCCGAGACCGGCAGCGCGTAGAGGACGTCGAGACGCTTCTTCTTCTCCGTTTCTTTTCAAGTTTCCATGGTTAGGAGGAGATCTCAAAAGGTAACGACATTTCTCCTCCCGGTCTTTAGGATGCGTGCATGGCATCTCTTATTTTTCTGCATTTTTGGCACCGGATCCGTCGAGTGAGAGGGATTCGGGTCGCCTTGGTTCAAAAGGAACCATCAGGTTGATTGAGTCCGTCCCCGACATGATTTGCACTAGAGATCCGCTCCGTTAGCGGATTAGGCATTGTGGGTGAAGCCAGATTTGCGACCGTTGGTCCGATTCGGTGATGTTGATTGACGCGCATATTCGGGGTTTTGTTAGAAATCCTATTACGGCGAACTCGTCGTTGTGGTGCCCTTCTAGTTTCGTGTGGTAACGAATGTTGGGTTTTGGGCGGGGAAATAATGTGCGGATTATGGGGCTTGTGATGCCTAGGGTTGTGTGAAGGCGCGATTGGTCTTTGTGGTCGGCTGGCTATCCCGCGAAGACTGATATTCCCGCGTGGAGAGTGTCCCGGCAAGATTAGTCCCTTCGGTGTTGACTGATGAGAATGTCTGTGCTACGGATGAGTCCGGTAACGGTGGCCAGCCGAGGCAGTCGGTGGACGTTGTCCCGAGTGTAAGTCCAGGGCTTTGGGGCGTTTTGCTTAAGCCAGAATTCTTAGCATCGGTTTTGTGTGCGGTTGGCGGCCCGAGCATGTGAGCTGTTAGACAAGCCCGATGGCATGGTGAGCCAGGCGAGGTGGGTCTCAGCGAGAGCTCTTGGCCTTGGGCTACGATGCCCTTGTGGGGAAATAATGAGTACCCTTGTGTTTGTGATGTGATGATGATGTATGATGACGTGCTAGATTCATACGCTTTAGGGTGCCTTGGGTGAAACCTGGGTTTGCATTCATTTTGCATTGGTAGGCCCCTTTTTATTATCTGCTCAACATAGAAACGTGGATGATGTTTGTGACACTCATGCCTGTATTTATGTTGATTTTCTTTATGTACATTTGCATACGAAGTGCTGACTTGCAGGGTGAAGTAGTTCCCCGGGGTCCGCTAGGACGGCCGGGAGGAGGGATGTTGTTACACCGTTTGTGGTCAGCCATAGCTTACCCTCGTTTACCGCTCTTTGTGATTTGGTTGCAGGGCAAGAATTGCAGGCTGGACCCAGCGCGCCGGCCAAAAAGACCTAAAGCCTCATGAAGTGCTTAGTTTGTTTTCTTGCATTACTTTCTTTATATTATGTTGTAACCGGCTTGCATGCCGATGTAGTTTAGGGAAAAACTATCTTTCCCCTTTTGTTGGGATGTCTTTTTAGTATTGAATGTTTGGTAATTTGGACTTTGGTTTTGTAAGGCCTTAAGGCCAGCTGGACTCCTATGTATTGTGGACAATCTCTGTGGTTTTAGTTTGTTTCCGCTGTGTTGTCTGAGTTTTGATATTGGGTAGTTAATATCATCTTCTAATACTAAAGCTGTGGCGGTTATATGTTGTGGGGTCCCGGCCGGACCCATATTATATGGTCATTACAGGGGAGGTGTTATAATTTGGTATCAAAGCGAGGTTTGAGTATTCTTGCGAGGTCTAGTGTATTTGGATCGCGTAAGAGATTGTCCACATAGGAGTATTGTGCGGGATCATGAGTATCCATGTGTTTGAGTCTTGCGAATAGAGCTTGATGAGTCTTTTTCCTTGCTTATGCTAGGATGTTGGCGACGATGCGGGGATGTCGAGGAGGCAAGAGGAGACTTCGGGAAGCAGTGCTACTGCTCCGGGCCTCATGAATGTGGGCATGTCCCCGACTGATTTCTGTCGCATGCTAGCGGAAGCATTGGTAGCGGCTCAAGCTGGAGCGATGCCACGGGTTCCTATGCCGGTGGTGCAAGTTGCGACCCCTGTCACTTCGGCGGCTACGCCGGGTACACCGGATGTCGAAGTGAGGCAAGCAGAGCCTTTAGCGGAGAGAGATATTCCGATGGGTGATCGATTCATGAAGTACTTCTTGAGTTTCCACCCTCCGACGTTCAAGGGAGTGGGCACTCCAACGGATGCCGAAGATTGGCTTTCGAGTATCCAGGAACTCTTGAAGGCAGCTGAGACCCCAGAGGAGAGGCAGTCTCACTATGCGAGTTTCATGTTAGAGGGCGATGCGAAGTTGTGGTGGGTGAACCATAACGGTCACCATTTTGTTGGGCGTGTTCCGTCCATGGAGGAGTTCGGGAACGCTTTCCTCAAGCGGTATATTCCGGCCTCGACAAGGTTAGCACTGCAGCGGCAGTTTTTGCATTTGGTGCAGCGTGAGAATACAGTGGATGAATATTTGCAAGAGTTCACTCGGTTGGGTCGTTATGCGGGAACGACTATGGCAGATGATGAAGAGAGGGATAATCTCTTCTATCAAGGGTTGAGGGAAAATTTAAGGCAGCCACTCATATCCTTGAAGAATGCGGGATTTAATGAGTTGGTCGAAGCCGCTCGCACACTGGAGAGCGACATGGAGCGAACCCAACGGCGAAAGGGTTCTGCGGCAAAGCAGGGAGAAGGAAAGCCTTCTCAGTCTCAATCTCAGTGGAAGTCTTAGGGCAACCGATGGAAGAAGAAGCCCCGTCCTAGTAGGCCTGGGGAGAGAAGTGGCGCACCTTCGGGTGATTTTCGCTCCAGAGGTCCGTTGACTTGTTACAAGTGTGGCAAGGTGGGTCACATAAGTCGGTTTTGTACCGAGGGCGGAGCTGAGCCAGAGCCGAGGCAGGAACAATCGGTGCGTTCTGGCCCTAGTGTTGGAGAGAAAGGGAAAGCGGCGGAGTCAAGTGCTTCGCGGTTCCCTCCAGTGCAGCCTAGAGCCTATAATTTTGGGCAGCAGGAAGCGATACGTCAACCCGACGTGGTGACAGGTACGAAAATTTAAGTTTTCGTTTGTTACAATAATGTAGGTTGCGGCCTTTCATGTTTGTTTTGCACGTGGTTAGGTTTCGTGCTAGTTTCGGGCTACCCCTCTCGAGTGTTGTTCGACACGGGAGCGTCACACTCTTTTCTTGCGGAAAGTTTTATCCGGAAGATTGGTGCTGAGTCTGTAAAGGCAGAGGTGGAGCTGAGCGTGCGTATGCCGAATGGGTCTTTCATGACTACCATGAGGAAAGGACGCATTGTGTTGCAATTTGGTAATTGTGATTTCGAGTTGGTAGCAGCGATTCTGCCACTAGCCGAATTTGACGTTATCTTGGGGATGGACTGGCTTGCAGCGCAGCGAGCTAGTATCGACTGTCAGTTGAAGGTGGTAACCCTAAGAGGTGAAGGTAGAGCAGAGGTCAAGTTCGAAGGCCTAAGCGGAGTGGCTTGCTCCCTGATTTTCGCTATGCAAATGAGGCGTGCGGTAAACCAAGGAGGCGAGGCGTTTATAGCCTTGTTGGAGACTCACTCCACAAGGTTGGCTATTGAGGATGTTCCGGTGGTGGAAGAATTTGAGGATGTATTCCCCGAGGAGCTTCCGGGAGCACCTCCTCAGCGTGAGATCGATTTTTTGATCGAATTGGTACCGGGTGCCAGGCCGGTGTCGCGTCCTCCGTTTAGGATGGCACCGAAGGAACTGGCCGAGCTAAAGGTTCAGTTGCAAGAGTTGTTAGAGCAAGGGTACATTAGGCCCAGCTCTTCGCCATGGAGCGCGCCGGTATTGTTTGTGAAGAAAAAGGACGGAAGTATGCGGGTGTGCATTGACTACCGTGAGCTAAATAAGTTGACCGTCAAGAATAAATATCCGATTCCCCGAATCGATGATTTGTTCGACCAGTTAGTGGGGTCGGTGGTGTACTCCAAGTTGGATTTAAAATCGGGGTACTACCAGTTGAAGATTCGAGAAGAGGATGTTGCCAAGATAGCAATTGGGACTCGGTATGGCCACTACGAGTTTTCGGTGATGCCGTTTGGACTGACGAACGCGCCATCTGTGTTCATGGATTTGATGAACAGGGTTTTTCGCCCGTTCTTAGATTCATTCGTGGTGGTGTTCATAGACGATATTTTGGTGTATTCAAAATCGGAGGCAGAGCATGAGTCTCACTTAAGGCAAGTATTGCAGACTCTAAGGGAGAATCATCTTTATGCTAAGTTCTCAAAATGCGAGTTTTGGATCGAGAAGGTGGCTTTCTTGGGTCACGTAATTAGTGGAGATGGGGTGGCGGTAGATCCAGCGAAGATTGAAGCCATTAGAGATTGGCCTATATTGAGAACCGTGGCGGAAGTCCGGAGCTTCCTTGGACTAGCCGGTTATTACAGAAGGTTCGTGGAGAACTTTTCGTGGATGGCGTTGCCCCTCACCACTCTCACTCGCAAGGACCAAAGGTTCATATGGACACTGGAGTGTGCCCGTGCATTTGAGAATTTGAAGGAAAGGTTGATGTCTGCTCCAATCCTTAGTCTTCCTAATGGGACGGAAGAATTTTAGATTTTCAGCGACGCGTCAGGTTGCGGGTTGGGTTGCGTGCTGATGCAGCACGGCAAGGTGATCGCTTATGGGTCAAGGCAAATAAAGACTCATGAGAGGAATTATCCCGTCCATGATCTGGAGTTGGCGGCGGTAATCTTTGCGCTAAAATTGTGGCGGCACTACGTTTATGGTGCGAAGGTGGAGATCTTTACGGATCACAAAAGCCTGAGGTATCTCCTAGACCAAAAGGATCTGAATATGCTGCAGCGTAGGTGGGTCGAGTTCCTTGGGGACTACGACGTGGAGATTCAGTATACGCCGGGTAAAGCCAACGTGGTGGCGGATGCCTTGAGTAGGAAGTACTCCGGGCAAGGTAATTAGATGGAGGTGCATGACGAGCGTTTGATACGAGACTTGGAGTCTCTTGACATTGCTTGTGTGGCTAGGGGTGAGTCTAGCGTGGCTCGGTTGAACTAGATTGAAACGCAGTGTGATATAACGGATCGAATCCGAGAGGCGATCAGTGCGGACGAGGAGTGCCAACAGTTGGTATTGGAGGCTCAGCAAAGCGAAGGCACCGCTTTGGAGATGGTTGGTGGGATTTTGAAAAGAGACGGAAGGGTTTGTGTTCCGCGCTTTGGCAAGCTTCGCGAGGAGTTAATGTTTGAGGCTCATTTTACGAAGTACTCTGTTCATCCAGGAAGTACAAAGATGTACGCGGATATGAAGAAATCCTTTTGGTGGCCTGGGATGAAGCGGGATGTAGCTGAGTACGTAAGCCGATGTCAGACATGTGCCTTGGTGAAGGCGGAGTGCCAAAGGCCCGGTGGGTTCTTGAAGCCTCTTCCCATCCCCGAATGGAAGTTCGATGACATCTCTATGGATTTTGTGCATGGTTTGCCTCGGTCGCGGCAAGGTAACGATGCGATTTGGGTGATAGTGGATCGCCTGACCAAGGTAGCTCACTTCATTCCGAATCAGAAGGGCGATGGCGTGGAGAAGCTCATGGAGCTTTATGTTTGAAACATTGTGCGGTTGCACGGGATTCCGAAGAGCAGCGTTAGTGATCGCGATGGGCGTTTCACTTCGAAGGACTGGAGGTTAGTATAGAAAAGTTTAGGCACAAAGCTCAAGTTTAGTACCGCGTTCCATCCGCAAACCGATGGTCAGATGAAGCGATCGAACCGTACGATGGAGGACATGTTGAGGATGTGTGCTCTCAACTTTGGCAAAGGTTGGGAAGACCACCTTTTCATGGTGGAGTTCGCCTATAATAATAGCTTCCAGGCGAGCATCAAGATGGCGCCATACGAAGCTTTGTATGGAAGGAAGTGTCGAACGCCGATGTCTTGGGCAGAGGTGGGAGACACTAAGCTTTTGGGAAAGCAAGTGGTGGAAGATGCTTGCGAGATTGTGCGGACGATTCAGGAGCGCATGAAGGTTGCTCAGGATCGACAAGCGAAGTATTTTAATGCGCGCCATAGAAATGTGGAGTTTGCAGTGGGCGACATGGTCTACTTGAAGATCAAGCCGTTCAAGGGTGTTTCGCGGGTGCGGCGACTCAAGAAGTTGAGTCCGAGGTATTTGGGCCCGTTCGAGGTTACGGAATGTATAGGCGAAGCAGCCTATCGTTTGGCATTGTCCGCAGAGCTGAGTGGATTACATGATGTTTTCCATGTCTCTGTGCTGAGGAAAGCTTTGGTGGAGCTGAGCGTCGTGGTCGAAGCGGCGGTGGTGCTGGTGATGGAGGATTTGGGGGCGAGGGTTCGCCCGGTTTGCGTGGAGGATTCGGAAGTCTGGCAGTTGCGTAACAAGGAAGTCAAGCTTGTAAAGGTGCGATGGGACAACTGCGGGCGAGACGAATTCTCTTGGGAGCGTGAGCAAGCGATGCGGGAGGATTTCCCGTAACTTTTTGCATCAGGTATGCATCGCAGTTTTCTGTTTCAGTTTTGAAATTTTGAGGACGAAATTCTTTTAAGGAGGGTGGAGTTGTAACACCCCAGTTTTGCGGAGCTGAGAGTTAACGTCGAGAGGGCGAATTTTTCTTGACGCACGATCGTGCGTTTTCTTAATGCACGATCGATCGACCGTGCGTGCTCTCCGACGGGCAAAAATGGTGTCTTTGTCGTTAGTCGTGCGATTTAACGCACGGTCGTGCGTTCGACCGTGCGTTCGGTAACAGGTCCGTAAAACAGCAATTTCTGGGCGTCCGATTGGATTAGATCTTGATCGGACGACCCAAATGTTTCGCTGGGGGGGACTTAGGGCGTGGATGAGGGGTTATTCCCTCATTCTTTCAAGTCCTTTCTCTCTCTTAGGTTGGAGAAAGGAGAAGGGGGCAAGGAGGAAGAAGAAGTAGAATCTGCCATTGTTGGAGCTTCGGAGCTCCATTCGCCGATCCGAGACCGGCAGCGCGTAGAGGACGTCGAGACGCTTCTTCTTCTCCTTTTATTTTCAAGTTTCCATGGCTAGGAGGAGATCTCAAAAGGTAACGACATTTCTCCTCCCGGTTTTTAGGATGCGTGTATGGCATCCCTTATTTTTCTGCATTTTTGGCACCGGATCCGTCGAGTGAGAGGGATCCGGGTCGCCTTGGTTCAAAAGGAACCATCGGGTTGATTGAGTCCGTCCCCGACATGATTTGCACTAGAGATCCGCTCCGTTAGCGGATTAGGCATTGTGGGTGAAGCCGGATTTGCGACCGTTGGTCCGATTCGGTGATGTTGATTGACGCGCATATTAGGGGTTTTGTTAGAAATCCGATTACGGCGAACTCGTTGTTGCGGTGCCCTTCTAGTTTCGTGTGGTAACGAATGTTGGGTTATGGGCGGGGAAATAATGTGCGGATTATGGGACTTGTGATGCCTAGGGTTGTGCGAAGGCGCGATTGGTCTTTGTGGTCGGCTGGCTATCCCGCGAAGACTGAGATTCACGCGTGAAGAGTGTCCCGGCAAGATTAGTCCCTTCGGTGTTGACTGACGAGAATGTCTGTAAGACCCCCCCTTCAAAATCGACGGTCCGACTGGGGGATCTTATCGCACACCACCCTTTTTGCACGACGCCGAAGCGATCACGAATGGTGAAGGTACTAGCTTCTTCAACCCCCTTCCTTGAACACTCCAAGGTCATGCATTGGGGTGGTGTTAAGCGAAAGTCACTACACATCAACAGAGTAGGGAAACAGTATTCTAGCGGAAGACATCATCAAAGAGTGCACTTTATAGCACTTAGCGGAAGACATCACCAAAGAGTGCTCTTTATAGCACTTAGCGGAAGACATCATCAAAGAGTGCTCTTTATAGCACTTAGCGGAAGACGTGGTATTGTAGCGGAAGATTAACTATCACAGAAACCTTAAACTCAAGACATGTATGAATAATTTCCATACCTCTGCCGCATTAAATCATGTCCATCAAGGATTCATTGCCAATATATAGATGTCGTGAGGTGGGGCACAACAAAAGGGATGTGGCTTAACAACTTGTACCTGACGTAGCCCACTCTGTGGCTTCATCCACACACAGATGTTGTCACTCATCCGCACCTGTCACCTGTGTCAAAGACAAGTTATTAGAACCACGAACAGAATCCAACCCTTACTAACAAACAGACATAATATAATAGTTATAAGGGAGGGGACATATGGACTCTTATTGGGCCGAGGCAGTCTTCCCACGACTACCGCCTACGTACTCCGTATCATCCTGCATACGGTCTCAGACCCACATAGTTCTATAAGTTTTGCACGGGTTGCCCTCCCAGACCGTCCGTCGTGCGGGTTGCCTTAGAGTAAAACTCATCGGCCATCCGACATTCTCCCAAGGCACATTTAGTTCCCGTAGAAACAATTTCTCAAGGCAACCTTTCATTCCCGTAGGAATTACTTATTCGAAGGCAACATTTCATTCCCATAGGAATTACTTTCTCGAAGGTAACATTTCATTCCCGTAGGAATTACTCTCTCGAAGGCGACATTTCATTCCTGTAGGAACTACTTTCTCGAAGGCAATATTTTATTCCCGTAGGAATTACTTTTCGAAGGCAACATTTCATTCCCGTAGGAATTATTTTTCGAAGGCACAATATATTTCCCGTAGGAATAATTTCTCAAGGCAACCTTTCATTCTCGTAGGAATTAGTTTCTCGAAGGCACAATATATTCCCGTAGGAATAATTATTACCGTCAATACAAGAATAAACTTCAAAACATTGATTCGACCGCGCTGCTCTACAAGCGACGGTCAGTTCGGCACTATTTAGAGTTGACTCTGAAGGTATGCCACGTCTTCACGTCAACTCTAAAATTATAAGCAATAAAGAAGGAAAAGCCAAAACATCGATCTGTCCGCTCTGCTCTACAAGCGGAGGCCAGTTCGGCACTATTTAGAGTTGACTCTGAAGGTATGTCGCGTCTTCACGTCAACTCTAAATTTATAGGCAATAAAGAAGGAAAAGCCAAAACATCGATCTGTCCGCTCTGCTCTACAAGCGGCGGCCAGTTCGGCACTATTTAGAGTTGACTCTGAAGGTATGTCGCGTCATTACGTCAACTCTAAATTTATAGGCAATAAAGAAGGAAAAGCCAAAACATCAATCTGTCCGCTCTGCTCTACAAGCGACGGCCAGTTCGGCACTATTTAGAGTTGACTCTAAAGGTATGTCACGTCTTCACGTCAACTCTAAATTTATAAGCAATAAAGAAGAAAAGGCCAAAACATCGATCTGTCCGATCTGCTCTACAAGCGGCGGCCAGTTCGGCACTATTTAGAGTTGACTCTGAAGGTACGTCGCGTCTTCACGCCAACTCTAAATTTATAGGCAATAAAGGAGGAAAAGCCAAAACATCGATCTGTCCGCTCTGCTCTACAAGCGGCGGCCAGTTCGGCATTATTTAGAGTTGACTCTGAAGGTATGCCACGTCTTCACGTCAACTCTAAATTTATAGGCAATAAAGAAGGAAAAGCCAAAACATCGATCTGTCCGCTCTGCTCTACAAGCGGCGGCCAGTTCGGCACTATTTAGAGTTGACTCTGAAGGTACGCCGTGTCTTCACGTCAACTCTAAATTTATAGGCAATAAAGGAGGAAAAGCCAAAACATCGATCTGTCCGCTCTGCTCTACAAGCGGCGGCCAGTTCGGCATTATTTAGAGTTGACTCTGAAGTTATGCCACGTCTTCACGTCAACTCTAAATTTATTGGCAATAAAGAAGGAAAAAGCCAAAACATCGACCTGTCCGCTCAGCTCTACAAACGGCGGCCAGATCGGCACTAAAATATAATAAAGGTGCGACATAAGCAGTAATAAAGGCCGGAAGCAGGGGGTCATAATATCAAGCAGTAAAATAGGCCAAAGCAAAGGCCATAATATCAAGCAGTAAAATAGGCCGAAGCAGAGGCCATAATATCAAGCAGTAAAATAGGCCGAAAGCAGAGGCCATAATATCAGGAGTATAATAGGCCGAAAGCAGAGGCCATAATATCAGGACCAGTGCGAGACTGGATTACTCGAAGTACTAACTGAAAGCAGTAAATGCAGGACCAGTGCGGGACTGGAGGAAATAAACAAATAAACAGGTTAGTAGTCCAATCACTCCATAATCAGGAGGCTTCAATGTCGACTCCGTTCTTAGGAGGAAGTTCCGTTCAATCCCCGTTCATAGGGGTCTTCTCCGTCCCAAGCAGAAGAGTTATGTTCCATCTCCGTTCATAGGAGGAAAGTTCTGTTCTGAATTCTGCCTCTTTATTATAGTTTGGGCATGAGTTTTATTTGCTTCCTTTTAAACACGGCTTTAGGTGAATATGTTATCACAAGCTCCTTAGCTTCTCCCTAAAAGATAGTTTCTGGTGTCCAGGAATTACTTTAAACGCAGCTCGGTGAATCATAAGGCCCCACGCCGCTTTGAGCCTAAGTTATTATTCTATTTTAAAATCATTAAAATAGTAAACCATCCCGAAAATCATCCAACTTTTATCCTAGGCTGATAACCTCCTTAAAGAGTTATCATAAATTTTGCGAGGCTTTTTGAGGTATAAACGGTATTTGCTAATTTATTTAGGCTCTCAAAATCGCCAAATAAATTCCCAAATATAGCAAGATTACTTAAAAAAATCCCTAAACTTTTTCATAGGCTGCAATCCAGCCTTCACACTTTCCATAAATTTTGGAGACATTTCGGAAGAGTGGCTATTTCCTAAATAATTAAAACAAAGGTTTTTCCACTCTAAAAACATTAAATCTCTCTCTAAAACTCTTAAATAATTATAGTAAGTGTGGAACAATAATAGAAAGGTCCCATAATTTTCTCAGAATTTTCTATCACTGTTGCGGCCCTCTGGAAATTCAAAAACCCAAAATATCATATTATTTTAATTATTAAAAATACTAAACCTCCTCTAAAAATTATGAAATTTTTTCAGCAATTCCCCCTTGCCAAGATGAGCAACTTTCATGTTCAAAGTTTTTGCATTTGGGCTCTTTATAAGACCCAGAAAAATCAAAGGTTATAAAATATCATAATATAATTTTATCAAAAAAAAATTATCAAAAATTTTGACAGGAACTGTTACTGTACGCATCGCCGCCCCTTGCGGGCCTCCTCCGCCGCCGGCCGGCCAGGGCTCCGCCCCCGGCCGACTCCTAGGGGGCGGGCGCTCCCTCCGGCAGTGGTCCGGTGGCCTGTCGCCGCCGACCACCGCCGGAACTGTTCAACTTCTAATTTCGGACGGAGGAGAGGGGGAGGCGGGGGAGGCGGCGGCGGCGCTCCGGTCGCCGGATTTCTCATGCGATGCGTCCAGCAGTTAGGGAGGGAGGAGAGGAGTAGGTCCCATCATGTTTGGGGCCCTCCGGGAGTCCTCCGGCGAAGCCGCCATGGGAGGGTGGTGGAGGTGGCGGTGGAGCTTGGATCTTCTTCTCCGGCTCCGGCGAGATCTTCAAACCAGCAGGGCTGGTTTCGTTTATGAAGGGGGGGGGGGGGGGGGGAGCTCCTGGAGGTGGTTGTGTGGTCTTGAAGCATGGGTTGGGGCTTGTTTTATAGCCCACCCGAGCCCCTCCCCTCCTTCCCTTCTCTCTCTCTCTCTCTCTCTTACCCGAGTAAACTCCAGGCCACCATGGTTTGGTGGAGGGTGGTTGATGGAAGCACCTGATTGGGTGTTTGTACCTCTTGAGTTAGTGGCATGGGTTAGGCTCCCAAAATATCCAAGGCCACTACCTTGGTTTTAGGCCAAATGGAGATTAGTGATGGTTTAGGCTAAGCTTGAGCTAGCCTTACATCAAACCACCAGCTGCCTAAGGATTAGGCTCCTTGGAAATCAGATGGGGAGGATTGGGTTAGGCTAGGCTTGGGAGAGGGAGAGAGGTTTGGGATTTTAGCCTTGGATTTCCAAGCCAAAAAAATATCTTATCCCACCACTTGGATGCCTTGGGGTTGCTATTAGCCAACCAAATGATAGCATGCATGGAGATTTTAGTGGAGTTGATGGGTGGGAAGAGTTTCAAAATCCAAAATAAATTCACCTCTTATAAGAGGGTTGACCAAGTCAACCCCAAGAGGGTCCCCCGTGTGGGTCAAAATCATTATGGGTCCGAGTCGTCGAGTGTCGAGTCAACGTTTGATGTGACGAGGTTGAGATCTGGTGTTCCCGTATCTCGAGATTTAGTATAATTTTACGAGCGTTTATTTTTATTTACTCGACCAAACGACGTCATAATCGAGTGAAACAAATTTTGTTGCATTCATAGCGTTCATACGAGTCCAACGTAACTGACAGAATTCAATTCGGAGCACACTAGCTTAACCTTTGAAAATGACGTTGTTGCGGCGCTCGATATTACTCAAAATAGTAGTTTTCTCCAAACGACCTCGGATTGGAACGAAACGAATTCTGTTGCACTCGTATCGGCCATACGAGTCTAACGCAACTGACGGAATTCAATTCGGAGTTCGTTTGCTCAATATTCTAAAATGGCGTTGTTGCGACGCTCGATATTACTCAAAATAGTCATTTTCTCGAACGACCTCAGATCGGAACGAAATGAATTCCATTGCACTCGTATTGACCATACGAGTCTAACGTAACTGATGGAAGTCGATTCGGAGCACGTACGCTCCATATTCTAAAATTGCATCGTCGTGACGCGCTACGATACTCAAAATAGTCATATTCTACATATGAACTCGGATTGAAATGAAATGAGCTCCGTTGCACTCGTATCAACTATACGAGTCTAACGCAACTGACGGAAGTCAATTCGGAGCACGTATGCTCCATATTCTAAAATCGCGTCGTCGTGGCGCGCTACGATACTCAAAATAGTCATATTCTACATATGACCTCGGAATGAAACGAAACGAGTTCCATTGCACTCGTATCAACTATACGAGTCTAACGCAACTGGCGGAAGTCGATTCGGATCACGTATGCTCAATAAATAATTTTGACGTTGCGGCGAAGCACAATGCTACCCAAAACAGTTATTTCTCCAAATGACCACCATTAGGTGGTGAAGGTCGAGTCGTGGTTGTCCTATGACCCAGCCTAAGCTCTTCTAAGGGTTCAACCGAGCCGGCTAGACCCCTTTTTAAAATTGGGATGTTACAATGTCTGTGCTACGGATGAGTCCGGTAACGGTCGCCAGGCGAGGCAGTCGGTGGACGTTGTCCCGAGTGTAAGTCCAGGACCTTGGGGCGTTTTGCTTAAGCCAGAATTCTTAGCATCAGTTTTATGTGCGGTTGGCGGCCCGAGCATGTGAGCTGTTAGACAAGCCCGTTGGCATGGTGAGCCAGGCGAGGTGGGTCTCAGCGAGAGCTCTTGGCCTTGGGCTACGATGCCCTTGTGGGGAAATAATGAGTACCCTTGTGTTTGTGATGTGATGATGATGTATGATGACGCGTTAGATTCATACGCTTTAGGGTGCCTTGGGTGAAACCCGGGTTTGCATTCATTTTGCATTGGTAGGCCCCTTTTTATTATCTGCTCAACATAGAAACGTGGATGATGTTTGTGACACTCATGCCTGTATTTATGTTGCTTTTCTTTATGTACATTTGCATACGAAGTGCTGACTTGCAGGGTGAAGTAGTTCCCCGGGGTCCGCTAGGACGGCCGGGAGGAGGGATGTTGTTACACCGTTTGTGGTCAGTCATAGCTGACCCTCGTTTACCGCTCTTTGTGATTTGGTTGCAGAGCAAGAATCGCAGGCGGACCCAGTGCGCCGGCCAAAAAGACCTAAAGCCTCATGAAGTGCTTAGTTTGTTTTCCTGCATTACTTTCTTTATATTATGTTGTAACCGGCTTGCATGCCGAGGTAGTTTAGGGAAAAACTATCTTTCCCCTTTTGTTGGGATGTCTTTTTAGTATTGAATGTTTGGTGATTTGGACTTTGGTTTTGTAAGGCCTTAAGGCCAGCTGGACTCCTATGTATTGTGGACAATCTCTGTGGTTTTAGTTTGTTTCTGCTGTGTTGTCTGAGTTTTGAGATTGGGTAGTTAATATCATCTTCTAATACTAAAGCTGTGGCGGTTATATGCTGTGAGGTCCCGGCCGGACCCATATTATATGGTCATTACAGGGGAGGTGTTACAAGAGGAAACGACAAGTTGAATGTGATGACTAGGGAAGAAGCGCAGAATTCCACCCAAGTTATTTCAGGTTAGACCTTAATTTAACTCTTAGTTTTTGTCCTTAGTCTTGTTTTCCGTTCGGCTAGTTATTTATTCGATTTTATAGGAGATTTTAAGGTAAAGAACCGTTGGGCGCGCGTTCTCTTTGATTCTGGTGTTACCCCACTCGTTCGTGGCTAGGACTTTTGTAGAGCATCATCGTTTGATCCTCGATCAGATTGGCGATGCGTTTCACGTTAAGTTTCCTTTTGGCGACTCTGTGGTGTCGGACCAGGGTATCCAGAATTGTCTTATCCTCCTAGGTGACTTCATAGCTTTTGCTGATTTAAAGGTGCTAGACCTAGAATATTTCGACGTGATTTTGGGCATGGACTGGTTGTTCAGATATGATGTGGTTATCCAATGCAAGGTTAAACGTTTGGACTTCAAGATGGACAACGGTCAACCCATGAGTGTGTATGGCTTTCCGCGCCAGGATTCCCCGATTATTTCTGCGGTATGTGCTCGGAAACTTTTAGATTCTGGTTATTTTGCTTACTTTATTTCTGTGTTAGTAACTGTTAGTGGTTTGTCGTGTATCGAGGATGTTCCTGTGGTGCGAGAGTTTCCTGATGTTTTTCCGGTTAGTCTTTCTGGTCTTCCTCCTGACAGAGATGTGGAGTTTGTCATTGATCTTGAGCCCGATACTCGTCCTATTTCTAAGGCACCGTACCGTATGGCCCCGCGTGAGCTGGAAGAGTTGCGTACTCAGTTAGATGAATTATTGCAGTGTGGATTCATTAGGCCGAGTTCTTCGCCCTGGGGTGCTCCAGTGTTGTTTGTGAAAAAGAAAGATGGTTCTATGAGGTTGTGCATAGATTATAGGGAATTGAATAAGGTAACCATCAAGAACAGGTATCCGTTGTCGCGAATAGATGATTTATTTGATCAATTGCGTGGTAGTTCGGTGTTTTCAAAGATTGATCTTCGTTCAGGTTACCATCAGCTGAGGATCCATGAATCGGACATCCCTCGGACTGCCTTTCGTTTCCGTTATGGTCATTTTGAGTTTCTGGTGATGTCATTTGGTTTGACAAATGCACCCTCTGCATTTATGGATATGATGAATCGGGTGTTCAAAGACTTCTTAGACCATTTCGTAGTAGTTTTCATCGATGATGTGTTATTGTATTCAAGAAGTGGTGAGGAGCATGCTACGCATTTGCGCTTAGTATTATCTACTCTAAGAGAGCACAAGTTGTATGCGAAATTGAATAAGTGTGAATTCTGGCTTTCGCAAGTGTCTTTCCTGGGTCATGTGGTCAGCAAGGATGGAATTTATGTAGACCCAGCAAAGATTTCTGCCGTTTTGGATTGGAAGACGCCTACAACGCCTAAGGAGATTAGGAGTTTCTTAGGGTTGGCAGGTTATTATAGAAGATTTGTGCAAGGATTTTCGGTGCTGTCGGCACCTCTGACTAAGCTTACCCAGAAGAATGCAGCTTTCGTTTGGAGCAATAAGTGCGAGGAAGCCTTCCAGGAATTAAAAAGGAAGTTGTGCACCGCTCCTATTTTGGCTTTACCGACCGAAGGAGTAGAGTATGTCGTTTATGTGGACGCATCTCACATTGGTCTTGGTTGTGTTTTGATGCAAGAAGGAAAGGTGGTCGCGTATGGATTGAGGCAACTGAAAGTGCATGAAAAGAATTACCCTACGCATGACTTAGAGTTTGCGGCAGTGATTTATGCCTTAAAGCTTTGGATACATCTTCTTTATGGAGTGTCATGCAAGATTTGTACGGATCACGAGAGTTTGAAGTATGTATTTACCCAGAAAGAACTGAATTTGCGTCAGCACAGATGGTTGGAATATGTTGTGGATTATGAAGTTGATATCCTATATCATCCGGGTAAGGCTAATGTGGTGGCCGATGCCCTGAGTAGAAAGACTGCGCATGTCTTCAATCTTTTTGTGCAATCCTTAGTGGAGGAGTTTATGCTGATGGATATCTCAGTCGGTAGTAGTACTGTGCCTTCGATTTTAGAAGCTGGAGAGACTTCTTGGATTACCCTTACAAGACTCCATCAGAAGGATGATCCTGATTTGCAGCATCTCCGGAATAGAACTGAGAAAAGGGAATTACCAGATTTTTCAATTGATGATAAAAATATCTTGAAGTTTCGGGGTAGGAATTGTATTCCCGCGATTGAGGATATTAGAACAAAGGTCTGTAGTGAAGCACATGACTCTAGTGTTTCTTATCATCCTGGTTCCACAAAGATGTATAAGGACCTGAAGCAGATTGTTTGGTGGTCAAGTATGAAGAATAATACAGCTAAGTATGTTTCGGAATGTTTTACTTGCCAGCGTGTTAAGGCAGATCATAAGAGGCCTGGAGGTAAATTAAACCCTTTGGATATTCCAAGCTGGAAGTGAGAGAGTATTTCGATGGACTTCATTACCGGTTTGCCGAGATCTCCTAGAGGACATGATTCTGTGTGGGTTATAGTTGACAGATTGACAAAGTGTGCTCAGTTTGTGCCTTTTAAGATTGGTTATTCTATGGAGAAAATAGCAGAACTTTATTTGGATGAAGTCATTAGATTGCATGGTGTGCCAGTGAGTATTGTGTCGGATCGAGATTCTAGGTATATTTCTCATTTCTGGCAGAGTTTGCAGGGAGCTTTGGGCACTGACCTTAGATACTCTACCGCTTATCACCCTCAGACAAATGGTCAGACGGAAAGAGTAAATCAGATTTTGGAAGATATGATCAGATGTTATATTTTGGATCATGGTGGAGCTTGGGATAAGCATCATGGACTGATGGAGTTTGCATATAACAACAGTTATCAGGAGAGCTTGCATATGGCCCCCTTTGAGGCTTTGTATGGGAGGCGTTGTCGAACTCCTCTGTTTTGGGCCGAGGTGGGTGAGAGTCCGCTGTTAGGTCCAGAAGCTTTGGAAGAGATGAATGTTGTTGTGACACATATCCGCGAGAAGCTTCGCATCGCTCAGGAGCGTTATGAAAAGTATGCTAATCGGAGAAGGGTTGATCTGGAGTTCGCAGTTGGGGACATGGTGTTCTTGAAAGTTTCTCCGATGTCAGGTGTTAAGAGATTTGGAAGGAACCACAAGTTGGATCCCCGGTATGTGGTACCTTTCCAGGTTGTTGAGCGCATCGGAGTGTCAGCTTATAGGCTGGAGTTGCCCGCTTCTTTCCCAAGTGTTCATGATGTATTTCATGTAAGCCAGTTGAGAAAGTGTGTGCGTAGTGATCGTCATATCCTTGACTCGGTGCCCCAGTTGCAACCTAATTTGTCTTATGTTGAAGAGCATGTCCATATTCTAGAGAATCAGGACCGAGTGTTGCGGAAGAAGACGATTCCTATGGTCAAAGTTCTTTGGCGAAACCAAGACGTAGAGAGCACGACTTGGGAACTGGAATATGTTATGAGGACATCTCATCGTCATTTTTTCTCCTAGCCCTCTTTGGTGAGTGTTTTCATTAGTGAATTTTTAGTTACTCGCTTCTGCTAGTTGTTTTTGATTTATTTGTTAGAGTTTCGGGACAAAATTTTTTTTTAGGGGGAGTGGCTGTAACGCCCCTGAATTTTTGGCTATTAATTTAATAATATTGAGGACGTCATTATGACGTAGGGCGTTACGTTAGCGCGGAGTTGACAGAGCGCCGTCGTTTGTGCGTTTTTGTATCCTTTGGGTCGTGACGACCGAATTTTGAAACGACCCGGAATTAGAAAATTTTACGTTATGAAATTAGATTATTTAATTTAGAAATAAATTGTTAAAGTTTCGTAGCGTTCCGAGCATATTTGAAGTCGTTTATCCATCGTCGTAAAACTTCGGAAATTTATATCTCGAAAACGGTACGTCGGATTTTGATTCCGACTTCGCCGTTGGACTCGTAGCGCCGTCGTTCACCTTTTGTGTGAATTTCGTCGATTTCGGCATTCGTTTATTTTTTATTATAATGTTATATTATTATTATTATTATTATTATTATTATTATTATTATTATTATTATTATATATATGTGTATATTCGATTATATATATATGCATATTCGTTTATATAATATACATTCGGTAGACTTGGGCTTTAAAACCGGGCCTGGGGGGTCGGCCCAGACCCGGCCTGGCAAAAGCCTGGGTAGGCCCGGTGGCGGGCTAATCCCGCCCCGGGCCAGGCCGGGCTACGGGGCCCTGCAAGGGCCCCGATTTTTGGGCAAAGCCCAGCCTGAAAACCGGCCCGGGCCAGGCCGGGCAAAGCCCGGTTTACAGGCCCGGGCCGGAATTGGGCCGGGCTTTGCCCAGTTCCATTAATAAACCAACGGCTATAGAGTCGTTGGGTGTGCACCCAACGGCTCTATAGCCGTTGGGGGCTGCCGCCTGCAACATTAATTGCTGCTGCAGGCGGCAGCAATTATTAAAGTGGCTGCTGCCACTTTATCAAAGTGGCAGCAGCCACTTTATTTTAATTTTTTTAAAAAAAAATTTAAATAAATTTTTTATTTATACCCCCCCCCCCCCCTCTCCTCTCTCTCTCTTACTCTCTCTCTCTCTCTCTCACTCTCTCTCTCTCTCACTCTCTCTCTCTCTCTCAAAGTCTCTTACTCTCTCACTCTCTCTCATTCGATGTCGTCGAGCATGGCGTCGTCTTCATCGACGATGGCGCACGAAATTGTTGAGCACAAACACAAGGCTCCAGTGTGGGAGCACTTCGAGAAAGTCAAAGTCGGCAACGAACACAGGGCAAAGTGCAAACTTTGCGGGAAACTGCTCACACTCAGTGAGAACTCAACACTCGCACGACACATTAAGTCGTGCATGGCGAAGCAAGCTCCCGAGTCCAGTCAGGCGCAATTATCGGGATCCGGACAAATATGGACATACGATCAAGCTCGGCAGCGGGAGCTGCAGGTGAAGAACGTCATCAGACGTGGGTTGCCGTTCAACCACTATGATAATGCGGAGGAGACAGAGTACATACATCAAGGGCTTCAACCCAAATATCAGCAAGTAAGTCGATCCACCATTAAACGCGACGCACTTAAATATTATTTATAAGCGAAACAATCTTTAATAAATTATTTTGAAAATTTTGAGGGTCGAGTGAGTTTAACGAGCGACGTTTGGACAAGTAGTATAAAATTAGGATTATCATATATGTGTATCACTTGTCACTGGGTCGATCCCGTTTCCTGGGATCTAAATAAGCGCATAATATGTTTTGAAAGTTTTGAAGTCCCGCACACCGGTCAAGCGATTTATCAAATTATTTGAAAATGTGTGCGGGAATTTAAAATTAAAGAAAAATTATGAGTATTTCTTTCGATAACGCCACAAATAATACCACCGCAATTGATTGGTTAAAACGCGATTTAAGACCTATGTTAAACGGTGCATTTTTTCATACTCATTGTGTATGTCACGTTTTAAATTTAGTCGTACATGATAGTTTAGCTTATATGAAACCATGTGGGATGGCAAGAATTAATAGAATTAATGGAAAAAAAATTAAAATATTATGAAGAAATGCCAGCGATGTTTTCATGCGCCGCCGCTTTGAATCCTCTATTCGGCGTAGAAGGCGTTGAAAATTTAATAGAAGAAATAAATAATAATTTAGGCGAAAATATTAGTTACTCAAATTTGGATAACAATAGTATTTTAAATTTTAACACTATTTTTACTGAATGTTATAATTATTACGATAATTTGTACGGATCGCGGCCCCGAGAGGATGTGTCGCAACCAAAAACACGCGATAATTTTAAAAATAAAATGTTAGAACTAGCATCTAGGAAAAAAGCACGCACAAATTGTAGTAGTTTAAATGAATTAGGTTTGTATACGAAGACACAATTTCGTGATTTTATGAGTACGGACGAAATAGAAAATTTTGATCTTTTAAAATGGTGGAAAGGTAAAGTAAATACCTATCCTATTATGGCCTATATGACCCAAGATTTACTAACGATCCAAGCTAGCACAGTAGCTTCGGAGTCTGCTTTTTCTCTTAGTGGCAGGGTGTTGAACGAGCGGAGAAGTCGTCTAAGCGAAGAATCGCTCGAAATCTGCATATGCTACAAGGATCACTTGGATGCAATGAGGAGGAAGCAGCATACTTCAAATTTGGAGGATAGCTCGTCCGAAATGGAAGACGAGATGGACGCAATCAATCTAAATTAGTTAAAAGCACCGTTTAAAGCTCAAAGCCTCAAAGGTGGCGAGCCGGGTTTTGAAAAACAGACGAAATATGTAATCTTTATTTTTTTTAATAATTGTATTTGCAAAGTTAGTTTATGCGGATAATTATTATTTTTTATTTTAGAATTTAAATTTTCAAATACACATATGTATAATTCTGTGTAATTCGTTTTCGTTCAACATTAATAAAATTTTTTTTTCTTATAATACTCGTGTCTTTCTTTTAATTTATATTTTATAGTTTACATTTGTTTAATGAAAAATTAAAATAAAAAATATAAATAAAAAAACAAAATTATAAAAAATAAAAAAAAACGGGTCGGGCCCTAGGCCCGGCCCGGCCCTGGGGGCCTAGGCAGGCCCCCTTCCATGGGTGAAAGCCCGGCCCGGCCCGGCCTGGTTGCAACAAAGGCCCGGCCCGGGCCCGGCTCCAAAAAGCCCGGGCCCGGTAGGCCCGGTTCAAGCCCGGGCCCGGGGGGCTTTTTGGTCAGGACTAACATTCGGTTATATATATATGCCTATTCGTTTATATCATATATATATCCGGTTATATATATTTGCCTATTCGTTTATATGAATTCGTGGATATGAATTCGGGAGCTTTAGACGAACCAGCTGTATTCGGCTATATGTATTAGTGGAAAGCCAATTTCAATTATACTAAGTGTTTTTTGTTTTTTCCCAGTTATTATTATTATTATTATTATTATTATTTTTATTTTTATTTTTATCTTTATTATAATTATAACTTCTATATAAATAACCTCTTCTTCCCGTGAAACCTAGAACCTTATTTTCTATTATCCGGCCATTTGCGAACTAGTGAGAGACGTGTCCGTCCGTGAAACTTTCGATCGCCGCCACCGGAGCTCCGGAGCACGAAATCGTCGTCGGAGCATAGATCTGGAAAGCTCTCGCCGAGATCTTCGCGTGTGTGGTAAATATTTTCAATTTCGTGGATTTTTGAGGTTGGAGCCGGTAGCCCTAATCTCCCTTTTCGTTCCAAAAGTTTCAGAGATTCTTCCTCGAGGTCTTCTATCGGTAGATTTGCGGCGTGGAGCGCCTTGGAGACCGTTTTCTTCGAAAGATTTGAGGCAAGTGGTGGATTCTTTCCCCTTGCCACGTTATTGTATCTTCCTTACATGTTATCGCATTTTCTTTAACCTTCTTTTACTTCTATCTGATTTAGACAAGGATTGTAAATCGTCTTTCTATTAAAAGTCATTTGTATCTCAAACGTTTAGCAAGTAACTTATCAAATTCATCAAAGTAACCGTAAATTCGTCAAAATACCCTTAAGCAGATTCGTCGTTTTCGTTATAATCAATTCGTCGATATCATTTCGATGAATTCGTCGATAGGTTAAGGCTTTCGGCGACTTCGTCTTATGCCTTAGATAGTGATCTTCGCTGATAGTCTTGGTAATTCGTCGATAGTATTTCGACGAATTCGTCGTTATTCTTGGATTCGTCGAATGCATTTCGACGAATTCAGCGTAAGGTTGAGTTTCTCTTGAAATTGTTTTCTGGGTTTTCTGTAGTGTCTGTTTTGGTCAGGATTTTGTGAATCTATATTCCCATTTGGTTGTTTTGGACTGGGTGTGGACGAAATGGACACTACCAGTGCCGAGTTGTTTTTCCGTGGACGTGTAGATTGTTGGTTTGTGGACTGTAAACCACAGCCGCAGTGCTTTTGTTCTTCGGTGTTTTGGTCTGATGGTTGGTTGGAAAGAATGCCTCCGCCTCAGTGCTGTCTTTGGCTGGGATGGTGATTCACTTCATGGGCAACTCGACAGTTTTCCTTTTGGATATTGTTGTAATGCAGCTTTGACCGCACTTTGCTCCAGTTTTTCCCTTACTTGTTGGATTTATTGATTTGCTGACGTTCACAACTGTTCCTGGTGGGTTGGTAACCCTCCTTTGTTGAGTTTTCTTTTACTCTTTGATTTTGATGCCTTTGTGCTGAGGCATTCTTTTCTTTTGAATGCCTCAGGTTCGGACCAGTAGCAGGTTGAGCTGACCGAGTTCAGTTTTCCGACAGATTTGCAGTGGTTGATTTCTTTACTCCTTTTTTGGAGAGGTGGACTGTGACTTCTTTTGAGAACTTGATAGGGTTATGGGTTCGTGTCAGTTTGTTGGCGCCCATAGCCTGAGACCTTCTATGTTAGACTTATCTTGCTATTTTTTTTATGCTACTATCGTTGTTTGCTATTTATGCAATTGCTCTTTGGGAAGGTTTTATGTTATGATGCATAGTAGTTATTTTATATACAAAACTGCATAATTCTATATACATGACATCTCTTTTAAAACTGTCATCCTTCTATTTTGAAACTCGTAAAAGAACTCTTTTTTCTTATACTAAATATAGAAATTTCATATCATTAGAATGTTGGTTAGTTCATCATGCTCATATAAGGTGAATTGAAGTAAATTATGTATTTTCCGCTGCGTAAACATATACATTCTTATTTATGGACTAGTTGATCCATTAAACCGAGGGACACGGTAATTGAAAACCTTAAACATAAATTACGTTTTAAAATATAAAGTTCATGACTTTCAAAAGAAAAGTGTGAAGTTAGAGCTGCCTGAGCGTCTGCAGTTGTCCCCTGCACGACGTGGCATCACGACGCGTATTTTCTCTTACTCTGACGTCTTATTTAATACGGAGAAAATGTGGGTTGTGACAGTGGTCCTGCGGCCTAGCGTCGCTGGCCACCGTCGGATTTTTAAAGGAGGAGGAGGGGCGGTGGCGCGACCTGCATGGGCCATGCAGTCTGATGCTGCTCCACCTCTCCCTCTCGGAGAGACTCCCACCACCCCTGGCCGGGTCACCGGGGATGGGGCTGGCCTCCGGTGGTGGTCTGGTGGCCAGACGCCGTCGGCCGCCACCGGCTCTTTCCGCGGAGGCAGTACATAGAAACGGGGGGCTTGTGGGTTCCGCCTCCCCTCGTCGGAGCAGAGGTCTCCGGGTGGGGACCTGCTCCCCAAGTGCCACCACTGGCGATGGGGTGAGGTTCACACGGGCGAGCCACCACCCGGTCCTGGACATGGCTCGGGTGGCGCTGGCGTGCTCCAGCGACGGGGGGGGGGGGGGGGGGGGACGGCATGCCCCCGGAGAGTAGGAATGGGGAGGGGAGGGCATCCACCTGTAGAGGAGGGGCTCGGGAGGTGGAGGGTCGTCCGGCCATTGGGTTGGCGACGGTGGGAGCTTGGGAATGGCTTTCCGGCGGGCTCGGGGCTCGGGCAGGGGGAGGAGGTGGCTGGGGGGTTTGTTCAGAAAGGGAAGGGGTTGGGGTCGCTTTATAGGGAGTGAGGGGGTCCTCCCTCCCTTTCTCCCGATGTGGGACTAAAGGGAGGGAGGGTGGGGGAGATATTTTCTCCCCCCCCCCTCCCCCCTCCACTACCCTAAGGTGGGCTGCCCACCCATGAGGTAGCCCATTTTCATGGTGGGGAGGTAGGTGAGAGCTCACCCCCCCCCCCCTCCCCTTAGGAAATTTCCAAAAATGGGTCTTGTGGGGGGTGGGGGGGGTGACCAAGGTCAACCCTAGGGTGGGTCCCCTATGTGGGTCAAGGTCCAAGGGGCCCAACTATGTCGGGTGGGGGTCACCATCGGGGTATCAAATCGTTATGGGTGCGCACACACTTTTTGGTGTGACATAAAGCTCGATTTGACTATTGTTTGACTTTCTGATATCGGAATTGGTTACCACGAACTTTGTAGGTCTCGTTTTGACTTTAAGAGTCCACTGAGACTAATTGGAGTTGATTCTGAGTTCGTATGTTTAGTATTTTGAAAATTATGTCGTGGCGGCCTGCAAAACTTACAACGGACATATTTCTCGTACGACATCGGATTGGGATGCAATGAGTTCCATTGCGCTTGTATTGGTGATTCAAGTCTAACGAAACTGACAGAAGTCAATTTGGAGTGCATTTGGTTACTGCACCCCCAACGACTTGGTTGTGACGCACAACGATACTCAAAACAGTCGTTTTCTCTGAACGACCTCGGATTGGAACGGAACGAGTTCCATTACACTCGTTTTGATTACACGAGTCTAACGGAACTGATGGAAGTCAATTTGGAGTACGCTTGGTCATTGTACCCCCAACAACTTAGTTATGACGCACAACGATACTCAAAACGGTCGTTTTCTCCAAACGACCTCGGATTGGAATGGAACAAGTTACATTACACTCGTATTGATTACACGAGTCTAATGAAACTGACGGAAGTCAATTTGGAGTATGTTTGGTCATTGTACCCCCAACGACTTAGTTGTGACGCAGAGCGATACTCAAAACGGTCATTTTATCCAAAAGACCTCGGGTTGGAACGGAACGAGTTTCATTACACACGTATTGATTACACGAGTCTAACGGAACTGTCGGAAGTTAATTTGGAGTTTTCTAGCACATTATCCCCTAATCGGGTCACTTTCTACCTTTTGGGGTTACTTTTATTGGGTCCACTAGGGTCTAGTGACCCAATAAAAGTCGGGATGTTACATCCCAACGGCATAAAGCTCGTCTCAGCAGTTCGCCTAGACAAACACTACCACCAATGATAGTGTCTCGACAGTATAGAGTTCGTCTCAGCGGTTCGTCTAGTCAACCACTACCGCCAGCATTAGCGCCTACCGCCGGCGTTAGCTCTGAACTCAGATTTACTTTTCTTTCTACGATTGGAGAATTGGGTTGTTACTAAGGGACTTCTTAATGGATTAGGCATGTTATGATAGGGTCAAGGGTCAAGTTAGAGCCCTAAAGTCAAACACTAGGTTGGATAATTGGGATGCACTATTTGTAGACCAATGTGGTCTTCACCTACTTGCCAAGGTCTTATGATCTCTTTGTGCTTCCTAGGGTTTTGTCATGAACTAGTCATGACAAAACCATCCTAGGGGTCTATTGAGAACAGTGCCCAGCAATGTTCCTGATTTGAAGAAGTGTTCAGCTCAATGATAAGTACAAATTGTATCTAATGTCATATCTAGTTCATGCTTGCAGAGATAAGACAATATGTCCAGTACTTCAATAACCTGCCTAAGTATAATATCGTCAAAAAAGGTTGGACATATCGTCGACAAGTATAGGCACATCGTTGAAATGATGGGCAAAGAAAAGAAGAATGATTGTGTCTGATGTTGTCGAAAAGAATCAAGTGTATCGTCAACAACATGCAGAGCAAGGCAAAATGGTGACATCGTTGTGACATCTACACGACGATATCATAAAGTCGAGATGAAGATGAAGACTCAGAGATGTCGACGATATCGTCGACAATAAGCCTTAACATCGATAAGGCTAAGGAAGAACAGATGTCGTCGACAAGAAGCCTTGTCGTCGGAAAGGCTAAGTAAGACTGATGTCGATGACATCGTCGTAAAGAAGGCGTGACGCCGAGAAGACTAAAGGTCATATGAAGACAGGTAGTTGCTGAAGTATAGTCTGTCGACATGATATCAATTATGTAGTCGACAAGATAATGTGGTCACAGCGATATCTAGCAGACAAGGAGTTCTCGCCGATATCAGTTTGATGACTTCGTGTCGTCTTAAGCTCGAGTGCAGAAGTGATGTCCCGTATCGTCGAGATATCACTATCTGATGAAGAATTGAAGAAGAAACCAGTTCAAGACATCGACAAGCCCTGTCATCGAGATATTGTCCATATCGTCGTAACAATGGAAATATCGTTGAGACGGATTCAAAAGTAGCCGGGCGCGCTGTCAGCATATAATGTCGCCGCCTGATTGTCCAATCAGTGCACGCTCTTGAGGGATGGGCGTCTGCCAGTAAAGGACATCATATGTGACCGTTAAGCGGCTCGTCCGTCCTATAAAAGGGAACAGTGATGCCCTAGAAAAAGAAGAGAAAAAAATGGAACGAAAAAGAATCCTGCCTAGCAAGTACAAGCTGCGGTGAAGAAAGAAAGAAGGGAAGAACAAAATGATCATTCTGTGTTCTTCAAGTTGCAGTCAAGTCTCATCGACTGTTAAGAATTGTTCAAGGAAGATAGCCAGTCAACATCAGGCAGAGCAAGAAGCTTGAAGAAGATTTGCACTGTGAAGGTTCACATCAAAAGCATCTTCTTCAAGTAATGAAGCCGATCTCCATCAGGCAGAAGTTCAATATTGTGAATCAATCTTTGTAAGTCTTGTGGGCCAAAGTTATGGGATCTATTTTCAGATCTGAGTGTCAAGCTTGAGGGCTTGAGATCTGCGAGGCTTAAGGGCTAGGGCAGAAGGACTTGCGGGTCCAAATGTGTCGAGCTTGCGGGCTCGGGTGCAGTGAAGGGGCTTGCGGGCCTAGGCTGTAGGCAAGACTTGTGGGTCTGTACTGTGTAGGGCTTGAGGGCCTGAGTGTCGAGCTTGCGGGCTCGGGTGTAGTGAAGGGGCTTGAGGGCCTAGGCTACAGGGACTTGCGGGTCTGAGTTGTAGGGCTTGAGGGCCTGAGTGTCGAGCTTGCGGGCTCGGGTGCAGAGAAGGGGCTTGAGGGCCTAGGCTGCATGGACTTGAGGGTGTGAGTTGTAAGGCTTGCAGGCCGGAGATATTGGCGGAGTTTGCCGAGCCTATCACACTGCTAGGTAGGCGCAGAGGGAAAGAGGACTACTCAAGACACCCTGTCTTGAGGAACCTCTATAAGTCTTTGTGTGCTTTTTGTGTTATGCTCTACCAAATGCTAAATCTATTATCTAGAAAACAAGAACACCTAAAGAGGGAAGTAAAATAATTTGAAAAAACTTATTCACCCCCTCCCCTCTAGGTGATAAGTAGACACTCAATAACTAACAAGTGGTATCAAAGCGAGGTTGTTCAAAGAAAAGCTTAACAGCTTGAACAGATCTGCTTTTGGGTATATCAAATCTACTAATTATCATATCCTAACTCTATGGAGAAAGAAAAAGGATCTGACATCAGGAAGTTCAGATCCTTAAGTGAAAGCAGATGGAGTTCTTCTCATATCAAAGAAGAAAGAAGTATAGGGGTCAGAGCACCCCTGACTATTTCAGATAGTGAATCTGAAGATGAAGAATGCTCTGTGGTCAGAAGAAGAATAAGAGCACCCTTGACTCTCATAGACTGTGACTCTGAGGATGAGGAGGTCTATTGGTTGATGGCTCTATCAGATGAAGAAAATCATGATGAATCACATTATGATGAGGTATGCATTACTCACACACCTTTACCCACTGCTTCAATTAAGAAGACCAAGAGTGCATCAGATGATTGCTCATCTTCTGAAAATGATGAAGAAGGCTACTCATCATGCAACAATAATAAGCAGGCTGATCTAATAGATCAGTTTGGTGATCTCTTGGCTACTCTGAGAAAGAGCAAGATGTTTTTAAGAAGTAAGCTAAGGAGCTAGAATCACTCAGACCCATTAAGGCTGAGATGAGTGAGGAAATGGGTATGTCCCACAATGGGGGCACCAATTCCTGTAAGCTCAAGAAGATCATAGGCAAGCTTCACGATGAAAGAAACCAAAGGGAAGAACTCATTAGGAAACTTGAGAATGATCTTCTTAAGGAAAGAAGCTTAGTGGCTCAATTCCCTATGCCCAAAACTATATTTCCCATCATTGACACCTTCTCCTCCTATGGAAATAGGAGGGGATTGGGTTTCAATGAAGGGGCAATAGATGCTGGGAATGAAAAAAAGGGCAAAACTAATGTTGAGCCTCATACCACCTTTTAGAAGGTAGTGTTTCCCTCTAACGAATATGACCAGGACAGTGTCCATGGTCACTAGATGAATGGAAACTCCAATAGCTTGGGAAATGCTCCTAACTATGGGAGGAGAAAGGGCAGGGGATGAGTGCATTGAAGGCTCCCCATGAGGATATCTAAATGGGTCATCGTGGACCATTTGTGTTTGGTGCCTCAGCCCCCACCTTCAAGGGTAAAGGAGCAACACCTTCCCAATCTCTTCCAGATAAGAAGCAGGTTGGTAGCACCAGTATAATCAACTCTCACTTGATCATATTTGATGCCATCAACACCATGTCAGCTACCAAGCTGACATTTGTTGGTGACCAACAGATAAAGTCAAGAAGAAATAATTATACTAGAGCAGCTAGTCAGCCCTTGGCTGAGAGAGATGGGAAGAATGTTGTTGCCTTCTCTACTTAACATAAGCATTGTGATTCTCCACCCACCTCAAAAATTGTTCAGAAAAGAAGGTACAACATCCATGAATGTTTGTGTTGTGGTAAAGTGGGACACTTTACCATTGATTGTTGGCACAACCATAGTGTGCCTAGTGCAAAGGAGAGACCTCCTGGAAAGGCTGAGGTGAGTAGAAGAATTCCTTATTATGCTAACAAGAACCTAGGACGCAAGTCACCTTAGGTTCCTAAGGGATATTAAATCTGTCTTGCAGGGAAGTCCATTTAGCCAATCAAAAGCAAACAAGGCTAATGGACAATAAGTGATCCAGGCTTAACTCTGGACTAAGAAAAACCTCACCACATGCCAAGATGCACTGGTCAAGGGGGAGCTAAAAATAAAGATAAGAGAAACATCACATCAAGGGGGAGCTACTAGCTCAAGAAGATATAAAAGCTAAGGTGAAGGTAACTATATTGATGTTCAATACATAACCTCATCTTTATCATTTTGTTAAAGGTAATTTTTACTTGAGTAAGCAAAAGCTGTCACTCAAGGAGCACATATGTATGGCACTGCTAAAGCATTGCACTGATCATACAAAAGAGTGAAAAAGAACAATATCGTTTTGAACGCAAAACTATATCGTCGAAATGATGATTGGTATCGTCGGAATGATTCCTCGACATCGAATTTGTGTCACGACGATACCTAATTATCAATGGAATCTTAAACAGACCTGAGCTTAACCAATCATAATAGCTTAACTCAAGTTAATCAGGCATTTAACAAATGACACTTCGTCTTCCAACTCGAAAACTATAAATAAGGTCAGATGTCTTAAGGTTAAAACACTTTCTATATTAGCCTTAAAAAGACATCGTGCTCTCTACGCCTTCGAAGAGTGAACGAGTCGACTAAACTAGAATCCTCCCCGATCAAGTAAGAAATGGCGCCAAAGATGGAAGGATTTATCTATGAAGGAAGCGAAGTAGTGAGGGGTGGTTTCTCAGAAGGGCCAGAAGAGATTCAGAGCGCCATTAAACTATTAGACACCATTGGCCTGGAGTTCGCTCTCTCAGAGTCAACAGTAATATTAAAAAGAGAAGTGCTGGAGTTCTACTCGAATGCCAAGGGTAGCTCAAAAGGTACATCTGTGAACAGCTTGATTAATGGGACAAAGGTCAAGGTGAATCCCAAGAGGTTGGCCAGGGTTCTTCAGCTGCCGACCTTTGCCAAGGGGGAGGAAGATGAAAAGGTCACCCAGGAAGACCTTAACAGGGCTCTGGAATGGTGCGGTCACTCCAGCAAGACCTATGGGTCTCTGGAAAGAAAGAATTTCAATCAACAAGGGAAACTCATGGGTGACATTGTAGGAAAAGCCCTCCTCTGCAAGGCAGGGTCGCATGACAGGATATCCAAGACCATGTTCGAGATAATGGCAAGGATAATCCTAAGTAAGAAGACCAACTTGGGTCAGATTATTTTCAAGAGGATTCAAGACAGCTTTCAAGTTCCAAATTTGGGAAGAATACTATCATTGTATCTACTGCTATCCTACCCTGAAAGCTTCAACAGGAAGTATGGCGTAAAAATCCATCACATGAGAAGGATGGACATCAGGATACTGGAAAGATGGGAGAAAACTCTGACAAAGTCTCCCAAGAAGCTGAAGACTGCAGAGGATGTGAAGAGGAAGGGAGAAAGATCATCTGAAGAAAGTGAATCAGGCAACAGCTCAGACTCGTCTGACTCTAAAGTGCCTGTAGAGAAAAGAAATGTCTCCCTCCAGACCTCTGCCCTAAGTTTGGGATCCAGGACAATGGTAACAGCAGGAACTGAGCAAGAGGATGCTGAGACTGAGGGGGAGAAGAATGGTGAACTCCCTGCTCAAGTGGAAGAAGTGATCAATAAGATCATTGGGGTTGAGGATGTTGTCCATCATGGATCAGTAGACCAAGAGGACCCAAGTAAAGATCCCCAAGAAGAGAAGCTAGAGAATTCTGTTGATGAGACTAGCAAAGATCTGCCAAGTCCTGAAAAGGAAAAAGAGCCAAACCAGTCACCCATCAGAAAATCTCCATCTCCAATGGTTGAGGGGAATAAAGAAGAGGAACGAGGATAAGCTAGTTCACCTCCAGCGAATAGGCCAGTGGAGTTCTCACTATTGCCTCAGATAAAGATGCTCCTGGAAGAGCAAAGATTAAAAATTGAAATTTATGTTACCTCTGCGGTCAATGAACTAAAAAGGGAACTATCTGCTGAAACTGAGAGCCTGAGAAATGATGTGAAGAATCTACAAGAGTATACTGCCAAAGAGACAACACTTACTCACAAGGGTCTATCAAATTTAGGGGTTAATCAGACATTGATTGTCAGTAACATAGAAAAGTCCTACATTGCATCCACCAAGAGGATGGCTGAACACAAAACTAATCTCCAAGAAAGTCTAGATCACCACAATAAGGATCTAGATAGTCATCTGCTTGAGACCAAGAACCACTTGGAAGCAGGAATCCACATGCTTAAAAACAAGATGTTGGTTTCTGAGGGGAATCTCCATAGGGGGATATCTGAAGAAGTCATAAAGGGGGAGAGATCAATTATAAAGGCCAGTGGTGAGCATGCCATCTGGACCACAAATACCATCAGGGAAGCAATGAATCTCCCTCCTCTACATTTTGACCAGCCCGCAGAAGAGTACCCTGCTGAAGAGCAACATGCAGACATTCCTGATACTGCCACTGATAAGAGTAAAGAGAAGGAAGTACTAGAGGATACAACAACAACAACACTCAAGCCTTTATCCCACCATAGTGGGGTCGGCTATATGGATCCTCTGTCGCCATTGCGCCTTATCTTTAAGCATAGTCTCATTAATGCCTAAGTACATCATGTCTTTCTTTATAGTTTCATTCCAAGTCTTTTTTGGTCTACCCCTCCCCCGTTTAACATGTCAAGTGACTAAACTCTCACAACGCCTAACAGGTGCCTCTAATGGTCTCCTATGTACATGTCCAAACCATCTTAAACGAGCTTCTCGCATCTTCTCTACAATTGGCGCCACTCCTATCTTATCCCTGATACATTCATTCCTAATTTTATCCAGTCTCGTGTGACCACACATCCACCTAAGCATTCTCATCTCCGCGACTCCCATTTTTTGCTCGTGTACACCATTCACTGCCCAACACTCAGAACCGTAGAGCATTGCAGGCCTAATTGCAGTACGGTAAAACTTGCCTTTAAGTTTTAGTGGTACTTTACGATCACATAGGATCCCAGACGCGCCTCTCCACTTCAACCAACCTGCTTGGATTCTATGAATCACATCTTTATCTACACCTCCATCTTTTTGAATTATCGATCCCAGATATTTAAAGCACTCACTGCGGGAAATATCTTGGTCACCCAATTTAATGACGGAGTCATCTGACCTTCTTGCACTACTAAATTTAAGCTCTATATACTCTGTCTTTGTCCTGCTCAACCTAAAACCCTTCTTTTCTAAAGTGTCTCGCCAAGATTCCAGTTTCGCGTTTACACCCTCGCGCGTCTCATCGACCAAAACAATATCATCTGCAAATAATAAACACCAAGGTATTGCTTGCTGGATATGTCCGGTGAGCTCATCTAAGATAAGGGTAAAGAGGTAAGGGCTTAAAGCTGACCCTTGATGTAAGCCAACAGCGATAGGGAATTCCTGTGTTAATCCTCCAGATGTCCTCACCCTGGTCACTGAATTTGTATACATATCTTTGATTACGTCAATGTATGATACATTTACACCTTTCTTTTCTAAGACTCTCCACAAGACCTCTCTTGGAACCCTATCATACGCCTTCTCCAGATCGCTAAACAACATATGCAAATCTTTTTGTCTTTCCCGATAGTTGTCAATGAGTCTCCTCAAGAGATGTATAGCTTCCATGGTTGACCTCCCTGGGATGAATCCAAATTGATTCTCTGAGACGCTAGTCTCTCGTCTAACTCGTCTCTCTATTACTCGTTCCCATAGTTTCATAGTATGACTCATTAATTTAATTCCCCTGTAATTGACACAATTTTGTATATCTCCTTTGTTCTTATACAAAGGTACCAAAATACTTTCTCTCCATTGGTCTGGCATCCCTTTTGTCTTCAGTATCTTATTGAAGAAACTTGTAAGCAATAAAATTCCTTCCCTCCCTAAGCATTTCCATACTTCAATGGGTATATCGTCTGGTCCAACCGCCTTTCCATTTTTCATCTTCTTCAGAGCGTCATCTATCTCTGATGCTTGAATTTTACGATAAAAAGTTATGTCTCTATACTCCTCCGATTTATTTAACTCTTCCAAGTTCAGTTCATTAACTTTTCCTTCATTGTATAGTTGATAAAAGTATCTTTTCCATCGCTCCTTAATAGCCACATCATCCGTCAAAACCGTATCTGTTTCATCTTTTATGCATTTAATTTGGCTTAAATCTCTTGTCTTCCTCTCTCTAGCTCGAGCAATTTTATATATATCGAGCAATTTTAACCCTAAACCCTAAGTACTAGAGGATGAAGAAGTAAAAATGAGGAAGAGAAAGTACAGTGAGGAAATGGAGAAAAAGGATGACTATGAAAGATGGAATCCCAAATCCAGATACATCATTCTAAAAGCATGGGAGCAAGTGAAAGCTAATAAAGGTGAACGATACAATGTATATAGCCCTCAAGAATGGGCTAAATATGAAGATCAAGAAGAATCGAGAAGGAGTCACAGAAGGGACAAGCAAGCAGGTAGAATCCCAACTGATGCTCCTAAACCTCTCAAGTATCATCCCAAACCGTTTGAATACTTCATCAGACAAGCTGAAAAGGAGCAGGAATCCAGTGCCAAGAAAGCAAAGGGTGAAGCTGCTATGAGGGCACCGGAGATATAGATGGCTAAATCTTTATGGGGCTAAATGTAGAAATGTCAAAATACTTTAAAAACATTTGGCACTATTTATAAATGAAGTAATATTTGTCAAATTTTGTGTTCACTCAAACATAGTTGCAATGTCATCATTATATGCATATTTGCTTAAGATGTACTTTATCATTGAGTGGGTTATGACTTCTTCAAATAAGGGGAGATTGTTGGGAACAGTGCTCAGCAGTGTTCCTGATTTGAAGAAGTGCTCAGCTCAATGATAAGTACAAATTGTATCTAATGTCATATCTAGTTCATGCTTGCAGAGATAAGACAATATGTCCAGTACTTCAATAACCTGCCTAAGTATAATATCGTTGAAAAAGGCTGGACATATCGTCGACAAGAATAGGCACATCATTGAAATGATGGGCAAAGCAAAGAAGAATGATTTTGTCTGATGTCGTCAAAAAGAATCAAGCGTATCGTCAGCAACATGCAGAGAAAGGCAAAATGGTGATATCGTTGTGACATCTACACGACGATATCAGAAAGTCAAGATGAAGAAGAAGACTCAGAGATGTCGACGATATCGTCGACAAGAAGCCTTAACATCGATAAGGCTAAGGAAGAACAGATGTCGTCGACAAGAAGCCTTGTCGTCGGAAAGGCTAAGTAAGACTGATGTCGATGACATCGTCGTAAAGAAGGTGTGACATCGAGAAGACTAAAGATGGTCATATGAAGACAGGCAGTTGTTGAAGTATAGTCTGTCGACATGATATCAATTATGTCGTCGACAAGATATTGCGATCACAGTGATATCTAGTAGACATGGAGTTCACGTCGATATCAGTTTGATGACTTCGTGTCGTCTTAAGCTCGAGTGCAGAAGTGATGTACTGTATCGTCGAGATATCACTATCTAATGATGAATTGAAAAAGAAACCAGTTCAAGACATCGACAAGCCCGGTCGTCGAGATATTGTCCATATCGTCGTAACAATAGAAATAACGTCGAGACAGATTCAAAAGTAGTCAGACGCGCTGTCAGCATTTAATGCTGCCGCCTGATTGTCCAATCAGCGCATGCTCTTGAGGGATGGGCATTTGTCAGTAAAGGACATCATATGTGACCGTTAAGCGGCTCGTCCGTCCTATAAAAGGGAATAGTGATGCCCTAGAAAAAAGAAGAGAGAGAGAAAGGAACGAAAAAGAATCCCGCCTAGCAAGTACAAGCTGCGGTGAAGAAAGAAAGAAGGGAAGAACAAAATGATCATTCTGTGTTCTTCAAGTAGCAGTCAAGTCTCATCGACTATTAAGAATTATTCAAGGAAGATAGCCAGTCAACATCTGGCAGAGCAAGGAGCTTGGAGAAGATTTGCACTGTGAAGGTTCACATCAAAAGCATCTTCTTCAAGTAAAGAAGTCGGTCTCCATCAGGCAGAAGTTCAATATTGTGACTCAATCTTTGTAAGGCTTGAGGGACAAAGTTGTGGGATCTATTTTCAGATCTGAGTGTCAAGCTTGAGGGCTTGAGATCTGCGAGGCTTGAGGGCTAGGGTAGAAGTACTTGCGGGTCCAAACGTGTCGAGCTTGCGGGCTCGAGTGCAGTGAAGGGCTTGCGGGCCTAAGCTGTCGGCAAGACTTGCGGGTCTGTGCTGTGTAGTGCTTGAGGGCCTGAGTGTCGAGCTTGTGGGCTCGAGTGCAGTGAAGGGGCTTGAGGTCCTAGGCTGGGACTTGCGGGTCCGAGTTGTAGGGCTTGAGGGCCTGAGAGTCGAGCTTGCGGGCTCGGGTGCAGTGAAGGGGCTTGAGGGCCTAGGTTGCAGGGACTTGAGGGTCCGAGTTGTAAGGCTTGCGGGCCGGAGACATTGGCGGAGATGGCCGAGCCTAGCACACTGCTAGGTAGGCGTGGAGGGAAAGAGAACTACTCAAGACACTCTGTCTTGAGGAACCTCTACAAGTCTTTGTGTGCTTTCTGTGTTATGCTCTACCAAACGCTAAATATATTATCTAGAAAACAAGAACACCTAAAGAGGGAAGTAAAATAATTTGAAAAACCTATTCACCCCCCCCTAGGTGATAAGTAGACACCCAATAACTAACATGGTCTAGTTGTTTGAGGGATGTTACATGAGCCGCCTTGATCTCATTATTCAAAAATTTCCGAACAAGCTACGGTCTACGCTCACCGCACCTGAATTTTGAAACCCACAAACCACAGTTCAAGAGGAGTTCAGACGTATGTAGCTTGCTTTTACTTCTCCTGAGTTAGAACACTAGGTCAGACACTCAGAGCAAAGAACTTCACTCATAAAGGTGGAAAAATAGAAATAGACCCTGCAAGCTGCAGCGAGGAGGTCCCGCTACTAACCTGAAAAATCAAAAAAAGAGAACTTCCCCTCCCAAACAATGTTGAGTTGGGCACTCTGGATGTAACATCCCCCAAATGACTAGACACTTAGGATGGTTTTATCATGACTAGGTCATGACAAAACACTATGATGAGCGAAGAGAACATAAGAGCTTAGGCTCGAGGCGAAAATCACCATGGTCTGCGGATAGTGATTTCCATTTACCAAGCGTAGGTTTGGCCTTAGGGCATCACCGTGACCCATGACCCCACCATGACATGACAAACCCAATAAGGGGGTCCCCTCGTAAACCCCAATTATCCAACTGTAGATAGAAGGGGGTGTATTGAATGCGGCGCTAGCGCCGGTGCTAGCGGCTAGCGTTGGCATTAGTGGTGGTTTAGTCACTGTCGAGATGAGTTCTGGACTGCTGAGACGATCCGTACATCTTCGAGACGCTAGCACGGGCGCTAGTGCGGGTGCAGGTGCTAGCACAGAGTGTTGGCAGCAGTTGCCAAAATGGTGAACGTTACGTCGTCGAGATGTTAGCGCTGGCGCTAGCGCAAGTGCCGGCGGTAGCTCAATCGATGGGAGGCGGACGTGACTCATTTTGGTGGCCAAATTCATGGCCAACGGAGTCCAAAAGTCCTCCCAATTGATGGGGATTCATTCCACATATCAATTAGAAGAATATTAAGAGGGTTTCCATCTTTTAAGGAGGGTAAATTTGGTGACCTTTGGGGAGAGCCAAAATTTTCACCATGAATGGTGTTAATGGAGGAATCCCAAGCTTCAACTCCTACCCTACCAGGATTTGGTTCTATAAAAGGGCTCAAGGGGTGAAGGGAATGAGTTTCCCCCACTTTTCTAAAAGAATATTCCTACCTAAGCACCTACCGACATGGCACCCAAGAGCTCTCGACCAACCATGGCGGACCGGCGATCGGCACGACCACAAGCCACAATTCAGGTCTTCTCCTCTCATCTATTTCTTAGTGGGTAGATCTCATCATTTTGGCCACTAGATTTGGGGCCAATTGGTCTTGGATCGGCATGGCCAAAAGCTTGTGTTCAAGCTTTTCTTCTCTTGTTCGAATTCCCAATTCCGGGCGGCCAACAACCGTATATCGTCAGCCGCCACCTCAACGGAGGTGGCGGAGGCATTGGCCGACTGGGAGAGCGTCTGGGTGGCCGGGAAATCACCTCCCAAGTTGCTACAGGACGGACCAATCGTGGTCGTTGGCTGATTGGAGAAGAGGAAGGGATGCCCTTCATTTGTGCTTTAAGATCTGTGCAAGTTTATGTAATAATATATTTGATATTCCTATTTCTGTCCCTTTACTGGCAGTAGATAAAAATAATTATAGAAAATACTTAGAGCTCTCTACTGGAAAAGTTATATATACCAAACTTATAGTCCCTGATGTCTAGTTTAATTTAATATTGATTTGAGCCGATTTGGCCCACTGGTTTGGCTGTAGCACTCAAAATGATGCAATATGTACATAGGGTTGACCAAAGCTTGATTTGTGTGACCCCATCAATCCAGTCATCCAAATGTCTTGAAAATTGAAACATAGGCTGTTTGTACCCACACCCTTAACATATCCAAAAATAAGAATTTTTGGAGGACATTTTTCTAAGGTTTTTGCAAACATTTAATAATCCATGTATCAATTAATTTTAGGGTCTAGAGACCTCTAAACCCTTTCAAATTTTGGTGGGTGGTCCTTAGGATCATTACATGTCTCTGGTAAAAATTTCATCCCATTTGGGATTGATTTGGTTGAGTAATTGAGTAACCCAAAACTGGTCAAAGTATGGGATATTATAACAAAGGTGCACTGGATGGATTTGGGAGATCAACCCTCATCCAAATATTGTGAAAACTTTGACCACTGACTTGATGTCACATAAAATACCCCCACAAGTGGTTTTGGGTGGTTTGGGGTGGATATGATGTGCCCTAGAACCCCGGTTCAAACCGTAGAGTTATATATTGAACCTATTGAAGGACATAGGGTCATATGTCGTCGGATTGACTTGGAACTTGGTAGAGAGTTCCATGGGGTAGAAATAAGCCCTGTATAATTTATCTGGAATTTTTAGGAACATTTATCCCCTCTGAATTAGTTAAGAACTAATTAGGGCACTTTCTTTTATTAAGAATTTATGTAATCATATTACATTGAATGCTCATGAAATTTTGTCAGTAAGCTTATATGGATGATATTATTCTCTGATAATTTTGTTATGAATTTTTGATTGATATATATAGTACTTCTTTCATAGCCCCAATATTTCACCTAGTTGTAAGAAAACTAATTTATGGATTTATACTCACTGAAAAATCTTGAAACTTGGTCAGAGCACTTTTTAGGGCAAAAGTATGATCTGTAAATTTTGGTATAATTTTTGGATGAGTTCTTATATGGTTCTCTTCACAAAGTGCTCTATGATTTGTTTATTTAAATAAATGATTTATATGATCAACTACAACAACAACAACAACAGAGCCCATATAGTCCCCAATCATTGGGGGTATGGGCGGGGGAAGATTGGAAACAGACCTAACCTTTGGCCCTATGCCCAAAGTGGCTTCTCTCAGAGGAGAAAGACCGAACCTTTGACAATAGATGCACAAAGTGGCTGCTCACAGATTACCACTGAAATAGTGGCCCCCTATACCGTCACGTTTGCTGCGGAATCATGCCCTCAAATCAAAGCCAAAGACATCAGAGAGGGCAGACTCAAGAATCCATTTTGATTTATGTGCACATAACCATGCTTCCTTCATTCAACATCCAGAGCATTGGTCTTGCACAATATTTATATGATCAACTGAATCTGGAAAATTATGAAACTCAACCGGTGAACTTTCCTGATCACTTTGGACATCTGTTAATTTTCTTGTAATTTTTGTATGAGGATGTTTGGTGCTTCCTTTGAAAATCCCTGAATGCGATAGATTAATCAATAATTAGAGGTCAAAACCTTTCTGGAAAATTTTGAAATTCAGGTTTGGCTATTATTTTGTTGTTATCTAGTTGTACAAATTTTAGTGAAGCCATACTATGTCAGAAAACCATACTTGATGTACAAAATTATAGATTCCCTGATTTTGGAGAAATTATAATAAATACCAAATTATGTAGAAAAATTATAAATTTCCGGAGATGGTGTTGTAATGTCATAATTCACCCTCAATAATAATCTTGACTCATTTTGATGATTATTTGGAGTACCACCTCTCATGCACCTCATTTAGCTCATTTGATTTGTGTATAGTAAAACTGTAAAACTTGAGTAACTTGTAGACCATTAGGTGGGAATGGAAGGTAGATAGTGTACTTAGTCTGGTTGAGGAGATTTGAGGTCTTCAATATGAGTTTGTACGTTGAGTGTGCCTGATAAGCTAAGGGCAAGGTTGTGATCGGGATTGACGAAAGATCGCATTTCCCTTGGAGTGGGATATAAAACACTTAGGGTTAAATCAAGTGAAATGGTAAGTGTTGGAACCCGGATACTGGTCCAACTGTTTGATACTTGGGGGTAACCAGAGGCTACTCATTTAGTGATCGACCCACGCGAGACAAGGTGATAAGAAATTAGATAGCATACAAAACCACTCCAACCTGCCTATAAACAAGACCCGCGTGCTGCAGCTAGGAAGTCCCGCCACATACCCGGAAATCTATAGGAACTTCCCCTCCTAAAGCCAATGATGAGCTTCGCACAAGAGAGGCAGGCATGGTACTCGCCCACCATAGGGGGTGAAGGTGCCTTCTACTTGTGCCTTGGGGTATTATTTATAGGCAAATCCAAATGGACTGCGAATAGTTGCTCCCGCCTTCTGAAATGAGCTGCGGATAGCGGCTCCCACCCTCTGAAATGGGCTGCAGATAGCTGCTCCCGCCTTTTGACGGGGTGAAAGTCTGTACTCGCCCAGGTGGGGGAGGTCTTCTGTACTCGCCCAGGTGGGGGAGGTCTTCTGTACTCGCCCAGGTGGGGGAGGTCTTCTGTACTCGCCCAGGTGGGGGAGGTCTTCTGTGCTCGCCCAGGTGGGGGAGGTCTTCTGTGCTCGCCCAGGTGGGGGAGGTATTCTGTACTCGCCCAGGTGGGGGAGATCTTCTGTACTCGCACAGGTGGGGGCAGGTCTTCTGTACTCGCCTAGGCGGGGGAGGTCTTCTGTACTCGCTCAGGTGGGGGAGGTCTTCTGTACTCGCCCAGATGGGGGAGGTCTTCTGTACTCGCCCAGATGGGGGAGGTCTTCTGTACTCGCCCAGGTGGGGGAGGTCTTCTGTACTTGCCCACGTGGGTGAGGTCTTCTGTGTTGTCCTCATGCATTTCTGATCTCGATGAATTACGGGTTATACACAATCCCCGCTTTTCTCGGGCTCGATACGAGCTCGGAAAAACAATGTATGACCCGTGGTTCAGAGAGATGGGCATTATATGACATGTCACTCAGTATCCCTCTCAAGCCCTTCGCTAGCTGAGCAAATCAACTAAAATAGATGGAGAAGATTCGACACCCTCCACGAGCGAGGCTCAACTGGAGGTGGTGAAGATTCGGCACCTTCCAGGCCATTCGCTAGACGAGCGAGCTCAACTGGAGGTGGAGAAGATTCGACACCCTCCAGGCCATTCGCTAGACGAGCGAGCTCAACTGGAGGTGTAGAAGACTAGACACCCTCCAGGCCATTCGCTAGACGAGCGAGCTCAACTGGAGGTGGAGAAGATTAGACACCCTCCAGGCCATTCGCTAGACGAGCGAGCTCAACTGGAGGTGGAGAAGAGTCGACACCCTCTAGGAGCGAGGCTCAACTGGAGGTGGAGAAGAGTCGACACCCTCCAGGAGCGAGGCTCAACTGGAGGTGGAGAAGAGTCGACACCCTCCAGGTCATTCGCTAGACGAGCGAGCTCAACTTGAGGTGGAGAAGAGTCGACACCCTCCTAGAGCGAGGCTCAACTGGAGGTGGAGAAGAGTCGACACCCTCCAGGCCATTCGCTAAACGAGCGAGCTCAACTGGAGGTGTAGAAGATTCGACACCCTTTAGGCCATTCGCTAGACGAGCGAGCTCAACTGGAGGTGGAGAAGATTCGACACCCTCCAGGCCATTCGCTAGACGAGTGAGCTCAACTAGAGGTGGAGAAGATCAGACACCCTCCAGGCAATTCGCTAGATGAGCGAGCTCAACTGGAGGTGGAGACGAGTAGACACCCTCCAGGCCATTCGCTAGACGAGCGAGCTCAACTGGAGGTGTAGAAGATTCGACACCCTCCAGGCCATTCGCTAGACGAGCGAGCTCAACTGGAGGTGGAGAAGATTAGACACACTCCAGGCCATTCGCTAGACGAGCGAGCTCAACTGTAGGTGGAGAAGATTAGACACCCTCCAGGAGCGAGGCTCAACTGGAGGAGGTGCCAAACATTTTAGGCTCCTAGCGTCGACTAGGTATGCAGGAGAGGAGCTCGTGCAGTTACCTGGTCTATGGAAACACTCTGCTCGAGGATTTCAACTCACTCGAGGGGGAAAGTATCCGGTATGCAGGAGAGGAGCTCGTGTAGTGACCTGGTCTACGGCAACACTCTGCTCGAGGATTTCAACTCATTCGAGGGGGCAAGTAGCCGGTATGTAGGAGAGGAGCTCGTGCAGTGACCTGGTCTACGACAACACTCTGCTCGAGGATTTCAACTCACTTGAGGGGGCAAGTAGCCGGTATGCAGGAGAGGAGCTCATGCAGTGACCTGGTCTACGGCAACAACACATCTAAAGGACTTCAACTCATTCGAGGGGGGCAAGTAGTCGGCATGCAGGAGACGAGCTCGTGCAGTGACCTGGTCTACGGAAACACTCTACTCGAGGATTTCAACTCACTCGAGGGGGCAAGTAGTCGGTATGCAGGAGAGGAGCTCGTGCAGTAACCTGGTTTACGGTAACAACACATCTCGAGGACTTCAACTCACTCGAGGGGGCAAGTAGCTGGTATGCAGGAGAGGAGCTCGTGCAGTGACCTGGTCTACAGCAACTCTCTGCTTGAGGACATAGAACTCACTCGAGGGGGCAAGTAGCCAGCCTGTAGGGGAGGAGCCCAGTGCTACGGCCTGGTCTATGGCAACTCTCTGCTCGAGGACATAGAACTCACTCGAGGGGGCAAGTAGTCAGCTTGCAGGGGAGGAGCCCGGTGCTACGGCCTGGTCTACGACAACTCTCTGCTCGAGGACATAGAACTCACTCGAGGGGGAAAGTAGCCAGCCTGTAGGGGAGGAGCCCAGTGCTACGGCCTGGTCTACGGCAATAACACATCTCGAGGACTTCAACTCACTTGAGGGGGCAAGTAGCCGGTATGCAGGAGAGGAGCTCGTGTAGTGACCTGGTCTACGACAACACTCTGCTCGAGTATTTCAACTCACTCGAGGGGGCAAGTAGTCGGTATACAGGAGAGGAGCTCGTGCAGCGACCTGTTCTACGGCAACAACACATCTCGAGGACTTCAACTCACTCGAGGGGGCAAGTAGCCGGTATGCAGGAGAGGAGCTCGTGCAGTGACCTGGTCTACGGCAACACTCTGCTCGAGGATTTCAACTCACTCTAGGGGGAAAGTAGTCGGTATGCAGGAGAGGAGCTCGTGCAGTGACCTGGTCTACGACAACAACACATCTCGAGGACTTCAACTCAGTTGAGGGGGAAAGTAGCCAATATGCAGGAGAGGAGCTCATGCAGTGCTGGTCTACGACAACAACACATCTCGAGGACTTCAACTCACTCGAGGGGGCAAGTAGTCGGTATGCAGGAGAGGAGCTCGTACAGTGACCTGGTCTACGGCAACACTCTGCTCGAGGATTTCAACTCACTTGAGGGGGCAAGTAGCCAGTATGCAGGAGAGGAGCTCGTGCAGTGACCTGGTCTACGACAACAACACATCTCGAGGACTTTAACTCACTCGAGGGGGCAAGTAGCCGGTATGCAGGAGAGGAGCTCGTGCAGTGACCTGGTCTACGACAACAACACATCTCGAGGACTTCAACTCACTCGAGGGGGCAAGTAGACGGTTTGCAGGAGAGGAGCTCGTGCAGTGACCTGGTCTACGACAACACTCTGCTCGGGGATTTCAACTTACTTAGAGTACCTGAGAATATAGTTTCATTCTCTCCTTAGTAACTAGTGCACGGGCAAAGAGAGTCGGTACTCGAGGGGCAGATCGGCCAACATGCAAGGGGGGAGCTGATCTCGGACGGCAATGCAGAGGCTTGGACTTTGGATGGCGCACTGAACCCGAGACGTCATCTTATTGCTCAACCAGAAGTTTCAAGGGGAGAGGTAAGATCACACATCCTAAAATGCTTTTGAATATATCATACTACTTCGAGTGGATGCTCGATCTAACTCTTAAGAGTTTTGCAATAGAGAGATCAATATTGTTATATGTAGTGAATAATAATAAGAAGAAGAAGTTTTACGTGACCTGATTCATGATGGCTTTTCCTCGCCAAAGTGAGTTATGAATAATTGTCCTTTGAGTTTTCATCAGGAAGTATAAGCTGTTGAATAAGATCATCCCAAATAAGAACACCCATCACGAGTAAGCATTCGCTGGATATAGATTTCTTCTGGATCTTGTAGAGATGAGTAGTTGGATACATCCTCGCGAGTAGGAACTCGCGGAACTAAAGAGAATACCACAAAAATATGAACTCGCTGAGTATCAGCTCTCGAGCTAGAACTAGAGAGAACACCATAGTTGCTGAAGTGACGACCTCGCGAGTACGGACTCGCGGGATATAGAGAAAAACACCTGAATTGTTGAAGTGAATACCACACAAGTTGAATTTGCGAAATAAAGTAAAAAGGACTCGCGAAATATACACTCTACCATGACTTTGTCATATGGATCCCTCGGTGACGGTTGTCATAGTGGTCAAGATGTCAAAGTAACACTATTTGCATGTCAGATGAAAGCACTCATGGGTTTTACCAAAGCACCCATGAGTATTAATATGTACTATGTATGAAAATATGTTAGCAATAAAAAGAGGTGAAAACGAGGGCAATAAAAGTGTCACATTTGACCTTATGACCCCCAACGCAGAGTTGTCGGGGGTTCCGCTGCCCGATCAGCGGACAGGGGTTCCGGGGGCAGCTCCCCCAGAACTTTTTTACTTTCTATGCTCCAACTCGCCTGAAATCACTCCTCACCGAGCTTTATTTCTTCTCGCCTGGCCTTAAGTTTCTTCTCGCCTTCTACTTATGCCTTGGGGTCCTATTTATAGGCAAATCCAAATGGACTGTGAATAGCTGCTCCCGCCTTATGAAATGAGCTGCGGATAGTGGCTCCCGCCCTCTGAAATGGGCTGCAGATAGCCGCTCCCGCCTTTTGACGGGGTGAAAGTCCGTACTCGCCCTGGTGGGGGAGGTCTTCTGTACTCGCCCAGGTGGGGGAGATCTTCTATACTCGCCCATGTGGGGGAGGTCTTTTGTACTCGCCCAGGTGGGGGAGGTCTTCTGTACTCGCCCAGGTGGGGGAGGTCTTCTGTACTCGCCCAGGTGGGGGAGGTCTTCTGTACTCGCCCAGGTGGGGGAGGTCTTATGTACTCACCCAGGTGGGGGAGGTCTTCTATACTCGCGCAGGTGGGGGAGGTCTTCTATACTCGCTCAGGTGGGGGAGGTCTTCTGTACTCACCCAGGTGGGGGAGGTCTTCTGTACTCGTCCAGGTGGGGGAGGTCTTCTGTACTCACCCAAGTGGGGGAGGTCTTCTGTACTCGCCTAGGTGGGAAAGGTCTTCTGTGTTGTCCTCATGCATTTCTGATCTCGACGAATTATGGGTTATACGGTAAGAGGGGTATGTTCAAGGGTATACATCAACAAAAATAAGTGTCTTGGAAAGGGCGGTTTGGGCTATCATCTCATCGTACCTCCTAGTACCGTTGCGAGCCCCTCACAGGGTAGACCTCAGGAAGTCCAAGATTAACCATAAATTGTAAGAGTAAATTGTTATGCAAAATTAACTCAATAATACACTCACCCACACCCCGCTGCTACGGGTGTTACCTTGTTTGGTCGGACGAGCAGTAAGCTAGGTGGATGGGGTTGCGGGCGAGTTTGTCTGGCGAGCAGGTGGCTCGGAAGGTTGTTGCGACGGGCAGGTTAGCCCGGGGAGCCTATGGCTCGAAGATACACAGTAATCATATTACATATGCATAAAGGTGGTGGGTCTTCGGTATAGACAGTCGTTCACACCGACGTCAATAAGCTGACTCGGCAAGTGTGGACTTGCACTTAGCCAAGAAAGTCTGGTGGTCCAGCCAGTAAGAGTACGCAGGTGCTCCGCGGTTTTGCTTTGAGGTGTATGATAGATCTAGGTTAGGTAGTGTGAATACCAACCTAGGGGTGGGTGAGGCCCAACCCACCTCTTTTGTTTGCCATTATGGGACTTTTATACGGTAGGCCTTGCTAAACGACCCCTTGGTCTATAGGTTTGTCTGGGCATTCCTATAAATTAATGGTTACTTTTCTACTATATACATGTCTTTACCTGCTTACTTTACTAGTTCTTTACATTGTTTTATTTACTGCTTCATATATATAAACTCCTGTGTAGTGATAGATACTCATGTAGCTAAGACATGTCACCTGCTTTATGTTATACCCCTTGTTGTCCTCCGCTTCATCCTCCCGCTCGGTGCCTAGGGCCACTGGGGGATGGATGGGGGAACGAGGCTTAGTATTTTTGACTAACGGTCAGTGGACCATATCATTTTAGGGGACCGAGGAGACGCAGCACCACCAGAGGCCGGTGCAGAAGGAGGTGGGTCAGTCTAGCACGGGAGCACCAGTTTCAGGATCTGTGAGTGTCTATCAAAATATTTGCCTCCGCGAGTGATCTGTAGTGAGGACATGATGTACTGGGCATGAGCCATTTATATTGCTACCCTTTTATTTCAGTTATTACCGGTGGACATCTTTTCATTAAGATTTATATATTGTGTGATGTGGACTTGAACTTATTTTGGTTCAAATGTACTTTTCTTCTTCTGTGATCGATATGGCTGGCAGGATCAACGTTTTGTAGTGGCAATCTTCCCGAGTGCTTGTGTCACCACAATGCGACGGTTCTGGGCATAAGACTCTGTTTTGTAGCGAAAATGGGGTTTTACACTGGAGGGCACTAAAGAGCACTAGACTGTCAGCTCGGAAACCACGACAAAGAGAGGGCTAGAGCTCTCCCAACCAGAAACAGCCAAAGAAGAGAGAAGGCCAAGAAAACTCGCCCTCTCCAAAGGTGCCCTTTGTGGGTCTATTTATAGTTTTTTGAAAACAGTCTGCGGATAGCTGAATCCCGCCTTTTGGTTTTACTAAACACAACCCAAATTGGTCTTCCAACAGTGGAATCCCGTTGTTTGGAAAGGCTAATTGCAGACCACAATGAGATTTTCTGGAAAAAAAGAGGGACCCCCTAGGGGTGAGTCCACGCCACTTGAGGCATGCTCGCCTGGGGGTGGCGAGTACCCGATGTGAATGGGAGCTCGCAGCTCGCCCTGAAGCGAGGACTGACATTTGATACTGAGCTTGCACTTGCATATTTAGCTAGACGTCTAGCCAATCAGCTAGAGGTACGGTCTAGTCGAATGACTAGAGGCGAGTCAAGAGGATTTCAGCCAGACCTCTAGCCAATCGGCTAGAGGTCTAGTCGAACGGCCAGAGGCGAGTCGACTCCCTTATCGGTTGGACATCTAGTCGATCGGCAAGAAGCGACTCGACTCGCCTGATATTAACACCTCGCAGCAACGATAATGCTAGCGGTAGACGAATCTGACTCCTTCTACCTGTTGATCTTGCTGGGTCCACTTGGCAAACCCGAGATTATACACATGGATCCAACCGGCTTTATACAGGCAAAGAGGAGGATGAACATGGGCGGGAATGAGAAAGGTTGGAGAACGGTATTAATATGTATCCAAGTGGGGTGGAGGGAAGAAATAGTTTTTCTCTGTAATTTGAAGTTAAAAATCTGAGTAGTTTATTAGTTGAAACTTGGGAGAAAAATAGGGCATTTATACAAGCAGCTCATGTATAGCTATTAGTAGCATATAGATAATAGCAGTTCAATAAAGTGATATTGACACCCAGTGAATCTTCACAGCTTAAAATATTAAAAAAAGAAACATATAATAATATGAAATGATCAAAAGAAGCTAATAATATTATACAAAATTATGTAAGCCTTCAAAAAGTTATCAAAATATAAGATAAAAGCCGTGTTCAATTCCCTGCACAAAATAGTTAAAAAAATATTAATAAATAGCTTTATCAATATATTTGCAATGGAATATAAATTTTGTTTAGTCATGGGTAGCAAAAGGGGGAACGAATATGGGCAACCATATTATATAATCACGTGAATGGGGGCATGAACGTACATGGGCGGCACATATAAGGGTTTCACGTGAATGCATGTTATGGAGGTGGGCCATGGTCTTGGAGGTGGGCGGCATTATTTGGAATTACGTGGATAATGTGGACTTGCATGGGAGTAGGTGGGCCATGGACGTGAGTTTACATGGGACTATGTCGCGTGAAGCAGCATGAATGTGTTTACGTGGGTGGTAGGCCATGGATTTGTTGCATGGAATTAGGTGGCGTGCATGGGTTTAAAATAGGTGGCGACATATTATGGAAATGGGTGGAAGATGACGAGTTGGAGGTGGGCCATAGCAAACATGTTTGGCGGGGCGTTTTGAGAGCAGCCCGACGCAGATTTTAAAACAGCCCCGCCAAACGAAATTTTGAAGCCAGCAGTGCAATCCGCCGCCGCCCTAAAATCGCGGAAATACTGCGATTTGGAGTCGTGCTTTCTTCTCGCGATTTTCACCTGCCGTGGAGAGGCGTGATTGCGAAGCCCTAGCTGCGATTGCGAGAGAGAGATCTGTGTGAGCCGACGAGAGGCGTGATTGCAAGAGACCCTCCAGCGAGCACGAAGCAGCGTCGATCTCCTCCAGGTAGCCTTCCTCCTCCTCTTTTTCTATTTCTATTTTCCTCTGCTTTTTTGGATGTGCGAGTAATCGACGGGCTTAATTTTTTCTCTGGTTTTTTGGATGTGCGGGTATGTTTCTTCTTCCTCCAACTCCTTTTCTTCTTCTTCCTCCTCCTTTTCCACTTCTTCTAATTTTTTCTTCAACTTCTTCTCATTTTTTCCATGATCTCTACCCCCTTCTTGTTCTACCTCTGTTTGTTTTTGTAACGTCCCAAGGCCCTGGACTTATCATCGGGACAACGTCCACCGACTGCCTCGCATGGCGACCGTTACCGGGCTGCAGCCCAAGCACCCCAACCCCTCTCCATCCCACAGGCGGGTTGTTGGTGGCCACAGCCTCCCTTTGGTGAGAAGTGACCTAGTTAGCGCCTCTACGGGGCCTTCCCAGGAGGTCACCCATCTCAGTACTACTCCAGCCCGAGCACGCTTAACTATATAGTTCTTTCACTTCTCATCATGAATTGAGCTGCAATTGTAACGCCCCCAATATTTCGGCGTTTAGCAAATTTGGAGCGTGATCTGCGATTAGGGGTTGTGGGGGTGCAAATAGAGAGTCTGGTGTGCGAATAGTCGAGTGGGGTGCAGTTAGCCTTTTTCATTGAGGGTTTTTGTTAAAACCCGACTTCCCCCCCCCCCCCCCCCCCCCCCCCCCTCTGGTTCCTCCCCTCTCTCTCGTTTTCGCGCAGGACGCCGCACAGGAACCCCCTTCCCCTCTCGCGATCTCCCTCTCGCCCTCGCCTAGGTCGGCTGACCCCCTCCTCTCCTCCCTCTCTCTCGCCGTTCAGGGGAGGCCTGAGCAGCTCCCTCTCTTCTCTCTCTCTCCCTCTAGAGTGCAGCAGGGCCGAGCAACCCCCTTCTTTGCCGCTCTCAGTCGCTCCCTAGGGAAGGAAACGGAAGCCCCTCTTTCGATCTCTCGATCTCTTTCTCTTTCTTGTTGGAGCTGCCATTGCAGAGCTTGATCGAGCTCTCACTTGCCGAACCTCCATTTTGCCAAGTTGTTGTCGATTCCCTCCTCGTTTGCGGAGTCGTTGCTAGAGCTCGAACCTGATCCTCTCTTGAAGAGAGCTAGTGTTGCCGAGATCCACAGTGAGAGGAAGAATCAGAGCTTGAACCGCCAAACGGCGTCCGGATTTGTATAGGGGCAGCCACTACGGTCGTTCGCCATCAAATTAATGCTAGTTCTTATAGCTCCGACACGCTTCAAGGGTAACGATTTCTTCCCCCGGTCTTAGGACCGTATGTTCTGTATGTTGGTGTGCTTATGGTTATGTTTTGTGCAATGAGAGTCCCCTCACACCGTCTCGGTTGAGGACGGGGACTCCGCCGGGACGTGGGATTGCGACCCTGGCGTATGTTGGTGTGAACTGCATGTAGAGTCCCTCTCCCACTACACGGTGGAGAGCGGGGACTTCTCCAGGGCATGGGATTGCGACCCCGGTGTAGTGTTTCTGCTTTTGCTTTGCTTAGGAGGGCCACCCGCCTCCAATTGGACGCGGTGTGTGTTTCCCTCGGTTCATTGCGAACCCCCGGGTCGATTGTGTCCGTCCCCGGCATAGATGTGCATTAGTGATCTGACGCGCGAGTCTGGATTTAGGCATGCCGTGTGAAGCCTACCCGTGGCGGCAAGCCCGGATCGGTGATGTTTTTGTGATGTGTATTGCGATTAGCCCTAGATACGCGAAAGGGAATGTCTCGTGCTATTCGTCGTAGATTTGTAGGAATTCGTGGGCTTAATTTGTGAATGCCCCGTTCCTAGGCGGGCCTGTGTTGGGCCCGGTAGAATGACGTTTTGTGGGCTTTTATTGGACAGGCGGATCCCCGTCCCTGCGTAGATTGCGCTTCCGTAGACCAGTCCTCTACCACTTTGAAAAGGCAGTTGTAGGTCGTATGTCTTCTGACCAGCCCTCTGCCACTTTGAAAAGGCAGTTGTAGGTCGTATGTCTTCTGACCAGCCCTCTGCCACTTTGAAAAGGCAGTTGTAGGTCGTATGTCTTCTGACCAGCCCTCTGCCACTTTGAAAAGGCGGTTGTAGGTCGTATATCTTCTGACCAGCCCTCTGCCACGTCAAAAGGCAGTTGTAGGTCGTATATTTCCTGAACAGTCCTCTGCCACCTCAAAAGGGGTAGTTGTAGGTCGTTCATCCCAAACCAGTCCTCTGTCCATGCTATGGAGCAGTTGTAGGTTTGGTCCCTTCTTTCACTACGATTGACCGAGTCGCGGTCGTACTGTTTTACTGGGCGTTGAAGTTTAGATCGTACGCTTTCAGTGTGTTCATAGCACGTGCGTGTCAGTTTGAAAGGTGGCGCTTAGTGTGTCCCCTGACTCTTGGTCCTTTATTCCTTGTTTGCATATTTTGGTGTGCGTGCGTACTTGCAGGAGAGCAATATACTCGCCGCGGAGTCCGCTAGGATGGCCGGGGGGAGGAGTCGTTACGTTGTATTGGTCAGCCCCATGCTGACCTTCGTTGCACCGCCTGTTTGTTCTTGGTTTCAGGTGGCGGAGCTCGCAGTGGTGTGTAGTGGGCCGGAGCCCATGGGTTGCTGAGGAGCTGGCTAGGGTCCTCTCTCTGTTTTGGGGTTTTTCATGTAGCCCCTTTGGTTTGTCTGTACCTCTTTTGAAAGCCATGTAAGGCCTTAAGGCCGTGTCACTTCAGTACTGTTTTCCTTTTCGATGTGGACATTCTGGCCCCTTTGTTTTGGGCTTGTGGTTAGCTTCCGTTTCTTTTTACTTTGAGTTTTATTAGCATGTTTTCTTGTATCAATTATTAACTTTCTAGATTTTGTGGATATTATATGTCGTGGGGTCCCGGCCGGACCCATGTTATATTCTATTTGCAGATCAGGGATGTTACAATTGGTATCAGACTTTAGGTTTCGTGATCCGCTAGTCTTTAGGTTTCGGGACGAACCCTTTTTAACGGGTGGTGAGCACATACAGTGCAAGAGCCTAAATTTACGCATAATGTCCACTTAGGAATGACCAAAATCGTGGTTTTTGTGCACTTTTGGGAATTTAAGCGTCTCATGCTTGGTGATTTCCCCTACTTATGACTGCTAGACCATGTGCCTCACATGTGTGAGCATTATTAATGACTGACTGAAGGGATTTTGGCCTTCATTTCTCCAAGGAATACGTTATTGGAAAATAGAATGAGCGGTTAAATGTAAAGGAATGCGAATGTTAGGAGAATCGCCGCTATAATTTGGGTGTTTCCATAACTTAGGTGTTGACCACCTTAGTATGTTGATAAATGTTGTGAGTCCTTGTGGCTACCCTTATGCGAACATGACTAGTGGAATGAAAAGTCATGGTCTTTAAGGTGAGATCTGTTGTAGTGATTCACCCGATACGGTATTAGATGACTATAGATGGCGTCGAACCTTTGTCGACCTATTATTTGGAATCGTTGGATTACACATATACCATGTGAAATTAAGTGCAATGTATGAAAAGAGGCATCTGGTCATTTGTGTTACCCTACGCTTGATGGTGTGACCCCGAGGTGCGCAAGCGAGCGCATAAATTCACACTTAAGATTGATGATTAAGTAGTGACATGCTATGTTAATGGCGGTGATGAATTTTGATTCATGAGCAAGGAAGTGTATTGAAAGGATGGGTGGATTCCAGTCACGCTCTTTTTGGACAGTTGCGGGATGCTCCCCTCTGTCGCGCTCTTTTAGTTAAATATGAAATCTATTCTTTTGTGCAGAAACATGAGATAGACCGTGAGTTTGATTTGAGAGTTCGGACCGGTAAGAGGTTCAGTGAAATTGGGAGGTATGCACTACTAATTTTAGTTTGGGTGCTTTGTGTGCACTATGCTTGTATTTGGGAGCCATAGTTTGTCCTTGAGTTTGTAAACTCTATGACTTGGGTCCTCGAGAGTCTGGTGTGGTTGTCCGGACAAGTAAAAGCCCAGCTGTGTTCGCAGAGTTTTGTATACCCTATTTTTATGAGTGTCATGAGAGCACTAGGTTTGACTCAAGTCTAGTATTGGACTTGATGATCTTACGCCGTTGTGTATTCTGTATGATGGATTGCGTGCGTGGTGACTACTTTTGACATCGTTTTAGCAGCGTGTGTTGAACCCTGTTGTCGTTAAGGTGTCTCGTGTAAAGTCTGACCCAAAGACCGTTGTAGCTGCCATGCATTGGATGTTGTGACTAAGGACCTGAGTGTTCTTTGCATGATGATTAGTTGTTTGGGTTATTTAATGTTGTGTGTGTTGCTGAGTTCTTTCGTCATTCTACTAGGTGATTGGTGAAGAGGTTGGTCTCACTCCCTTACAGGAGACAACCGCAACCGGTGGAACTGAAATAGGAGTGATGGAAGAGCAGTGTGCCGGTGCTACTGCTGGCGGGACACCGATCCCTTTGGCATCTGCGCCCATGTCTGTTGTTGGAGAAGCAACATACGAGACTCGCGATTGGATGACTTACTTCTTAAGTTGCCATACACCTTTGTTCAACGGTGTCGAGTCGCCCGCTTATGCTCAAGATTGGTTGGAATGGATTAAAGATCTCATTTTGGCCTTAAGAGTCCCGTCGGAGCTGAGGGTCACTCTGATCTCCTTTGCACTTTTTGGGGAGGCTAAGAGATGGTGGCAAGATGAGTGTCGTGGACGTTTCGCTCGATGCCCTTGGTCCCAAATCCCCGTAGAGGAGTTTGCGTCGGCGTTCTGGGAACATTTTATTCCGACGACTACCCGCCTTATACTACGAGAAGATTTTCTGATGTTGAGGCAAAAGGAGATGTCTATAGAGACTTATCTCCAAGAGTTTTTGCGATTGAATTGTTATGCTGAGCATGTCCTGGTGACTGACGAGGACAAAACGCGATATTTCTTTAAAGGCTTGCGTGAGGATTGGAAGATCAAATTGCGTGCAGCAGTGTCTATCAGTTTCACCATTTTGATTCAAGCTGCCCGCAACTTGGAGCTTGTTTTTCGCTTAGGGCAGAGTGAGTCGGAAGAGGAGTTTGAAAGAATTAGACTGCTGGTTGCTGAATTAAAAAGAGCACATGCCTTTGAAGAATCCAAAGCTGAAAGTTCAAGAGAATCAAGGAACGGGCAAAAGTCACCTATTGTCTACTTTCTTTGTGGTTGTCAAAGCAACGTTGCGCGTGGGTGTCGAGCTTAGCCCTGAAGAAGCAGTGGTGATAACATCTGTTGTCCTCTCCTTTCGTGTAAGGTAACATGCGTTGGAGTATTGTGTGCGCGTGTAGTCGCACTTTTGAGCAATGTTTTGTTATATGTGTCAAGCATATACCCTCTTCATTTTGGATTCTCGTTGGAGGTTTATCTTTCACTGGTTTGACTCTGAGAGTCGAGTCCACTTTTGATGATATGGTAGTTTTGTACATAGTGCTCGTGAAGCATTAACATGAATGGTGATTATAGTGGACGAGTTGAAATTTAATTTGTTGCGTAACGATGTAGTTGTGACTGCATATGAGTTGGACCTCGCAACGTATTAATGATGAAAATTGTTATCTGTGTTACTTGATAATTAGCACGCTCGTGAAGAGTTTTTAGTCTACCACAAGATAGATTGAAAGTGACTCCTTCAAAGTTGTTGTTGGCACGATACTATAATATTTATTTGTCGTGAGTTTAGAGATTGTTAGTTTGGGAACCTGATCTTTGGACGCGTGTCCAACTTAGTTCGAATCATGAGTATGTTCACAAACAGTGGAGTTCGTAGTTTTGCTCGGTAGTATTCGTACGGAGGTTCGTACATATTTGAACCCAAGTAAACGCCTCATCGAGATTGAAATATCTCGGATAAGGTTCTCACTTTTGTGTGTGAGTTACACAAAATTCGGGTAGTAGTTAATGACTTTGGATTGTGTGAGCATTGTCACTCGTGAAATGTGTATGTGGTGGCACTAGAAAGAGTGCAACATGTAAGTGCTACTCATAATTTGCTAGCATGGGTTAAGGCCCGTATCAGTTTGATGATTTGCTTATGTATGAGTTGGATTAGTCGTAATAAATTGTGATGAATACGACTCGGTTGAAGTTATTGTTTTGACCTGTAAAGGGGACATGATGAAATATTGACATCTTTCATTTGAGGTTGTGAGTTGATAGGCGAGAATTGAAATTTGTGGTAGCAAAATGCGTGTTTATCATGTGCAATGTTTGGATTCGCGCAAGAATCGTGGACTTAGCGTGAAAGATGATTATATCGATTTAGTCGTGTTTTCTTATTGCGTGGCTATGTAGTGATGACCCTTTGTGAGTTTGATTTCCTAACATGTTGGTGAATGGAAATTGTTATTTATGACACTTGGCAAATAATACCCGTGAAGCGTTGCTAGTCTATCCTATGAAAGGTTGAGGGTAATTCGTTCGAAACTGAATTATTGGTACAATAATACGAGAATGTATATGCACCGTGATTTGGAGATTGATGGTTTGAGGATATGATCCTTGAAATCATCGTATAGGTGAACTTATATGGTCGTGATGACCTATGTAGTGAAACCTCTAGAAAAATTTATTTGTTTGAGCTTGTTGTTGCGTTGAATGAAAGTCTAGAGAAAATCCAAGTGAAAGTGCTTTGTTGAGATTATGATATCTCAGACATAGCTGTCTCTTTTGTGTGTGGCTTACACAAAATGCGAATGATAGTGGTGGTGTTGTGTTTTTACGTGTTGAATAGAGCTGTTGTTCAAGTTTGATTACCGTTAGTTAAACGCTTCCTGAACAATTGCGGTCTTAATGTGTTTGGAGGTGTGAGTGAACTCGCAAAGAATTGGAATCAATGTAGTGATTTGATTCTCCTATGAGAGGTTGAAGTCCCTCATTTTGGGAAGAGTGTGACTCTTCTCATCGTAACGAAATGACCATGGAGTGACGGAAATGAGAGTTCGTAAGGCTTTGTGGTTATAAGCAATATGACGGGTGAATCCTTGTGAGATTGTATGTAAAGATTCGTTGATGTTTGTATGTTCGAATCTAGGATGACTCCCCGGGCGTTGAAAAGTCGTACGAATGTTATCCGTGACCTCCTAGGGTGATATCTCACCGCATTTAAGATCACATGGTTATCCTCATGAATGTGTAAATCAGAGTAGCGCAGCGGAAGCCTGGTGGGTCCATAACCCATAGGTCATTTTGTAATTTGGTGTTTTGTATTCTTCGCTGCTAAGATCGAATATAAATTTCGGGACGAAATTTCTTTAAGGAGGAGAAAATTGTAACGCCCCCAATATTTCGGCGTTTAGCAAATTTGGGGCGTGATCTGCGATTAGGGGCTGCGGGGGGTGCAAATAGAGAGTCTGGTGTTCGAATAGTCGAGTGGGGTGCAGTTAGCCTTTTTCATTTAGGGTTTTTGTTAAAACCCAACTTCCCCCCCCCCCCCTCCGGTTCCTCCCCTCTCTCTCGTTTTCGCGCAGGACGCCACACGGGAACCCCCTTCCCCTGTCGCGATCTCCCTCTCGCCCTCGTCTAGGTCGGCCGACCCCCTCCTCTCCTCCCTCTCTCTCGCCGGTCAGGGGAGGCCGTGAGAAGCTCCCTCTCTTCTCTCTTTCTCCCTCTAGCGTGCAGCAGGGCCGAGCAGCCCCCTTCTTTGCCGCTCTCAGTCGCTCCCTAGGGCAGGAAACGAAGCCCCTCTTTCGATCTCTCGATCTCTCTCTCGATCTCTTTCTCTTTCTTGTTGGAGCTGCCATTGCAGAGCTTGATCGAGCTCTCACTTGCCGAACCTCCATTTTGCCAAGTTGATGTCGATTCCTTCCCCGTTTGCAGAGTCGCTGCTAGGGCTCGAACCTGATCCTCTTGAAGAGAGCTAGTGTTGCCGAAATCCACAGTGAGAGGAAGAATCAGAGCTTGAACCGCCAAACGACGTCCAAATTTGTATAGGGGCATCCACTACGGTCGTTCGTCGTCAAATTAATGCTAGTTCCTATAGCTCCGACACGCTTCAAGGGTAACAATTTCTTCCCCCGGTCTTAGGACCGTATGTTCTGTATGTTGGTGTGCTTATGGTTATGTTTCGTGCAATGAGAGTCCCCTCACACCGTCTCGGTTGAGGACGGGGACTCCGCCAGGACGTGGGATTGCGACCCCGGCGTATGTTGGTGTGAACTGCATGTAGAGTCCCTCTCCCACTACGCGGTGGAGAGCGGGGACTTCGCCAGGGCGTGGGATTGCGACCCCGGTGTAGTGTTTCTGCTTTTGCTTAGGAGGGCCACCCGCCTCCAATTGGACGCGGTGTGTGTTTCCCTCGGTTCATTGCGAACCCCCGGGTCGATTGTGTCGATTGTGTCCGTCCCCGGCATAGATGTGCATTAGTGATCCGACACGCGAGTCTGGATTTAGGCATGCTGTGTGAAGCCTACCCATGGCGGCAAGCCCGGATCGGTGATGTTTTTGTGATGTGCATTGCGATTAGCCCTAGATACGCGAAAGGGAATGTCCCGTGCTATTCGTCGTAGATTTGTAGGAATTCGTGGGTTTAATTTGTGAATGCCCCATTCCTAGGCGGGCCTGTGTTGGGCCCGATAGAACGACGTTTTGTGGGCTTTTGTTGGACGGGCGGATCCCCGTCCCTGCGTAGATTGCGCTTCCGTAGACCAGTCCTTTGCCAGTTTGAAAAGGCAGTTGTAGGTCGTATGTCTTCTGACCAGCCCTCTGCCACTTTGAAAAGGCAGTTGTAGGTCGTATGTCTTCTGACCAGCCCTCTACCACTTTGAAAAGGCAGTTGTAGGTCGTATGTCTTCTGACCAGCCCTCTGCCACTTTGAAAAGGCGGTTGTATGTCGTATATCTTCTGACCAGCCCTCTGCCACGTCAAAAGGCAGTTGTAGGTCGTATATTTCCTGACCAGTCATCTGCCACCTCAAAAGGGGTAGTTGTAGGTCGTTCATCCCAAACCAGTCCTCTGTCCATGCTATGGAGCAGTTGTAGGTTTGGTCCCTTCTGTCACTACGAGTGACCGATTCGCGGTCGTACTGTTTTAATGGGCGTTGAAGTTTAGATTGTACGCTTTCAGTGTGTTCATAGCACGTCCGTGGCAGTTTGAAAGGTGGCGCTTAGTGTGTCCCCTGACTCTTGGTCCTTTGTTCCTTGTTTGCATATTTTGGTGTGCATGCGTACTTGCAGGAGAGCGATATACTCGCCCCAGAGTCCGCTAGGATGGCCGGGGGGAGGAGTCGTTACGTTGTGTTGGTCAGCCCCATGCTGACCTTCGTTGCACCGCCTGTTTGTTCTTGGTTTCAGGTGGCGGAGCTCGCAGTGGTGTGTAGTGGGCCAGAGCCCATGGGTTGCTGAGGAGCTGGCTAGGGTCCTCTCTCTGTTTTGGGGTTTTTCATGTAGCCCCTTTGGTTTGTCTGTACCTCTTTTGAAAGTCATGTAAGGCCTTAAGGCCGTGTCACTTCAGTACTGTTTTCCTTGTTGATGTGGACATTCTGGCCCCTTTGTTTTTGGCTTGTGGTTAGCTTCCGTTTCTGTTTACTCTGAGTTTTATTAGCATGTTTTCTTGTATCAATTATTAACTTTCTAGATTTTGTGAATATTATATGGCGTGGGGTCCCGGCCGGACCCATGTTATATTCTATTTGCAGATCAGGGATGTTACAGTTTTTCTATAGATTTGCATGTTATAACTTCTTCTCATTTTTTCCGTGACTCAACCCTCTTCTTGTTCTTCCTCTGTTTGTATTCCTATAGATTTGCGTATGTGTAGAGATGTTTGTTTGGATTTCTTTTTTTTTCCTGTAATCGAATGACTTTGTAGATTTTTTCCTCTATGTGAATAATAATTATAGATTTGCATATTTTATCTCTATGTGAATGGCTTTGTGAATGGATTTGCATATTATATCTCTAGGTATGTTAGAATGGCTTGTTTAAAATGGCTTGTCCAGTGAATAATTTATGTTAGAATTGCTTGTTTACTTCCTATGTGAATAATAATTGTGTAGATGTATATTTTTTCTGGGATAATTGTGCATTTATGTAGGGATACATTTATACATGAGATCATTTGTTGTCCATACATTTGTTGTCATCCCATGTTATTGTGTTATGAATAAGAAAAATGTGTTATGACCTGCTGGATATATGCATATGATCAGATATTGGAGCTAGTTCAGTTTCTATCTCATCATCTCATGTTATTGTGTAGATGCATAGTTCAGTTTCTATATTTTTATTTGGATTGTTTTGTATGTTTGGTCTCTGTTGGTTCCGAAATCGCACCTCCGAAGGAAATCGGAGGCTGCGGGCTGCCGGTTACTTTTTAGATGGAGAAAATGAAACCGCTAGCAGCGGTCAAGGCCAGACTTCGCCCGTCACGGCGAATGCCACTCCTGTGATGGGCTTTCCTTTGATTAAGAAGAAGCGGTTACAGCGGGTTACAAGTGCAGGAAAGCAGAAGCCGGCCGGTCAGACAATTCGCAAGACGGGAAACTCGAGACCGCAGCTCAAACAAGCGAGCTCCTGGATTCAAGTGTGCCCCTCTAGGGAGCGTTGCCGCCCCCTATTTATAGGCTTGGGGGCCTGCCCGAGCGGGCAGGAATAAAATAACCGTCTGCCCGGGTACAGGAGAAACGGGTAGGCGGTGACGAGATACAGAAGGGAGAAAAGAAGGAAGCCGCGCGGCTTGGCGGCTTGCGCTGGCGGTCTGTCACGTAGAGGGGCTGGAGATGCTGCGACCAAGGCGATAATGTCACCCGGGTGGTCTCCGACTTGAGACCGCGACTTGTCTTCTTGGACGGTCCTTGAGGATCTTCATGGCGCAACCCGGGCGGCCTCCAACTTGAGACCGCGAGTTGTCCTCTGGACTTGGACTCTGATAGCTTTTATGGCACCACCCACGCGGTCTAAGACTTGAGACCGCGGCATGCTTCTAGAGGCCTGGCCTAGATGATCTTTTAGGAAACGGGGGCGGTCGGAATCATTTCAGACCGCCTGGTTGTGTGTTGGTTGGTTCTGAATGACCTTTGCTGAAATTGAACCGGGCGACCCTAGACTTTAGACCACCCAGTCCGGGAGAAGTACCACTCGGAAGCGGTCTTTTGGGTAAACATACTGTTGGTTCCGAAATCGCACCTCCGAAGGAAATCGGAGGCTGTGGGCTGCCGGTTACTTTTTAGATGGAGAAAATGAGACCGCTAGCAGCGGTCAAGGCCAGACTTTGCCCGTCACGGTGAATGCCACTCCTATGACGGGCTTTCCTTTGATTAAGAAGAAGCGGTTACAGCGGGTTACAAGTGCAGGAAAGCAGAAGCCGGCTGGTCAGACAATTCGCGATCTGAAGGTCGCGTGTTTCTGTTGGTTCCGAAATCGCACCTCTGAAGGAAATCGGAGGCTGCGGGCTGCCGGTTACTTTTTAGATGGAGAAAATGAGACCGCTAGCAGCGGTCAAGGCCAGACTTCGCCCGTCACGGCGAATGCCACTCCTGTGACGGGCTTTCCTTTGATTAAGAAGAAGCGGTTACAGCGGGTTACAAGTGCAGGAAAGCAGAAGTCGGCCGGTCAGACAATTCGCAAGACGGGAAACTCGAGACCGCAACTCAAACAAGCGAGCTCCTGGATTTGAGTGTGCCCCTCTTGGGAGCGTTGCCACTCCCTATTTATAGGCTTGGGGGCCTGCCCGAGCGGGCAGGGATAAAATAACCGCCTGCCCGGGTACAGGAGAAACGGGCAGGCGGTGACGAGATACAGAAGGGAGAAAAGAAGGAAGCCGCGCGGCTTGGCGGCTTGCGCTGGCGGTATATCGCGTAGAGGGGCTGGAGATGCTGCGACCAAGGCGATAATGTCACCCGGGTGGTCTCCGACTTGAGACCGCGGCTTGTCTTCTTAGACGGTCCTTGAGGATCTTCATGGCGCAACCCGGGCGGTCTCCAACTTGAGACCGCGAGTTGCCCTCTGGACTTGGACTCTGATAGCTTTTATGGCACCACCCGCGCGGTCTGAGACTTGAGACCGCGGCATGCTTCTGGAGGCCTGGCCTAGATGATCTTTTAGGAAACGAGGGCGATCAGAATCATTTCAGACCGCCTGGTTGTGTGTTGGTTGGTTCTGAATGACCTTTGCTGAAATTGAATCCGGCGACCCTAGACTTTAGACCGCCCAGTCCGGGAGAAGTACCACTCGGAAGCGGTCTTTTGGGTAAACATAATCCCCGCATATTTTCAAACTCCGAGGAGATTTCGAAAATATTAGTTCTGCCCGCAAGACCGCACCCGACTTGCACTCATGTCTATAAAATTGCCTGAGAGCTCTTTCTCTTCCATAATTCTCCGGAGATCACGGGTCGCGACTCGCCGATTGCGGTTAGGATTTTTCAGATCGGCACCCTTTGGTTAGAATGGATTTCCTTGATTCTTTTCAAACCCGTGTTGATAAGGGGGGTGACCGGAAGAAGGTTGAAGAGCGGAAAGATAAGGATGCCCGTTGAAAAAAGAATCATCGGTCAGACAAGGTCGGACGGTCTCCCAAGGTAGAACCTTCCGGACCCCAGAAGAATACTGGTGAAAAAACTGCAGAGGAAAGGAAAGCCACCGAAGAATCGTTGGCCAAGAAAAAGGCTATAGAGAAGGAGGCGGCCAATGTTAAAGCCGCAAGAGAAGTAGTGGCAAAGGCCGAAGCCGCCGAAAAAGAGGCGGCCAAAGCTAAAGCCGCCGAGGAAGAGGCGGCCAGAGCTAAAGCCGCCGAGGAAGAGGCGGCCAAGGCAAAAACAGCCGCGGAGGAGGCGGCCAAGGCCAGAGCTACTGAGGAGGAAGCGATCAAGGCCAAGGCAGCCGCGGAGGAAGCGGCCAAGGCCAAAGCTACTGAGGAGGAAGCGATCAAGGCCAAGGCAGCCGCGGAGGAAGCGGCCAAGGCCAAAGCTACCGAGGAGGAAGCGATCAAGACCAAGGCCGCGGAGATCTCGCTATCTGAGGAGAGGGCCTCAGGAAAGAAGTCTATAGAGCCCGTGGCGGATCATTCTACACCTTCCTTCGATATTGATTTTACCTTATCAGGGACTCCTCTCATGAAACTGAGTGTTGGAGAGGAAGGAGAAGTTGTTTCTTCTAGGCCGGACGGGTCACCTACTTCGTCGGTTCTAATTTTTGACGATTCCAGCCCTACAAGGCAGATCAACCCGGAATCGGGGAAGAAGAAGAAGAGAAAAAGAGGCCCTTCGTCAGCCGAGCGAATCGCTAAGAAGCTCCAAAAGTTGAAGGATAAGAATAGAGGCTTTAAGAAGCCGGCGGCGGCCTGTCTCCAGAATAACCCACGTGTGAAGGAGGAAATCGATCCCCCCAATACCCCTCTTGCTAAGTCGGGCGATCTTGTCCCGGATTCTGCGAACAGTGTGTCGATCGGTGGCATCCTTAGAGGAATGGATGATTTTCTGAACAAGGATACGCTACTTGATAGACCCGCGACCTTGAGCCGAATTGTTTCCCCTGACAAAAATATCGGTGACTCTGAGAAGGCTGTACGAGAAGAGGGAGACCGGACACTAGCCGGTCTGCGCTTAATGAGCATAAAGGTGGAGAGGATACGGGAGCAGGGCAAGCCGCAGCTGCCCGACCCCTTTGCCCCAGGTAAGCCCGATGCGGGTTATGAAACTATCCGCTTCTTCGTTCCGCGTCCTCGGAAAAAGCAAAACAAGATGTTACTGAATCCGCCGCCGAACTTTTTTTCGTCCATGACTCAAACCCTGGCTACTAGACGAAAGCATAACGAGAGGATCTGGCGAGAACAACGCCGGAAAATGAACTCGGAACAGTTGAAGCGGCCTGTTCATTCAGGCATTTTAACCTTATAATCCTTTAATTATTCTATCCCCCTTTTGCTGTGTTAATTACAGTTTTTTCCTTGTAGATAAACCGGAGGACATAATAAGGCCGGGCGACCTGATATCTAGCCTTCCGCCTCTGCCTCAGATGCCGAACCTTGTGCTGAGATTAAATTCCGGACAGGAGGAGCTAGCCAACTTTCAGCTTCTTCTGAGTAACTTGGAGGTGAAAATAAGAGAGATGGAGAAGAAAGAGGAGACCGCCCGGGTTGCGCTAGAGATCGAGAGGAAAGAAAGACGAGAGGAGCATCTGATGATTAGGGCCCAGTTAGAGATTGCGCGGGCTGACCTGGAGGCCGAGAAGAAAAAACGGCCGGAGAGAGAGAAAGAGTTGGAGGCCCAACTGGAGTCTGAGAAAAAAGCGCGACTTGAAAAGGAGAAAATGCTGATAGACCAGATTGCCACAATAACCGCGCGCTTTGATAGAGAGAAGAGGACGTCCTCGAAGTTTGAGGAGGACTGCAAATATTATCAAAACAAATATCTTCGTATGACCAGGGAGATTGGCGAGAACCGGCGCTTATCCACTGATGAAAGATCCAGGATGTTGAACCGCCCGGCTGTTGGGGCGAGCTCTAATCTCCTACCCGTTAGGGCGTCCGACTCTGCTGCGAATGAACCCGCCGGGCCCCTTCTGCTCGTACGATCCTTGCTGCACGGGTAGAAAGGGACGTCGCGCGGCTTCACAGCACGCTTAATCACATCCACTATCATTCGAGTCAAATCTATGGTTTTCTTATTCAGACTGGCGACCAGGTCGCGCGACTCCATCGTGAGGATAACCCCCAAGAGCCGCATCAGCCGTGAGCGTCTTTTAACTTTCATGAACTATGTTTGCAATCTTTTCTTGTTTGCTTCTTGGGATGATCTGATGATTTGGTCTACTTTGGATAATAGTTTCTTTTAGCACCTTCTGTTGTGCTTATAACACGTATAATTTATGCCTAAATGTCTTATGACGAATTGATGTGCAGGTCGCGCGACTAGCGCTGGATGCTTGAGATTTTTGTCGAACTTTATTTATATGCTGACTACAGGTTTCTACTTAATCGGCCTGACTTGCCTATGCGCAAGCCATTGCTCTTTCTTGTTATCTGTGCTGCTTTGTGTGATATAATCCGCGCGGTTTGACGTCATATCCGAGCCATATTTTGTTATTTGCAGATCATCATCTCTATAAGTAGTAAGCATTACGGTGATTCATTCCATACTTTCTGAAATGGCGCGAGCTAAGCAAAAGTCATCGCGGCCTGAGAAAGTTCACGCGGTCCGAACTGACGCGGCTTCTGCTTTTCGATCGGCCAATCATAAAGAATGTCGCCTAACTCAAAGCGAGTTGGATGATTTTATCGCAGAATATATGGCTGGAAGCAACATAACCGCTCGGCTTCCTCTACGTGACGAGCGGATAAACTCTTCATCCTCTACTAAAATCGCCATTCCTATTGATCATTTTAAGTATGGCTTCAGATTTCCCCCTCCTCTTGAAGTCATCGCTATTCTCGATCACTACGGGGTTGTGCCCGGACAGCTCCCACCGAATTCCATTGCCTCTATTTATAGCTTTATCTCGTATCTGCGATCAGAGCGAGTTAAATTTTCGATTTCTTTGTTTCGAAACTTCTTTTCCATGCGGTCTACTCCGGATGCCGGAACCTCTGTTTTTAGAGGTCATATTTACTTTGAGTGTCGGGGAATGAAAGTTGTCAACCTTGTGAACAAGGTTGCGAGTTGGTCTGAGCGGTATGCTATGTTTGAAGGCCCCCTAGAGCTATTGCAGGTCAACCCGCAGACGAAGAGTGCGGCGGACTTTAAGTCGGTTAAGCTTGGAGAAGCTGAGCAAAAGATCTTCAAATCCCTGGAGAACGAGCGACTTGATGTGAATCATTATATTCCATTGTTCGCGGAGCTGGCGGATGTCCGCCCGGAGGATAGTAAGTTTCTTCTTAACTCGCCATTTTATGACCGCGCGGATAGTTCTCTTAAGTTTTAAACTTCTGCAGCTGCCACAGTCGTTCCCTTAAACAAGACTGTTACTCCGGCCGCTCTAGTTCTGACCCAGAGGGAGAAACGACAAAGGAAATCCGACCCGCAGTGGTCTGAATAGGAGAGCCCGGCTTCTTCGGGCGAGTTCGAGTTTCTTCGTTCTTGCAGCAATCCGCGCGATCTTAGGGGCAAGCCAACGGTCCTTTGGCATAAGGACGGTGATTGCGTGCAAGTTTCTACCGCCCTTCCATTCTGGGGGAGCGAGAAGATTAGCCGGCATGCATTAGCCGCCGGGGCTGCCATGTATGGCCGAAAAAACCCTGAAGAGACTAAAGAAGGTCCCAGAAGAGGAACTTTCCAGAGTAGCCGCGCAGGCTGGCGCCTGGGGCTTTGCGGCCAATCATTTCATGGCACTTTCGTATAAACAACTGGTATCAGCCCATACTTATCTGGAGAAGAAGTTCGCCGACCAAGCCGATGAGAATGCCAAACTTAAGGAGATTATTGCGGTAAGTTTCCGATAAACACCTCGGGCTTATCACTTTCAGACCGCGCGACCTGACTTTTACCTTCTTTTTATAGCATCAGTACGATATGGATAACCCAAATTTCCAAGACGAGGTCTTCCCACATGTAGCCAAAGGGATTGATGGTGCTCTGAATCGCCTGCGAGATCGGGACGGCTTGGCCGCGGGTTTTGAAGATACAATCTTCCCTGATCTCTATCCTGGCCTGAAGGACAAACTAGACGAGATCACCCGCCGAGCTAAAGGGAAGGACAAGGCCGAGTCCAGTAGTAGTGAGGAAGAGAGCAGTGATGAAGAAGCCGAAAAAGAACCCGCCACGGTTGTCGAAGGAGAGGAGGATGGCTCAGATGTAGGATCCAGCGATTCTGAAGAGACCGGGCGGTCTCGGACTCGCGAGTCGGGCGGCTCAGGTAGTTCGAGTAGCTCGAGTAGTAGCTCTTCGGGTTCCTCCACCCCCAGCAAAGGATATTCGCCTGAAGTGGACATTTCCGGTGATGAGGATTCAAGCTTTCCTACGACCAAGAAACTCAAAGCCGGACGAAGAATAGCTCCTTTTGTAATTTTTGAGTTGTCTTATTTTTGCACGACCGGCGGTTTGATTTTGTTAGTCGGTCGGTCATGAATCAATGTAAAAATATTCTGGAAATGAAAAGGAAAGCTTTTACCTGTCCAGTTGTTTGTTTTTACTTACTTGCGTTCACTGCGGTCTCCTTTTCCCTTAATTAAGTCGTGCGGTTTACATCTTTGATCCAGATATCGAAAAACTCTTTAACCTATTGTTAGTACTTTATAGTAACCAAGAATAGCTTCAGGCCGCTGAGAAATCATGTTCGTGTGGCTTTGATCATGCCTTGCTTGATTTGATGACTCCTCATATTTGATTGTAAACCGCGCGGCCATTACCCGGCCTTATACAATCACTTTTACGAGACATACCCAGTCATAAAAAGCAGTCGACTGGTTTGAGCGGTCAATACCTTGATTCAGACAACTTATAATTTGAAAGACGTTGCTTGTGAATATAATCAACAACAAATATACCCGTGCGATTTATATGAATAACTCGGGCGGATAAAAACCCAATCGGGAAATTGAACATAACCAAAGCGCGCGATCATAGCCTGGCTTTTCATAATTGTTTTACCAAATTGAGAATGCCAAGTAATAAGTAAATAATCGACAAGCCGTACGATCCCCACGAACATAATCGGTTAACTGCTATATCCGCACGATATATATATAACTTGGGCGGACAGGATTTCGGACAGGAAATTGACATACTCAAGCCGCGTGATTATGACTCAACCCTTCCAAAATTATTTTGCAAGATGGAAAATCGGACTATTAGAAAACAGTCAGTAAGTCGCGTAATTAATATCATCAGCAGATAAACCCGAGCGATCTGTATATATTCTGAGCGGATTCTATTGCTTGATTGTGAAGAGCCCGTTATTTAGCCGAACGGATTGAACCAATACTATAATGATAACAGGTTTGCAAAATAGATGATGAGACTGACAGGTCATTATGCCTGATCGTCCGATATATGCATCATGCCATTTTACCAAATCCGATCGGTTTGTTTCATCATCAGGCTATCCGACAATTTCGGTACCTGCCTATTTCAAACCGCAATATTTGATCGCAAACCGCCCGATCTGCGATATGCCTGTTAAAAAACCTGTTTCTTCCCCATATGGTCTGAGAAGACCTTATGAGATGAGATAACTCCCTGTAATGTGGAAAAAGAGTAGCTACAAACTCAGATGACCAAATGGGCAGGTGGGCCTAGGCGGCAACCATTGCTTTCCTCAGAGGGTCATAAGAGTTGTAGAGAAAAAGAAAGAAGACAAGTACAGACCTAGATGACCAAGTGGGCAGGTGGGCCTAGCTAGGTGGCGACCATTGCTTTCCTCAAGTAGTCATGAAGGCTGTAAGCGACTCAGCTGCTCTCTTGCCTAGGGCTACAAGCCGAGTTGATCAAATGGGCAGGTGTGGTTATGCCGCGGAGGCTATACCGACATTGCTTTCCTCATAAAGATCAACCCAGTTGTGGGTCCCACTTAGGCATCGCTTGAGAGTACCTAGGAGTATTCGATGGTCACAGACTAGGATGATCAGTTGGGCAGGTGTGGTTATGCCGCGAAGGCTATACCGACATTGCTTTCCTCAGAAAGATCATCAAAGCTGTAACTATATCCCTCTCGGGGCATGACAGAGCCAACATTCACCCGGACCTCCCTTGATGCAGGGGTGCGTCAGATATCAGCCGGGATCCAAGGTTCTGAAGAGCACCGCACGGGAATTGGTAAGCTACCACTACACGTGTGCGAAAACTCCCCGCTACACATGATCTTTATGGTTTTACGCTAATGACTACAATCCGAGGGGGTTCAAGCAGAACTTGACGATGTCTCCGTGGTTCAGTGAGGTTGATAAAAAAGAAATATCAGACATGGAGAAGTGTCAGTATGGGGCTTCTTATTAAAATATCCAAAAAAAATGCAAGAAAGTAAAGAGGACATTTTAAGGATAGAACCGTTTGAGATCGTCACCGCTCCAGGTGCGTGAGATGTCTTCTCCTTCACTCGTCTGGAGGCGGTAAGCCCCGCTTTTTAGTACTTCCTTGATGATGAAAGGTCCAGCACAATTAGGATTTAGCTTCCCACATTGCCTGCTCTGGCTGCCGCATCAACTTTCTTTAGCACAACGTCTCCGACTGCGAAATGTTTTATTCTGACATTCTTGTCAAAGTATTTCGTCATTCTCCTTTTAACTTCTTCCTGTCTGATGGTTGCCTCGTCCTGAAGCTCTTCGATCAAATCCAAATTATACTTGATAGCTTCATCATTTTCATCTATCCATGCTTCTCCTCCTTCCTTTGCATACACAACTCTTGGAGTGACTACCTCAAATTCTACAGGAACAACAGCCTCCGAGCCATGAGATAATTTGAATGGTGTCTCCCCCGTAGCTGAAGATGGACTAGTACGAAGAGTCCAAAGGATGGAAGGAAGTTGGTCTGCCCAATTTCCTCTTTGATTCAAGACCCTCTTCATTAGAAGCTGCTGGATCTGTCTATTTGCGGCTTCTACCTGGCCATTCGTCCTTGGGTGATGTACCGAGGCAAATCGAAGGTCAATTCCCACCTGATCACAAAAGTTTATCATCTTTGGATTGTTAAATTGTGGACCATTGTCAGTGACAATTGCTAGCGGAATTCCATGTCGGCAGACTATCTCCCCCAGATGAAGTTTTTAATAATTTGAGTTGTAGTTCTTGCTATTGCCTTCGCCTCAATCCACTTGCTGAAGTAGTCAATCATTACAATGATAAAGCGACCTTGGCCACTGGATACTAGGAAGGGTCCGATAAGATCCATCCCCCAAACTGCAAAGGGCCATGGTGCAGTTATTGATCTAAGCGACTGAGCAGGCAAATGCTGAAGAGGAGCGAACTTTTGACATTGAACACATCGCTTGGCGAATGCTTCAGCATCCTTCCTCATGGTTGGCCAGAAATATCCCTGCCTTAAGATTCTCTTCTCCAGAGTCTTTGCTCCCGAATGGCTACCACACTCCCCGGAATGAACCTCCTGCAGTATGGTTGGGATTTCTTCCTCGGAAACACATCGTGCTGAGGGAGAGATCAAAGTCTTCCTGTAGAGAACTCCTGCAATCAGATAATAGTATGTCGCTTTCCTTCTGAACTTTCTCTTATCTTTGATGGAATGATGGAACTCTCCTTTTGACAAAAACAGCTCGTAGGGATCCTTCTATGAAGGGTTCTGATCAATTTGCATAAGTTCCGCTTCATCTGTTGCCGGTCAGAAAAGTTCAAAGGTCACTCCCTCGGATGGAAGACCGAACTTTGACAACTCATCTGCTTCCTCATTTTGCGCTCTTGGGATGTGCTCGATAATGAATGACTTGAACCTTCTGATTTCTTTTTTGGCTAATATCATATATTTCCTCAGAATCGGCTCCCTTGTCTCATAATTCTCCAAGACTTGATAGGCCATTACCAGTGAATCAGTTTTGACATGTACATACTCTATGCCCAGCTCTCTCGCAAGCCTTAGCCCAGCCAAAAGTGCTTCATATTCTGCCTGATTATTTGTAACTGGAAAGAAGAACTTGATAGCTTGCTCCAGCCTGATGCCATTCGGACTGATCAAAACTACCTCGACTCCCACGGAGTTTCTGCCAGAAGCCCCATCTACATAAATGGCCCAGGCCAAAGGAGATTGCACCACTTGTTCAGGACTAGGTTCTGTTGTATCCACCAAGAAGTCTGCCAAGATTTGCGCTTTGATTGCTGTTCGAGGGATGTACGATATCTCAAATTCGCTTAGTTCAATAGCCCACTTAGCCAATCTCCCTGAATGGTCTGGCTTTTCAAGAACATTTTTTAAAGGATGATCTGTAATAACTTGGACAGAATGAGCCTGGAAATAAGGACGAAGCCTTCGCGCAGTCATAACCAGGGCCAAGGCCAGTTTCTCCAAGATTGAATATCTGGTTTCTGCATCTTTGAGAATATGGCTAACATAGTATATTGGAAACTGCCTCTTCTTTTCCTCCCGAATGAGGACAGAACTCACCGCATCCGGGCCGACTCCCAGATATAAGAATAATATTTCTCCCTCACGGGGACTTTGGAGCAGCGGAGTTGAAGTCAACTGTACTTTCAGCTGCTCGAAAGCCCTATTACACTCCTCATTCCATTCAAATTTTGATCCACCCCGTAGTATTTTAAAGAACGGGGCACTTTTATCCCCGGATTTGGAGATAAACCTGCTCAACCCTGCCAATCTTCCTCCAAGCTGCTGAACTTCCTTGGTATTTCGGTGAGGGGTCATATCAAGGATGACCTTCACCTTATCTGGATTCGGTGCAAAGCCATCGGGAGTTAAGAGATGCCCGAGAAACTTTCCTTTATTTACCCCAAACACACATTTCAATGAGTTTAATTTTAACTTGAACCTCCGTAGAGTAGCGAACGTCTCTACGAGGTCTCTCAAGTGTAATGAAAATGTTTTACTTTTCAGAAGGAGATCGTCAACGTAAACTTCGAGATTCCTGCCTTTTTTATGCTTAAAAACAGTATCCATCATTCTTTGGTATGTTGCGCCCGCATTTTTAAGACCGAAGGACATTACGAGATAGCAGTAACACCCATCGTTTGTGATAAATGACGTATGCGGGATGTCAGGTTTGTGCATTTTAATTTGATGATACCCAGAGAAGGCATCGAGAAAACTCATAAAACCATACCCAACCGCGGAATCTACTAAGACATCTATCCGAGGCAGAGGGTAGCAATCTTTAGGGCACGCTCTATTAAGTTTGGTGAAGTCCACGCACATGCGCCACTTCCCACCAGATTTCTTGACCATTACAACATTCGACATCCACGTGGGATATTGAATTTCAGAAATGAAACCTGCTTTTAGGAGTTTGGAAACCTCCTCCCTGATGGGCGATGCCAGCTTGGTCGCCACTTCTCTTTTCTTTTGTTGGACGGGCTTGAACTCAGGAGATATGTTCAGATGATGACACGCCACGTCTGGATCCACTCCTGGCATATCCTCCGCTGACCAAGCGAAGATATCCAAATTCTCCAAAAGGCAAGAGATTAGCTCCACCTTCTCCTTCTCCAGCAACTCAGCATTGATAACCAGCTTCTTTTCTTCCCCTTCAGCAATAGGAACTTCTTGGGTTGCCTGGGCAGGTTCCAGGTGAGCCCCTTCGCGATCTTTTTCTTCCTCAGCGTCCCTTGAGGATTCAGCAATCTCCAAAGCTTCAGCCATGGCCTCGGGAAGTGGAGCGTCGGTGATCATGTTGACAGTTCGGACATAGCACTCTCGAGCCACCTTTGGGTTGCTTCTAACCCGATACTGCCTTCCTTCGGCAGCGAACTTGAGAGCAAGGTGAAAGGTTGACACTACTGCCCTGTATGCATTAAGAATCGGCCTCCCGAAGATGGCGCAGTAATTGCTCAGGGCATCCACCACCACGAAATTGATTAGCTTTATCAATCCTCCAAGGGACACCAGGAGCTTTGCTGAACCCTCTACTTCTTTCTTCTCCCCAGAAAAACCGTAGATGGGCCCGTCGGTGGAAAGCAAAGGCTTTCCAGTCTTCAGGGCTTCGAAAGTTGGGCGGAAAAGGAGATTGACGGAGCTGCCTGTATCAATCAAGATCTTGTGAACCGTATAATTCTCGATGACAGCCTTGATGACCACAACATCATCGAAAGGATTGGCATCTGGGGGAAGGTCATCCTGACCAAAAGTAACAATGGTGCCTTCAGGAGGAGAACTTGTAATGGCTGCCACTTCCTGCTTCAAAACTCTTGCGATGCTGGACTTGCGAGATGATTCCGCTCCAGCTCCTCCATGAATACAATAGATGTCCCCCAAGGGGCCCACATCATTGACTTCGACGCATTCGTTGGAAGGATGGATGTCACCATAGCAGCCAGCGTCTTCGACGTCGGCGCATTCCCAGGTTACTTCCACTGTTTCTTTCTCTTTTCTCTTTTCGGCAACTGGCTCAGCGGTTGCCTCTTTCCGAACTAAACCCCGGAGCTTTCCTTCTCCCAAGAGCCTCTCTATTAGCAAGCGGAGGGCCCGACAATTTTCAGTCAGATGCCCTCCCTCCTTGTGATATTCACAGAAGAGGTTCGGATTTCGATTTTGAACATCTGATCTCAGAGGAGCGGGTCTTCTAAAATCTGGTCTTTTCTGGAGAATCTGGACGACTTCGTCCATAGTAACATTAAGTGGAGTGAATGACTCTTGCGAGTCATCATATTTGGTGGCTGGAGCAACTGGAGGTGGCTGCGCGGCGTACTGTGGCAGGTATACCGACATGATTTGCGGAAGAGGAACAGATGGAGCGGGTGCGATGGCCAACGACGGTTTCTGATCTTGAAACCGTTGATGGCCCATGAATGGTTGCTTATTTTTGTAGTTTCATCCCCTTTGGGAACGGGGCTCAAAATGGGATTGGTTTGGTGTCGGATGATGGAAAGACTGATTAAATTGTTCCATGTCGCTTACCAGCTTGGCGACGTAGCCATGGTTACTCTTTTCTCCCCTGATGAACATATTTGCCAAACTTATCATTTCTTGATAAGTTTTCAGCTCCCTTATGTTTGCTTCAAACTTCAGGGGGCCCTCCCTTAAGCCATGAATGAGGGCAACCCTGTAGAGCTCTGGATCCACATTTTGGACTTCCATAATCTCTTTCTGGAAGCGGTATACGAAACGGGCCCACGTTTCGTTCTCCCGCTGTTTTATATCGAAAAGGGCCGCAGGGCCGCTTTTCCTCTTCCTTGAAGTAGAGAATCTTAGCAGAAATCCTCTACGCAGCTCGGCAAAGCAACTGATAGATCTGGGGTGCAGCCCATAAAACCACTCCCTTGCTTGTCCTTCAAAGGAGGTCACAAGGAGTTTGCACTTAGTCGCATCAGTCAAGGTCCTGAGAACGATGGCTGATTCAAAGGCTTGTAAATGAACAGTGGGATCAGTCTCCCCACTGAAAGCTGGCAGACGAGGCTCTTTGAAATTGTTAGGGGCTGGCTCCCCCCGGACTTCGTCCACGAAGGGAGAAGTTTCTTCCATATCTTCACATAGAGGAGCAGGGTAGTAAGTCGCCGAAGCCGCGGCTACTCGCGGACAAGCCGCCTGGTAAGAGGACCGGGCAGCAGCTTCTGGCGGGTAGAAAGGGTGAGCAGCGGCCTCAGGCGGATATAACAGGCGGGCTGCTCCTTCCGGCGGATAGGACAGGCGGGCTACATGAGAAGCCGCCCCCTGGAAATCGAGGATTCGAGCCGGCATGCTGTGCGCGGCTTCCTGGTAGAAGTTTTGCCTGGTCGCAAAACCTTCTTGCTGGGGTTGGAGGTTGGCGGCTTGTGGTAGCGGGTAAGGTGGAGGCGGAGGAGGAACCGGAGTTACTGCCTGATTAACCGTGGTTTGCTGTGGAACTAGCCGCTCGGTTAGTACTGCTAAAGCCTGGCTGACCGCCTCAAGCCGCTGATCGGTGGCTCTCTAAGCCCGCTCGGCTTCCCGTTTCGACTGCTCCAAGGCCTCCCATAGAGAGTCTTCGCTGTGGTCCGAGCGGTCTCCAAGAGGGAACTGACGATCTAACATTGTATCGAGGATTTCACCGACAATCCGCGATCTGAAGGTCGCGTGTTTCTGTTGGTTCCGAAATCGCACCTCCGAAGGAAATCGGAGGCTGCGGGCTGCCAGTTACTTTTTAGATGAAGAAAATGAGACCGCTAGCAGCGGTCAAGGCCATACTTCGCCCGTCACGGCGAATGCCACTCCTGTGACGGGCTTTCCTTTGATTAAGAAGAAACAGTTACAGCGGGTTATAAGTGCAGGAAAGCAGAAGCCGGCCGGTCAGACAATTCGCGATCTGAAGGTCGCGTGTTTCTGTTGGTTCCGAAATCGCACCTCCGAAGGAAATCGGAGGCTGCGGGCTGCCGGTTACTTTTTAGATGGAGAAAATGAGACCGCTAGCAGCGGTCAAGGCCAGACTTCGCCCGTCACGGCGAATGTCACTCCTGTGACGGGCTTTCCTTTGATTAAGAAGAAGCGGTTACAGCGGGTTACAAGTGCATGAAAGCAGAAGCCGGCCGGTCAGACAATTCGCAAGACGGGAAACTCGAGACCGCATCTCAAACAAGCGAGCTCCTGGATTCGAGTGTGCCCCTCTTGGGAGCGTTGCCGCCCCCTATTTATAGGCTTGGGGGCCTGCCCGAGCGGGCAGGGATAAAATAACCGCCTGCCCGGGTACATGAGAAACGGGCAGGCGGTGACGAGATACAGAAGGGAGAAAAGAAGGAAGTCGCGCGGCTTGGCGGCTTGCGCTGGCGGTCTGTCGCGTAGAGGGGCTGGAGATGCTGCGACCAAGGCGATAATGTCACCCGGGTGGTCTCCGACTTGAGACCGCAGCTTGTCTTCTTGGACGATCCTTGAGGATCTTCATGGCGCAACCCGGGCGGTCTCCAACTTGAGACCGCGAGTTGCCCTCTAGACTTGGACTCTGATAACTTTTATGGCACCACCCGCGTGGTCTGAGACTTGAGACCGCGGCATGCTTCTGGAGGCCTGGCCTAGATGATCTTTTAGGAAACGGGGGCGGTTGGAATCATTTCAGACCGCCTGGTTATGTGTTGGTTGGTTCTGAATGACCTTTGCTGAAATTGAACCGGGCGACCCTAGACTTTAGACCGCCCAGTCCGGGAGAAGTACCACTCGGAAGCGGTCTTTTGGGTAAACAGTCTCATAGATGGTAATATCAAAAGATGGTGGAATATTGGTCAATTGGGAGTCATCTCATGTACTTTTATTCTGTGATCTTTGTATCAGAGAGATAGATTTAGGGAATAGACCAACCACTCGTTTTAATAAAGAGGGTTGGGTCAATTTGATGAAAAACTTTAAGGAGCGAACCAGTTTAAACTACAGTCGTGTACAAATGAAAAACAAGTGGGATCAACTGAAACGTGATTGGAAATTATGGCGTGAACTTAAAAGAGCGAATCTGTGATCTTTATCTCTAATTAAAAAAAAATTCAAAACGCACAGGTGTTTTGCCAAACAGCTTAACAGTTTCTTCGTTTGAAACAGCACTGCAACAACTGTTCTTCCAAACAGATTCATAGATCGATTCTGCCACCACTCTGCAAAACAGCTGATTATTCCACCACTGCTTCCCCCCACTACTTCTCCAGTCGCTGCAGCCGCGCCAAACAAAGCCTAAGACGGGTGCGGCTGCAGCATTAGAGAAGAGGCGTGAACCAGAATTTGCTTGAAATTCGGCGAGACAGCAGTGAACTGGGTGTGACTTGCAACAGGAATATCGAGGTGAATGCATTTCGATCGGCAAGAAGGTTTCACGTGCATGGGACCATGTGGCTGCGACCAAATTTCTTTGACAAAACTCTAAAAATCCTGCAGAAAAAAAACAGAAATTAATACAAAACTATAAAAATATACGTTTTATAAAAGAAAATTTTCAATACTAAAAATTAAAGTAATTTTAATACTAAAAATTCATATAAATATTATTCGTCAAGCGCTCAAGAGAGCACCTTCGAAGTTCTTTCAGAGGTCCTCATCGGCGTTCGAAGAATCCACCGAAGATCTCTTTTGGCTTTCAAAGATCTCCTTTCCCTTCGATGATCTCCATCGGAAGGTCGTTTCAAGATTTCCTTTTGGCTTTAGAAGATCTCCCTTCTCTTTAAGATTCTCTCTTTCTCACTCGACTTTGCATCCTTGCAACGAGCGGTGGTCTGTCCCCCTCTAGCATTTGACTACTTGTAAAAACCATAAATATAGTGAAATTTGGTCGGCACCGATCCAACCCCGTGATTTCTTATCCTTTCTGGGTTTTTCTACGTTAAAAGTCTTCTTGCAAGTTCTCTAACTTTACTTTGACTGTTTGCGCGTTCGGGCTCACTCTCGAGTTGAAACAGTTCAATTCGACCGATCTACCAGACCATTGAGTGATCCGCAACAATAAACGTTTAGGGAAAAATGTTGATAATATAGTGAAATATATATCTATCTATATTATATAAAGAAAAACATTTAGAACCAAAGTGAGACCAAATTAGAACCATTCAACAGATCACAGTTATTGGATGAGACGATATGGGCTGCAAATAGCCATTTCCTGAACCCCCCCCCCCCCCCCCCCCCCCCCCCCCCGATACCAGCCCTGATATGGGACGCGTTTTTTTGTTTATATTATTATATAATACATAAAATTATATATATATATAATTATATATTATTATATAATATATAAAATTATTTAAAAGTGATATTTTTTATATAATTATATATACATATATTTTTAAAATTTTAAGAAAAAAATACATATATTTTTAAAAAAAAAATCTAAAAAAATGTTTAAAAAATTATATAAATATAATAATATATATAATTTAAAAAAATGGAAAACATAATAAGAAAACTGGGTGTGTGTCGGGGGCGGGCGGGTGAAGCCCGTCGCGGACAGGCAGGGTACTGTAGCACGAAGCACAGGGATCTCCCCTGCACTGGCACTCGTGTGTGTGTATATTTGTATTTCATTGAGAAACTTATGGTGACAGGAAAATGTTGATAATATCAGACCATTTTTAACATTTGATTAAACGTTTAGGGAGGAATTGTTAAACATAAAAGCACTAATAAAAAGCACTGCAAACTACAAACATACGGATATACATGAAAATTTAAATAGGAGAGATTATGAGCCCTCTAATAAACAATTTATTTGGATAAAACATTAGTAATCATTGAGTTTGATCAAAATGATCAAGACTATAAAATAGAGGGTGGGTACTAGCGAATATGTACATTTGTATTTGGGTCGATACTAATTAAAATACACTTTTAATCTCACTTGAAGATTGTGGCCTGCTACCTCTCTCACAAGCACTATAGTAGTTTAGTACTCTTAGACTTATTCATCATAAATTTGGTCCTTCTGTATCCTTGGTGGGTTATTCAATCTTATCGAAGAAATTAATGTGGTGAGACAAGGAATACAAAAAGGAATAAGAGGATAAGGGTAGCCTGGAACATGAAACATCTCTGCGCAGCGAGGGTCCGGGGAAGAGTCCCACTACAAGGGGTGAAATGAAGGCAAACCTTATCCTGTATTTTTGCAAGAGGTTGCTTCCAGGACTCGAACCCATGACTTCAAGGTCACACGACAACACCTCAACCAGTGCAAATTAAAAAGGAATAAGAGGATAAGCTTATGATTTTCCTTTTGACGACTAAGGGTTGAAAGAAGAATTCATAAAACTTAACAAAATGGATACTAGAGACTAAGAATATTTATTCTTTGTTAGTAAAATTCGGCCCTTTTTAAAATATTACATAATCAATGCCTAGTTCATCCCACCAAAGTGAGTCGAATTTTCAATGAAATTAAATGGATCGTTGCCTCTACAAAAAGTGGGTTGAATTCCCAAGTCATCCCACCAAAGGGAATCAAAATCAACAAATTTGGCTAATCAATTGTGAAATTAAGGTTCCATTTTTCTTCCTAGAAATCATAATTTATGTCATTGTTTAAATATTGCTATTTTTATTTTTAAAATTTTAAATTTCGATACTAAATTAAATGTGCATGGTATATATAAAACTATATAGATTGTTCTCTTCCCTTTATCTATAAAAATAGGAGGCTTGTGTTGTTTAGGGAGAGCTAGCCTTAGCTAAAATTGACAAATTTAATTATATGCAAGAATGTTGGGATTTTGGTTTGGTTCGGATCCACTCCAAACGGAGTCTAGGTCTCATAAATATTGAGGAATTCAATGCCTAAATCGACCAACTAAGGTTTCATTTGGTGCGGTGTTTTTGCTCCGGTGAGTTTAGACAAAAGCACCAAAGTCATAGAATGTATGTTTGGCATGACAATGCATGGTAATGCACGCCACCAAGAAAAGAAAACTAGTTTTAACCATCAAAGTGAATGAAGTTCCTAAGGTGAGGTCGGGCGTTCACGAATGACTCATAACCACCGCGTTCACAAACACCGCCACGGGCCAAATAGAGCCCAAACATCTAACTGATTTAATGTGTACAAAGAAGCTATAGTAAAAAGCATTAGAGTAAACACAAGGTGTACAAAGAAGCTATTTGATGATAATGGGTAGTCAATCACCGATAAATGAGATGGGAGAAGTAACAATCTTTAATTTAGTGGTGAAAAGCAACAAAAAAAAGATAGGAAATATGAACCATAAAATCACTCGACAAATAAAAAAACAGAATAAAGAATAAAGCATTGCAACAGAAAAACGAGTTACAAAATTGAAATAGGAGAGACAAACAATAGGAAGTGTGAACCCTAATGTCAGTGAAAATAGTCACTTGCTAGAACGGATGAGCAAAAAAGAGAGGAGCAAAAAATACTAGAACAGGAAGACGAGAATTACGAAATGGAACTTACAAAAACATAGCTAATATTGGTATTAAGCTCGATCGTGCCTCTTGGTTCTTCCATTTGATCTCAATTGTTTTATCTGGATCGTCGATTTAAGAAAAAGCACCACGATTGTCCCTAACAAGGCCCCATTGCCTACACAGTCAAATTCAGCAAAAAGCGTTGATCCGGATGAAACATAATCCCCGCCAGCTGCCGCCGCGTTGTAAGGCCATCCGCACGCGGCCGCAAGCAAAAGACTTAGCTCTGCGAGTGGTGGTCTGCCACCCTCCGAGCATCTCTCTCTCTCCCCCAACGATTGTAACGAGGAGCGACATGTCGCCTTCGCTTTCTCTTCAAAGCATTGTAGAACACCAAGAAATAATGAAGTTTGGTAGACATAGCTCAGGCATGTGCTTTTTTTACCTCTTTCCGAGGTTTTTCATTTAAAAAAATGTCTCATTGCCAGCCGTCTTATTTCTCATTGACTATTCTTAGTTCGCTTTGAGATGTGTGTGAGCATCCACGCGAGCTGTTGGATGCCTGCACTTTACCGTAAAGTGTAAGTGATGCACTTTACTCCCCCGGATCCATTCCCTTTGCTCTGGATGGAAAAATTCCACGGATTTCAAGACGGGTCAACCCGGCCATTTCCGGTTCGGCCGGCGAGAGCAGAAACCAAGAAAACCGTCGAATCATGGCGGCCATTTACTTGGAATGGCGAAAGTACCCTTCCAGTGCTTTTTTTATTGTGCAATTAGGGCAGCGTCCTCGGCTCTGTAGATATAACTGCACGAGTAAGGCCGGCCATTCGGGATTTCTGCAAGGCAACTACGGAAGAGGCGAAGAGCCGAGAAGAGGTACGTGGAGAGACTTTACCGAGGTCGGAAAAGCGATGAGGGCTAAGGTACTCTTTCAATTTGTGTTTCTCCATCCGTCGATCTATATATGCATATGTATTTTAATATCACATTTCCGCTTCCTTCTGTATCGCTTCCATGAATGCATTCTTTAGGCTCTGTGTTTGGAGTTCTAGTTTATTCCTCACATTTCGAGTGCCAACATGGAAACAAATAGAGTGTAGAAAAAGATGGCGGTGAATCTAGTTGACCGGATTGAAGTGTGATTATGGTAGTTCTTATTCCCAGTTCATGATTTGAAAAAGAATGCAACCATTCATCTCTACTCGGGTCCAAGATCATTCACGGAAGGGTATAGGTCACCGCCCTCCTCGAGACATACCTTTGCTGTATATGGAGCACTTTGCACCCCCCAATTGGGGGTTTGGCACATTGCACCCCAAGTTTATATTTTTGGCACTTTGCACCCTCCAACTCATTTAATGGAGCACTTTGCACCCTCACTTGATTTCAGCCTTATCTTCTTCATTATTAAATCCAAAAATTAGTAGAGGAAGGGGTATTTTGCTCATATTTGAAAGAAAAAAGAGCTTAATTTTATTTTGAATCAATTTGATGAATTTATTGAGCCATTTGAGAACAGGTGTTACCCAAGTCACCAATGCCAAGTTCTATGTCATTTATTTCAGATAAATAATAAAAAAAATTTGGCCAAAGCAAGAAAATCCTGCAAGTATACATAACCCCCTGTATATATTCCTTAAATTGAGAGAAATTACTGTGTTTGGTTAATTAAAGCAGAGTCGGTTCAATTTATTAATGTATTTATGTTCAATTGATCAAATTAATTGGATCAATTTTTGCCATTTATAATTTTTTTAAAATGCTTGAAATTAGGCACAGATTAATTTTTGCGTGCGTAAACTAAAGTAATTCTATGTTAGGTCACTTAACGCAATAGTTTCTTATTAAAAGGATCCAACTTTCTTTTTCGATAATTAGAAACACCCCATTTTGCCTTCTTCGTGAGCTGAAGGACTTTATTATTGTTAACATGTAATAAAAAGGGCAGCCCGGTGCACAAAGACATCCCCGCACAGCGAGGGTCCGGGGAAGGGTCCCACCACAAGGGTAAAATAAAAAATTTGAATGTTTTGTTGTCAATCAAAATAGTTTAAAACGAGTACTTTTAGATGAATAATTCCTCGAAAAATTTAGGATTGATAATCCTTTTTAGAAATTGTTTGGATTTGGTCTCATACATACGCGAGTTGAAAATAGCTGACCACATTGATAACAACACATAATAATAAATGTTCATCTTAATTTTAATCGATCATTCTATCTTCGCAATCCAATCTATTAGTTGAAGTCTTCAAATCCTGCAGAAAAACACAAAATTTATTATTGTGTGTAATTAAAAAAAAAACTTAATTTCAATGTATGAATTCAACATCTAATTCTCACTTGTTGTAAAAGATGGAAGTGATGAATTTGGTGGTTCGGTATATGTTTCTTGTGATGCAACCTTCTTCTTTACCTACATGAGAATAATAGACTATGTTATTTTATTCATTCAATAATGATATAAATTAAAACTAATAATAAATCACTAATCGGTAACTTTTATCTAGAAGTTGATGTTGTTGGCATTGGATGTTCTACATTCTTGCTTGAATGACCACAACTTTTTTTGTTATGTCCTGTCACTCAGCAGTTGGAGCATGCATATTTAGTCTCATTCTTTTTTAAACCAGACTTTTGGTTTTCTAACTCACTTTGTTCCCTCCTTCTAGCATGCGATGATGACCTTCCTGGTTTTTTTCCTTTCACATTCCATGACACCAAAAGATTTATGCCAGCTTCAGGCCATTCCTTTTGTTCTTTTATTGGATTCAACATATACTCATATGCTTTTAAAATGTGATTTTTTTATAACAGAAATCAACATAATTTTCAACTCTCTTTTATAAAATATGCAAGCTATAGTACACTCACTCGTAATTCCACTTAGGTCCCATTTCTTACAACTGCAGCTTTGGGATGCTAATTCCACTGTCCACTTATCGCATGTTCACCCTTTCACCTCAAATTTATCCGTACCATTTCACTCCAAAATGTAATCTTGAACCCCCCTTTTATTATTTTATCGATTTTTCTTGATGTTTGGACATATTTCTATCTGATCTCAATAATTTATCCCTTTATGTATATAATCTCTTCATCAAAATAATTCTAATAATCTCAAGCATAGTTATTATTGGTTTTCCTCTTGCCTTTAGTATGACATTGTTGAAACTTTCACACAAATTATTTAAAAGCATATCACATTTAGGCCATGTGCTAAAATGAGACCTTGCCCAATTTTTTGGATGTCTTGCTCTTACCCAATTATATGTCTCGATGTTGAATGCTTTAAGTTTTTTCCATTTCACTATTAAAGTTAACAAGTATCGTGGCGGATGCGGCCTTCCACAATAAAGATTTTAGTTGTAGACCTTTATGTATCTGCTTGAAATTACTATACATGTCTAACACAAAAGCTATGCTCCAAATTTGGTAATAATTCTTCCACTGCTCTTATAAGTCCCTTTTGCTTATCAGAAATAATTGCCCAAGCAAAATTGTTTTCAATGTTCAAGTTCTGCATAAGTAGATCCTAAGTTGTTAAAGGCGCGCCTCAGGCGCTCCTAAGGCTCAAGGCTCACCAGGCTCAGAGGTTTGCGCCTTAGTGCGCCTTTTGGGCGCCTTTGGAGCATAAAAGACACGTCTAGGTGCAAATTCTATTGGTTTTTTTTTCAAAATAAAGAAAGAAATAATGTAAGAACTCAATATTTTTTTCCATGATTTAGTGTTTGCGAAACATAATCAAGCGTTGAGACTTAGATATGATGCAAGTGATCACATTGATTCTATTTTATAAGAGATATAAATGATAGTAATGAATCATTAATGAGTAGAATAGATGAAAAAATCTGATTAAGAAGATGAAGTGGTGTTTGATGTTGATTATTTAAATTGAACATGGTTGCGCCTTGCCTTCGTCAGGCGCGCGCTTGCGCCTTGAGCCTTGTGCCTAGGCTCCAAGACCCCTTTGCGCCTTGGTGCGCCTTGCGCCTTTAATAACTTAGAGTAGATCAATAAATCATTCCCAAGATTTCATATTTTCTTTTTAAAACCACTGTGTTGACTACAAGATACATACCATTATTGTCATCAATACCAAACGCGCATAGTAAAACTCCTCCATTTGAGGTCTTAAGATGAGTTCCATCTAGACCTATAACTGATAAGCAGACGACAAGAAAACCCAATTTTAAAGCACACTAACATATGTATAATCTCTTGAAAATACATGTTTGGGTGGTTGAAACCTCTTTACATTGGACCTTTACTGTTTTTTTGAATTGTTTTGATGGATTTCCTCACAATAATTCCAAATGATAGCGCATTGCTCCAACTCTGAACCATGAATTATCTTGTTTGTATTTTTTTAGCTCTATATATTTTCTAGATGGAGAGAGAGATTCTATTTTCCATCTGCATCATCCTTGCATAGATGTAACCAGCCATTCCGGGTTACTCTGTAGGTGATGTTGATATTTTCTTGCAAGGAAATCAGAAGTGCAATGTCTAAAGCTTGGGGCCCTATAGCATGAATGTTTTCCTTTTATGGTCTTTATTTGAAAGGTTCTATCATTTTTAGAAATGAAGGAAGCATACATTACCCAACCACATTCACAAGTAACTTGTATTTTGTCGCTACAATTCTTTGTGAATTTTGTAGGCTTTCCTTGCATGTTTGAGTAAGTTTTCACCGCTTCTCTATAATCTTCTGCCGTATTGAAGCACATTCCAACTTGCAACTCAAAATTAGAGTCATTTGCATTGCCTTAATATCTAAGTTATCAAAGACGCAAGGTGCACCGATGCGCAAAGGGGTCCTGGAACCTAGCGCAAGGCATAGGCGCGCGCCTGAGGCACGTGAGGCACAAAAATGAATTGATTGCCCAATTTCCTGAAAATCAATGAATTTGGCATCCAATTCACTGATTTTCATTGAATTGGGTGCCCAATTCACTAAAAATCGGTGAATTGGATGCCCAAGTGCGCCTAGGTGTGCCTTGGGTGCGTCTGAGATCATATTTTTGCCCACCTCCCAAAAAACAGGTTGAAGAAAACACCTTGAAATGGCCCAGTGCTCCTAGGAGCTGGTAAGGCGCGCGCCCAGGTGCGCCTGGGGCACATCGCCCGCCTCTGCTTTGCAGAGGCGCGGGCCGGTGCGCCTGGTGTGTCCGGCGCCTCAGGCGCGCCTTTGCTTAGTATATTTGATAACGTGATGATATGCCTTTGTTTGGATTAGATGCAAGGATTTTGTTCTTTGAGTGCTCTATGATCTGATTTGGTTCACTATTATGTCTTTTCTTGGTCTCATTCAATCCAACCCATTCAACGACTTCATCAACATATTCATCATAATTCAATCATCAATGCCAAAACCTAAAGGTTCGAAACCAGAAAACCTCTAAAACAATATTACTAATAAAATATTAATAAATAATGGAACTAAATCGAGCTGGCTCGAATAAAAAATCGAGCTGGCTCGAATAAAAAATCGAGCTGGCTCGAATAAAAAATCGAGCTGGCTCGAATAAAAAATCGAGCTGGTTCGAATAAAAAATCGAGCTGTCTCGAATAAAAAATCGAGCTGGCTCGAATAAAAAATTGAACGACTCGTGTGAGGCTTGAAATTGACTTGAAATCAATTTCGTGCCATTTTGATTTGACTCATTTTATTTTGATTTCGATTCAATTAAAAACTTGAGTGTTTTTCAAGAAACTATCGAGTCTCTTCCCCGACCTCCCCCCTCTTATGGGCATTCTATTATTTTGATTCCTCTTCTAGCATCGGGGATCTCTCGGGCAACCTCGTAATGACATATGATCATTACACAATGTTTCCACCATTGGTATACTTAAACAACCAATAAAAAATCGAGCTGGCTCGAATAAAAAATCGAGCTGGCTCGAATAAAAAATCGAGCTGGCTCGAATAAAAAATTGAACGACTCGTGTGAGGCTTGAAATTGACTTGAAATCAATTTCGTGCCATTTTGATTTGACTCATTTTATTTTGATTTCGATTCAATTAAAAACTTGAGTTTTTTTCAAGAAACTATCGAGTCTCTTCCCCGACCTCCCCCCTCTTATGGGCATTCTATTATTTTGATTCCTCTTCTAGCATCGGGGATCTCTCGGGCAACCTCGTAATGACATATGATCATTACACAATGTTTCCACCATTGGTATACTTAAACAACCAATGTTATAATATAATTTTAATTTTATTTATGATGTGTTAATAGTTATTAGTTAATACATTATAAATATGGTTTGTGTTTATACCCTACAAGTTGGCTTAGATGATATATTAAAAGATTATCTTTTGGTAGTATCCTCGAGAAAAAAAGAATGTTTACTTGTGCCTTTGTTGTGATTTACACTGGTATGTTGTTTCTAATAGGTTGTGTTATGAGAGGAAACAAGCAGTTCGCCCAGTCAATCCTCCAGGATCCAAATAACTCCATTTTTGCTCATGAACAATTTGTGTTATGGAGTTGTTCGATCCAAAACTTGAGAGATAAACGGTGTAGGCCAAATAACGATTCATAAGTACTTGTTAATAAAGTTGAAGTTACCAAATTTGAAACAGCCGAGTACAGGCCATATTCTTTTGTTATTCAAAATTTTGTCTTCATTAAAAAAATCCCTCAAATTCAAGAATATCTTCCCCACCTTTTAGATTAGTTACAATTTTTTAGTTTATTCCTGGATTCTTGGGTCTGCCTTCTCTGATGTCTTTGGCTTTGATTTGAGGGCATGATTCCGCAGCAAACGCGACGGTATAGGGGGCCACTATTTCAGTGGTACTCTGTGAGCAACCACTTTGTGCATTTATTGTCAAAGGTTAGGTCTTTCTCCTCTGAGAGAAGCCACTTTGTGCATAGTGCCAAAGGTTAGGTCTGTTTCCAATCTTCCCCCGCCCATACCCCCAATGATTGGGGACTATATGGGTTCTGTTATTGTTGTTGTATTCCTTTATTCTATAGTATTTAGTACATAAAGATATTTTCTTCAAGCATGATAATTAACTCACAAGTATTATGCATTCTTGTTAATCCAGATCTTTAGGAGTAGTTAGGTAGCAAGTGTGTACGAGCTAAAGGTTCCTTGCCAATGTGTAACTGGTATAGTCAGGGATTAGTGTAACAAGTTATGCTCTACATACATGGCCAGAGTAGTAAGACAAGCGCCATGGTTATATAAGAGGTTGTCATTGTATTCAGGGGATATTGAAGAATATAATAAAGATAGTTTTCTTGTTTTTATAGAATAGCTCTTGTTCCGTCTCCTTCCTGATGTGGGGTAGGCTGTGAAGTGAATTCCAAAATGCACGCTAGTGATGAGTGGGGGTTGACTCCTAATGACTCAATGCATGCGACACTTGTAATTAGGCGCACCAATTAATATTAGCAACTAAATAATATAAAACACCACACAACATTCCATAAGCGAAGATAAACAATTTCTTAAAGCTTGAGGCGTTGGCTTTGTTGGAGTTTTTGAGGTGATCTCAAAGCAATCAATAGTTAGTCTTGCTGCCAACGCAATATGAGCCTATATGGTCGCACATAAAAGCGTTTGGAGAAATTGGAGAAAGGATTGTGTTGGCCTTACTCATATTGGATATGAGTGGAGGACCAATCCTGTGACTGCTTGGAATTAAGTTGAGAATGTCTCAACGGGAAATCGTTTAAAGGGTTTAAACGAATGAATTTACACTAGATAATTCGGCTAAAGGGTTTAGACGAATTCGGCTAAAGGGTTTAGACGAATTCGGCTAAAGGCTTTAAACGAATTCGGCTAAAGGGTTTAGACGAATTCGGCTAAAGTCAAATTCGGCTAAATGGTTTCGCCGAATTTATATAGCCGAATTTATATATAGACGAATTCGTCGAAATGGTTTCGCCGAATTCGGTTATAGTGATTAGTCGCATTCAGTTAATTTGATTAGTCGAATTCGGCGAATGTAAATCTGGACATATATTCTGATTTTCCCTCTGGTCTGCGGATAGCCTTTCCTATACCTTGCGTATATAAAGGCATGCGATTAGGTCTTCAATGAGACGGTTTTAGACTTAGTCCTTTTCACGATTTAGAAGAACTGCCGACCGGAACTATTCCGCGCGAGGGCACGTTCTTCCCGTCCGCCGATCGTGTTCCGCCGCCGCTAGTCGCCGCCTCCCCTGGATCGGATCTAGCAGTCCGTGGGGACGTTGAGAGCATCCTTCTCCGACCTAGTTCTTGTACGACAAGAAGCTAGGGTTCTCCATCGTTCGTGTGGATCTCTGTAGAGGAGCCGATACATTTCGGTTCTTGGAACTCAGATTTCAGATTTCTCTTTGGAGCACCTTGGTTGAGTATTGACTCAATCCCGCAAAGGTACTTTGTATTTTGATTTGCTTATTCTCTTGAATCATGAAAAACGCAAGATCCGTTAGCTTCTTTTGGGTTGTTCTAGTTATTTCCGCTGCGCATATTTGATATGCCATCCCTTTATGAAGGGGTATAGAAAACCCAACAGTGGTATCAGAGATAGGTTGCGGTCAAGTGCGTGTAAATTGGGACATTTAGAAGCGTTCTAACTGCCCTAATTTCTTCTTGGAATATCACATTTGATGTGATTTTGTGTGGTTTCTGGTGGTGGGATTTCAAAAATTTGGTCGGGGCTCTGCCCCGCACCTCGCAAGGGCTCTGCCCCTTGACCCCGCTCGCTGATCGGTCAGCGAGACCACCGCTAGGGGCTCTGCCCCTAAGACCCCGCCAGGGGCTCTGCCCCTAAGACCCCGCCAGGGGCGCGGCCCCTTGGAACCCCGCCAGGAACGCATGTGATTGCGTTGTGATTTTCATGTTTCAGAGGATGTTTCTCCCCTGCAGTAACCGTCCCTCAAAATGGTTTGTGAAATCAAATGTTTAGATTTTTGAATCTGACATGAGAGACGAGCTTGTCTACTGCACTTGTGGAGTTGTTGTTCATATGTCCAATGCATGTAAATCTGGAGACTTAGAAGTGTTCTAAATGCTCAGATTTAGCCTTGTTTTGTCAAAGTGTTGATAGACTGTTTTTGTGCACATCTGGGATGTATCTGGAATGTGAATGTTGTATTTTTTATTTTCTGATTGTGCACTATGATTAAATGTTAATCACTTGAAATAAAAATCCCTTATCTAATATTAAGTATTCGGATGCCTTCCGATGAATGACACTCTTCCTGCCTCGATCGATGAAGTGTGGGCTTGCCAAAGCAAGGTGCATTAATCTATCTTGGTAAGGGTGCGATCGGATAATTGTGATATCCCATTGTCGACATCGGGTCAAACTTAACTAGATGACCTCAAAGGTTGAGTGCCTAGAGGCATAGGGTTGGCATGCTCCATATGATGGATGCGAATAAAGAGTTATTCACCAACCATACAAGAGTTGCATAGTGATGCAATTGACAATTGTTGTCTACCTAAATAACCGCATTATGAGAGGAACGCCAAAGCGGACTCGTGGTGTTGGTGAAATACGGATCTTGTCCACTAAGAGAGTAGCTCGCATAAACTCTCCGAATCGAATTAAAGGGTTGTCGATTTGATTAAAAATAGTGGGAGCTCTTTAATAAAAGTCCTTATTAAAAATATATAAAATGTATTTTGAAATATAGTACTAAAATTTTACTTTGCAAAATTCCTTGTAGAATATCCATGACAAGTGGATCTCACTCCGCCTTGTCCCTGAGAGCGATCCTTGAGAAGGATAAGCTAAATGGGGCAAATTTCCTTGACTGGTATAGAAACCTGAGAATTGTTCTCAGGCAAGAGCGCAAGCTCTATGTCTTGGAAGAAGATCCCCCTGAAGAGCCAGCCTCTAATGCACCACGTGCAGATAAAGATACTTATAAGAAGTATGAAGATGACTCCTTGGATGTTGAATGCCTTATGCTCGTGACTATGAACTCTGAGCTTCAGAAGCAACATGAGAACATGAGTTGTTATGAGATGGTTGAGCACTTGAAGAAAATGTTTCAAGGGCAAGCTCGCCAAGAGAGGTTTGATATATCCAGGGCGTTATTTCAGTGTAAGATGGGAGCTCGAGACCCAGTAGGAACTCACGTACTCAAGATGATTGGGTATATAGAGAGCCTTGAAAGACTGGGGTTTCCTTTGAGCCAAGAGTTGGTCACTGATCTGATCCTGTAATCGTTGTCGGACAGTTACGAGCAGTTTGTCTTAAATTACAATATGAATGAAATTGATAAGACACTGCCCGAGCTCCTAGGCATGTTAAGAACTGCCGAGATCAACATGAAGAAGACCAAGCCTGCTAGCCCCATACTGATGGTGCATAAAGGCAAGGGCAAAGTCAAGGGAACCAAGAAGATTAAGGTAGGACCTAAGTCACATCTTGATCCCAAGTCTTCAGCACTGAAAACGAAAGGATTGGCTAAGGAAGGGAAGTGCCTCCATTGTGGTAAGGCAGGGCACTGAAGGAGGAACTGTCCTCAGTATCTAGAAGATCTGCAGAAGAAGAAGGGAAGTATGACTTCCACTTCAGGTATTTTCGTTATAGAAATAAACCTTTCTGCTCCTTCATCCTGGGTATTGGATACCGGATGTGGTTCTCACATTTGTATAAATGTGCAGGAACTGAGAAGGAGAAGAATGCTGGGTAAAAGGGAGGTAGACCTGCGCGTCGGGAATGGAGCAAGAGTTGCTGCCGTCGCCGTTGGTGTTTACTGTCTTTCTTTGCCCACATGACTTGTAATAGAACTTGATAATTGTTATTATGTTCCGACCATAACTAGAAATATTATTTCTATTTCATGTTTGGACATGATTGATTTTTTCTTTCGTAATTAAGAACAATTGTTGTTCTATTTATAAGAATGATGTTTGTTATGACGTTGCCCAAATGTTTAATGGTTTATATGTTTTGAACTTAGACCATCCGATCTATAACATAGAAAATACTAAAAGACTAAAAACAAATGATTCGAATCCTACGTACCTTTGGCATTGTCGTTTAGGTCATATAAACGAGAAACGTATATCCAAGCTCCATAAAGATGGACTACTGGACTCATTTGATTATGAATCATTTGAGAGATGCGAGTCATGTTTATTAGGCAAGATGACGAAAGCTCCTTTCATTAGCTGTAATGAGAGGGCTGATGATCTCTTGGGTATAATACATAGTGATGTATGCGGACCCATGAATTCTATGGCTAGAGGTGGGTTCTACTACCTCGTTACATTTACTGATGATTTCAGTAGATACGGATACGTGTTTCTTATGAAGAACAAATCCGAGACCTTTGAAAAGTTCAAAGTGTTTAAAAATGAAGTGGAGAACCAACTGGGAAAAAGGATAAAAACACTCCGATCTGATCGAGGTGGCGAATATCTGAGTCATGAGTTTCGTGATCATCTGAAAGAGTGTGGTATTGTATCACAGCTCACTCCGCCCGGAACACCTCAACATAATGGTGTTTCTGAGAGGAGGAATCATACATTGTTAGACATGGTGCGATCGATGATGAGTCATGCAGATTTGCCCGTTTCCTTTTGGGGTTTTGCTTTAGAGACTGCTGCTTTCACACTAAATCGAGTTCCAACGAAAACGGTTCTAAAGACACCATATGAGATATGGACTGGGAAGCGTCCTAGTATGTCGTTCATCAAGATTTGGGGCTGTGAGGCATACGTGCGACGTCAAATGCCTGACAAGCTGGAACCCAAATCGGATAAATGTTATCTTGTGGGGTATCCTAGGGAAACCAAAGGATACTACTTCTACTTACCGTCTGAGGGCAAAGTGTTTGTCGCAAGGACTGGTGTCTTGTTGGAGAAAGAGTTCTTATCCAGAAAGACTGCAAAGGTAGAACTTGAAGAAGTTCAAGAGCCACAAATAATGAACGAACCAGAATTGGAACCTGAGCAAGGACTACAAGAAGTTGTAGCTGGAGAGCCTGCTCAAGAAACACAAGTCCTACGTAGATCTGGTAGACCAAGATTTGAACCTGAGAGATATGGATTTCTCATGACTCAAATAGGTAATGTGTTGCTTATGGATCATGATGATGAGTCTGCAACCTACCAAGAGGCTATGAATGGACCCGACTCCGAGAAGTGGTTTGAGGCCATGAAATCTGAAATGGACTCCATGTATGCAAACCAAGTTTGGACCTTGGTGGAACCACCTGAAGGGGTACGACCCATAGGGTCCAAGTGGGTCTTCAAGAAGAAGACCGACATGGATGGGAATGTACAGACATTCAAAGGCCGGCTGGTGGCTAAAGGTTTCAGGCAAATTCATGGTGTTGACTATGATGAGACCTTTTCCCCTGTGGCCATGGTCAAGTCCATCAGAATTCTACTTGCTATTGCTGCGTATTATGACTACGAGATCTGACAAATGGATGTCAAAACGGCTTTCCTTAATGGAAACCTCCTTGAGGAAGTGTATATGACACAACCCGAGAGTTTTGTATTTCCAGATGAAGCCACTAAAATATGCAAGTTAAATCGATCCATTTATGGATTGAAACAGGCTTCTCGAAGTTGGAATCTACGTTTTGATGAGAAGATCAAAGAGTTTGGATTCATCAAGAACGAAGATGAGCCTTGTGTTTACAAGAAGATTAGTGGGAGCATTGTTGTCTTCCTGATATTGTATGTAGATGACATACTGCTGATCAGGAATGCCATTCCGACCCTGCAAGTTGTTAAGAACAACCTAGGGAACTGCTTTTCTATGAAAGACTTGGGTGAAGCGACTTACATACTTGGTATTAAGATCTATAGAGATAGATCGAAGAAGTTGCTGGGTTTGACCCAGAGTACATACATTGACAAGGTGTTGAAACGGTTCAACATGCTTGAGTCCAAGAAAGGATTCTTACCCATGTCACATGGTGTGAGTCTCTCTAAGGACCAGTGTCCAAAATCTTTGGAAGATAAGGACCGCATGAAGATGATTCCATATGCTTCGACAATTGGATCAATCATGTACGCAATGTTATGTACTCGACCCGATGTCTCATATGCTTTAAGCATGATTAACAGGTATCAGTCTGATCCGGGTGATGGTCACTGGATCGCAGTCAAGAATATCCTAAAGTACTTGAGAAGGACTAATGATACATTCTTGGTGTTTGGTGGAGAGGAAGAGCTCGTTGTAAAGGGTTACACGGATGCAAGCTTCCAGACTGACAGAGATGACTCAAAGTCACAGTCAGGTTTTGTGTTTTGCCTTAATGGAGGAGCTGTAAGCTGGAAGAGTTTCAAGCAAGAGACAGTTGCTGATTCTACGACTGAGGCCGAGTATATCGCTGCAGCGAATGCGGCGAAGGAGGCTGTGTGGATTAGGAAATTCATCAGCGAGCTTGATGTAGTTCCTAGCATTGTTGATCCCGTAGTTCTCTACTGTGACAACAACGGTGCAATTGCACAAGCTAAGGAACCTAAATCTCATCAGCGCTCCAAGCACATACTTCGGCGCTTCCATCTTATTCGAGAGATTGTCGATCGAGGAGATGTGAGCATATGCAGAGTACCGACTGAAGAAAATATAGCGGATCCACTGACAAAGCCTCTTGCGCAAAAGAAGCATGATGGTCATGTTAGATCAATGAGTATTAGATACCTGAATGATTATCTTTAGTGGGAGCCTTGTGGATTGCATATTTGTTGGTTGTTTGTTCATTGGATGAATTGTAATATGTACTATGTATTTCATTTTATATTTATGGCAAGTTCTTTTATTATGTCATTTATATATGTCTGATAAGATTAATTAGCATAATAAATGCCCTTAGAGTGTTTGCTTCCATAGGAATTCAAGTGCGTGACTTGAATGTGAAGGTCTATGTTTAAATGAAGTTTCATTCTTAAATGGTCCTTGGTCGAGGTATCATCCTAGAAATTTAGGGCGAGGATGAGACCATAAGAACAATATGTGCGTTGACTGATGACCGGTTCTCACAGGTCATGATATTGTGATATCAAGTCATCACATGGGTACTTGTTAAGAACAAGTTGTACTGGACAGACCCCCCGTGAGACTACTTTGTGAATTGTTATATGAACGTGTCACAAGTAGGTCTCAAGTGACAATGGTGTTTGTGGTCCTTTGACCTGAAGTCATAGCATTCATCAGGTGAGGAAGAGCGTACTTTGATGCCAGCTAAAGTCTTCTCTTGAGAAAGGTTGACGATAAGGGTGGTTGTTGGGTATGTTACGAATCATTTGGATGTTTGTGTGTGAGCAGATATGAGATTTGTCCTCCTATATGATAGGAGTTACATCCATGGGCCCCTTGATGGAATGAGACTGAGAAATGCATGACCATGCTTGGTTGAGTCAATATATGATATTGAGCTCACCGGTTTCAGAGAATCTATTCTAGATCAAGAAATTGGGATTGAACAATTATGAGGGTGACACAGTCCATGCCTCTAGTTCTATCCGGATGTAAAGGACAAAGGGACATGACAACACTGATACATTGGTCATGACAGGCTTCTTGAGTTATGAACTCTTATTGCTTGGGTAGCAATGATGTATTGCTAGATGTCGCTCATTGTTTGTAAGACTTTTATTGATACTTTGTGATCAAGTGGGAGACTGTTGGAGTTTCTGAGGTGATCTCAAAGCAATCAATAGTTAGTCTTGCTGCCAACGCAATATGAGCCTATAGGGTCGCACATAAAAGCGTTTGGAGAAATTGGAGAAAGGATTGTGTTGGCCTTACTCATATTGGATATGAGTGGATGACCAATCCTGTGACTGCTTGGAATTAAGTTGAGAATGTCTCAACGGGAAATCGTTTAAAGGGTTTAAACGAATGGATTTACACTAGATAATTCGGCTAAAGGGTTTAGAAGAATTCGGCTAAAGGGTTTAGACGAATTCGGCTAAAGGCTTTAAACGAATTCGGCTAAAGGGTTTAGACGAATTCGGCTAAAGTCAAATTCGGCTAAATGGTTTCGCCGAATTTATATAGCCGAATTTATATATAGACGAATTCGTCGAAATGGTTTCGCCGAATTCGGTTATAGTGATTAGTCGAATCGGTTAATTTGATTAGTCGAATTCGGTGAATGTAAATCTGGACATATATTCTGATTTTCCCTCTGGTCTGCGGATAGCCTTTCCTATACCTTGCGTATATAAAGACATGCGATTAGGTCTTCAATGAGACGGTTTTAGACTTAGTTCTTTTCACGATTTAGAAGAACTGCCGACCGGAACTGTTCCGCGCGAGGGCACGTTCTTCCCGTCCGCCGATCGTGTTCCGCCGCCGCTAGTCGCCGCCGTCGTGGTCGCCGCCTCCCCTGGATCGGATCTAGCAGTCCGTGGGGACGTTGAGAGCATCCTTCTCCGACCTAGTTCTTGTACGACAAGAAGCTAGGGTTCTCCATCGTTCGTGTGGATCTCTGTAGAGGAGCCGATACATTTCGGTTCTTGGAACTCAGATTTCAGATTTCTCTTTGGAGCACCTTGGTTGAGTATTGACTCAATCCCGCAAAGGTACTTTGTATTTCGATTTGCTTATTCTCTTGAATCATGAAAAACGCAAGATCCGTTAGCTTTTTTTGGGTTGTTCTAGTTATTTCCGCTGCGCATATTTGATATGTCATCCCTTTATGAAGGGGTATAGAAAACCCAACAGGCTTTCCTCCGACGGAGGGCCAGGGCAAGCGCGCAGCGATTCAATCCGTCCTGCAGTTAGAGATCTTCACAAGACAAATAATGATGAACTTTAATTCCTAGCAAGCATAAAATTGTCACAACGCAACAATGTTTTAACACCGTTAACTATTAAAAAACACAACAAGAATCTGAAATAAATTAGGACTGCTGTAGTTCTTAGGAAAAACTGAAGTTTTGGAGAAGATTAAAGGTTTTCTGGGTGGTGGTGGACTGGATCGGTAAGGGGTGGTCGAAGGGGACGTAGGGGGGGGGGGCTGGATCGGGGTGGCACGGGGCTGGATCTGGGCTGTAGCTCCCAGATCTGAGAGGGGAGGGGCTGTTTGGAAGGTGGATCCACGTGGGAGGGTGCTGGGGAGGCCGGACTGGTGGGGGAAGGAAGTCGGCGGCCTGCTGTGCTGGGTTTAGGGGTTGCGGGTGGCTGTTGTGGAGGGTTTAGGGGTTGCGGGTGGCTGTAGGGGAGGGCAGGGGGGCTGGCGGTTATGGAGGGGCTGGGGTTGGGGGCTCCAGGAGGATAGGTGGGCGGGTGGTTTGGGTTAGAGGGGCAAGCGTCTGGGGTTAAAAGGGGCTGGCGGCAGGGATTGAAAGGGGCTGGTGGCAGCAGGGAAAACAGGGAAAGGGGTGGCTGTTTTGGTGGAGGGGAAGGAGAATAAGGAGGAGATGAGATAACTTACCCAAGGAGTCGTCACCAAGGGGCTCCACGGAGTCGGCACCGCGAAGATCACCGGAAATGAGGAAGAAGCTCTCCAAATTTTAGCACTAAAAAATTACAGCAGCCCTAAGGTTCTATTTATAAGAAAACTGAATTAGGGCAACCGAATTTGACGGCTATGATTGACCGACGGTTTCGGGGCCATAAATACATGAAATAAAACTCAAAATACATAGTCATATATGAAACTATATCAGAACGACGAACCGGACGCATCCGCGGTGGCGGATCGCCGGTTCGATCAAGTCTGCCTGCGAGAATACACGAAGGTGGGGTCCGCCTTGCGCCGAGTTGCGCCAGATGGTCCCCCATTAACTCCCCCCGACTGAAAAGCCTTCTTCATCTCCGATGAATGAAGACGATCATACTGTGGTCGAAGTCCAGGGGCGAGTCGATCAAGCTCTGCAACAACAGTCCATGTGTCGTCGGAGAAGGGGCGTCCGCGCCAGCGAACCAAGTAGCGACACACGAAGCCATCCATGGAGGGGACGTACTCATGTGCAATGATCTCAGTGATGTGCTCGTCGCTCAACGCTCGTAGAAAGAGATCCGGTGGAATCTGTTGTCCTAAAGATGAAGCCAGTGGGGATGGAATCCCGGGTAAGTTGGGGTCAATGGTGGGCTGGGTGCGGGATAAGGACTGTGGTGGCGAGGGCTCGGACATAGGCCGAGTGGCGGGAGGTGAAAGCGGTGGTACAGGCTCGGAAGGGCCGCTAATGTGGGGATCACGGTACTCGTGAGGTGCAAAGTATGGCGTCAGGTCCTCAACATTGAACACGGGGTGGATACCCATGCTCGCAAGAATGTCCAGCTCATAAGCATTTGGCCCGATCCATCTCAGGACTGTATAGGGACCGATTCGCCTAGCGCTTAGCTTCTTAGCAGACCCCTGAGGGAGTCTCTCAGTGTGGACTCTCGCCATCACTTGTTCACCTATCTGAAAATGTCTTTCTCGCATATGTTTATCTGCCTGTTCCTTATAATATTCGTTGCTTAAATTAATTTTGCGCCTAACTGACTCATGCAACTCATGCAAATGACGTGTGAAGGACTCAGCAGACTCACTAGGACGTGACTCAGTCGGGATAGGAATAAGATCAATAGGCTTCCGAGGGCCGTAACCTGACACTATATGAAACGGGCTCAAACTTGTAGACCTATTGCTTGAACTGTTATATGCAAACTCCGCAACAGGGAGCACCGAGTCCCAACTAGATGCATGCTCCCCAACTAGACACCTCAGTAAATTGCCTAGGCTTCTATTCACTACCTTAGTCTGACCATTCGTTTGAGGGTGGTATGCAGATGAAAACTTTAGGGTAGTCCCGGTCTTTCGCCACAAGGTCTTCCAAAAATAGCTAACGAATCTCACATCCCTATCAGACACAATGGACTTCGGCAGACCGTGTAATCTAAAGACGCCAGTAATAAATAAGGCCGCGACGTGGGGCGCATCTGCAGTCTTACTGCATGCAATGAAATGAGCCATCTTAGAAAACTGATCAATCACTACGAATATAGAATCACGTTTCCTCTAAATACGAGGAAGTCCAAGTACGAAGTCCATGCTAATGTCCTCCCAGGGACGATGGGGAACTGGAAGAGGGGTGTTTAAGCTGGTGTTCTGCTTCGTTCCTTGGCCGTTTGGCAAATACGACAGTGTCGTATGACACGAGCTACATCCTTCTTCAGGCTCGACCAATAGAAACGATCCTCTACGATAGCGATCGACTTGTCCCGCCCAAAGTGACCGGCGACACCTCCTGCGTGTAACTCCCATACTAAATAATTGCGATACGAAGTGCTGGGAACACACAAGCGGGAACCCCGGAATAAATACCCGTCAATAAGCTGATACCCCTCAATATTCTTGGGCGGGTCCCTCGACAACGCGACATATAAATCAGCAAAATCACGACAAGTGGGGTAGTCTGCGATCAATCTCTCAAACCCATCCACCTGGGCCCTCAACGTGTGTAGGAATGAGACTCGACGACTGAGTGCGTCAGCGGGTTTGTTCTCAACACGAGCGCGGTGTTTGAGAACGTAGTGAAAATCCTCTAAGTACTCAACCCACTTCGCATGCCGATGACTCAACTTCCTCTGGGAATCGAGGTAACGTAGGGCCTGGTGGTCAGAATAGAGAATGAACTCCCGTGGTAGGAGGTAGTGTCTCCAATATCGTAATGACTGGACGATAGCATAAAATTCTTGATCGTAGTTCGAGTATTTTTGCTTAGCTTCGTTCAGTTTCTCACTAAAGTAAGAGACTGGGTGTCCCTCTTGACTCAACACACCCCCAATACCAACACCTGATGCGTCACTGGCGACCTCGAAAGCTCTACTGAAATTGGGCAGTCTCAGAACGGGAGCGGGCGTCAGTTTGTCCTTAATCTCTTCAAAGGCACGAGTGGCCGCGGCGGTCCACTGAAAATCTCCCTTGCGCAGGCAGCTAGTAAACGGGGCCATAATCGAGCTAAATTCCCCGACGAATCCCTTATAAAAGGTCGCAAACTCATGGAAATTGCGGGCTTCGTGGATGTTCGATGGTTTGGGCCACTCACGGATGGATTGGACCTTCTCAGGGTCAACGGACACGCCTGAGGAAGAGATAATGAACCCAAGAAAATGGACTGACTCGGACTAGAAAGAGCACTTTTTCATGTTTATAAATAACTTCTCCTTTCGGAGGTTGTCAAACAAAAGTCGCGAGTGCTCGAGGTGATCCGACTCAGTGTGGCTATAAATAAGAATGTCGTCAAAGCATACGACTAAGAATTTGCCCATGTAGGGCCGCAGAATCTGAGTCATGACTCGCATGAATATGATCGAGGCGTTTGAAAGCCAAAATGGCATGACCAACCACTCATACAGACCATCTTTGGTCTTAAATGCCGTCTTCCACTCGTCTCCCTCTCGAACTCTGATCTGGTGGTAACCGCTACGTAGGTCGATCTTCGAAAAGATCTGGGCTCCGGACATCGTATCTAAAAGATTATCCAATTGAGGGATCGGGAAACGATACTTCACTGTAATCTTATTGATAGCTCGGCTATCGATGCACATACACCGGCTGCCGTCCTTCTTGGGAGTAAGAAGGGCGGGAACCGCGCACAGACTCAAACTCTCCCGAATGAATTGCTTTCGGAGAAGCTCATCTACCCGTCTTTTGAGCTCGCCGTGCTCAACGGGGTTCATGCGATAGTGCGACAAATTTGGTTGCGAGGCCCCCGGGTCTAAGTCAATAGCGTGTTGGATGTCCCGTAGAGGGGGCAACTCATCAGGGAGCTCCTCGGGCATAATGTCCGAAACTCATCTAACAGTGGTCGAACGATGGGGTGAGGCTCTGGTGTAGGGCAATCAGGTGCCATGGTGGCTGCCACTATATACATAATTTCAGCATCAATGTTGTCTCTCACAAACTCACTGCGCCTCAGGATGTGCACGGGTCTCGAGGCACTCGTGCTAACTGAAGACTCAACCCGACCCTTGGGTCTCTCCCTGGGTTGGGTTGGCGATAGCGTAATCTTCCGCCCCTTATCATAAAAGACACATGTGTTCGAGCGGCCGAAACACGTGACGTCGCGATCAAAAAGCCAAGGGTGGCCTAACAGAACGTGGGCGACGTCCATGGGTATGACGTTGCACCAGACCCGATCCTCAAAGGAAGCGATGTTGATCGGTACAAGACAACGCTGGGTAACCTGGATCGCCGTCTTGTCTACCCAAATGACACGATAGGGGTGTGGGTGAGGCTCAGCCTTCACCTGCATACGGTCTAGACCCTTCTGGGCCACGATATTCACACAACTCCCACTATCGATGGCTAGCTTGCAGGGTCCGCTAGCCTCGGGAAATACATGTAGAAAATAGTGTCGCGACGCCAGTCCTCATCGGCACGTGGGGTATGTAGAAGGCCCCTAACCACTCTCAGCTCTAATGAACGCTCAGCGTCGCTCTCCCATCCCTCCTCAACGACGGCCGTAATCTCCTCAGTCACCTCCTCATCTCCCTCTAAATCCTGCTCCTCATCCTCAATCAACAAATTCCACGTGGGGCATTGCGCCGCCATGTGTCCTCTGCCTGAACATCTATAACACTGGATGCCCCCAGAGCGCTGGCCATCAGTGGCAGCAACTCTGCCCTTTGTGTCAAGTGGGACACGTGGGGGCGCGGTCGCAGTAGTCTGGGGGAGAGCGGGCTTCCTATACGTAGAGGCTTCAGTCCGAGAGGGAAACTGCCTCGTGCTGGTGGGGCGGAGGTACTGCTCATACTCAAGGGCAAGTTGAAATGTCTGGTCGATTGTCTCGAGGCGGTGAGGAATCAGCTCTCTTCCAATCTCGGCTCGAAGACCGGCCTTAAACCGAGCGGCGGTGGCGATGGGTTCTTCTGAGATATCACTCCTAACAACGAGCTCATCGAAGCGAGCCATGTAATCAGCGACGGAAAGTGTGCTCTGCCGCAAATTCTGCAGTTGATCTAGTATCTGATCCCTATAGGAGGCAGGGAGATATTTTTCTTTCAGCCTTTGCTTCATGTCTTCCCATCGGGTGATGGGGTAGTAGCCATCCCTGTCTATCGCTCTCTCTGTGCTAATCCAAAACACTTTGGCCTGCCCGACCAACTTCATTTTGGCGAAGCGGACACAACGCTCATCACTCATGTCATACCACTCAAAATAATGATCCATGTCGTGGATCCAATCACTGAAAGCTTTCGGATCCAAGCGACCATCGAATGAAGGTGCGTCGAGGCGAATGCGTCTGGTGATGTCATGCTCGTACTGGTACCCGACTCTGCGTGGTTCCGGATAATCCTCATAATACTCATCCCGGGCCTACTCACGTCGCGCGGGCAGGGGCCCACGCTCTCGGAGGCCGGGGTCAAGATAGTCATCGCGGTCTGGATCACGACGGCCATGCTGTGGTGTACGAGTCCTATGATCCGGAGGGAAAGCTCGGGGTCTATTGCGCTACCGAGGATACCTCTCATCATCAAGGTCTGGCCGACGCTCAGGGGCGGGGCTGCGACGATGAGCGTTCCGACGGTACTGATCAGGAGGTGGCTGGGCACCCCTCTGACGTGGAGGAATGTGTGGATCTGGACGAAGAGGAATTCCAGGCTCATCTTCGCGTGGTTTCCCTTCTTGGGAAGGTGCGTCACTTGGGTTTTCTAGATGTCCTAACCGAGCATTCACCTCAGTGAGGTCACGTTGGAAACCCTGGAATTGGGTGCCCATGGTATCTAGGCGATCGAGGACAAGACGCTGAAATTCAGCAAGCCACGCGCCCGAGTTCGAACTATTGGTTCGTTCATCAGTGACGTTTGGATCAGACATCGGGGATCTATAAGCCCTACCACTACGGAGCATAGACGTGGCCCAAACCTTGGGCTCTGATACCAACTGATGTAGGGTAGGCTGTGAAGTGAATTCCAAAATGCACGCTAGTGATGAGTGGGGGTTGACTCCTAATGACTCAATGCATGCGACAATTGTAGTTAGGCGCACCAATTTATATTAGCAACTAAATAATATAAAACAACACACAACATTCCATAAGTGAAGATAAACAATTTCTTAAAGCTTGAGGCTTTGGCTTTCCTCCGCACGGAGGGCCAGGGCAAGTGCGCAGCGATTCAATCCGTCTTGCAGTTAGAGATCTTCACAAGACAAATAATGATGAACTTTAATTCCAAGCAAGCATAAGATTGCCACAACGCAACAATGTTTTAACACCGTCAACTATTACAAAACACAACAAGAATTTGAAATAAAATAGGACTGCTGTAGTTCTTAGGAAAAACTGAAGTTTTGGAGAAGATTAAAGGTTTTCCGGGTGGTGGTGGACTGAATCGGTAAGGGGTGGTCGAAGGGGACGTAGGGGGGACTGGATCGGGGTGGCACGGGGCTGGATCTGGGCTGTAGCGCCCAGATCTGGGCAGATCTGAGAGGGGAGGGGCTGTTTGGAAGGTGGATCCACGTGGGAGGGTGCTGGGGAGGCCGGACTGGTGGGGGAAGGAAGTCAGCGGCCTGCTGTGCTGGGTTTAGGGGTTGCGGGTGGCTGTTGTGGAGGGTTTAGGGGTTGCGGGTGGCTGTAGGGGGGGCAGGGGGGCTGGCGGTTATGGAGGGGCTGGGGTTGGCGGCTCCAGGAGGATAGGTGGGTGGGTGGCTTGGGTTAGAGGGGCTGGCGGCTAGGGTTGAAAGGGGCTGGCGGCAGGGATTGAAAGGGGCTGGCGGCAGCAGGGAAAATAAGGAAAGGGGTGGCTGTTTTGGTGGAGGGGAAGGAGAACAAAGAGGAGATGAGATAACTTACCCAAGGAGTCGTCACCAAGGGGCTTCACGGAGTCGGCACCGCGGAGGAGATCACCAGAAATGAGGAAGAAGCTCTCCAAATTTCAGCAATAAAAAATTACAGCAGCCCTAAGGTTCTATTTATATGAAAACTGAATTAGGGCAATCGAAATCGACGGCTATGATTGACCGACGATTTCGGGACCATAAATACATGACATAAAACTCAAAATACATAATGTCATATATGAAACTATATCAGAACGACGAGCCGGACGCATCCGCGGTGGCGGATCGCCGGTTCGATCAAGTCCGCCTGCGAGAATACACGAAGGTGGGGTCCGCCTTGCGCCGAGTTGCGCCAGATGGTCCCTCATCACCTCCCTTATTTCATCTCTCTTCCCCAGGCCTTCCCCTTCCTATGGGCCTTCTATTATTCTGATTCATCTTCTAGCGTTGGTGATCTCTCCGGCATCCTCGTAACGACGTATGATCATTACAATTTGATGCTTTTGTTGAGACTTGAACTACTGGCCAGTCGGTCACCTCCGACTGATCCGGCCTATGCAGTACTTCCTATCAAGGAGATCAGTAACATCTACATCGTTGTTCTTGAAATCTCCATCGTTATTCTTAAAAGCTCCATCGCTGCTCTTGATGTTGAACAAACTTGATAGCCATCACACACACCACTAGTTTAGGAGGATGACTCCTTACAAAGTGACATCACTTTGATATCTTCTGCAGTTCTTTTTACCACAACTAAATCAAGAAGTGCTACAATGTTGTTCTTGAAGAAACCAATTCATGGGATTATGATCTGGAATCACTGCAAATGATGACTCTATTGGAGATCATTAGGACAGATGAAGAAACAGATTGAGATTGGCACATTTATTCTTGGTCTATGTAGGTGTCTTACTGAATCTATGCAGTTATAAAAACAATAAGGGTCAATGATCTTCACTCCAATGATGTTTTTTCAACAACTTTTGTTTTTGACCAAGGCGGAGGTAATCAGAGGCATCTTGGTCTTCAAAAGAGTGAGCCTATGCCTGGTTAGATGAAAAGTCATCAGTGCCTGGAAGTAAGCTGGGTTTGCAATCACCATTGGAAAAGTTTCTTCTGATTGGAAGAAATTACATGAATTTCTGAGAACATTCACAAACTTTTATTTCAAAAAAGCAGAAAGCAAAGATATCTTATAGGAATCATTTTCGTGGTGTAGCAAGCACCCTTAACATTTTCATGTCCTTTTTGGATAGATCTGATCAGAAGATTTTTTTCTCAGTCAAATTTGTGCATGCACCCAACAGCTAATAGTTTTTATTTTGATAATAGCATTTTCTCAAGCTCCTTATCGGAACATTCAGAACAAATTGAGATTGCTTCCAAACGATACTTTTTTTGTTACATTTTTGGATGTAACTCATTCCAAATTTGAGGGTGTAGGGATTTGGGAAGTGGGAAAGGCAAAACTAGAAAGGAAACATGCGCTGCTTTTGCATGTTGCAGCGCCAAAACCTAAAGTTCCGAAACCAGAAAACCTCTAAAACAATATAACTAATAAAATATTAATAAATAATGGAACTAAATCGAGCTGGCTTGATTAAAAAATCGAGCTGGCTCGAATAAAAAATCGAGCGACTCGTGTGAGGCTCGAAATTGACTTGAAATCAATTTCGTGCCATTTTGATTTGACTCATTTTATTTTGATTTCGATTCAATTAAAAACTTGAGTATTTTTCAAGCAACTATCGAGTCTCTTTTCCGGCCTCCCCCCTCCTATGGGCATTCTATTATTTTGATTCCTCTTCTAGCATCGGGGATCTCTCTGGCAACCTCGTAATGACATATGATCATTACACAATGTTTCGACCATTGAACTACTTAAACAACCAATGTTATAATATAATTTTAATTTTATTTATGATGTGTTAATAGTTATTAGTTAATACATTATAAATATGGTTTGTGTTTATACCCCACAAGTTGGCTTTGATGATATATTAAAAAATTAACTTTTGGTAAGGAATATATCCTCGAGTAAAAAAGAATGTTTACTTGTGCCTTTGTGGTGATTTACACTGGTATGTTGTTTCTAATAGGTTGTGTTATGAGAGGAAACAAGCAGTTCGCCCAGTCAATCCTCCAGGATCCAAATAACTCCATATTTGCTCATGAACAATTTGTGTTATGGACTTGTTCGATCCAAAACTTGAGAGATAAACGGTGTAGGCCAAATAACGATTCATAAGTACTTGTTAATAAAGTTGAAGTTACCAAATTTTGAGGAGTGGGTATCAATTTATGCCTGATTGCTCCACATATAATTTCTCGAACCGCATTTTCTTAATGAACAAGAGCCAATACGAATTGATCTTGTTATAGATCGGCTACAGAACGAATATTTTATTTTTCAAGTGATTTATATTGTTAAGTATACCATTCATGATGAATATGCAATAGGGCTCTGAACGTGGCGAGAGAAATTATATTTGATTTCATAATAGCTTAAGAGTTAGACTCTGATCAGTTTAAATCGATTCCCCTTTAAATTTATTCTTAAAACAAGATAAGTTTGATTCCATATTTTATTGATCTGAATCTGATCCGACTAAACAAGGACATGAACTTGATCAGAATATAGTGATTCCGTTTGGTTTTTATTTCATAAGAGTTTCCAAATTCACTTTAACACATTCTGCTATTATAATAACATTTTTGTAGTTTTTTCGCCTCAAACAACACATGGTGGAAGTACTTTAATGAACTTCGTTACTACATTTGCTAATTTCTGTTCGATTGCGTAAGTTACTTCATGAATTGTGTTGTTATAATAAAGTGAGTATATATCAAGATCTGTATGACTTGGTAACATATTAATGATTTAGAAGCTAGAAATCTATATGATAGTTGTGGTGAGTCTTTTTTTGTTTTATTTAATATTATAAACTGCCTGGTAACTGTGAGTGAAGGAAAGTATCCTTAAAAGTCTTTTAGAACTAAGAAGTTTGTCTGGGTAAGCGCTCAAACTATAAATCCTCTGCCCTTTATCAATTTTTAGTTTTTCCATTGCATTTGGCTCGGCTTGTGCACACGGCACATTACTCACAATGAGCCTGCTCTTTCCATAATAAATTTTACTTTTTTTTTCTAGCTATTGTAGTTTGAACCCAGATGTATAGACATTTAGACACATGATATAGGTCTTATATCAACTACTTAGTATTATCTAAGAGATTTTTAAGCCATTTTGTTTTAATCCGACCTTTTCTATGGCAATAAACTCAGATTCTATTGTGGAACTATCTTTACAATTTTGTGTAGTAGACTTATGCGACAAGTTCACCTCCTAAACTAAATATATATCCACTTGTACCCCTTCAATATTTATGTAGTTGAAGTAATCTAGTGATCCTTATAATTACTCAGAGTATATCTATTGAGCCTGTTCATTCCATAGGCCATACAAAGTCTTAAATAATTCATAAGATATATAAGATCATCTTAATTTTGCATACTCAGATTGCTACGCACTCTCACCCAGTTTTTTTTCCTCAAGGGGATACCCATTTCTCACGGATTGCTTATAGATTTGGACTCGAATGTCCAAATTTATTTTAAATATTTTCTATAAAATGTTCTTAAGAAGTTTAATATGCATTATCTCTCTTTCTTAATCTAATTCTAATGCACTCCTAAGTTATCAAGGCGCGCGCCTAGGCGCGCCTGAGGCGCACCGGGCGCACCCCAGCAAGGCCTAGGCGGGCGATGTGCCTGAGGCGCGCCTAGGCGCTAAGGCGCTCCCGAGGCACACCCAAGGCGCACCCGAGCGCACCCAGGCGCACCTAGGCGCCCAAATGCTGAATTTCAGCGAATTGGGCGCCCAATTCGCAGAAATTCAGCGAATTGGGCGCCCAATTCGCTGAATTCAGCGATTTTGGCGCCCAATTCGCTGAATTTCAGCGATTTGGGCGCCCAATTCGCTGAATTTCAGCGATTTCCGCGCCCAATTCGCAGAAATTCAGCGAATTGGGTGCCCAATTCGCAGAAATTCAGCGAATTGGGGGCCCAATTGGGCGCCCCATTCGCTGTTTTTCCATGAATTGGGCGCCCAATTCACTGATTTATTTTTTTCCCATTTTTGCGCCTCACGTGCCTCAGGCACGCGCCTGCGCCTTGCGCCTAGGCTCCAGGGCCCCTTTGCGCCTCGGTGCGCCTTGCGCCTTTAATAACTTAGATGCACTCCTAGTTGCCTAAGATGCTCTAGCACTAAATTAATGCAGTGTGAATGCTGTTATCATTTTGAAGTCTGATTAAATAATAGAAATTTAAACTGCAAATCAAATACAAAATATCTGTCATTTCTTTACTTCTCTGATTTAATTCTAATTCGTTTACTCATGTCTAATGTTGTAACCATGAATGTGATCTACTCTAGTTGATGTTGGTAAATGATTTCTTTCCTATTGAGGACTTTTTGCCACATTATATCTAACGAGGGTTTGCATTCATGATAGTCTTAGACTCGAGAATTAATCACAAACCATAATAGCCTATGGATGCCTTAAAATGTACAATGAATGTCTCTATGGTTTATTTTTATTTTTCAAATGTGAACAACAAACACTCAGATGCTAGAGAAAATGGTAAAAGAAGTCCTATAGCCAATTATAATGCTGAAAAAATAGACTAGTTGGGACCCATCAATCTGTGTATCTCACAACATAGCATTTGAATGATATTACTTTTTGTGCTGCTTACTGATTCTTATTGTTAGACTCGTGCTGTTCATTTCTCCCCATCGCCCCATAAAGCCAATAGGCTTCAGTGACCGTCTCTCTCTATGAGGATCTCACTATTATCGCCTGTTGCACTTTCTACTATAGAGCACATTGCTATAGGTTTAGTGAAGATTCGATAGAATGTCACATTCATTCTACTAAGCATTCAAGCATGCCCCAGGGATTGCTCTCCTCACAAAGGGGAGAGATGATTGTTCGTGGATGATGAAATCTGCTCTGGATGATACCTTCTTTATAAATCTTTTGATGCCAGTATATTCAAATTTACTAAAATTCAAACATGTCATTATATTCTAAACAAGGACTAGGCAAAAAACCCTTCTAAAATCTAAACCAAACGTCTAAATTATTTATTTTGGTTTGGGTTTTATTTTATCTAAAAAAACGTGTTGGTTTGGTCTAAGATTGATATTTTTGACATCAAATTAAACGGACTAGGATATGTACTATAATATAAATCTTTTACTTCCAGTTTTTATGGATTAAGTCTCCATTGTCGAGCATACTTCCAGTTTTTATCGATTAAGTCTCCATTGTCGAGCAAAACTATTTCTTATTGATTTTATGACTCAATTGAATTGCTGAAGGATCAAGCAAGGGATTTTTCTTCTCAGGTTTCACATGTCTTCTTGCTTTTGTTTGGTTATTTTCCAATATTATTACAAGTATTTGAATCACAAACAATTTTCTCTCTAGTACCATGAATTACTATTGACGCTAGTAGTGCATATCAAACATTAGATTTTTGTGTAATGGAAAGACTTTTAGTAGGTTATAATGGCTAGAGACATTTATTTGCACTGATAATTACTATGTGCAACATATGTGGAAGTGCTGGATTTCATTTTAACTTTTGTTGTGTTAAATATGCTTTAGAGAATAATGTGCAAAATATCATGTTCATCCGGGGAACCTGCTGTCCCTAGCCTAGAGGCTTGAACCTTTGCATGCTTGTTGTCAGAATGGCTTTTCTCCAATTGTTCATGTCATTGAATTTTTCAATATGACACGAGTTGCTTTAAACTTTACTCCCGTTGGCGATCGTCTCCCTCTGATCACCACTATTGTAAACGAAGTCATTTCGTTTACTTTTCCCTATAAAATATAGAGTAGCTTTTAAATGCATTCCTTGATTTTCTTGTATGTTTATGATTCCTATCAGTAATTGTTATTTGAATGTGTTCTTTATTTTTATTTGATTATTCATCTTATACCATTTTCAATCCCTAGACTGGATAAAAATTGTCGGCATTTAATATGTTTGGCAACCAATCATAGAACTACTGTCAAAATAAATGAAATACGCACTACCGGTGAGGTTGATTATATTGATGATGATAATGACATACAAAATAGCTGGAATAAGGCTATTAGGGATGACGATGATGGTGCCGATATCTTATTAGCGCTGATGCACCCTAGTTTGTGCTGTCAATTTTGATTATTTCTTCCTTCTTATCCAGTGGAAGAAGAAGCGCATGAGGCGGTTAAAGAGGAAGCGCCGAAAGATGAGGCAGAGATCCAAGTAGGCGAACTTGATGGAGCGTCATTGTCTTTACGGGTCTCATGAATCATGTTGGTTGATTCTTATGAGCCTCAATGGGGGCGGTTCTTGCTCATCACAGTATTTATGTTCTTGCTTTATAATGCATGTTGTGATCTTCTTTGTGAACTTCTTGACCGTTACAAATCTGCTCTGAGTGACTTTGTTTTATGTCGTAATATTTTTGTAGTACCCTTTGCTTGACATCCAAGTACTATTGCAGTTTCTGTTTACAAGCTTTTTCCCTTCTAAACCAGCGCAAAGAAATATATGATGGTCTGGTCATTGGTTTATGAACTTAGAAGTTTTATTTCTTCATGTTTTCTAATATTTAGGTACTTGATTGCATTGTTTAGGCAATATGCACGCTTAGGTGGATTGGCGGGCTTGTTATACACTGATTGGCGGGCTTGTTATACACTGTCAAAAACTGCGCAGCGAGGCCCAGTAGCGAAGAAGATTCACTGGACCTGTTCTATTACAGGAAAGCGTGCAGAAAAATTTCGCCAAACACTGAATTCTCTAGGGGGTGAAGGAAAATAGAAACTTCAAAACTATGCGCACCCCCATGGTGGGGGATTTTATTATGCGCATTTTTAGGGTGTAGGATTTTACTATTTGCACCCCATAGTTGGGGAATTACTATGCGCACCCTCATGGTGGGGTATTTTATTATGCGCACCCCTATGGTGGGGGATTTAACTATGCGCACCCTCATGGTGAGAGATTTTACTATGCGCCCCCATGGTTGGTAGTAGTCATGAACATAAAAATTGGGCCTGACGGGTCGGCCCGAGACCGGCCCGGTTTAGGCCCGAACCGGGCCGAACCCTTACCCGGGACCCTGAAAGGGCCCCGGTTTGGCCATGCTACCCGGCCCGGTCCGGGCCGGGTAAAGCCCGAAAATCGGGCTAGCCCGAGATCGGGCCGGCCATAGCCCGATCCGGTCTCGGGCTAGGCCCGATTGAGCCTAACGGCTCTTATTAGAGCCGTTAGGCTCATCATGGCAGCATGGCTGCCAAGTGGCAGCATGAGAGCCGTTGGCTGCTCTTTTTATTTATTTATTTATTTTTATTAATTTTTAATTAAATTTTTAATTTAAAAAAAACCAAAAATATCCTATAAATACCCCTCCTCCCCTCTCTCTTTTCTCACACCCCACCCCCCCCCCCCCCCCCTCTCTCTCTCTCTCTCTCTCTCTCTCTCTCTTAGCTCTCCCAATGGCGTCGTCCTCCACAACTCCAGCTTCGTCTTCCCAAAGTACGACTTCGGTGGTGGAGCACAACCGTAGAGCGAGTATTTGGGAGCATTTCGAGATGGTCCTAGTCGGGACCGAAAGAAAAGCGCGCTGCAAGATGTGCTCGAAGTTGCTATCCATCAGCGGCAACTCGACGCTCGTTAGACACCAGAAGTCTTGCGAGTCGAAACAAGCTCCTCCCGAGTCAAGTCAAGCCCAAATTTCTGGAGCCGGACAGATTTGGACGTACGATCAAATGCGACAGCGAGAGCTGCAGGCGAAGTTCATCATCAAACGTGGGCTGCCATTCAGCGTCTTCGACAATGACGACGGCACAGAGTACATACATGGGGGTCTTCAGCCCAAATACCAAAAGGTTAGTAGAATTACTTTAAGGCGCGACACGATTAGGTTATATTTAGAAGCAAAACAAGAATTAATTAGGTATTTTGAAAATTTCGAAGGACGTGTGAGTTTAACGAGCGACGTTTGGACGAGTAATTTAAATTTAGGATTAGCTTATCTTTGCATCACTTGTCATTGGATTGATCCCATTTCGTGGGAGCAAAATAAACGCGTAATATGTTTTACATGTTTTGAATTCCCGCACACGACTATAGCGATTTTGTGATTTTATGAGTTCGGACGAAATCGAAAACTTCGATCTCTTAAATTGGTGGAAAGGTAAAGCTAATACCTATCCTGTTTTGGTCTGTATGGCCCATGATTTATTAACTGTCCAAGCTAGTACAGTAGCTTCGGAGTCCGTTTTTTCACTTAGTGGCAGGGTTTTGAACGAGCGGAGGAGCCGACATAACGAAGATTCGCTGGAGATTTGCTTATGCTACAAAGACTACTTGGACAGTTTAAAGAGGAAGCAACACATAACAACATTGGAGGATAGCTCGGAAGAGATAGAAGACGAAATGGACGCGTTGAATCTACAAGATGATTAAATCGAGCACTCTAAATGTACTTTTTTTTATATATGCAAATTTTTTTTAATTAAATTTTATAAGAATCATAGCCTTCATATGTTTGTATTTTCAATTTTGTATTTTGTACAATTGTACGACTTAAATTTTGTAATATTTTAAATTTTTTGTTCCAAATTTTCAATATTAATAAAATTTTTTGTTCCAAATTTTTCATTCCAATTGTTCAATATTAATACAATCTAATTCTAACTTTAAATTTATTCAAATTTTTTTAATTTTTTGTTCAAAATTTCATTATTTAATTATTTATAAAAATAAAAATTAAAAATTTTAAATTAAAAAAGTAAAAAAACCTGGCCGGCCCGGATCGGGCCTGAGACTGGCCCGGTCCTGCCCGGCCCGGCCTGAAGGGCCGGCCTGATTCCAGGGTAGGACCGGGCCGGCCCGGCCCGATGTACGAAAAAGCCCGATCGGGCCCGGTCCAGGCCGGCCCGATCGGGCTTTATGTTCACGGCTAGTTGGTAGGCGATGTCAGCAGACAGTTTTTGTGATTAGTTGTGGGCGGTTTCCACTCTCACCACTACGGGCACTTGTCATAGTGGAGGAACTCTAACAGGGTACCCGTCAATGAGCTTAGAGCAAACTTCAATGAAATTAAAGAGAATCTTCTGTAATTATTTTTGTATAATTACAGCAAAAAATAATAAAACTAAGATCCCAGCTCATATAGTTGATAGCAAGAAGAACAAAATTTCTACCGAGAATGTCATGATTAACGGCAGCAGCAGGAGAATAGCAGAGCTCTTGATCAATAGTTATGCATTCATAGATTGATTTTTTTCCCTTTTCTAAGAATTTGAGGTGGCTGGTTCTGATGGAGCAGAACAAAAAAAGAGGAAGAAGAAGGGCGCCGACACGAGTCAAAATGAGCATCACGTATATTCTGTTAATTTATATTACTTGGCAAACTCTCTCGTGCATCTTTAGAGTGATCCACACAAATCACAACTTTAACCTTCAAAGCCAGAATATCCTCTTCGAAGCAAGAGAAATCTCGCTTGCAAGCGAGATTAGAACACCCATCAGAGATTCAGACAACAATAAGATATCCATGAACCAGCCCACAGAGCATTTTTTTTGCCCGTATAGTACGACGATACGTGCAACAACGGTGTCCGATATTTGAAATTACGGGGAAGAAAGTTGAGAGGGACAATGGCAGTCCAGAAGTGGCAAGCCCATAGAATTCTGTTTGTTTGTTTGGGCGTTTTAGCTCCATCTCCGATGAGAGAAACATCTAATAAACCCTTAATCCCACTGCGACAACGATAAGAAATTCATTGTGGAGTTTATTTTTAGAATTGAGATTAAGGGCCTGTTTGAGAGAGCGTTTTAGCTCTTTTTTGTTTTCTAGAAAACGTCACCACACTTAATAAACCGCTTGGATTGTCTGTTGGTGGGAAAAGCTATCGCCCAAAACTACTTTTTCTCATCTTTTTGAAAAGTCGCGGGCCTCCTACTTTTCGACCTTTTCGAAAAGCATTTCCTCATCCCGATACAGAGTTGGCGCTACAAAAATATTTTCCTCCTCCGGATCCAGTTCTCCAACACGTCAATAACCTTAGCCTTTCTCTCGACGATCCAGTTCTCCTGGTGATCCATTTTTCGCCAGGGTACAGATTTTTGCATTTTTCTGCACGGGCGTAGATTTTCCGCCCGGGAGAGCATTTTCTGGACGAGCACACTTTTTCCCGCCAAGGCGCGCTTTTTCCCGCCTGGGCGTGCATTTTCCATCCGGGCGAGCTTTTCCGCCCGAGCGCGCAAATTTGGCCCGAACGTGCATTTTTCAGCCCGTGCGCGCATTTTCCTCCCGGCCGCGCATTTTCCAGCCGGGCGCTCATTTTAAGACTCAGGAGCGCATTTTTTGCCCGGACAAACATTTTCCGGCCGGTCCCGCTTTTTTCGGCTTGGGAGCGCATTTTTCGCCCATGCACACATTTTTTGCCTGGGCGAATTTTTCCTCCCGGGCACGCATTTTTCGCCCGGGCGCGCATTGTTCGTCGGGCACAAATTTTCTGTCGGGCGCGCAATTTCCGCACAGGCGCGCAATTTTGGCCCGAACGCGCATTTTTCCGCCAGGGCGCGCATTTTCCCGACGGGCGCGCATTTCTCGCTCGGGCGCACATTTTTCCTCCCGGGCGCGCATTATTCGGCCGGGCGTGCATTTTTCGTCCGGACGCGCATTTTTCGCCTGGGCGCGCATTCTTCGCCCATGCACTCATTTTTCGCCTAGGCGCGTATTTTCTGTCCTGACGCACATTTTCTTCCGCCCGAGCGTGCATTTTCCGCCCGGGCGCGCATTTTTTGCCCGGTCGAGCATTTTACGCCTGGGCGCGCATTTTCCGCATTGGGGCGCATTTTCCGCCCGGACGAGAATTTTCTGCCCGGGCGTGCATTTTTCGCATGGGCGCGCATTATTCATTTTTTGCCCGGCGCGCATTGTGTATTTTTCTCCCGGGCCGCATTTTACCGCCCGCGCGCATTTTCTCGCCCGGGCGGGCATTTTCCGCCCGAGAGCGCATTTTTCGCCTGGGAGCGGATTTTCTGGCTCGTGGCTCATTTTTCTGGACGGACACTCATTTTTTGCCCGGGCGAGCATTTTACACCGAGCACACAATTTTCACCCGGGCGCGCATTTTTTCCGTCTGAGCACGCATTTTGCGTCTGGGCGCACATTTTTCCACCCGGGCGCGCATTTATTGCCCAAATGCGCATTTTTGCCCGGGCGCGCATTTTCTGCCTGGGCGCGCTATTTTTTCGGTTCGGGAGTCGCATTTTGGGCACGGGCGCACATTTTTCCCTCGGGCGCGCATTGTGTATTTTTTGCCTGGGCGCTCATTTTTCGCCCGGGAGCGCATTTTTCCGCCCGGATGCACATTTTATGGTCGGGTGCACATTTTCCTGTCCGGGCGCGCATTTTTTTTCGTTTGGGAGCACAATTTCCGCCCGGGCGCGCAATTTCCGCCCGGGCGCGCATTTTCCGCACGGACACTTTTTCCCCGGGTGCGCATTTTTCCAAGGTTTTGAGAACTGGACCGGAGATTGAACCGGAACAAGGAGAAGTTCAAGGTCGAACCGGTCTGACTGAGGTTGAACCGTAATAACCTAATTATATAAAACATATTTTAGTATTATTAGATTTTTTATCATCACACATATAAAATAAAACGCATTCAATTGTAATACACAAAATATCTTAATTATGAAATATAGCATTCAAATTTACATAAATACATGTTATAATATTTTTAAATCTTAAATCAAATGTTTTTTTTCGAGTAAAGTATGCAACTTTAAAATGTAAATTATGCATATGTATTAATCAAAATCTTAAATGTAAATTATAATATTTTTAAAATGTAAATTATAATATTTTTAAATAATAATTTTAAGTTACATCATTTACAAAAATAAATAAATATGATATATATAAATAATTTAATAATAATATTATTGTTAATTTATTATCATAATTTATAATATATAATAAAAATAAATATAGTATATCTTTATATGCATATATATAATTTTATAGATACATATATAAGTTAGTAATATATTATATATGAATTATACTATATTATATAAAAGTTATTTCAACTCCTTACAACTTGGAAAGCTAGCGCAAGTGGGTTGTGTATTTGGTGTTCTCCACAGTGGTCCTGGTTCGTTCCCTGGCAGCCTCAAATAATTTTAAAAAAAATTTAACAGAGAAAAAGCCTAGTATAACTTTGCCCAAAGACCCGCCCGGTTCTGTCAAACCCGCTCCGGTTTGCGGTTTCACGGGCGGACAAGCCGGTTCGGTGATTTTCAGGCGGTTCTTGACAGGGCCGGTTCATAAACCTTGACCGGACCGGCTGGGATTCCGGTTGGCGGTCCAACCGGTCCAACCGGCCGGTCCGGTTTTCAAAAGCTTGCATTTTTCTGTCCAGACGCGCATTTTTAATAAAAAAAGTCACCATAACGAAGATTTGTCAAACAATTTATAAAGTGCTTTTACTTTCTGAAAAACTATGCGAAATGAGTTCACCCAAATAGATCTCCCTTTGCAATAGATATTTTCCAAAAGCTCCTTTTTCTATCATCCTTTTGCCACCACTTCTTTCTGAAAAGCTCTCCCAAACATGCCCTAAGAATTGAGATTCTCTCCATTTAGAGTCAATTTTTACTCTATTTCAAAGTAAAAAAAAATCTTCAAAATTTATTTTGTATAAAGACATTTTAAATAAACATTTTAAATATATGCAGCCCACCACGAGCTTAGCAAACCCGCCCCTATTGACTTCCCCGCAAACCACCGCTCTCACTGATAGATATCAGGAGCCGCACGACTCCCATTCCCTCTCGATGACGTCTTCCTCCTCGATAGGGCTCGGCAATTTCTCCTATTCCAGGCGACGACAGTAACGACTATTTCCTCCGCTTCCTTCTTCGATTCTAACGCAGGAGCTCTTGGAAGGGCTCGAGCGTCTGCGATGTGGTTTGGCATTGATCGATCGAGGGTGTTGTGCTTCTAAGTTCACTGTAAGGCGACTTCCTTCTCCTCTCCCTCTCTTGTTCCTTTCTCCATCTTCAAATTTTGAAAACGGGGTGTTGGTGAGTGTCCGACTGTGAGTAGGAATGCTGAAATTGGTTTTCTTTACATGTGTTGACATGAAATGAAATTAGGGTTTTCTTCCTTCTTTCTCCCTTCTTTTATAATTTTCAGAAACTAGATTTGTTTGGTGGGGGATTTATTGGTGCTGGTCATTGTTATTGATATCAGTTGTGTCTAGGGGTTGTACAATTGATTGATTGTATCTTCATGTTCTAAGTATGAATTCCTTGTGTATGTGTCTATTTCTTAAGTTGACCGACCGACAATTGATGTAAGGATATGTGGTTATTCGATTAGTTGACTAGCTGCTGCTAGTATGACTTCTTAAATGTTATCAAAAGGATATGTTGTTACTGACTTGGGATTTTCTCTTTTATTTTCTTCTTCCTAGTAGTGGATCTCCTTATTTATAGTAGAAAGATGAGTGGATTTCACTGTTGTTGGCAATAGGCTTGGTCGGAGGTTATGAAATCATGCTAGGTGGGGTTTTCATATTTAGTAAGCTGACTACTAATCTTGGTTCCCTTCTGAGACAGGTAAATGTATTTGTGAATCTGTATGGGTTTGGAGTTTTGAGATTTATTTTATGGCTATCTGATTGGAGATCTAATATGGAGATTGAGAGTTGATTTTGGCTTAGGGCTAAGTTTAAGTAACAGATTTTGGTGAGTATCACTTGAAAAGATGATTTCAATTTGCTTAAATATAGTAATTTGATCAGTCTTATTGGGAAAATAAATGAGTAAAATAAAGTATAGACCTTGTGCCGCAGGATAGTAAACAACACCAAAAGACTGGACCTTAATAGATTAGTTCATGTATCAGTCTTATTGGTAAAATAAAGTATAGATATTAATTAATCAACTAATGCATTTCAGTTTGTATAGATACTTCATGTCTTCGTTCTTTTTCCTCTCGCCACTGACTTTGCCTGATCCATCCCAGATTGTCTGCCTGTTAGTCATCATCGCCAATGAATGGTATCGACCTTGTGCTGCAGGACATTGCAAAAACACAATGATCGGTGGAGACCCTCGTCCGTCACTGCCCTGAAATTCTGTCGAAATCGATTCCGACCCAAATGCTGTCATTCTATTCGTCAGCATTTGACCACCCCACTAGTGAGCTGTGCATTTGTGGCAAGCAATCTGACACGTTGAACAAGATTCAGAAGGATTGGATCAAGATCCAACTGAAACTGATCGAGGATGGTATGCGCCCTCCTATCTGAATCGATCTGACTGTGCCATTGTGGAGCAAGCTTCCCGACCTGAATGTGTATCTGCTGAAACTGTTGTTCGCGATCAATCCAGAACGACAGTACGACGTCAATGTGATAGCGGGTGCATGCCCGTCTTGCAACAAAGTCGGCTTTCTTTTTCGCAAGCAATTCAGTGCCCCGCGAATCATCGATTGTGTCGACACCACCACATTTGCTCTCTGTGCTTGATATGTGTGCAAGAAGTCGAAGAGATCGGGAGGCTTTGGTGCCACGTTCCATGTCATGGACGAGGCCAAAATTGAGAAGTTGATCCCATCGCCCATCGTCCTTAACTATCCTGTGCAGATGTTCGAACAGTGCGCGCACAACGTCGGTCTTGCCAAGGTGATTCGTTGTGCCCGAACGACTTGATACATGCGTTAAGCCGCGCTATATGGTGGTCACGTGTCGTGGTATTTGGAAATGCGCTCTCGGGATGCCGCACTCTGGCAATCGTCGTCGCCTCAGGATCCGACAGTGTTTCCCAATTTTTCGTATTTTTTAGCATTGCAATGGGTACAATGGAACTCTCAGTCCAGTGGAATCAACACTGACAGGCCTGGTCAACAACTACATTGCTCATCAACTCGCGTTCTTCAACCGAGTGGAAGGCGCCATCACCGGGACTTATCTCTCGTCAGACGATCATCACAACGTGCCCGTGCGCATGAAATTGACGGATGAGTTTAACGTCAGGAGTACAAAATTGAGTTGAGTTAATTTTGCGTCGACTAGAAGTCGATGCAGCTTCGACTTCAAGTCGAAGTAACTTCGAATACAAGTACGAATAACTCAAACTGACAGTCGATGTATCAGTTGAAGTCGATGCAACGTTAAATTGTATTTGACGCAGAAGCTTGAGTCAGTCAAAAAAAACATTTGAAGTCGACACAACTTTGAATTATATTCGACGCAGAAGTCAGATCACAAAGTCTAGGTCTTCATCTCGATGGATACGTCGATAAGGACTCAACACAACGTCGATATCAGAGTTCATTTCGAAGTTAATGAAGATTTTGAAGTTGTTTCTATTAGAACTCAGAGGTGTGTCGATAAGAAAGCAAAGTTATTCGACGCAACGTCGAATACAGACACAGATTTGGAAAACTTCCTAGAATTGATTCTGAAGCTTATTCAGAAGTTATAAATGGAAGTTCTTTGAATTCTAACTGGTTGTTCATAACCAAGAATGGAAAGAAGAACTCTAGAGATACAATAAAGATATTTTTGGAAGTTATTCAAAAAGGTTTTAACGTCAACAGAAATAGAAAGAGAGCAATATTATCTCTTGGACATTTCTACTAGGAAAACAATTAAAGAGGAAAGTAATTCAACATTATTCGATAGAAGAATAAGTATACTGAATGGAATAGAGAACAATAACAATTGGGTCTTCTTCCCGAGCCTTCTCTTAGACAGAAATATACAGAACGAATCTCTGTACTAGAAATCACAGACAAGGCTTCATTTCTTTTTCTCACTACAAGAAGCATACAGATTTACAGAGATCATCATCAGGATCAGTGCTTTCACAATCCTTGCACCTACTGAACAAAAATCCAGAGAACACTAAGTGCCAATAATCCTCATTGATTGCTGTAGGAGGATTAATCCAGAGAAGAACAATCTTCTTCTTCTTCTTCCTTACTCCATCTTCTATTCCTGTAAAACCGAGTAAAGAGACTTTAGAATCCCTCTTCAAAGGATTTAGTGGTTCAAGACCTCCTTATCAAAAGATGTAGTTTTGGTTCAAGATCTTCTTATCAAAAGATCTAGCTTGGTTCTAAGAGTCTCCTTAACAAAAGACTCAGACCCTGGTTCTAAGAGTCTCCTTATCAAAAGACTCGGGCACTGGATAGTGTATTCCTACCAAGGTGGTAGAAGAGTGGAGTACTCATGTTTTGGGAAACCACTATAGATCTTATCTCAATCTGTGCTGTAAATTTTTTGTGTTGTCCCTTCTTTATTTCTATCATTCTGTGTTTGTTTTATTCTGGTTGGATTTCTGTATGCATAGTTGTTAGAATTATTTTATTGTTCTGTGCATATTTTGTGAAAAAATTTTAAAACTCTATTCACCCCCTCTAGGGAATACTTCGAGGACTCACTGAGCACTTTCAACTGGGCAATGAACGTCAGTCGTCATTACAAGGGCTATAACTAGAATTGTCACTTTGGCAACCGGCGCCAATCACAGTTCTCGTCAACCCCATGCATCGGATCTGCAATCTGCTCCCGAACAACTCATTGAAGGATCATCAGACGATATCATTGATCGACTAGTTCAACAAGAGATTAATGTCGGGCATGCCGACAACATTCATTGGGCCAAAGTGGTTGCCCCCCGTGTACGCCCACATTGCTTCCCGTCGTGAGGATCTGCTTGAGATGACCCACAAGGAGATCCAGAATTGTTGGGAGTATCTTGCATGCCTCAAGAAGCTCGTGACATCAACCACATCGGCACGACCAGGTCGTCATTCTCGTTTGCAATCACATTCTGAGGCGGCCCACCAGCACGACGATCCAGGCTCCCTCAACATTCCGCCGTCGCCCCCACCCGAACCATCAGTTACTGCCACATCTCTGACCACCACGAATTCAAATCAACCAGCATCTTCTGCTGTCATCACAACGGCGGAGGAACCTACTATGGCCAGCATGTACGCTGTCAGTGAGATTGGTTCGCGTCCGCCATTCATTGTCGATCAATAGTTGCCTAGTTTGAATTAGATATTGGCGGCCACCGTCCCCGCCACATCTGCAGGGGAGCTATTTTCCCAAGCGGAGGAGCCACACAATTACTTGCTTACCACTCTAGCAGAGCGCTCCCTTGTGAAATCGGCGACTGGTGATCAAACGTCTTGGAAGAGGCTGGCCAAGCATTTCTTATACAGGGCGCGAGTCGTGCGGGTATTGGGGATGAACCAGTTTCGGGCTCAATTTGATGGGCAGCTCAAACAAAAGATCAAGGATGATAACAAAAAAAGAGCATGCAACACTCATTGTGAACTACAGACAGGTAAGTTATTAGGAGTTTAAAGCTTCTTCTATGTCACCAACATTTTTGAATAGAGATAAGTTAGGAAATCATCCATACTTTCTTTTAAAGCATCATGCTATCTATACTATGATCTCTGCATGTTAAACATTTTCCTATGATTTATTACACATGACTAATATGATGAGTTATTCGCTTTTAACTTTAGATCATATGTGTTCATACCTTCATGCCTTTGCTTTCTATGCAGTTCACTACCGATTTCTGAGTGTTTTTTACTGCATTTGGAAGTTTTAGTTCTATTTATTCATTTTATAATCAAGTTAGACTATATGATATATACCACAATAGTACTCCATTCATACCCCATAACACATCTTTTTTTGTTTGTTGCTTCTTATTTGAAAGTTAGCATACCCCAAAAAACATGTTATTAAGGACCAGAGATGTTGAGTTTTCTCCCACGTTGGAATAGGTGAAAAGCTTTGCGCGGTGTACAAATTCAAATAGGTTGGACTTATCTAATATACTTAAAATTTGTATTGAAAATTATTTTGAAGGTTAGTTTACCAAGCCTATGCAGGTCTCTCATTATTTGAACTCATTCACAAGTGATATTAAACTTAGAAAATCTAACAAAATTCCTCCATAAACTAAATAAAGAATTAGGAGCAATGGTTAGTCACTCCTATGCATGATTCTGGACTGCAATCCAGTGCAAAAATATGCACTGCAATTCAGTGTAGAATTCTGCACTAGTTCCAAAATATGCACTGTACTGCATTGCAGAACATTATATATATTGCACTGCATTCCGCATTGCAGTGCAGAAATTTGCACTGTATGCAGTGCATTTCTACCACTGCCCCTTTTCCTCCCCTCCGCCATTGTCGAAGCTGCTCCACCGACTTCGCTCTTGAATGTCAAAGTTTTAATGCATTTATTTTGGTATGTTGAGATACGAGACATATGTGATAATTTGACCTCTTTAATGTGGAAGAGCTTGTTTTTGTTGAGCTCAAAACCTTAAACTCTAGAACGTTTAGAAAATTAGATAAAAGACACATTGCCATTAAATATGTAACAAAGTTTGTTTGCACTAGACGAAAAGATGTATTGATGTGAAATTCTTTTGTTTGATGATAAAGACTTCAATTTTATTGTAAGTGCTAATGTGGATAGAAATGATATTGAGTAGATTTTGACTGATTAACCTCAATGTAAAATTAGAATTTTTAATTTAATCTCAGGCAAGTTTGAATGGAGTTGGAAATTTGCTGAGACGAAGCTACTATAACAGCTTAGGAATATTATAATAGTTTTTATTTATAATATTGAAGTAGATTTGATCAAGTATAATTTTTTAGATTCATGTGACATGAATTTTAAAATTTTCAATAAGAGGCAATTCATTTTCTCTTGCATCTTCCTATTAATTTACTTTCTTGAACAAAAAAATTTGTATTGAAAAATAAATGCTTAAGAAGGTTCCTTTGTGTTGTATGCAGACTAATTCTTTAACTATCTTTAGTGGAAGATGTCTTCATAGAATAATCTGAAACTCTGAAAGATGGTGTAGGTCTCACTGAATCTTCTTCCAAACCTAAAGATGTTAATTATTCACTTTATAGTTAATGATGGTGGCTCTATTTTATTTGCAGAGTTTTGAGGAGGTCACATTGCATATATATAGAAGATTGAGCATGATGTGCTCCAATCTCTCCTTCAGCTGCTCCTCCAGAACCCAATCTTTTCCAATCATTCCTCCAGCGGCTCTTCCGCTCCAGCTTCGCTCCAACCCTCTTCACTCGCAACTCCATCCCTTCGGCGCTCGCGACTCCTCCGACGATTCCAACCCTCTCACGTGCAACTCCTTCTCCAGTGATGATCCTCTCTTCTCTTCTTCGACGACCTCAGGTAAGGCTCCATTTGGTTTGCAAGTGAAAACATCTATCTATTTAATTAATATATGCTTCTGTTCTCATGAACCTTGTTCTATGCACTAACTTCTGCAGTTGCTGTGAGTTAGAGAACCATAGTCCAGGTTTTGCGAACATGTCAAACTCCTATCATGTGTTGTGTCATTTACATCCATGTTCCGTTAGTTTAATAGATTATTGTTATGTTTATTGTTGAAGCAAATGAAATTTGAAGAGCATAACAAAGAACAAAGATCTAATTTAAAGCAAATGAACTAACAATGAAATATTATTCATTGTTGACAGCCTGATTCTCTGCTATTTCTTGGAGAAGAACAAAGATCTAAGTTACTCTGACGTGGTCCAACTCCTTCAATCATGTACCTGCAAACTTCTTCAGTCATTTATAGAGGGTAAAAGAGGAGTGAAAGGCTTCTTCTTTCCACGTCACTACTCTTTTGTGAAGAAAAAGTTGGATGATTCCATAAGCAACATTTGTTTAGGCCTTAGGTCCTTTGTATATAGCTCTCTTATTCTATGTATTGATTTTAATAGAGATATAAAAGTTCAATTGGTCTGTATTGAGGGGTTTGGGTTATCTCACACCTTCATATTTTTTTATTAGTAAAAATGAAAAGAAAATTTCTCTTTTCAATAAGTTTCTTTTAGCAATTCGAAACTCTATGTATTATTGTGTATGATCTTGTGCATAAATAATAACTAAATTAATTTGGCCACTAAAAGTATTTTTTCCAGTGACAACTAATGTTTTGGACAATAAATATATTTAGCAACAAAAAATTTGATGGTAACTAAATATATTTAGTGATGGAGATTAGTTGTCACTAAAAATACACATTTAGTGTACGAAGATATTTTGGCCATTAAATACATTTAGTGACAAATTATGTTGGTCACTAAACATATTTAGTGGCGGAGATTAGTTGTCATTAAAAATATACATTTAGCGACGAAAATTATTTTGGTCGCTAAAACCATGTAGTGACGAAGACTAGTTGTCACTAACAAATATATTTAGTGACGAAAATTATTTTGGTCACTAAATACATTTAGTGCCAGGCATTTTGCAACCACCTTGTGACGAACTAAATTTGGTCACTAAGTATCTTTAGTGATCAAACCGCAATAATTAGTGACCACAATTTTTGTCACTAAAAACCAGGTTTCTTGTAGTATGCATTTATCTATTGGTTGTAGTAACTAAGCTTGTTGGTCTTGCGAACTTATTTGGAATGCATGCATATCCTTTATTGTACTTTGTCGAATATCTACAATGATGCTGCTTTCAACGTTATATAAGCTTCATCACTTATATTTTTTGTACAGTTAGTATTTTGATGAATCTTCTAAATCAATGTTTCACCGTTTATCTGCAATGAATATGTCTGTTGTATGCATGCTTATCTGTAATAAATATGTCTGTTGTATGCATTTACATATGTCTGTTGTACAACTAGTTTAATGATGCAGCGTGTTGATTAAAGTTTGTTTTAAAAAAAATCTAAAATTTACTGTGTTTATTAAAAAGCACGGCGGAAGATCTATTTAATATAATTTTAAAATCAGTGTGATTGCAACGTTTTATCATAAAAGCGTGATCATTGATATTTTTTAAATATATTAAAACCTCAATCAATAACCACATTTAATAGAAACCCATCGGGATAGGTAATGACATTCCACAATGTTTCTAAATAAATGTCGCAGTAGTCCTCAAGTCTATGGAGGCATTTTTTTGTGAAAAAGCACTGCAACAATCTACTCCTACGATTGCATCCCCGACATTTTTGCTGCGTTTTGGAAAACACCGTCGAATCAATGACAACGATTGATCATCGTACCGTTGTCTTACTTCCTCCCTCCCTCCCTTCCTTTTTTCTTCCATTCCCTCTTCTTTCTTACTCGCTCCCCCTTTCCTTCTCTTCCCCCTCTTTTTCTTTCTCTTCCCACCCCCTTCTTTCCCCCTCATACTAGAGAGGAACCCAACGCCCCCTTGCCTTCCTCTGTTTCTCACAAGAAATCGGTTCTCTAAAAATAGGAGAAACCTTAAACAAATGTACAGAAAATTTCCATTGTTTTCTTCTTATTCCTCTGTTCTGAAAAACATCACACTGCTATGCGGAAGAAGAGTTTTCATTGCCACAACTCGTCTATTGTTGCCATCCACTTCTCCAATTGCCTCTTGTTTATTTGTTGCAAGTAGAGGAAACTCAGAAAGCTTCAAACAGTTTCCATGACATCCATTCTTGATCTGTGCTAGAAAATGAAAACAGCGTTCTATATAAATAATTTCCAAGAGTCTATACCGCCTCTATTCTCTCGTAGTAACTGTTTCAGTAAAAATGGAAAAAGCCTTAAATAAATCAAATAACATCTCCAATTGTCTCTTCTTTATTTGTTGCCTCTCAAGCTAGCGCTTGTTGGCCCCGTTCTACTTCCGCCTCTCCTCTATCCCGCAACATCATTTTTAATTTATTATTTGTCAAAAATATTTAATTAAAGCCCGAGTGAAAGGAGAGAGTTAAGTATTGGAACACGTCGTTGGTGTCATCATCTCTCCCACTAGGATCTTCTATCAGCAGTTCAATCCATGATCCATATGTCCGGGGATGTATTCTGATGTTGGTTCGACCCAATTTTAGAAATCAACTCCATGCGTCGTCATATTACTCAGTTCGACCTAATTTTATCAAATTCTTCTATGCAGGTCGGAATGAGGCCAAATCAGTGGCGTTGCATTTGTATTGTGTCAACAAGTTAAACGCAACTAACCAAGATCAATTTAGAATTAGTTTGGTCAATGTCGCAATTTTGAGTCATTGTGTTGGTCAAATCTGTAACATTCCTCAAACAATTAGACCCCTAGGTTGGTTTTGTCATGACTAGGTCATGACAAAACCATAGGAAGCACTTATGACCATGTGAACATAGGCAAGAGGGAGAAAACCCAAGTGGTCTGCAAATATCAATTTTCAGATACCAAGCCTAGGGTTGGACTTTAGGGCCTCACCTTTCCCTTTGACCCACCATAACATCCCTAACCCATTAGGGGTCCCCTTAGAGCACTAGGGACCCATTGGGGTCAACCAAAGAGGCCAAATTGACCAAAGTCAACCCTAACCCTAAATTGGTCAAAGTAGCTTAATTAGGGCCAATTGGCCTCCACCATGCCAAATTGACCTTACCAATACCCTTATAAGGATATTAGGGACCCAATGGACCAAAAAGCCCCATCATGGGCCTCCAATTTGGCCAATTTTACTAAAGTCAACCCTAGCCCTATTTTGGTCAAAGTGGCCTATTAAGGGTCAATTGACCCTCACCTTGTCAAATTGACCCTACCTAGACCTTCCTAACCCTTAAGGGAGGCCAATGGGTCATAAGCCACCCATTGGGGTCAACCCAAATGGTCAAATCAACCAAAGTCAACTCTACCTCAAATTTAGGTCAAAATGACCTATGTTGACCTAATCATGCCCAATCCTCTTGGGCTAGACTCAATTAAGGTGGTCCACCACCTAATGGAATTGGGAATTACTGAAATTGCCATGCAATTTCAGAGAAGTCAGCCAGGAGAGAGAAAGCCCCAAAAATGGTGGAGAGAGAGAAAAGGGGTTAATGGCATTCATGCCCAAGGGTGGCCAATTAAGCCCCCAATTGATGGGGATTCATCTCCCCTGGAAGTTACAAGAAGATTGAGAGGTTTTCCAGCCCACAAGGGGCTGAATTTAGGGGAATTTGAAAGTGGCCGAAAATCACCATTAATGGTGTTATGGCAATTGATGACATGACCCTCCCTCTCCCCCAATTGAACCCTTTAACATCTTCAGAGGTCGGAGAGGAGTAACCCCCCCCCCCCCCCCAATCACCAGAAGAAATCGGGCTCTCCAAGTGCAAAAGAGGCATGACACCAAAAGCTCAAGCTCCGGCCATGGCAACCCGCCGGAACTCGCGACCTCAGGCCACCACTCAGGTCCGATCCTCCCCTCCTCCTCTAGTGCTAGATCTCTGTCGATTTGGGGCTTGATTCGAGCCAAATCGGGCTTGGATCAAGCCACCGAAAGAAGCTCGTTTTTGAGCTTTTGTCCCTCCTCTAAATCTGGATTCCGCCACCTCCGTCCGGCCAACCACCGCCTATCGTCGACCCCACCTCAATAAGCTTCAAGATGGGATATACTCAGACGTCGGCTGGAGGAAGAAGATGAGTAAGGGCCGCTCATCTTGCTTCAAAATGTGTGCAGTGATGATATTGAATTAAGTTATATATATTGTATTTTTTGTCACAAGTATTGCTGTACCTAGATTTAATTACTAAAAATACTTAGGCCCCTCTGATGAAAAAGTGACCAACATCTAAGTTGTAGCCCCTGGTGTGTACTTTATTTTAAAATTTGTTTCAGCCCAAAAGGTGTTATGTAGCTCCATGTAGGGCCATTTTGGTGGGACTGGTGGTCCCTAGGGTAGGACAACCACTATTTCTTGAATAACTTTTGATAGGAAAATGGTATTGACATGAAAATTTAAACATAGGCTATTTGTACCTACACCCTTAACATATCCAAAGATGGGAATTTTTGGAAAATATTTTTCAAAAGTTTTTGTAATAATTTAATAATTCATATATTATTTAATTATACAGTCTAATGACATCAAACACCCTCCAATTTTTGGTGGATGATTTTTAGGGTTATTATATGAACCTGGTAAAAATTTCAGCCCAATTGGGACTAATTTGGTTGGGTAATTAGTTAACCCAAGTTTGGTCAAACTAGGTCAAAAGTGCACAAGATGGAATTAGGTGGTCAAATCTCATCAAAGTGGTGTGAAACTCTGGCCACTGGTTTAGGATCACATAAGACACCCCCATGAGTAATTTGGGGTGATGTGGGGTAGATATGCCCTAGGACCCTAGTTCTAACCTTAGGGTTGCACTTTAAGCCATGTGAAGGACATAGAGGCATATGTCCTTGAATGATCATGAAACTTGGTAGATAAGTTCATAGGGTGTAAATATGCCCTAGAAAAGTTTATGAGAATTTTAAGAAGACTTATCCCCTCTTATTTAGGTTATAACCTTTTTGGGGAACCTTCTTATAAAAGGAATTTACATGCTCAATTATCTTGGATGTTGATGAAAGTTTGGTAGATCACTTAAAATCATGATATAGACCTCTGGTAAATTTTGTGCAATTATTGAATTGATTTAATTAGCACTTCATTAACAAGTCATATATTTTGTCTAAAGAATATGTTAAATAAATGAGGACCAAATATCCACTGGAAAATTATGAAACTTGATAGTAGGACATTTTAGGGTATTAGAGAGCTCTGTTAATTTTTGTATAATTATTGGAATTATTTATCAGTAGGTTACTTCATAATTTTCCCTTGCATAGGTTTATTTGAAATATTTATTTTTGTTACTAATTAATTCTGATAAATTCTGAAATTTAGTCAGTAGACTTTTCTGGTTAATATAAAGGTCTGGTAATTTTCCCATAATTTTTGGACAAGTATTTTTGGTGGTTCCTTCTTTAAATTCTAATTTGGGGTAATTATTAAATATTATAATTAGAGGCCAACCCCTTACTACAAAATTGTGATATTATGTATTTACTGTTATTTTGACTTCATAGATTTTCCATAATTTTTTGGAGGCCATATCATAAGAGGATTTTATACTTCATGTTCAATTTCATACTGGGTCAGTGTTGAGAAAAATTATAATAAATGCCAATTAAATAAGAAAAAATATGATCTTCTGGATTTAGTCTTAGAATATCATGATAGACTCCCAGTAATAATCTTGAGTTGTTTGGATGAATATTTGGGGTACCTCCCCTTATGCAACTCATATGACTCATTTGGTCTGCGTATAGTAAAACTGTAAAACTTAGAGTAATTTGTGGATCATTAGGTGGGAATGGAAGGTAGATGGTGTACCTAGTCTGGTGGAGAAGATGTGAGGTCATTATTAGGAGTCTATATGTTGAGCGTACCCGATAAGCTAAGAGGTAAGGTCGTGTTCGGGACCGACAAAAGATCGTCTTTCCCCTTAGAGGGTCATAAAATACTTAGGGTAATCCAAGAGTAATGATAAGAAGGGTGTACTTATGGATAGTTACTGATAACATTAAATGCCTTGGAAAGGGGGCTTTGGGGTGTCATACCATTATAATTCCTAGTACTATAGCGAGCCCCTTACAGGGTAATCCTCGGGAAGTCCAAATTTAACCATAAATTGTAGGAGAAGTTGTTGTACAAGAATAACTTAATAATACACACACCCGCACCCCGTGGTTCCGGGAGGCTAGTTGGTTTGGTTTTATGAGTGGTAGGCTCGTGGTCGAAGCAGCGGACTAGTTAGTCCGGTGAGCTTGTGACTCAGTAATGCTTGTGGGTACGGATGGGTTGGTCCGGCTAGCCGGTGGCTCGGAAGGTTATTATGTCGGACAGGTTAGTCCGAGGAGCTTAGGGCTTGGAGATAGATGGTAATATATTATATGTCCATAAAGGTGGTGGGTCATTAGTGTTGACGGTCGTCGCACCGACATCGATACTTTGGCTCGGTAAGTGTGGTTAACACTTTACCAAAGAAAAGTCTGGTGGACTAGCCAGTAAGAGTACGCAGGAGATCCGTTGTTGTGTTCATAGCGTTGAGGCGTACTATAGGTCTAGGTTAGGTAGTGCAGATACCAGCCTAGAGGTGGGCGAGGCCCAACCCACTGCTTCTGTTTGCCACTACAGAAGTATCCTGGGAGTTTTGCTAGCTCCGAAAAGGGGGAACTAAAGGTCTGTGCGCATAGAGTCGAAGTGTGTGAGTTGCACTTGTATGAACATAACATTAAACTGCATAACCTTGCATGACATGTCATAAACATTGCATTTCAACCCCTACCCCTATCGTATAAATTGGTTATGGGACTTTTTATACGATAGGCCCTGCTAAACGACCCCTTGGTCTATAGGTTTATGTGGGCATCCCTATAAATTAAGGTTACTTGTTCTTATTACTGATTTCCTTAGTGTCTTTCTTTACTATTGCTTTACTTATTACTACTGCTCATTTGCTACTATTTTACTTCCTACTGCTTACTCATTGTACTATATATTGCTTACCGATAGTCCCATTCGTAGTTAGACTCATTGTCACCTGCTTTTGATTATACCCCTTGATGTCCTCCGCTTCATCCTTCTCGCACGGTGCCTAGGAGTCACCGAGGGAGGGGTGGGGGATTGGCTTAGTCTTTTGACTAACGGTCGGTGGACCTTATCATCTTAGGGGACCGAGGAGATACTACAACACCAGAGGCCGGTGCAGATGGAGGCGAGGCAGTCTAGCACGGGAGCAGCGATGACAGGATCCATGAGTGTCTTATTAGCTTTAGTAGATTATGGTTCTGCGAGTGAAATTGTAGTGAGAAATTGATGTATCGGGCAGGAGCCCTTCTATTACTAACTTTTATTCAGTTATTTCATGTGGACATCTTTTATTCCAAGATATTTTATCCATGTGATGTGGACTTGATTTCTAGCTAATCAAATGTATATTTTTCTTCTGTGGTGATCAATATGGCCGGCAGAATCGGCGTTTTGTAGTGGCGACCTTCCCGAGTGATGGTGCCACCGCAAAGCGGCGGTTCTTGGCATAAGACCCGGGTTTTCAAAAAGGAAAAAAATGGGGTCTTACAAAATCAACCAGATTTTATCAACTTCTTCAATACTCATCAAAATGCGTCCAAACTAGTTTTGTTACGTTCATATGAATGTTACAAGTGTAATGCTACATTGTGGGATCAATCATGTTTTCATTGATAAAAAACGGGTAAAGTAACTTATAGGCTAATGTGTCAGTCAATTGAGCCACCCAAGGATCTTTGTGGCTCGGTTGATACGAAGAGGGTGAGGTGGGTTGTTACAGAGATCACTCGTGATCTTCATGGAGATCAAGAGTGATCTCCAAGGAGATCACTCTACTGCACTTGAAATCATGCGTGATCTACACGAAGGTCACATGTGATCGCCAGAGAGATCCACAAAGATCAAGAGTAATCTCCACGGAGATCATGCGCGCTCTCCACAAAGATCACTCGTGCTTTCTCCTACAGTTAAGCCTCAGGTGTAACTTTTTTTTGCCACGTATCGGCATCACGGGGCTCCTGGATGCGAATTTGGAAACAGGTTCTGGATTGAAAATTTTCACCACCGGGAGGGGAGTCACTTAATCTTTTTAGACTAATTATCCTGCCATTTTCCTTATCCCGGGAGATGCAATAGGAAAATCTATTCATTCGAAGAGGATATTGCCACTGCATGCAATATTATTAGAGATGTGAGACTCTAATAATAATTATTAGTTTACTTGATTAGTGTTTCATCGAGTTTATGGTCCTACTTTTAGGCCACCAAGTATGACTTGACTTTACAGTGTATGACTACTATTGTAAGGTCTTTATGCTTGTGCACTTTCTTATTCTACACATTACATCCAATTGATAGTATGTTACCATGCTAATTGACTTCTGATTTATTATATGCTTGTTTACAGACTTTCATGATGCGTGAAATATGAAATGATAAAGATTAGGTTGACAATGCCTCCAAGTTGGATACGAGTTGGAGAAGGATAATGCATGAGCTATAGTTAGTGTGACTTCTTCTCATGCACTACTTATATCATTGTAGTCAAGATGGGTTCATTAAGCATAAGGCTTGTCAGTTTAATTTAACACTTGAAAGGGGGAAACTTACAATAATAACATATGATTATGTGCATGATTGATTTATCCCTATGCTATGATGATTTAGTACACTAATTTGTGAGTAGCATTAATAAAACCCACACATACTAGCTGTAAGATCTCTTTTTCCAAAACCCGTTCGGGTACTTGAAAACTCGAACCTCTCCCGCATCGCACGGTTGAGGTGGATCTTCGTCCAGAATTGCTGCCTTGCGGTGTCACCAACACTCGGGTTGGCCAACACCGCTCAACACCAACCCTGCCGGCTATACGATCATAAGTAAAATATGCCGAACCGGTATATACATAAAAGACGGCATGTCCACAATCACAAGATCATATATAAATATATAATGAGAACAGAAAGTCCAAAAGAGAAGTACAAGCAAAAAGGGGGCTTATGCCCGATACATATCCAAAATAGAGTACTATCTCTCTCACTACAACATGCGGAAGACTACATCAAAACTCTCAAAATGCGGAAGACTAGCTATCTAATCATCAACCTGTGGCGTCGTAGTAGTGCGCTGCATCTGCTGCTCAGGTCCTGCCATCACGTCCTGTTGCGCGCGGGACAACTCCGTCTCCTCGGACTCCTGCGGTCACACCGACCGTTAGTCATAAATACTAAGCCGTTTTGTCCTCGCCTCCCTCCACGACTCCTAGGCACCGAGCGGGAGAAAGAAGTGAAGGACAAACAAGGGGTAAACAAGATGGTGGCAACATGACACTATTCTAGCAGGTATAAGTAAAGCAATAAAATCTAGCTAGCAGTATAGTGCAGGTATAAGGTAGTAAAGTAGAGCAATGAAAGAAGCAGTAAAATAGGAAAAATATGCAGTGCAGCAAATAAATCTAAGTTGTAACATCCCGACTTTTATTGGGCCACTAGACCCTAGTGAGCCCAATAAAAGTAGGCCCGAGCAGTAGAAAACGACCATTTCGGGTATCGTAGCGCGCCACTACCCCATTATTATGAATAGTGACCGTACGAACCCCGAATTGACTTCCGTCAGTTCCGTTGAACTCGTATGGACAATACGAGCGCAACGGAATTCGTTGCACTTCGATCCGAGGTCGTTTGGAGAAAATGACCATTTCGGGTATCGTAGCGCGCCACTACCCCATTATTATGAATAGTGACCGTACGAACCCCGAATTGACTTCCGTCAGTTCCGTTGAACTCGTATGGACAATACAAGCGCAACGGAATTCGTTGCACTTCGATTCGAGGTCGTTTGGAGAAAACGACCATTTCGGGTATCGTAGCGCGCCACTACCCCATTATTATGAATAGTGACCGTACGAACCCCGAATTGACTTCCGTCAGTTCCGTTGAACTCGTATGGACAATACGAGCGCAACGGAATTCGTTGCACTTCGATCCGAGGTCGTTTGGAGAAAACGACCATTTCGGGTATCGTAGCGCGCCACTACCCCATTATTATGAATAGTGACCGTACGAACCCCGAATTGACTTCCGTCAGTTCCGTTGAACTCGTATGGACAATACGAGCGCAACGGAATTCGTTGCACTTCGATCCGAGGTCGTTTGGAGAAAACGACCATTTCGGGTATCGTAGCGCGCCACTACCTCATTATTATGAATAGTGTCCGTACGAACCCCGAATTGACTTCCGCCAGTTCCGTTGAACTCGTATGGACAATACAAGCACAACAGAACTTGTTGCGTCTCGATACGAGGTCGTATGGAGAGTATGCCATTTTAGTCCTATGCAGATCGCCTCAGTGCAACACACGAGATATAAAGCACACGAACCCGACATCGGCCCCAGCAACTCTTATCGTGCCCCAGGAGCCAAGGAGGACCCCGCCCTAAGTTGACTTAGTCAACCCCCCCCCCCCCCCCCCCCCCCCGAACTCGAAATTGCTAAAGAAAAGGGGGGGGGGGGGGGAGAGAGAAAAACCCCCCAAGGGGGGGGGGGGGGGGGGAGGCTACCCCTATTAGGGCAAGGGGCAAGAGAGAGAAAGGAAAGGGGGGGGGGGAGAAAATATCTCCCCCCACTCACCCTCCCTTCATACACGTGGAAGGGAGGGAGAGGGGGGGAAGGGCTCCCCTCCTTCCTATAAAAGGAGGGGCAGCCCCTCTCCATTTCCCCCCCACACACCACCTCTCCCTCTCTCTCAGCTCTCCTCTGCCGGCAGCCCCCCCAGCCAGCCACCTCCTCCTCCTCCTTGCCGGAGCAAGCCAACCCCAAGGCCGCCGCCACCACCTCCTCCCTCATGGCCGGCCGCCCCTCCACCCGAGCCCCTCACCAGGTAGAACCATCTCCCCTCCTCCTTCCCACCTCCCGGAGGAAGACCCCCCCTCCCCCTGTCGCCGGAGCGCCGCCGGCCGCCGCCCCGAGCCTTCCAAGGTTCGGGGAGGAGGCGGCCGAGGAAGCCCTCTCCCCCAGCGCCGGCGGTGGCGCTGGGGGGGGGGGGGGGGGGGGGGGGGGAGGGGGTCCCCCTTGAGGACCTCAGCGCCGGCACAGGGGAGGCGGCCGGGCCGCCGGCGGACACAGCCGGGGCGCCCGTGGCCTCCCCCTCCTCCCCGCACTTCCTGTAGGAGGAAAACGCCCTCCCCCGGCGGCGGCCGGCGTCTCCAGGCTGTCGGGCCACCGCCGGAGTAGGCGCCGACCCCCGGCGCTCCGACCGGGGGCGGCACCAGTGGCCCTCGGCGGGAGGACGACGGCACAGCGGGCCTGCATGGCCCATGCAGGCCACTCCCCCCGCCTCCCGCCCTCTGTATCTCCTCCCCCGGCGGTGGCCGGCGGCGCCAGGCCGCCGGACCACCCCCGGAGGAGTCGCCGGCCCCCGGCGCACCAACCGGGGGCACTCCCCGCACCCCCCTGGCAGAGGCGGCGGCGGCTAGCATGCACACTGCATGCAGGCCGCCACCGCCCCCGTGCCGCTTTCGGCACTAACCCCGGCGGTGGCCGGCGGCGACCAGCCCGCCGGACCACCACCGGAGTGGTCGCCGGCCCCCGACGCACCGACCGGGGGCGGCGCCGGCCCCAGCCGGCCGCTGCCCGGCGACGGCAGCGGCTGCCGCCCGTGCGCGAGCGGGGGCCGCACGATCTCCCCCAGGAGATCGAGCGGCCCCCATTACCTGGTTTCCCGCCTCCTGCCTCCAATTGTGCGCCCCCCGCAGCGGATCTGCCACAGATCCGCTGTGGGGGCTGCGGGAGGGCGCAGGGTGCAAAACCCCTGCGCCTCTTCCCTGCCTCTAACCGCACCCCAGCCCCCTTTTGCCTTTCCCCATTTTTCTGAGGAAAAATTTCCTTTTCAAAAAACGTTTCCTAAATGAAAATTGTTCCCCACTCTTAGGGGCACCTCCGGAAATTTTTTGGGATTTTTAGGAGGAGTTTTACTATTTTTAAAACCCATTATAAAGTTTATTTTAGGAAATAAAATGCCCAAATGAGTTTCTAAAATTCCCCAAAAATTAGGGGCTCTAAGTATAGGTATTTTGCAAATACTATCAAAGTTGGGAGGTGTGACCTCTTGTTTTGATCCCTTAAATGCTTTTAAAAGCATAAATAGACGCCCAGAAAAGGGCGAAATTCCTCAAAATAAATCGGCACCCCTCGACGCATATTTTAAATGCTTATCAAAATTATGCGTATCAATCTAAAGAATCGACTAAGCTCGGGAAAGCAACGCAAAAAAAAAAGCGGGACGACATCGCGGCACGGCGCCAAAATTTAACCCCGCCGCGACGATAATAAAAGAACGTAGTCGTCGATCGAAGCCTCCTCCTATGGAATGATTGGACTACTAACCATTTCTTCTTATGCTTTTACTGCTTTCCGTACTTTCCGTTAAATCCAGCCTCGCACTGGTCCCCCGTATTTACTTCTGTACTTTCAATTAAATCCAGTCTCGCACTGGTCCCCCGCACTTATTTTCTGTACTGTCAATTAAATCCAGTCTCGCACTGGTCCCCCGCACTTACTTTCTGTACTTTCAATTAAATCCAGTCTTGCACTGGTCCTATCATTATGGCCTCTGCTTTCGGCCTACTTTTCTGTTTATTACATGGCCTTTGCTTTCGGCCTACTTTCTGCTTATCATTATGGCCTTTGCTTTCGGCCTACTTTCTGCTTATCATTATGGCCTTTGCTTTCGGCCTACTTTCTGCTTATCATTATGGCCTCTGCTTTCGGCCTACATTTCTGTTTAGTGTTATGGCCCCTGCTTCGGCCTAATTTACTTGTTAGTGCAGAGCTGCCGTGGCAACGAATGCGGTGCTTGTCCTCCCTTCGGCGAGGCCTTAGTTGGGGAAAACCCGGAGTTGAGTCTCTCCTCCCAGGTTAGTCCCAAACAAGGAGCCCTCATACCGCTAAGCCTCCCGGTACAAGGTCGTGCGACCGGTCGAGTAGAATTGCCACGTGGCCTAAGGGTTTGTTTTATATAAAACGGGTGAAGATTGATTGGAAGTGGCGGGTTGGTCACGCTCGCAGACCGTTCGTACCGGTGCGGGTGGGTTGACGACTCATGGCGACAGGGAGATGTGTGCAGCGGGTTATCACCCTCCGAACATGCAGTTTTGCCTCCGCTGGTCGGCCTACAAATCGGCTCGCCGGATGTCGCTCACATCCAGTTGGTACACCAAGTTGTACAGGAGGGCCTGAATGATACGGTACGACTACATTCAAAAGTGGCAAGACTGGCCACTGTCACCGACGGCCACATCGGTGAGGCCCGTGGGGTTAGCTCCCCTGCTTGAACAAAAGCGGTCTAAACTGTGTCGACAGAGGGTCTTTTGTGTGCGTACGGGTTTGAATACCTGGGTGTGTGTCTGCGCGATATAGTATTGTGTGGTTGCTATACGGCGCAAATACGGGCCTTAGGTCAAGCGGCCCTATCTATATATATATGCGTCTATATATACATATTCACCTACTACTAACCCTCTTCCTTGCTTCGGCTATTTCGTTTCTGTCCTTTAGCCGTTCCCCCCCGGATAAGGATCCGGGGAGGGGAGGTATTGTTCTACTTAGCTCTGTGACTAACGGTTACTTCTTATAACCAATCACAGGAAACGGGACAGCGCGAAGCCCCCACCCCGCAGGATGAGATACGTGCCTTAGAGATGGCCCGATCGGACACCCCAGTCTCTCCTCCTATCTTCAGAGACATGAGTGCGAGAGAATAAAGACTAGCCTAGGGATCCTTGTTGTTTGGACTATGTAGCCTTCGGGCAACATTTTGTAAAACGATAGGCTCCTGCCATATTTAAATGTGTAAAATAAGCGGTGTGCTTGTTTCCTTTATATTATCTGCTTCCGCTGTGCGATCTGATGTGATGTAATGATTCTTGTGCCTGACAAAGAGACCGCTCAGTGCTTGAGTGGGTGGGACGTCGCCACCCGGAAAGCGCTGGGTGGTCCTCTTTGGGCAGTAAGATACCCCCTCCCGGAACTCGGTTCAGTCTGGGGGGGGGGGGGGGGGGGGGGGTCTTACAAATGGATCGTAGCTACCACGATCCGACCACATGGGGCAGTCTTTCGATCCTCCCTTCCCCGGTTCCGTTTCTTGGTTCAGGACGAACCACGCAGCGGAAGCCTGGTAGACCCTTTAGGTTTAAGGTTAAGGACTCGAGACTGCACGATAGTACACCCACACGTTTTCCGCTTCCTTTTCTTTCAGTCCTGCAAAATTCCCTTATTTTTGCAAGTTCTGACACCCGTTTGTTACTTCTCCAGATACCGGAGTCAAGTAACGGAAGGTCCTCCTCCCGAGACCAGTACCACCCTACCACCCCACCACCAGCTCAGACCGCTCCAGCCACAGTTCCGTTCGGAGAGACAGAGCTCGGGCAGACCCTGGTAGCCCTGTTAGCCGCCTTCCAGACAGCCACCCTACGGCCACCCCAGCAGGCCACCGTACCCACCGATCTGCTGACGACATTCCGATGGCTAAGGCCCCCCACCTTTCGGGGTACAGAGTCAGCCATCCAGGCCGAGGAGTTGGTGGAGAGAGTAGAGGAGCTTCTTGTAGGGATGATGTGCCCAGCAGTAGCCGCAGTGTCCCTAGTGGTGACCATGTTGGAGGGCTATGCCCGGGACTGGTGGAGGGCAGCTAGCCGCTCCACTTTTAGAGGGCGACCCCTCAGCACCATTCTCTGGGGGGAGTTCTCAGAGGCCTTCTTAGAGCATTTCATTTCGGATGCAGACCGGATGGCACTCTAGGAGCGGTTCCTACAGATCAGGCAGGGAGATAGGACGGTTCCAGACTACCAGAGAGAGTTTATCCACCTGGCCCGCTTCGCCGGGACCTTAGCAGGTACGGATAGGGACAGGGCGGCCAGATTTTACCGGGGATTACGAGACGACCTCCATCAGGCCCTGATCATGATTTCCCAGGCATCCTTCCACACGATCGCCTCACATGCCACCGCTCTAGAGATGGACCAGCGGATGGTAGCCCAGCAGCGGAGGGGACACGTAGGTGTTCCCCAGACTCAGGGCCGAGAGAGAGGGGTAGGTCCTCGCAGGCAGGGCCGAGACAGGAGACAGCGTCAGCATCACCAGCCATATAGACAGGCACCCCAGCCCCGACCAGCACCCCCAGCCCCAGCACCTCAGGTCGTCCCATCCGCACGACGAGATGTTCCCTTCACAGGGAACTGCTACCTATGCCAGCAGCCTGGGCATATACGAGCCATCTGCCCACAGGCTACCGGGAGACCCGGTTTAGGAGCAGTACAGAGAGCGGCAGAGAGAGGACAAGGTGGACGCAGAGGACGTCCCGCAGGCAGGAGGGAGCCGGCTAGGCAGGGCAGAGCAGCACCGCTCGAGGCATACGCGTTGGATCTCCAGCACGGTCCTGCTCCTGACGTAGTGATAGGTATCTACTTCCGATAGTATGATATCCTAGGAGATGTTGTAGCTTTATGTATTGGGACTTTTGTATATGTCATCCCTACTCCTGTATATTTGTGAAAAGCTTATGATCATAGTATATATATTATCAGGTCTACTTTTGGTAGAAGGTCATCCCGCTAAAACACTGTTCGATACCGGCGCCACACACTCTTTCGTTGCACAAAACTTCATCGCCGACAAAGGGAACACGGTGAGATCATCCGGGATGTCGATCCGAATACGACTCCCGGATGGGTCAGACATGACTTCCACCGAGAAATGTTCCTTCCAAGCAATGCTGGGAGGCATAGAGTTCGAAGTCAACGCCACCATCTTAGCAATAACCGGATTCGACATCATTCTGGGGATGGATTGGTTGGCCGAGCACAGCGCCCAAATCAATTGTTCGACTCGAGAAATCTGCCTCAAGAATCCAAATGGGCAATTTATCACGCTAGCAGGTATACCCTCCGTCACCCGCATTATCTTAACATCTGCACAAACCGTCAAGGCAGTTCGACGGAAGGACGAGATATACCTAATCTACTTTGAGATGGAGAACACGACGCAAGTACTCGCTAAAGTACCTGTGATCAGGGACTTCCCAGATATCTTCCCAGAGTCACTCCCCAGGTTGCCCCCGCAACGGGAAGTGGACTTCCAAATCGAACTTACTCAAGGAGCCCGACCAGTGTCCCGAGCACCGTACCGGATGGCCCCGAGGGAACTGGCCGAGCTCAAGATTCAGCTACAAGAGTTAGTCGACGCAGGATTCGTACGTCCTAGTACCTCTCCCTGGGGAGCCCCAGTACTGTTCATTAAAAAGAAGGATGGATCGCTGCGTCTCTGCATCGACTACAGAGGTTTGAATAAACTCACTGTCCGGAATACCTATCCCCTACCCTGGATAGATGAACTGTTCGATCAACTGCAAGGCGCGTCCGTCTTTTCCAAGATGGACTTAAGGTCCGGCTACTATCAACTTAGAGTGCGAGAAGAGGACATTCCCAAGACCGCCTTCAGCTCTCGCTATGGACTATACGAGTTCATGGTGATGCCATTTGGGTTAACCAATGCCCCGTACGCCTTCACGGCTTTGATGAATACGGTATTCAAACCCTTCCTGGACCATTTCGTAATAGTCTTCATAGATGATATTCTCATCTACTCAAAGAACAAAACCGATCACTCCAGGCACCTCCAAATGGTACTACTTAAGCTAAGAGAGCACTCGCTCTTCGCCAGGTTTAGCAAATGCGAGTTCTGGATGGAAGAAGCCGGTTTTCTGGGACACACCGTCAACAAGAACGGAGTAGCGGTGGATCAAGCCAAAGTGCAAGCGGTACGAGATTGGCCGCCACTGAAGACAGCAGCAGACATCCAAAGTTTCCTTGGCCTCGCCGGCTACTACCGTAAGTTTGTCGAAGGTTTCTCCAAAATCGCGTTACCACTTACCTCTCTCACCAAGAAGGATGTGACTTTCCAATGGTCTCCCGAATGCGAGGCGGCGTTCATCGAACTGAAGAACCGACTGATATCAGCCCCAATCCTAACCCTCCCCTCCAGTACCGAGGGATTCCAAATCTATGCTGATGCCTCTTTGAAAGGATTGGGGGCCGTGCTTATGCAACATGGCAAGGTGATTGCCTACACCTCACGTCAGCTCAAGCCGCATGAACTAAACTACGCCACCCACGATCTGGAGCTGGGGGCGGTAGTTTTCGCATTAAAAGTCTGGAGACACTACCTCTACGGGGTACGATGCGAAATCTTCTCCGATCATAAAAGCCTCAAATACGTCTTCACCCAGAAAGAGCTAAACCTCCGGCAACGCCGGTGGTTAGAATTTCTCTGTGATTATGACTTCGCCTTCCAGTACCACCCCGACAAGGCTAATAAGGTCGCAGACGCCTTGAGTCGGCAGCCTCCGAGGACTGGGAGTTGGTTGGAAATGGTGCCAGAGGAGTTAGTCAAATCATTGGCAGAAATGGATATTATCCTCATCGCCCGCAGAAATCCGATGGAATACCAGGCCCAGCTCTACTGGATGGAGATACAGTGCGACATCCGGAATAGGATAAGAGAAGCTCAGAAGATTGACGTAGAAGCAGCCCCGATCATTCAAGCCCTGCAACATGGTGCACAGGAGGATTACAATTTGTACGATGGCATCCTGCAGTTCAGACACCGCATATTCATCCCCGCAACAGAAGGAATTCGGGAAGAAATCCTCCGCGAAGCGCACCAGACCAGGTACTCGATACACCCGGGAGTAGTAAAAATGTATACGGACCTGCGAAGGACCTTGTACTAGCCAGGAATGAAGAGGGATGTCACCAACTATGTTGCGCACTGCCAGACCTGTCAAATGGTCAAGGCAGAATGTCGAAGCCCAGGAGGCCTACTACAACCCCTGCCCATCCCGGAATGGAAGTTCGAGGATATTTCCATGGATTTTGTCCATTGCTTACCCCGATCCCGTGCAGGTAACGACTCCATATGGGTAGTAGTGGACCGCCTCACCAAGGTAGCCCGATTCATCCCGAACCGGCAAGGTGACGGTGTCGACATTCTAGCCCGACTATTTATCGAGCAGGTAGTCCGATTTCATGGAATACCCAAATCAATCATCTCGGACCGCGACGGGCGCTTTACATCGAAGGAATGGAGAGGAGTGCAAGCTTATCTAGGTACCAGATTAGCTTTTAGCACCGCCTTCCACCCCCAGACCGATGGGCAGACGGAAAGAACGAATCGGACGATGGAAGATCTCCTCTGATTATGCATAGTGGAACACAACGAGCCATGGGAGCTGAAGTATCTAGTTGCCTACCTAAATCACCTAGAGGGGGGTGAATAGGTGATCTCTACGTCTTTTGCGGAATTAAAAATTAAACGTAAAGCACAGCACACAAAATTAATCACAGCCACAGATAACACCAGGAATTTATAGTGGTTCCCCGTACTTGGGTACTCCACTGCCGGCCTCGCCAATCTAGCACCACAGCTAGACTTGACTACTCACTAAATCTCGGATCAAGAGCGATCCTACAGTCTCGGAGTCAAACTCCTACAAACTCAGAGAGAACCTCTCTTACAACTCGGAGATAACAACTCCTACAACTCGGAGAACAAACTCTCCTACAACTCGGAGATAACAACTCCTACAACTCGGAGAACAACCTCTCCTACAACTCGGAGATAACAACTCCTACAATAAATTGAAAAGGGTTTGAACAATACTAAACCAGATCTGAATAACAGAGGCGTTTTCTTCCTTCTTCTTGAATGGCTTTTGAGAACGATGAGGAAGAACAACGATCCTTCAAATCTGTCTTTGGCAATCCGAAACGATCCAATAGAGATTGTAGAACCTGAGTATGGATCAATCGAATCCTTCTTGATAGAAATCGCCAACTTCAATGAGAAGAACGATCTCCAATCGTAGGCGACGGCGAGCGGCGCTTTTCACGTTCTTTTTGATCGGGAGAGAGATTAGGTCATGAACGATTAGGAAAAGGAACTTCTAAATAACCCAAGATCAACCCTATATATAGAGAGGATCAATTTAGGGTTAAATCGGTCTTAAACGTACTCAAAATAGCCGTTAGAAATGAAGAGGGGCGATCACGATCCGTCAGAACAGAGAAAACGAAATTAGAAATTTACGGACAGATGTCTCGAGACATGAGGGATCTCTCGAGACATAAGGGATCTCTCGAGACATGAAATGGAGAAAGCAGGAAAGGGATGTCTCGAGAACTCGATGATCTCTCGAGACATTGCAAAGAATTCAGACTTAAGATCTCTCGAGACAACCACGATCTCTCGAGACATGTCTGATCTCTCGAGACATATCCTTAGGAAAAAATTTTTTTTTCACAAAAAATTTATTTTCTTCTCTTGAACACATGCAGCAGCCGCACTCCAAAGTCTTCAATAGTCTTGAAAAAGAAGTGTACCCCAATAGTGAGATCACACATGAGTCATCACCATGTTTCATAAAATGAGGGATTACATTTTATGAAACTGTGTTTGCAGACCCATTGTGACCTGACATTGGCTTACACTTAGCCATGATAATCTGCAAGACAATACTAGAAAAGCATATCAAATACAAAAGCAATTCAATCTTAGTTTAAGGGTGACTTCTCACAAATCAAGGTAATTGTGAATGCAATTTCCAACAATCTCCCCCTATTTGTAGAAGTCAGAACCCTGTACACTAAGTTGAATTACAGCAGTTAAAGAATAAATATGCTACACTACACAAAGATATAGAAATGAAAAAGTAAAGAACATCAAAACATCAAATATATATATATCTAAATTTGAATTGTTCAGAAGACTTGATGTTCACTAAATCATAATGAAAACAAAATATGTCTTGTCAGCATCATCATCATCATCCTTCAAGACCTCCTTTTCCTCTTTTCTTCTTGTCTGGAGAAAAAGGCATGAGGCTTGGGATGGTAAAACGAAGGGGGTTCCGGAGCATCAGCATTATTATAACCAAAAGCTCTGAAATGAATCCTTCGCTTCCTTTGAGCTGTCTCATGTTTTTCCCATTCTTGAGAGCTGTAGCATTCAGATCTGTTCATTTTACCTTCATGAACTAACTTGTAGGTTTCAAGAATAATGTCTTTTGAGACGGGGCTCCAGATTTCTGGATAACTTTTCTCAACCTTAGCTTTGCACTGACCTGTAGAGCTAGAACTAGGAACTGATCGACTGGCAGAAGAACCTTCACCAAATTTTCTTTTTCCTTTGGTCCCAGCCCTATCTGATTGATCTTCAACTATAGGAGCCTTCCCAAGTAGTTCTTCTGGCCTGGGAGAAAACTGAGGAACAGGAATATCTGGATCAATTGCCAACTCAGGAAAAATCTGATTATGAAGCCACGTTGCTGTTTTGAATGAATAAGCATTAATATCAGCAACTTGCTTCAACATCCTGGAAGAGAACTGCTCAAACTGAGAATTCCATGAGCTTTGAAGAGCAGAAACGGAGCTTTCAATCAAATCTGTCATTTTAGCTACTATATTTTCCTCCCCCTTTCTGACTTCTACAGATAGGGTTTGGAGAGTATCATCTTTGAACTTTCCGACTTCATCAACAATTCTGAATGCATTGGCTTCAGCCTTGTCAGACACTGATTCTTGAAGCTTTGTCAGTATAACAGTCTGAGTCAACACTGTGCCTACACCTTCAGTTGCATGATCAATTTGCTTGCTCCCTAGGCTCATCAAATCAGAGAGATTTTCATAATTGGATTTTATCTTAGCTAACTCTCTGCCTAGTTCACTTTCAACTGAGGCAATCTTCCTGTGAACAGTTGTCAAAGAATTTTCAAACTGTGCACTCTGCTTCTTGAGCAGTGCTTCAATCTTACCTAGAAGAGAATCTTCTGCACAACCTAGCTCATCTGGAGCATTCTTGGTTGTAACAAACTCTGACTCCCCCTCAACATGTACTAGGGGAGGTGACAATTCATGAACTGACATGACATCATCATCATCTGTGTTAAAAACAAAATCAGCACCAGACCCTGCCTGTTGGCCACTGGGACTATGCTCTTCAGATACTGGAAGGGATTCTGTTGGAGCTGATGAGGATTGACCTTTTGCTTTAGAACGGATTTGCAGCTTGGCACGACTTGAAGCTTTAGAGCGAGTCCGAGATGAAAGTGGCAATGATGGTACGAAGGGTGCTTGATCTTCAGAAGAAGGAGCTGGAGTTTCTGCTTCTCTTGCAACTGCAGATTTAAGAGTCTCCCCCTCAGAAGGAGCACTAGCCATTCCCGGCTTCTTGATACGAATGTCCCATCTCTGCAAGGAGTTGACATCGATCTTCTTAAGGTGATGGATAACTGTACCTTTGGACATGTTGAAAATAGCAGGGTTAAACTGATTTAGAAACAGTGAGATGATCCGGGAAAAGTTAGGAGTGTTTATGCAAGCTTTGATATTTGAGAATAAGATTGAGGCCCAATCTCTCTTCTTTCCAGTAACAATGCCAATCATCAACAGAAACATCTCTTCAGACACATGTCCTTGAGAGCTTGTCTTGCAGAAAAGTGCCTTTGAGATAATGTCCAGCAGGAGCTTCCCTACATCATTCAACTTATTCCTCTTAACTGTAGAGAAATCTGAATCAAGACCACAGAACCTTGTTGTAGTCAACCAATCAGTGTCAACTAGCTCTTCTTCAGCTTCCACTTCAGACAACTGCAAATACTTAGCAAGAGTCTCTGGAGAGACTTTGATTTTTATACCCTTAACGAAGGAGATCAACATACTTCCTTCCTTGATTGGTTTCACATTGATGAAGAATTCTTCAACCTCTTCAAACAGTATCCGGCAAGGATGCTCGAGAACGAAGGTGAGACTAGCGGCATCAAGCAAACAAAACAGAGTCTTGAAATCATCGGATAAACTCGCAAGACCTAACCGAATTACCTCGTTGCCGACTCCAATTTTCGGATGAGGAGAGGGAGCCATTGCAACAAGATGGAGGGAGAGAAGCCGACGGAGAGAGCTGAAGCACGAGGAGCCACCGAGAACCACCGCAGCACTGAGACCGGTCGCAGACGATCGTCGCTCGAGAGGAAGACGAAAGGTCGAGGAGGTCTCGGGAGATGATTCGCGTGAACATCAAGTTTTCCGATTTCGTATATATATATTTTTTGATTTTACGAAAAATAGAAAACTAGAAATAGGAAATAGCGCGTACCTGTCGTTTGGGATTCCTTTTTTTTTTTTTAAACTTATGTCTCGAGACATCGGCTATGTCTCGAGAGCTCAGGAGATATTTTCTTCATTGATGTCTCGAGAGATTACCCGTGTCTCGAGACATCACCTTATCTCGAAATCTTCTTTTTGTCTCGAGAAATCCTGCCAGGTCCCGAGACATGACTTGTCATAAGAAAACTTCTTGTCGCCAAGGTTTTGATTGACTTGACCATTACTCCATGTTGAGCATTCCAAGTTCCGTCTTGAAGAAAGAGAACTTGGTCTCATCCAGTGGCTTCGTGAAGATGTCTGCAACTTGCTTATCCGTGGGGACATAACTCAGATTTATATCACCCATCTCCACATGCTCCCGGATAAAGTGATATCGTAGCTCGATGTGCTTTGTCCGACTGTGAGAGACTGGATTATTTGCGATAGCAATTGCACTGGAAGAGTCGCAAAACATAGGAATGTCTTTGATCTTCATGTTGTAGTCTTGAAGTTGATTTCTTATCCAGAGAAGTTGTGCGCAACAACTGCCAGCAGAAATGTATTCCGACTCGGCGGTTGATATTGCAACACAATTTTGCTTCTTGCTACTCCAGGAAATAAGTCTCCTTCCGAGGAATTGACACGTCCCAGAAGTGCTTTTCCTGTCGTCTTTGCTAGCTGCAAAGTCTGCATCTGAAAAACCAATTAGTTCGCTATCATTACTTCTTGGGTACCATAAGCCAAGATTTGGTGTGCCTTTAAGATATCTCAAAATTCGCTTTACAGCAGTATAGTGGGATTCCTTAGAGTTCACCTGATATCTAGCACAAACACATGTAGAGAACATTATATCAGGTCTACTGGCAGTAAGGTAGAGCAATGAGCCAATTATGCTTCTGTACTTGGTTTCATCAAAAGGTTTCCCTTTCTCATCCTTGTCCAGAGACGTAGCTGAGCTCATTGGAGTCCTCATAGAGGTTGCACTCTCCATTCCAAATTTCTTAATCAACTCCTTAGTGAACTTTGTCTGAGAAATGAAGATTCCATCTTCAGACTGTTTCACTTGAAGTCCTAAGAAATATTTCAGCTCACCCATACTGCTCATTTCAAATTTCCCTTGCATAAGTTTAGAAAACTTTTTGCAGAGGTTATCATCCGTAGAGCCAAATATGATGTCATCGACATAGATTTGCACTAGCAAAATCTTGCCTTTTACTTCCCTAAGAAATAATGTCTTATCTATCTTTCCTCTTGTAAACTTGTTCTCAAGAAGAAAGTTAGACAGCGTCTCATACCAAGCTCGAGGAGCTTGTTTCAAACCATATAAAGCTTTCTGTAATAAATAAACATGATTGGGATGATCAGGATTAACAAAACCTGGGGGTTGTTCAACGTATACTTCCTCTTTAATGTCTCCATTTAGGAACGCGGATTTGACATCCATTTGATATACGGTGAAACCCTTGAAAGCAACATAAGCAAGGAAGAGTCTGATCGCTTCGAGCCTTGCTACTGGAGCGTACGTCTGATCGAAGTCGATGCCTTCCTCTTGTCTGTATCCTTTAGCTACAAGTCTGGCTTTGTTCTTTATGATTGTTCCTTCTTCATCCAGCTTGTTTCTAAACACCCACTTTGTTCCTATGACATTTTTGTCTTTTGGTTTTGGAACAAGTGTCCATACTTTACATCGTTTGAACTGATTCAATTCTTCTTCCATAGCGATTATCCAGGATGGATCTTCATTTGCCTCTTGGAATTTCTTTGGTTCGACCTGCGAAAGAAAACTTAAATGCATATTTTCGTTAATGGTACCTCGTCTTGTTCTTATTCCTTCATGAGGATCTCCTATGATTTGATCAACTGGATGATCCCTTATGTGTCGTAGCCCGAGGTTTCTTGCATGATTTGGACCAATAGGAGTTTCTTCTGCTGTTGGAGTATCTTCCTCCACTTGGAGTGGCTCTTCATCAGGATGATCTTCTTCATAGATTGTTATTGGGGGAATCTTGATGAAGTGTTGAGAATTTTCTTCAACTGGCTGACCCAAGCTTAAGTCCTGCAGCTTTGAACCTGTGTCTACAGAAGAAATGCTAGAGGAGCTGCTTTGAAGCATGCTCGTCTCATCAAATACAACATTAATAGATTCTTCTACCACCAGGGTTTTCTTATTAAAAACTCTATATGCCCTACTATGGCTACTATATCCTACAAAAATACCTTCAAAGCTCTTTTCACTAAACTTAGTTTTGTAATGCTTTCCATTGTTTAGCACAAAGCATTTACTACCAAAGATTCAAAAATAAGAAATGGTCGGTTTCTTGCCTTTTAGAAGTTCATAAGGAGTCTTTTCATGGTTTTTGTTTATGAGTGCTCTGTTTTGCACATGGCATGCAGTATTGACAGCTTCAGCCCAGAAATATTCAGGTAGTGAAGAGTCACTCAACATGGTTCTGCAAGCCTCAATAAGTGTTCTATTCTTTCTCTCAGCTACTCCATTTTGTTGTGGAGTTCGAGGAGAGGAAAACTCATGAAAGATACCGAGGCTTTCACAGAATTCTGTCATGGCTCCAGATTCAAATTCTGTACCATGGTCACTTCTGATTTTGACCACCGAACAGTTAAATTCATTCCGGACTTGCCTGACAAAACTAGTGAAAGTGTCAAAGGTATCTGACTTATGTTTCAGAAAGAATACCCAGGCAAAACGAGAGAAATCATCTACAATAACCAATGTGTAAGATTTTCCTCCTAAACTTCTAATTTGCAAAGGACCAAACAAATCCATATGGAGTAGGTATAGACACCTGGTTGAATCTTTGCCAATAATGCTCTTAAAGGTAGCTCTTGTTTGCTTGCCTTTTACACATGCATGACAAGGTCTATCTTTAATGCACTTAACATCTGGTGCATCTCGCACTAAGTTTTGAGAAAACAATTTATTAATAGTTGTTAGATTTATATGTGCTAATCTCTTGTGCCATTGGTCAACAAGAGATGCACTATCTTTTGCCAAAAGACATACTGGTGTAGAAGATGATATACAAAGAAAATTTAAACAAAATATGTTTCTACAGCGAATGCCTGATAAAATCGTTTCATGATTTTCAGCCGACTTTATCAAACACTTATCTTTATGAAAATCAACAATGTATCCTTTATCACAAAGTTGACTTATGCTTATCAGATTATGTTTTAATCCTTCCACATAAGCTACATCGGAAAAAGATACATTTCCATTAGAAATCATACCATAGCCTTTAGTTATTCCTCTGTCTGAACCGCCAAAAATAACTTTTGGACCGTTCACAACTGGAATGTAGTTTTGCAAAAGGCTTCTTGTCCCGGTCATATGCCGAGAGCATCCACTGTCCAAGTACCAGATAGGATTTTTATTGGCCTTTGGACATACCTGCAAAAAAAATAAATCATTTCGCCTTAGGAGCCCAAACAGATTTGGGTCCTTGGTCCCGTGTCAGTTGAGCACCACGATAAATGTTAACATTGCGAGTGGTCTGCCTTGCAACGTTCACTTGTGGTCTCCTAGTATACGTTGTATTAAACCAACAATCAACGGCAAAGTGACCAATTTTACCGCAGCACCAACAGTCGAATCTGTTGTACCTTCTCTTTACACTCTCCTGCTTAACTTTTTGAACGTTAGCTCTTGCAGGAGTAGCCCTTTTTGATGAGGATGCCTCATGGGGGCAACACACACAAGGTGGTACTGTCCTCTTCGGCTTTGGTGCAACAACATTCACTTTTGGTGCTTTCTTAGCACTCGGACCATGAACAAATGGACCGTACCCTTTCCGATTAATCTCTTGATAGGGTGCTTGAAAAGCACTATCACCAAAGTTTCGGGGAGGAGCCCATTCCTTATGATCATTCACAGGTGAAAAAGGAATTGGTCGTGTGAAATGACCATAGGAACTCTCCAAATCATAAGCATTCATAGGGAATATGACTTTCTTGAATGCTACAGGCTCTTGATGAGCTTTCCCTTTTTCTTTGGTAGTAGCTTTCTTAGCAACCAGACCATTCTTCTTAGCAATTGTATTTTTTGAAGAATTGCTAGTACTAGCTTCATGCCCTATACCGCTTCCTTTTGCCTTAGAGGTAAAAGTACCAATAATTGGCAGAACAGTTTTAGGTTGAGAGAATGCTTCAACCAACTTCTTCTCAGCCGCAAGCTATTCCTCCAAGACTTTTATCGAATTATCTCTCAAGGCAAGAGTCTCTTCCGAGCTTTTGATCTTGTCTTTCAAGGCTTGGACTTCCTCTTTGAGAGAAGAAAGTTCTTCAACTTCTTTTCTCAAGTTAGATTCCACCTCCTTGAGAGCCACGATCTCCTTACCCTGAGTTTTGACAACCTTTCGGCACTTGTCAAAGCTTTGGAGCATTTTGGTATATTGAGACATGAGCTCAGATTCATCGTCTGAGAGGTTATCCTTTTGTTCAGCCGAAGCATAATCAGAATCAGATAGGATAGTGTGATCATTTACCTTTCCGGTGTACGGGGGTGCTTCTTCATCATCAGACATAGCCATCAGACCGAAGTAAGCTTCTTCTTCATCACTCGACTCATCGGAGTCATTGTCGCTCAGAGTTTTGGCTTTCTTAGCGACGAAGCTTCTATCTGATTTCTTCTTTCCATGAGTGGATTTCTTGTCTTCTTTTCTTCCACCTTCTTTCTTTTTGTAGGGACACTCAGCAATTATGTGCCCTGGCTTATTACAACAGTCGCAAATAATGTCAGAAGAAATGTGTTTGTTCTGTTTGGATTTATACCTGTCATTATTGCTTGAGCCCTTCCTGTGATATTCGCCATCACGACGAGAATATTTATGATCCGAGGAAGACGGCTTGTTGTTCATGTGCCTCCACTTGTTCAGCAGTTTCTTAAACTGACGGGAGATTAAAGAGAACTCCCCATCAGACAGTTCGGAACAGGAGGAGCTGGCTTCCGATTCTTCTTCAATATCAGATTCCTTTTCTCTGATCGGTATCACTGCTTTGCTCTTCTTTGAATTCTCTGCCTTCAAAGCTAAGGTTCTTTCTTTGCTTGAAGCTCGATTTACATCCTCTTCAGACTTTCGGATGTTCATTTGTAATTCATGAGACAACAGCTTCCCAAACAGATTTTGAGGTTCTAGACTTGACAGTTTTCCAAACTCTCTTATGGCAACAATTTTGCTATCCCAGTCTTTCGTTAGGGAACGCAGGAATTTGTCATTTAGTTCACCGTTTGTGAACTCCCTGTCGTAGTTCCTCAAACCATTGACTATCTTGAAGAATCTTTCGTACGCATCAGCAATGCACTCCTTCTTATTCTGCTTGAACGCCTCGTACTCTTGATTAAGTAGAGACCTTCTATCTTCTCTTACCTCGTCAGTACCTTCCATTAGAACAATTAAGGATGTCCACATCTCTTTGGCTGATTTGCAGTGGATTAAGTTTTGCAACATGGAATCGTCCACTGCACTTGCAATTATGTTTTTAGCCTTCTTGTCAAGAGCAACAAGAGCTATCTCATCCTTAGTCAAATCCATCATTTTCTTAGGTATCTGAACAGTAGGATTTGTTGACGAAGCAATCATTGGCACATGGGGACCTTTTTCCACGACTTGGAAGATTCTGGGATCTGCAGCTTCCATATAAAAATGGACTCTTTCCTTCCACATAGGAAAGTTGGCCTTGGTGCAGATGGGCATTTTCAGAGAGGATTCCTTGACTCTATCCATGGCTTGCTAGCAATTAGAAGGATGGATCCTGTTCAAGGTGTTAACCTAGCAACGAACAGCAACCCTCTGATACCAATTGAAGTATGTAGTTGCCTACCTAAATCACCTAGAGGGGGGGGGGGGGGGGGGGGTGAATAGGTGATCTCTACGTCTTTTGCGGAATTAAAAATTAAACGTAAAGCACAGCACACAAAATTAATCACAGCCACAGATAACACCAGGAATTTATAGTGGTTCCCCGTACTTGGGTACTCCACTGCCGGCCTCGCCAATCTAGCACCACAGCTAGACTTGACTACTCACTAAATCTCGGATCAAGAGCGATCCTACAGTCTCGGAGTCAAACTCCTACAAACTCAGAGAGAACCTCTCTTACAACTCGGAGATAACAACTCCTACAACTCGGAGAACAAACTCTCCTACAACTCGGAGATAACAACTCCTACAACTCGGAGAACAACCTCCCATACAACTTGGAGATAACAACTCCTACAATAGATTGAAAAGGGTTTGAACAATACTAAACCAGATCTGAATAACAGAGGCGTTTTCTTCCTTCTTCTTGAATGGCTTTTGAGAACGATGAGGAAGAACAACGATCCTTCAAATCTGTCTTTGGCAATCCGAAACGATCCAATAGAGATTGTAGAACCTGAGTATGGATCAATCGAATCCTTCTTGATAGAAATCGCCAACTTCAATGAGAAGAACGATCTCCAATCGTAGGCGACGGCGAGCGGCGCTTTTCACGTTCTTTTTGATCGGGAGAGAGATTAGGTCATGAACGATTAGGAAAAGGAACTTCTAAATAACCCAAGATCAACCCTATATATAGAGAGGATCAATTTAGGGTTAAATCGGTCTTAAACGTACTCAAAATAGCCGTTAGAAATGAAGAGGGGCGATCACGATCCGTCAGAACAGAGAAAACGAAATTAGAAATTTACGGACAGATGTCTCGAGACATGAGGGATCTCTCGAGACATAAGGGATCTCTCGAGACATGAAATGGAGAAAGCAGGAAAGGGATGTCTCGAGAACTCGATGATCTCTCGAGACATTGCAAAGAATTCAGACTTAAGATCTCTTGAGACAACCACGATCTCTCGAGACATGTCTGATCTCTCGAGACATATCCTTAGGAAAATTTTTTTTTTCACAAAAAATTTATTTTCTTCTCTTGAACACATGCAGCAGCCGCACTCCAAAGTCTTCAATAGTCTTGAAAAAGAAGTGTACCCCAATAGTGAGATCACACATGAGTCATCACCATGTTTCATAAAATGAGGGATTACATTTTATGAAACTGTGTTTGCAGACCCATTGTGACCTGACATTGGCTTACACTTAGCCATGATAATCTGCAAGACAATACTAGAAAAGCATATCAAATACAAAAGCAATTCAATCTTAGTTTAAGGGCGACTTCTCACAAATCAAGGTAATTGTGAATGCAATTTCCAACAGGAGCAGTTACTACCTCTAGTAGAGTTTTCATATAACAACAGCTTCCAGGCAAGCATCAAGATGGCACCTTACGAAGCCCTCTACGGAAGACGCTGTCGAACCCCGTTATCTTGGGCACAGGATGAGGACCCCGAAGCCTTGGGAGTCACCTACAACGACGATACCACCGCCGCGATAAGATTAATCCGGGAACGCATGCTGGAAGCGCAGAACAGGCAGGCCAAGTATTACGACGCACGTCATCGGCAAGTGGAATTCCAAGTGGGAGATATGGTTTTCTTAAAGATTAAGCCTATGCATGGGATATCACGAATCAAGAAGCAGAAAAAGCTGGACCCCCGCTATCTAGGCCCGTATCCAGTCATCGAAAGAGTTGGCCCGGTGGCCTATAGACTAGCCCTGCCAGCTGAACTAGGAAATCTCTACGACGTGTTTCACGTCTCTTCGCTGAGATGCGTACTTCGCCAACCCGAGCAGCACCTTCCCACACCACCAACATCAGTACAATCCGACCGATCTGTCCGACTCGAACCGGTGAAGATAGTGGACTCCAAGATCAAAGAGCTGCGGAACAAAACCGTCACAATGGTCAAGATCTTATGGTCAAACGGAGGACGCGAAGAGTTCACCTGGGAACCAGAAGCCCTCGTCCGGGAGAGATACCCGGTACTGTTTCCCCAGGTATGTCATCCTTTAAACCCCTACTTTAGCCAATTTTCAGGGACGAAAATCTCTTTATTTTTATTGGATTGTAACATCCCGACTTTTATTGGGCCACTAGACCCTAGTGAGCACAATAAAAGTAGGCCCGAGCAGTAGAAAACGACCATTTCGGGTATCGTAGCGCGCCACTACCCCATTATTATGAATAGTGACCGTACGAACCCCGAATTGACTTCCGTCAGTTCCGTTGAACTCGTATGGACAATACGAGCGCAACGGAATTCGTTGCACTTCGATCCGAGGTCGTTTGGAGAAAATGACCATTTCGGGTATCGTAGCGCGCCACTACCCCATTATTATGAATAGTGACCGTACGAACCCCGAATTGACTTCCGTCAGTTCCGTTGAACTCGTATGGACAATACAAGCGCAACGGAATTCGTTGCACTTCGATCCGAGGTCGTTTGGAGAAAACGACCATTTCGGGTATCGTAGCGCGCCACTACCCCATTATTATGAATAGTGACCGTACGAACCCCGAATTGACTTCCGTCAGTTCCGTTGAACTCGTATGGACAATACGAGCGCAACGGAATTCGTTGCACTTCGATCCGAGGTCGTTTGGAGAAAACGACCATTTCGCCGCCGGCCACCGCCGGAGTAGGCGCCGACCCCCGGCGCTCTGACCGGGGGCGGCACCAGTGGCCCTCGGCGGGAGGACGGCGGCGCAGCGGGCCTGCATGGCCCATGCAGGCCACGCCCCCCCCGCCTCCCGCCCTCTGTATCTCCTCCCCCGGCGGTGGCCGGCGGCGCCAGGCCGCCGGACCACCCCCGGAGGAGTCGCCGGCCCCCGGCGCACCAACCGGGGGCACTCCCCGCACCCCCCTGGCAGAGGCGGCGGCGGCTAGCATGCACACTGCATGCAGGCCGCCACCGCCCCGTGCCGCTTTCGGCACTAACCCCGGCGGTGGCCGGCGGCGACCAGCCCGCCGGACCACCACCGGAGTGGTCGCCGGCCCCCGGCGCACCGACCAGGGGCGGCGCTGGCCCCAGCCGGCCGCTGCCCGGCGGCGGCAGCGTTTGCCGCCCGTGCGCGAGCGGGGGCCGCACGATCTCCCCCAGGAGATCGAGCGGCCCCCATTACCTGGTTTCCCGCCTCCTGCCTCCAATTGTGCGCCCCCCGCAGCGGATTTGCCACAGATCCGCTGTGGGGGCCGCGGGAGGGCGCAGGGTGCAAAACCCCTGCGCCTCTTCCCTGCCTCTAACCGCACCCCAGCCCCCTTTTGCCTTTCCCCATTTTTCTGAGGAAAAATGGGGCCTTTTCAAAAAAAGTTTCCTAAATGAAAATTGTGCCCCACTCTTAGGGGCACCTCCGGAAATTTTTTGGGATTTTTAGGAGGAGTTTTACTATTTTTAAAACCCATTATAAAGTTTATTTTAGGAAATAAAATGCCCAAATGAGTTTCTAAAATTCCCCAAACATTAGGGGCTCTAAGTATAGGTATTTTGCAAATACTATCAAAGTTGGGAGGTGTGACCTCTTGTTTTGATCCCTTAAATGCTTTTACAAGCATAAATAGACGCCCGGAAAAGGGCGAAATTCCTCAAAATAAATCGGCACCCCTCGACGCATATTTTAAATGCTTATCAAAATTATGCGTATCAATCTAAAGAATCGACTAAGCTCGGGAAAGCAACGCAAAAAAAAAGCGGGACGACATCGCGGCGCGGCGCCGAAATTTAACCCCGCCGCGACGATAATAAAAGAACGTAGTCGTCGATCGAAGCCTCCTCCTATGGAATGATTGGACTACTAACCATTTCTTCTTATGCTTTTACTGCTTTCCGTACTTTCCGTTAAATCTAGTCTCGCACTGGTCCCCCGTATTTACTTCTGTACTTTCAATTAAATCCAGTCTCGCACTGGTCCCCCGCACTTATTTTCTGTACTGTCAATTAAATCCAGTCTCGCACTGGTCCCCCGCACTTACTTTCTGTACTTTTAATTAAATCCAGTCTTGCACTGGTCCTATCATTATGGCCTCTGCTTTCGGCCTACTTTTCTGTTTATTACATGGCCTTTGCTTTCGGCCTACTTTCTGCTTATCATTATGGCCTTTGCTTTCGGACTACTTTCTGCTTATCATTATGGCCTTTGCTTTCGGCCTACTTTCTGCTTATCATTATGGCCTCTGCTTTCGGCCTACATTTCTGTTTAGTGTTATGGCCCCTGCTTCAGCCTAATTTACTTGTTTGTGCAGAGCTGTCGTGGCAACGAATGCGGTGCTTGTCCTCCCTTCGGCGAGGCCTTAGTTGGGGAAAACCCGGAGTTGAGTCTCTCCTCCCAAGTTAGTCCCAAACAAGGAGCCCTCATACCGCTAAGCCTCCCGGTACAAGGTCGTGCGACCGGTCGAGTAGGATTGCCACGTGGCCTAAGGGTTTGTTTTATATAAAACGGGTGAAGATTGATTGGAAGTGGCGGGTTGGTCACGCTCGCAGACCGTTCGTACCGGTGCGGGTGGGTTGACGACTCATGGCGACAGGGAGATGTGTGCAGCGGGTTATCACCCTCCGAACATGCAGTTTTGCCTCCGCTGGTCGGCCTACAAATCGGCTCGCCGGATGTCGCTCACATCCAGTTGGTACACCAAGTTGTACAGGAGGGCCTGAATGATACGATACGACTACATTCAGAAGTGGCAAGACTGGCCACTATCACCGACGGCCACATCGGTGAGGCCCGCGGGGTTAGCTCCCCTGCTTGAACAAAAGCGGTCTAAACTGTGTCGACACAGGGTCTTTTGTGTGCGTACGGGTTTGAATACCTGGGTGTGTGTCTGCGCGATATAGTATTGTGTGGTTGCTATACGGCGCAAATACGGGCCTTAGGGCAAGCGGCCCTATCTATATATATGCGTCTATATATACATATTCACCTGCTACTAACCCTCTTCCTTGCTTCGGCTATTTCGTTTCTGTCCTTTAGCCGTTCCCCCCCGGATAAGGATCCGGGGAGGGGAGGTATTGTTCTACTTAGCTCTGTGACTAACGGTTACTTCTTATAACCAATCACAGGAAATGGGACAGCGCGAAGCCCCCACCCCGCAGGATGAGATACGTGCCTTAGAGATGGCCCGATCGGACTGTTGGATCTTACGGCGCCCTTAGAGGGGGGGGGGGGGGGGGTGAATAAGGGAATAAAATTCTTTCTATAATTTTCAAGATAATTACTAAATTGTTTTATAATGAAGGAGATTGAAATAAACAATTTAGATTTAGAATTGAAAACTTAGAACACAATATAATAGAGATTACGCCAAATGATACAAATCAAGTAAACACAAAAGAGACATGATTATATATATGAAAAAGTGTTTACATAAATTTGATTTCTATATCGCTAGAAATCGGAGGCATACAAATGTAAATTTCTTTTTGTTTACCAATCCTTCTCCCAAGGATCGGAAGGCTATCACTTGTCTCTCCCTAGACCAAGCCCAAGCCTATCCTCTAGATCTTCCCAAGATCTAGACGTAGCACACAAGGCCACGATTTCCCACCAAGCCACGCAAGGACTTGGACGCTCCGCACAAGGAAGCGATTTTCCCCTAAGCCAAGCAAGGACTTAGACGCTCCGCACAAGGATGCGATTTTCCCTACCAATACAAAGTAAAATGTATATAAATGAAAATACAAGATAAAATAAGAACTCCCTAGAAATTCAGATCTCTGAAAGGAAGGTTGAAGCCTCGAGATAATCCTTGATGTAGAAGCGCGTCCGATCTCGTCTTCAATTTCAAACCTTCTCAGCATAAATGGGAGTTCATGAGGTTCTGGAGCTCTCTGGATGGAACGCACTCAGGAAGGGACTTAGAATCTTTAGTGGTTGAAATGCACGAACAGAAGGTGTCAATTTATAGAAAATCGCTGTCGGAATTTCCGACAGTGACTGTCGGAATTTTCCGACAACGCTAAACTGCCGCTGGAGTGCCGTCGTGGGTGGAGTCGTGGGTAGTTGGTGTAACCGTCGAGCTGTCGCCTGGGCGACATCGATGTCGGATTTCCGACATCTCAAAACTGCTTTTCGTCGTGCTGCCGTGGGGGAAAGTAGTTGTAACTTCTCTGCTGTCGCCTGGGCGACATTGACTGTCGCCTGGGCGACATTGACTGTCGCCTGGGCGACATTGACTGTCGCCTGGGCGACATTGACTGTCGCCTAGGCGACAGTGACTGTCGCCTGGGCGACATCTCCTCTTCATTTTTGCCATCCGAAACTTCTCCAGACTGTAGATTGAGTCGTTCTCATCTCCGAAATGGGGTGGCACATTCCGTAACTCTTCCTGGATTGAAAGTTATGGCCATTTTAAGATTAGCACACAAAACTCATCCAACCTGAGACTTGTCGTTCTCGGATCATGCCCATGAACGAGGACTTGTCTCCTCATTGAACCTATACAACCTGGCCACTATAAACACACAAAAGACTAGATCAAATACAACACGGTATTTGTTATTCTCAAACCAAGAGATGCGGAAAGCAAGCTCCAACAATCTCCCCCTTTTGATAATAACAAATACCCATATGAGAAATTAGTGAGTTTATAGATAAGTGCGATAAAAGATATGCATGAATAAAAGGTTTACTGCGTGACAGATTTTACTCCCCCTAAATATATATGTCACTAGATTTCTCATTTTATTCTCCCCCTTTTGTTATTACCAAAAGTGGGTTGTCATGATCGAGCAATAGACGCTTTCCATGAAAACTTTTTAATATACTCCCCCTAAATTGTATTCTCCCCCTAAATGTATGCTCCCCCTAAATGTTATAATTAATTGCAATGGTGCATTATTTAATTATTCTCCCCTTAATCTTCTAGATTTCTTGAATTAATCTCCCCCTTTTGGTATTATCAAAAGAAGGTGGGGTGAGGGTAGTAAGGAGGCATTTAAATAACAAAGCATGATCGAGCTTTTAAATATATGAAATGATAAAGAGTTGAAGCATAGTATATAAAAGAGATTTCAAATAAAAAGATAAGAGTTGTAAGTAAGCGGAAGATTATAAGAAACATCCTTTTTGTAAGCATGAAAAGCATAAGTAAAAATATGAATTTTAGTTTAAAATTGAAAGATGTTTTAACCTTTTTGAAATCTCAAAGTTTTTCATAAAGATACCAAGCATGAAATGAACATATTAAAGAGAGATTATACTACAATGTTACTTAATTTTAAGTTCAAGAGATACCAAAACATTGTAGAGATCATGATAGGTTATCTAGTGCATTTTTATATAAAGAGTAGTATAGATAAAGCATTAGAATCCAATACTTATGAGAAGAAGTGTTATGAAAGATAATGATGTGCACATAAGTGTATTTTGGGCAATGTTAACAATTGATTTAAATCATCAAAATACAAGACATATGTAAAGTAAAGTGCACAATAAAACATAAGTAAATTACTTTCACACACTTTTAATGCACATAATTTAATTTTTTTTTAACAAAGTGGTGTAATAACTAAGGTTTGCACAAGCCACTTTACTATTCTTTCCAAGGTGCTCAACCTCACAATGCTTATGAAGACTTATCAGGAGGTTCAAGTAGTGCTTGGTGGAGTTATATTTGTCTATATATATATATATATATATATTTTTTTTTTTGTTCACATTTGTGAGACAACATTCTCCGAATACACTTGTTTTGCAAACCCAATTTTTTTTTTAACTTTTAACCACTTTTCTAAATTTCATAAGTGCAATTCAAATGTAGTGTAGGTAAAAAAAACTTATGCAAGTTTTAATTTATTGTACAAATACAATACACAAGCAAGCATTTTAGATTTAGACACACATGTTGATTACCAAAATAAGTGAGTGAAATATATCATTATCAATCATAAAACATTTACTCATACTTAGAGGCGTGCTAAGCTTGGTTCTACATATTTTTCAATACAATTGATGCACTTAAATAGATATATCAAAGCATGATAATCAAAACAATGTTCGTAGAAATTTCAAGAAATAAATTTTAACATTGTAAATAATTCTAAATAATAGAATTCATACATGCTTGATATTGGCAATAAAGATCATACAGTTTTTTTTTTAAGTTTAATCATTTTTTTTAAATCAAATAAAAACAGAAAATCACAAAAACATATTTTTGTAATTTTTGAATTTTGAATTTTTGTAGTAGATTTTTCATAATAAAAAAATAACAAAAACATATTTTTGTATTTTTTTTTTTAATTTTGAACTTTTGTAGTTGATTTTTCATAATATGATTAAAAACACAAATAGCAAAAAAAAAAATTTTGTATTTTTGAATTTTGATCTTTTGTAGTTGATTTTTCATAATATAAATAAAACAAAAATAACAAAAGTCAGAAACACAACAAATAAGTAGAAAATATGAACCAACATATTTTTATGGATTTTCAGAAATTTTAAAAATCAAAAAATTCCAACACCCACGCTAGCGCCGGCGCTAGCGCTGGAAACAGTACTTGATTTTTTGAGAATTTTAAAAATCTGATTTTTTATTTTTATTAAGTGTCCTTAGAGTAGTTCCATGCTGAAATTTCAGAATTTTCAGAGATGTCTTGATTGCTCAAATTTGCATAAAACTTTAGCTTTTTCAAATACATGTGTTTTACAAAAACATTTAAGCTCAAAAAGATAAATTATGCAAACACATGAGGACATTTTTATTAAACAACCCAAAATATGCATGATTTAAGTGATAAGTAAATAAAATGTTCATGCAGTACATAATATAGGTATGTCCTAAGATTAGAAACTACCCCGACTAAATGTCTACACCCTAGCCCCGTACTAAGTGACGGATGGGCATGAGGAGCTGCACGCATGCCGTAGGTTGGGGTGTTAATCCCATATGCATACAAAAGACGACGCTCAACCTAGCACTCTTTCCCCCCAGTGCCTCTCAAGGCCCCACTGGAACCCTCCCCGGTTAAGGACAAGACATGACTTAGAGGTTAGGTCTCTAATGTATACAACCCTACGCCCTCGCTATTGTGAGATATGAAGTCATAGGTGAAATAATCTTTTGGACAACCTATGCTTTTAAAACTAAGGGTTGGTATATAAACTATGGGTTTGTTTAATGTGATGAGTTATAAAGCCGCATAGTTTTTCTACTTTTATGAGATGATGATATGTGATAACTAGCACAATTATTAATATTCAATAAGTGACAATGCTAGTATAATGAGTTTTGGGTTTAATGTCATGTCATAAGAATTATATTGAAATTACATGTATTCCAAAATAGAGTTTCAAATTATAGATCTAGAATAGAGTGATGATTAAGTTTGATGTATATCTTCATTGCAAAGTGATTCTAGGGTCTACAAATATGAGAGATACATGCAATCAATAGTAAAGCAAACCAATACATCAAATAATGTAAAGAAAACATTATTTAAATTTGTATCATAAGATTCATAATTCTTATTATTGATTTGAGATATTTCTTGATAGAACATGAATTATGATTTATGATTATAGTGAATTTTGCATAAAATATATGTTAGATCATCATGATGTATGAGAATTCTAATCCTTCTAGACTTATGATATAGTGATATAGTGATTTTCATTTGAAAGAACATGATTGATTTGTAAGTCTAGAAAAATGATGATCATGTAGTCATATCAATGACAAAGATCAAATATATAATGTTTTGAAATTTTTAATAAAATTTGCATTCATTAATCGAATCTATTGTTCTTTGGTTTTGCATGATAATATATGATTTATGATACATTATTCATATATATTTTAATGATTAAACCATAAACTATGTGTTTGTTGGAATTTTAGTATTCTATTATAATTTCAAATCACATAGTTATCATGATATTTTAATAACATTGTAAATGTTATACCTAGCATATAAATTTGAGCATAAACTAAGAAGTGATGCTAGAATAATGAGTTTGAGTGCAATGTTATTATACATGATTTAATGGAGATAATGTTGCATGTAATATGAGAAGTTTACAAATTAATTTTATTTAGACCTATAATGAAATGATTAAACTTTTGATTTGATCTTAATGATATAAGATGATTCTAAGGTCTAAATTACATGCAAACAATGGTGACACACATCACACATAATATCTAAATTAATATATGAAACAATTATACATAGGATATCATGTGATGAAAAAATCCATAAACACAGAAATTTCCGAATCAAGCGAACTAAGATAGCATTTAAAAACGGAGTTGAAATTGGGCAAATTGACAGAACCAAACAAACTTAAATGGGCAAGTTTAGTTTGCCGATAGATGGAGATTTCTGTGCTCTTTCCGAAAAGATATTAAATGCGAAAATCGGACGAGCAGATCAAAAGATATGGCTTTTTGAAGGATTAAGCATGCGTTTAGATGAATGTTTGTTTTCGATTTTATTTGATAATATTTTTCATTATAAGGGCTATCAAATGCAACAAATAGAAAGGAATCAAAAACGTTACGCATTTTAATTTTTAGTTTTAAGCCCTTAAATAAACCATTTAAATCCAATCTTTAAAATAGTTTCACTAGTCTTGATAATAATTTCAATATTCAATTTCTAATGATAATTCAAGACAATTAAGGGTAAAGGATTTAAAAGGATATATATAACAATTTAAAAAAAAAATGATAGGTAGGTCTCTTTTAAAATCATATGACTTTATGTTCAATTTTAATTCAATTTGATTTGATAAACGTTAGGCTTAATATATGAAAGTCATATTTCATAAAATATAGAGGGACCATAAGCATTTTGGATCAATAAATACAAAAAAAATAAATAAATAAATAAATAAAGCACATCATGAAGTAGAGTATTGATATTTCATTTTTAATTATTTCTACTTCATGCAAATGAAAGATACTAAATGATAAGAGATTTAGGTATCCAAAGTTGACCATGTGTAATGGTTCCTTTGGGCATCCAAATATGTCGTGATGGCTTTTGAGAAGATAATGATGAATGAGCCTTTTTAATTAATGTTGATATGTCATTTTTCTTTATGGGACTCCATTCATACATTGGTTGTTTATTACTTAAATCCATATAATAATTATGTGAATTGTTTGAAAAATAATTCATTGGAGGTTTATGTTTATTTAAATTATTTTTCAAAGTAGCTTGATGTTGATAATCATAATGATTTTTATTATATGGATTGTTTAAAATTTTATAAGAGTGATTGTCTTTCTTTAGAAGTGATTGTTGAAAGTGTGGATTACAATATGTTTTAGAAGATTGATCATTATTTTGATGATTTTCATTTCCACTCTTTCTTATAGACATACTCTTATAATATAAAGGATAATATTTTATATTTTGATTTTCATGAAAAGGAGTTTTTAAGTTTGAGTCATGATTGAAAATATATTGAGACTTATAATAGTGACTCTTAAGAATTTTGTGAGGGTCATAATTCTTTTTGAAACTTAACTCCTTTTGAGTTGATGTATGAAAATGATCCTTTTTAGAAATGATTTTGTAAGTTAATTTATCCTTGTTATTCAAAATCTTATGATGAGATTCATTAGATGACATTTGAAATTTTTCAACAAAAGATTTTAATTGTATTAACTTACAAGATAAAACATCATTTTCAATTAACAATTTTTCATTATGCCTTTTAGAAATTAAGAGCCCTTTTTCAATTTCCTTAAATTTTTCTTTTAATAAATTGCAATTAAGACAAGGAATAGGAATTTTAACTAAAGAGCGCGAAAGAGAATTTAACACATCAATATTTGATTCTACGTTATCGTTTGCTTTTAAAGATTTATTTTCTAAACGTAATTTTGAATTAGCAATTTTTAACTTTAAAATTTTGCGTTTAGCAATTTTAAGCATACGAGATGTAGAAATAGAATTTTTTACAAAAAGAGAAGATTTAGATTTTCTTACCTTGCAATAGTTTCCGTCTTCTCTTTTGCTTGATGTGTTGCCATCAACTGAGTCCAATATTGTGACGTTATCTTCTTCATCTTCCTCTTCCAAACAAGAGTGTCCATCATCCTTTCCGCTTGATGAGCATTCTATGGATCCATCCTTTGTGTAGCTTTCTTGAATATTTGCATAGGCTTGCATATTTTCCGGTTCTTGTGAATGTTTCGTACCTGTAGAAGGAGAATCATAAGTTCTTTCAAGAAAACTCCAAATTTCATATGCAGTAGGTAAAGTATAAATAAGTTTGAAAATATTTTGGTCTAACGCACAAAATATACTATTCATAGATTTTGCATTTAAAATAATTTCGTTTCTAGTTAGTACGCTAGATGGCTTTTTAATAGTAATATTCCAAACTTTTTCATCTAAGGCCTTAAGAAAATTTTTCATTAATATTTTCCACCCTTTAAAATTTTTGCCCATAAATAAAGGTGGTGATAATATTTTTTCATTTATATTAAAATTTTCCCCACTAGTAGAAGCGAGATCATGATCAAAAGACGCCATTATTCCCGGTTGTTAAGCTGATTTGGAATAACCTAGCTCTGATACCAATTGTTGGATCTTACGGCGCCCTTAGAGGGGGGGGGGGGGGGTGAATAAGGGAATAAAATTCTTTCTATAATTTTCAAGATAATTACTAAATTGTTTTATAATGAAGGAGATTGAAATAAACAATTTAGATTTAGAATTGAAAACTTAGAACACAATATAATAGAGATTACGCCAAATGATACAAATCAAGTAAACACAAAAGAGACATGATTATATATATGAAAAAGTGTTTACATAAATTTGATTTCTATATCGCTAGAAATCGGAGGCATACAAATGTAAATTTCACAAAAGAGACATGATTATATATATGAAAAAGTGTTTACATAAATTTGATTTCTATATCGCTAGAAATCGGAGGCATACAAATGTAAATTTCTTTTTGTTTACCAATCCTTCTCCCAAGGATCGGAAGGCTATCACTTGTCTCTCCCTAGACCAAGCCCAAGCCTATCCTCTAGATCTTCCCAAGATCTAGACGTAGCACACAAGGCCACGATTTCCCACCAAGCCACGCAAGGACTTGGACGCTCCGCACAAGGAAGCGATTTTCCCCTAAGCCACGCAAGGACTTAGACGCTCCGCACAAGGAAGCGATTTTCCCTACCAATACAAAGTAAAATGTATATAAATAAAAATACAAGATAAAATAAGAACTCCCTAGAAATTCAGATCTCTGAAAGGAAGGTTGAAGCCTCGAGATAATCCTTGATGTAGAAGCGCGTCCGATCTCGTCTTCAATTTCAAACCTTCTCAGCATAAATGGGAGTTCATGAGGTTCTGGAGCTCTCTGGATGGAATGCACTCAGGAAGGGACTTAGAATCTTTAGTGGTTAAAATGCACGAACAGAAGGTGTCAATTTATAGAAAATCGCTGTCCGAATTTCCGACAGTGACTGTCGGAATTTTCCGACAGCGCTAAACTGCCGCTGGAGTGCCGTCGTGGGTGGAGTCGTGGGCAGTTGGTGTAACCGTCGAGCTGTCGCCTAGGCGACATCGATGTCGGATTTCCGACATCTCAAAACTGCTTTTCGTCGTGCTGCCGTGGGGGAAAGTAGTTGTAACTTCTCTGCTGTCGCCTGGGCGACATTGACTGTCACCTGGGCGACATTGACTGTCGCCTGGGCGACATTGACTGTCGCCTGGGCGACATTGACTGTCGCCTGGGCGACATTGACTGTCGCCTGGGCGACAGTGACTGTCGCCTGGGCGACATCTCCTCTTCATTTTTGCCATCCGAAACTTCTCCAGACTGTAGATTGAGTCGTTCTCATCTCCGAAATGGGTTGGCACATTCCGTAACTCTTCCTGGATTGAAAGTTATGGCCATTTTAAGATTAGCACACAAAACTCATCCAACCTGAGACTTGTCGTTCTCGGATCATGCCCATGAACGAGGACTTGTCTCCTCATTGAACCTATACAACCTGGCCACTATAAACACACAAAAGACTAGATCAAATACAACACGGTATTTGTTATTCTCAAACCAAGAGATGCGGAAAGCAAGCTCCAACACGGACACCCCAGTCTCTCCTCCTATCTTCAGAGACGTGAGTGCGAGAGAATAAAGACTAGCCTAGGGATCCTTGTTGTTTGGACTATGTAGCCTTCGGGCAACATTTTGTAAAACGATAGGCTCCGGCCATATTTAAATGTGTAATATAAGCGGTGTGCTTGTTTCCTTTATATTATCTGCTTCCGCTGTGCGATCTGATGTGATGTAATGATTCTTGTGCCTGACAAAGAGACCGCTCAGTGCTTGAGTGGGTGGGACGTCGCCACCCGGAAAGCGCTGGGTGGTCCTCTTTGGGCAGTAAGATCCCCCCCTCCCGGAACTCGGTTCAGTCTGGGGAGGGGGGGGGGGGGGTCTTACATAAGTTACCATCACAGATTCGTACCTTAACTTATATGAACGCCCATACGACATATAAGTTCAGATGTCAAGGTAACCCATCATATAAAAGAGCCCATACTAATTTATATGATGAGGGTATGCTATGTGTATGTTATGTTATGCTATGGATATGATGTTTTAATGAGTTTATGCAATGTGACTCACCCACACGACTCTATGCGCACAGGCCTTTATAGTTCCCAATTTGTTTGAAAAGAAGCCAACCTTTCGGGTACCGACCGTCGTGGCTCACGGTGGTAGTGGATCGGGCACTCCACATCCTAGGCGGGTATAGTCACTACCAAGCCTAGACCTCATGTACGCCTCAACGCTAAGAACACAACAACGGAGCTCCTGCGTACTCTTGCTGGAATCCACCAGACTTTAAGGTCAGGGTGGGTTATTAGGGATTGTCCTCCAGACCGCGGTACTCAAACTTACCGGCCCTCTAAACCTCACCCTCACCTGAGTCAACGTACTACCGTCGGTGACACGACTAGCATAGTACCGTAGACTCGCCACTGTTTGAATAAGTAACAGGTGTTAACAATGTCCACCCGAGCTTCTGGCTCAGGGACCATCACACAAGCTGATCCAACCCATCTCCTTCCCAGAGGAGATCCACACCAGTTTGCATACCCACTTAGGCTACTCTTGGCTACTATTTAGTTAGTGTTATATTTAGGGTGAGTCTTGGACTTCCCGCGGTGTACTCCATAAGGGGCCCCTAACCGTACTACAGATCAATGGGCTCAACCCCACCATCCTCTTCAAGACAATTACTTTAGTTGGTAGTTAACATTTGGTTCACCCTCATTATTCCATAGATTTAAAGTGACTTAGCTCATCTCCCGTCCCACCCAATCGAGTTGGACGTACCTTCATTCCTTCTACATTAACTCTAGCACAACCTCACAACTAACCCTAGGATTGACCCTCCTTGGATCATGGTGTGCTATAGCTCATTTACTGATTGGGTATAACCCCTATCCACTACTTAGGGATCTGAATTGTCAAAAACTCAAAATTCTGTTTTTACTAAACGCAAACCACCAAATTGAACTATCCATCAACCCTATAAGGGAATCCTTCTAAAAACTCATCTCAAGGGTCTGGTATAATTATCCTAGGCTACTACTGACCTCAATAGGGTATTGTCCAATTTCCATAATTTTCCACATTAATTTGGTATTTATTTTAATTTAAAGTAGTTAAGGTCTTAAGGTCATAATTTTACACATGAACTACCCTCAAAATGATTCCTCATGCTACATAAAAATTATCAATAAGGTGATATTCCATAAAATGGTGGTTCACTGAGTAACATGACCCTAAGATGTAATCTGGTCTACTAAATCATCATAATTGTATAATTACCAAAATGCCACTATAATTAGTAAAAATAGTATTTCATTTCTGAAAATTCCACAAACATTACCAAGTGTCCATATGGGGACCTAGAGTCCTCTGTCAAATTATTGTGTCATTACCATGTGATTTGATATTTTAAAAAGATTAAACATCCAAAGGTAGCAATTACCAATTTCTACATGAGGTACATGAATTCTAAATCTACAAGCTTCCAAACTCTTGTCATGGGCATATATTAACATAAAACCACAGTTAAACAAGTATCATGACACTGCCCCATGATTTGATATTTTAAAAAGATTTAATACTCAAAGGTTGAAAAATCCAATTTCTACATGAGGTACATGAAATACAATTCTACCAGCTTCCAACTAATTACCATAGTCATATAATAGCATTAAATGACAGATAACCAAGTTTCACAATTTTTTCCCATGATTTGATATTTTTCAAAAATAAATTCCCTTAAGCTAGCAAGTACTTAAAATTTCCTACACAAGGAATAATACTTCAATAAATCATAACAAAATTACTGTAGTACCATTTCATCCCTAATCAGCCACTGATGGAGTTTCAACACCATACAAGGTCCTATGACCATGTATTTCATTTTATTAAGGAAAAGGTGACAATTTCATTTATTAGGAAGAAAATACTTAAATGCCTCTAAAATTCCCATTTAAATTACCTAAGATATTTTATGCACTTACAATCATATCCACAAAGTTCAGAGCCAATGTTAGCACATTTGGTCCTATGTCCTTCATAAATCCCCACTTTGCACCCTTAAGGATTCACCCTTAGGGTTTTAGGTCACACCACCCTAATGGCTCCAAATGGACCATTAGGGTGTGACACAAGCATTTGTATATCCATACCCACATATCCACCATGATGGGAGGAGGCTAACACACTCCACTCCTCAAAATGATCTAAACCCTAATTTGACCCTTAAAGGCCCTCATTAGGGTTTCCTATTTTCCATAGCAAATCAACTCCAAATGGAGTGAAATTTTAGGCAAGCACTAGTCATGTACTAAAGAGTATGATACCAAAGTTTGGTGTCATTTGGACATAAAATGCTCCAAAAATCAACTTAATTTAAATATCATAACTACCATAAAAACCCTAGGTAAAATTGTCCACCAAGGTCTGTCCCTATGGCAGGGGGTGCCCCTAGGGTATACCAACCCATGGTTAAAAGTACAGATCCAAAGATTGAAGGGTTTGACCTAGATAATTTTTCTAATGGACTGACCTAGTGTAGGACCAGTCCTAGCAAAACAGCTCCCTAGGGAGCTGTAGGTCACCAAATGACCTAAACTCAAAGCCAAATGAAAGTTAAGACCAAGGCCTACAACATTCATGTTGGGCACTGTTTCTAAATCGGCCATAAAGAGGCCTTAATTTCTATTGGAAGTTGACTGATCAAATGAAGCAGAATAGCTAACATTAATTAAATGCAGGAAATAAAGATCAGCACGGATCTTGGCGCAATCAGACGGCGGCGGCTCATCTTCTTCCTTGAGCCGACGGACAGGATTAAACCGCGCTGGGCCGATTTCTTCCCCCATTTCCCGGCCACCTGGTGGCCACCACGGCCGACCACCACCGCCACCACCTTCGTGGTGGTCGGGGCTACGATTTCCCGGCGACATGGCGGCCGGAGGGGGGGGGGGGGGGTTTCCGGCGAGCCTGGGTGGCTCGATTTGAGCCGATTTTCATGAAATCGACGAATGGATTTGGGCTCAATTGAGCCCGAACCTTCAATCTCTTGTGATGAGAAGCTAACACGAGGGGAGGGGAGGAGAAACGAACCATTGCTAGTGCGTGGCGGCGGCTCCGACGGCGGTTGGCCATGGAAAATCCTTGCTCCGGCGATCCCGCTCCCGAACTCGTTTCTTCAGCTGAAATGGGAGGGGGAGGCCTCTATATGGGGTTTTGAAATTGAGCTCCTTGGTTGTGCCCCCTTGCTGCCACCCTCCTGTAGCTACCGGCCTCCTGCTTCCATCTGGGTGAAGCTCAGACCCCCAGCAATCAGGGGAGGCCCCTAGGCTGATTGGAGGAGGAGTGTGGAGGAGGGGGTGATTGCTTTTAGCTTTATGCCTTTTGCTTTTGTCTTTTTGATCACCTTTTGGTCCCCCCTCCATTGATTAATCAAACTCCATATTAGGGTTCAGTCCTAGGGCTGATTGGGCTTGACTTAGGTCCATGATTGAGGTTAATTGGTTGGTGTTAGGGTTCATTTCAATTTAGGCTTGAAATTCACCTTTAATGGGCTATGATGACAATGGTTGACTTTGGTCAACCATGGTGAGTGGGTTGACCCCACTTGGGGTCATGGGTCCCTTAACCTCACCCAACATAGGTTGGTCCATGGTGGGGCTCCAATTGGTTCAATTTAATCAAAGGGTGTAGATTTGACCAAAATTGGGTAAAGTTTGACTTTGGTCAATTGGGGTCAATTGGTCCCACCATCATGGGGCTTTTGGGTCCAATGGGTTCCTTAAAGTGTTTAGAGTGTGGTGGTAAGGTTAATTTGAACATTTGAGGGTCAATTGAATCCTAATTGACTTAATTTGGTTAAAGTTGACCTATAGTTGACTTTGGTCAATTCCATGCAATTGGGCCCCACCCAGGTGCACTTCTCATCCTATAGGTCTCCCTTGGTGGTTAGGGCATCCTAAGTGAGGTCAACTTGGACAATTGAGGGTCAAATGACCTAGTTGAGGGGCTTAGGGTTAGGTTAGTTTTTGAGCTTTGGTGTGCACTTAGCAATTTCTACCCTAGCCTAAGGCCCTTGTGGCCACTCACCTCACCCCTATGCCCTAACATTTCCAATGGGTCTAGAAGGATTGGGGATGTTACACTAGCATTTGTGCACAAGGTTTCATATATGTATCATGTGATAATGATAATTTGTGACAATTGCTCAATGTCTCCTATAATATAAGTTGTGCAAATTGAATTTGGACCAAGGATATCGAAAGCTGGGTAGATATTATCTCCACCGTATGCTACACGGTGTGGAACCTCGTGCACATCAGCTAGTACATATCTTCACTATTAATAAGGTTAGACCCTGCCATACCTTCTAACTTCTCACAACCGTATGGTCAAAATGAGGCCTTATTTCCATTATTTTCATACCCTAAAGTGTACCAAAAAATTCCTTACTCTAAATATGTTGACTATGAATCAGAGGTTGCGACTTCGAATTGGTTCAAGATGGAAGTAAAGGCTTTTAAGTATCTCGATATATAAGTAATGTAGCCATGTAAAACATGACTCCCAAAAAGGGGTACTTCAACAAGTTTCGCGATGAAGTTTGTAGCTCAACTTTAAACTTGGACAAAAGAAGAGGATACATTCGACCTTAGACTAACAAAGTTTCTGATATAATGGAGCTTGAAGACCGGCCCTAGATTTGACTGAATTTCATCCCATAACAAAGTCTACTTGACTTCATACTTAGCAAAATTTTCCGACGTGATAACTCATAGCTTGGCCCTAGACTCAACAGAACCTCATGACACCCGAAGCAGTTAGCTTGTCTGCTAACTTAGTGGATATCTCCATGCAATGGAACATACAATTTTGACAAAATAACACAATACGATGGAATTTGCTGCTCGACATCGAACTTGCCCGCTTTCAACAAAACTGCACTCATAAGGTCATACCTGATGGGAGACAATGAAGTTTTAGTTGGCACAAGATGCTAACGTTTTGTACAAGTGCTCAAGATGCACATGACATTCAACCATACAATGACGCCCGACCGATGAAGTTGAGAGTTGAGACTCATGCTGCAAATAAAACAAGGCGATTGTTAACCGCAACCCGATTTTAGCTCTTCATACCCATTATTAACCACAACCCGAAAATTTAACTGCAACCCAATTTTTCGCTTGTTGCAACCCGAAAATATTTAAAAAAATTATCCGCGCCCCGAATTCACTAGCAAATTACATTTATTTGAAATCTTAAATAAACTTAATTAATTTGTTCATTTTACTCCTTAAAACCATATTATTTCTTGCTGCTTGGGACACTAACAACCCGTCTAAAACATCTCACAACAAGCAAACATAAAGAATCTGCTAGTTAGAAACAACTATGACCAGTTAGAAATTGAGAAAGACTCAACCATCATTCTCCTTACTTACAATCATCTCAAATGAGCTAAATTGTAACCAGATATGAATGAAAAGAGCATCAAATTGGAACCAGAAACAAAAATTAAGCTCAAATGAGCTAATAATATTGAAAAGAAACGAAATTCAAAGATTACTGATTCATGATTCTAGAAACATAATCAAGTTCAAATTGGAACTAGAAACAAAATTCAAGCTCAACCCCGACTAATTAAACCAGAAACATAATCACAGAAATATCAATGCTTCCGAATTCATGTTCCATGGGAAGAAAATCTTTAAGGATGGTATAAACTAAAATATACTTCTTCTATAAGCGTAGGCACCTTCCATTTTGTTTGAGAAATAGCCCATGGGTTTTTTTGAACTCCAGGAAAAATCTGTCACTTGAGCCCTAAAAAATCACGACAAAATCGCAACTTAAGTCAGAATGTCCAAGGAATTACATGGTACTAAAGTATCAAAACCAAGGAAACATTTATCAAGACGCCACGTTCATCATGAGTATACTAAATCCTAAGTAAGGGACCATGTAATATCCTCATAATTAGCCCAAGAAAACAACTTCATCTATCTACAAAATGAGTAACTAAGGTTGTCATTTGGAGTCACAACCGATGCCCTAAATTACACCTAATTCACTAGATTATGGGACAACAAAATCAGTAAAATAGAGCCCAAACAAGAGCAAACAAGTAGTCCAAAATACTAGGACTCCAACCATTTAAGTCTAAAATATTATCTCATAATAATATCGAGTAGGATTGGGTTGGAGAATTACCAACAGAGAAAAAAACAACCAACAACTGCAGCCAACAACCTCAACTATGACCAGAAAAGGCCTTACAACTGGAGTAGTAGCTCATATAAAATCCAATATCCACCAAGTCGAAGAATACGACCAATCTCCAACAAATACACTAATTTGGTGCTAATGTCTCTGTTAAAATATAAAATGGAATGATGTAAATAACTTACAAATAATTAGGAAATAGAAAAACAAAAGTAATAGAAAAAAATTCTATACGTAGATGTTTTTCAGAATGCAGTCAACTAAGATTTTATTTTTCAAAACAAAGCTAGAACCACCTAACTAAAGTAGTCTTATAAAAATCCATTTGTCCAAAGTTGCTGAAGTAGTATTGTATTCAAGAGACCATAGTAATTCTTGCCTTCTTGTAATGTCAAACATGATTTCATACATTGACAATTGAGTTTCAAGTTCTTCATGTAGATTGATTCGGACTTGTGCCCAACCACCCGCAATATTTAATGCTTGGCCAATTACTCTATATCCGCAATGCCCATCACCAAGTACATCAATAACCTCCATAATGTCATGTGATAAATAAGAAGGCATTTGCTCCCGAACGTCATCCAACATTTTCTTTGAAAGCAAGAGATTAACATTTTTATAAATAGTTCGCTTGTGTGCATTCAACTTTGGAAGAACCTTCAACTTTTTTTGTTCAATTGCCTTTTCTTCCATCAAGACGTACTCAAAATGTGATGGATCACGCTTTGTGGATTTTTAAGTTGTCTCTAAATTTCTTGTAACTCCCTTAAGGCCTTCCCTTTAAATGTAATTTAATTAAAGGCTCAGTAGTTTGGGTTGTTGATGGATCAATGAGTTCGCGCAACTTTCATTTTAACTCCTTTTGTATGTCATTTGCATAATTGAATTTCCGAATACTTGCTTCTGTTGGATCTGATGGCGCCCTTAGAGGGGGGGGGGGTGAATAAGGGGTTAACTGTTTTTTAGAATAAACTTACAGATTTTAACAAAACAGAAAAACTTTTTTGCTCTGTCGCTAACGCCTGGCGTTAAGAGTCAACGCTGACGTTAACTCTTCAGAAAAAGTATTTTCACAGAAATATTCAGAATGATTTTCTTTATGAAATATAAATCCAGAAAAAATTAGATACACTGAAAAAGAATTTTATATATCACAAAAATGATTACAAGGATAATATTTCAATAACGCTTAAAATTGGAGGCGACAATCTTGAAAATCTCTTTTCGTTCCTTCACCGGTCCTTCTCCCAAGGACCGATTGACTATAGCCTATCTATCACCAGATAAGGCCTCTAGCCACCCCCTAGATCTACCCTTGACCTAGTCGCCACGCACAAGGCGGCGAATTACCCCCTAAGCCGCACAAGGACCTAGTCGCCACACGCAAGGCGGCGAATTCACTACCGTTAGAAGAAAGACATAAAAGGATAAAGATAAAATTAGAACAAATGAATCCCTAGAATGAAGAGCGCTGAACGAGATGTTGAAGATACGCCATGACCACGTCGGAGTTGAAGCGTGCGTCATTCTTCAAATTTGCCGTTGGAAATCTCCTTCTCACTCTTGTTCCTCAATGTTTGTGTTGGGAGTTCTCTCTGAATTCTGGAAGAAATGCTCTCTCAGATCTCTGGAATGAAGGCTTCAATGCATCTCACCCTTGAGCAAACGAAATCAGATCTTTAAATAGAAATGAGAGCTAACGCGTGGCGTTAAGGGTTAACGCCAGCGTTAGTGAACGTGCACTGTCGTGGCTGAAATCGTGCAAACCGTCGGGATCGTGGCAGAAACCAATTTCGTCGAATGAAATCATTTTGTCGAATGCACGTTCATCGAATGGAATCAAATTTCGTCGAACGCCACAAAATTCGTCGAACGCAAGTTCGTCAAGCAAAATTTTGTCGAGCGCAGGTTCAGTTCGTCGAATGGAATCTCCTTTCGTCGAACGCCTTCAGAGTTCGTCGAACACAGTTTCTTCAGGCGCAATTTCGTCGAATGGCTAGCAAAGTTCAACGAACGGCTACCGCCCAACGATAAGACCTAACGCTGGCGTTGTCTTTGGCTTCTCGACCGATTCATTCTCGACGACATCCTTCTCAGCGGTTTCCTTCTCAGCGGTTGTTAACGCGGGGCGTTAACAACTAACGCGAGCGTTAGATCTCTTTTTAGAGAATCGTCATCAATCAGCATCCTGTTCATAGGGTTGTATAACTATAGTACTTGCACACTATAAACACAAGCAAGATCAAATACATAGTGTGATTTGTTATTTCTCAAACTAAGAGAAGTGGAACACAAGCTCCAACAATCTTCCCCTTTTGATAATAACAAATCCACCAATAAGAAATAAAATATAATTAAAGTAGTGTTTATAGTAAATGTTAAGCGTTATAAACATGCATACTCCCCCTACATGAATGCATTTCCTAATGAACCCCCCCTAAATAAAAGATTTCTTTATTTTTTATTTCTTCAATTATTCTCCCCCTTTTGTTATAATCAAAAGAAGGTGGGATAGTCATGGCAGTATAAAATAATATGCATTTAGTAGAGATAAGAGCAACTTGAAAATAAATAGTGAACACAGCGAAAGCAATTTGTAACATCTTGTAGAAATTGTAAGTATAAAATATAATAAGCATTTCACTCAATTAAGTAAATGTTTTGAATTTAGATACACACGTTGCAAATTCATTTGAAATTTGTAATTTTCAAGTTAGCAAGCAAGATTATAAAATATCATTGAAAGATAGGTTTACAATGTAAAATAATTTGCATTTCAAGTTAACATAAACATTGTAAAGATCATGCTTTGCTATCTAGTGCATTTACTCATGATTGTAGAAAATTGTATAGAAAAATTTTTAGTCCAATTCTCATGAGTGGAAGTATTATAAATGATAATGATGTGTTCAATAAGTGTGTTTTGATAATGTATACAAGAGTATAAATCAAACCACATGAAACTATGTAATGTAAGAACATAACTTGAATTGAACATAAACAACTTTACTTCCACAAATTTCAATGCACATATAATTTTTTTGTATCTTTATTTTTAAAGAGAAGTGGCGAAAATTTTGTTTGCACAAGACACTTTACAATTCTTTCCAAGGTGCTCAACCTCACAATGCTCATTAAGACTTATCAGGAGGTTCAAGTAGTTCTTGGTGGAGTTAACCTTGTCATTCATTATTTGCTTTTTAGATTAGTGACTAAGGACTCCGAATTCACTTGTTTTTGCAAACATAGAAATTTTATTTTATATACCACATTTCTCTAATCACAAGTGCATGAAGAACAAAGAATTCAAGAAAGAATTCAATGTTGTGTAGGTAAACTATTTATGAGATTCAAAATAAGTTCTAATACTACACAATTATGCAATAAGATTTAAAAACACATGTATATTAACAAAAAGGTGTAAGTGAGAAAATCATTATCAAAGATAAAAACTTTACTCATACTTAGAGGCATGTAAAAACATTTCTACACATGTAATCTATAACCAATTTTGTTTTTGCATATTTTAAGATGATATTCAAGGCATGATAAAATCAAGACAATGTTTTTAAGAAACTTGAAGGTTTAAATTAAACATTGAAAAGAATCTTTAAGCAATATATATAATCATTATTGAAATAAACATTTAAGCACATTTTTTTTTAAATTTTTGAAGTAAATAACAATAAAAAAAAATTAAAATTTTTGAGCATAGAGGCTAACGCCAGGCGTTAGCTTCTTTACGCCGAGACAGAACAACAATTTTTGACTTTTTGAAAAATATTTTTCATGATAAATTTGTAATATAAATAGGCCTTCTTACAGTTGAAATTTTAGACATTATGAAGTTGATATGAAGGCTCTTTTAGCGTGTTTTTGGCGGTTTGTCTATAGTTTTTACATTTTTATTGATTTTTGAATTGATTTTTTTTTAAAACAAATATAGCAAAGTACAAAAGATAATTTTGATAGCCTTTTATAAGGGTTAAAGTGACATTTCTAAGACACCTAATTCTAACCTAAGCATGTGAAAACGTGCATCGGGTAGAGGTTTGGTAAAAATGTCGGCAAGTTGTGATTCCGTCCCTATAAAGCTAATTTTAACATGTTCTTTCTTAATATGATCCCTAATAAAATGATGTCGGACATCTATATGTTTAGATCTAGAATGATGTATGGAATTGTTTGTGAGATCTATAGTGCTCTTGTTGTCACACTTTAATTCTATGTTATTTAGATGAACACCAAAGTCTTCTAACGTTTGGGTCATCCACAAGACTTGTGCACAATAACTACCTAGTGCGATATATTCGGCCTCGGTGGTGGAGAGGGCAACAGAATTCTGTTTCCTACTCGACCATGACATAAGTGAAGGGCCTATAAAATGACACGTGCCACTAGTGCTCTTACGATCTAATGCACATCCCGCATAGTCCGAATCAGAAAAACCATGTAGAATAAAACAATCATTATGAGGATACCATAAGCCTAATCTAGACGTTCCGATTAGATATCTAAAAATATGTTTAACCGCTTTTAAATGTGATTCTTTTGGGTTAGCTTGAAATCTAGCACATAAGCAAACAGAAAACATAATATCGGGTCTAGATGCGCTTAAATATAGCAATGAGCCTGTTGAAACCGACTACTCGGTCTCTGTGGAGTTCGGGGTCCCAAAAAAAGGGGTGGTCTCACACCTACTTCTCTCGAGCCAACTCTCTAGGCAAGAGCACTTGAACTTGGAAACGGACCCTAGGCTACAGCGAGGAGGTCCCACCTCACACCCGGAAGACCTGAGAGATCTTCCCCTCCCTAGCCAATGCTGAACCAGAAGCACCAAAGGAGAGCTCTAAGGGAAGGAGAAGATCCGAAATTTGGAAATCTAGAAGTCCCCTCTCCTTTGGTGCCCCTTAGGGTCTATTTATAGGTTTTCCAAGTTGGGCTGCAAATAGCCAAAAACTGATCTGCCAGATTACCAAAATACCCCCAGATCTGGACTGCGAATAGCCAAAACTGGACTGCAAATAGCCAAATCCCGCTGTTCTGAGATACTAAACGCAGATCAACCCCCCCCCCCCCTCTGGAACTGGGCGAGAGGGGTTACCTCGCGGAGCTCGGCGAGCCTCCTTGCTGGGGTGGGGCGAGACCAAGGATCTTCCCCCTTACCAGGGTAGAGGGCGAGAGAGGGGGTCGCCGCCCCTCCTCCACTCGCCCCTAGCTGGGCGCGGGCGAGAGGGGGGGCACCCGCCCCTCCCCTCTCGCCCCTAGCTGGGCGAGGGCGAGAGGGGGGGCACCCGCCCCTCCCCTTTCGCCCCTAGCTGGGCGCGGGCGAGAGGGGGGGCACCCGCCCCGCCCCTCTCACCCCTACCTGGGCGAGGGCGAGAGGGGGGGCACCCGCCCTCCCCTCTCGCCCCTACTTGGGCGCGGGCGAGAGGGGGGGCACCCGCCCCTCCCCTCTCGCCCCTACTTGGGCGCGGGCGAGAGGGGGGGGGGGGCACCCGCCCCTCCCCTCTCGCCCCTACCTGGGCGCGGGCGAGAGGGGGGGCACCCGCCCCTCCCCTCTCGCCCCTACTTGGGCGCGGGCGAGAGGGGGGGCACCCGCCCCTCCCCTCTCGCCCCTACTTGGGCGCGGGCGAGAGGGGGGGCACCCGCCCCTCCCCTCTCGCCCCTACTTGGGCGCGGTCGAGAGGGGGGGCACCCGCCCCTCCCCTCTTGCCCCTACTTGGGCGCGGGCGAGAGGGGGGCACCCGCCCCTCCCCTCTCGCCCCTACCTGGGCGCGGGCGAGAGGGGGGGGCACCCGCCCCTCCCCTCTCGCCCCTACCTGGGCGCGGGCGAGAGGGGGGCACCCGCCCCTCCCCTCTCGCCCCTACTTGGGCGCGGGCGAGAGGGGGGGCACCCGCCCCTCCCCTCTCGCCCCTACTTGGGCGCGGGCGAGAGTGGGGGCACCCGCCCCTCTCCTCTCGCCCCTACCTGGGCGCGGGCGAGAGGGGGGGCACCCGCCCCTCCCCTCTCGCCCCTACTTGGGCGCGGGCGAGAGGGGGGGCACCCTCCCCTCCCCTCTCGCCCCTACTTGGGCGCGGGCGAGAGAGGGGGCACCCGCCCCTCCCCTCTCGCCCCTACTTAGGCGCGGGCGAGAGGGGGGGCACCCGCCCCTCCCCTCTCGCCCCTACCTGGGCGCGGGCGAGAGGGGGGCACCCGCCCCTCCCCTCTCGCCCCTACTTGGGCGCGGGCGAGAGGGGGGGCACCCGCCCCTCCCCTCTCGCCCCTACCTGGGCGCGAGCGAGAGGGGGGGGGGGGGCACCCGCCCCTCCCCTCTCGCCCCTACTTGGGCACGGGCGAGAGGGGGGCACCCGCCCCTCCCCTCTCGCCCCTACCTGGGCGCGGGCGAGAGGGTGGGCACCCGCCCCTCCCCTCTCGCCCCTACTTGGGCGCGGGCGAGAGGGGGGGGGGCACCCGCCCCTCCCCTCTCGCCCCTACCTGGGCGCGGGCGAGATGGGGGGCACCCGCCCCTCCCCTCTCGCCCCTACTTGGGCGCGGGCGAGAGGGGGGGCACCCGCCCCTCCCCTCTCGCCCCTACCTGGGCGCGGGCGAGAGGGGGGGCACCCGCCCCTCCCCTCTCGTCCCTACTTGGGCGCGGGAGAGAGGGGGGGCACCCGCCCCTCCCCTCTCGCCCCTACCTGGGCGCGGGCGAGAGGGGGGGCACCCGCCCCTCCCCTATCGTCCCTAGCTGGGCGAGGGAGAGAGGGGGGCACCCGCCCCTCCCCCTCTCGCCTCTTACTCTTCTTCTGGTGAGAGCTACGGGGGTTCGCCGGGCGATACCCAAAGGTCTTGAGACCCCTTGGGTCTAGTCGACACGTCTCGGCGGCCCTCCACGCTGGGCCTCACTCGATGGATATGGGGGTTGTACAGAGCCTATCATCCCTCTATATAATATTTGATCAATGGAAATACCGGCTTCATCTTTTCCTAATTTTAGTGATGCACTCATTGGTGTATTAGCTTGTTTGAGGTTTTCAAATCCAAATCTTTTAAGAATATCATGAACATATTTAGTTTGACAAATAAATATACCATCTTGTTTTTATGAGATTTGAAATCCTAGGAAATAAGTGAGTTCTCCTACCAAGCTCATTTCAAATTCATTTTTCATCACTAAAATTACTTCATTACATAACTCTTTATTAGTGGCTCCAAAAATGATATCATCAACATAAATTTGCAATATAATCAAATCATTATTTACATGCTTAATGAAGAGTGTATTATCCGTACTTCCTATTTTATAACCGTGCTTTATCAAAAATAATGTCAATCTATCATACCAAGCACGTGGCGCTTGCTTTAATCCATAAAGTGCTTTCTCTAATTTATACACATGGTTTGAAAATTTTTCATTCACAAAACCGGGAGGTTGTTCTACATAAACTTCTTCTTTTATAATCCCATTCAAAAAGGCACTTTTAACATCCATTTGAAATAATTTAAATCTTTTAAAACTGGCAAATGCAAGAAATATTCTAATAGACTCAAGGCGAGCAACGGGTGCAAAAGTTTCATCAAAATCTACCCCTTCGATTTGTGAATACCCTTGTGCAACTAGTCTAGCTTTATTCCTTATAATTTTAGAGTCACCATCTAGTTTGTTTTTGAAAATCCATTTGACTCATATAACCGGATAATTAGATGGTCTCTCTACTAAATTCCAAACCTTGTTACGTTCAAATTGATTTAATTCATCATTCATAGCCAAAAACCAAAATTCATCATTAAAAGCGGTTGAAACGTTTTTTGGTTCTATTTCGGATACGAAACAAAGGTTTGAAAAAGACTCATGTAAAGAAGAACGAGTTCTTACCCCTTTTGATGGTTCTCCTATCACAAGCTCCTTTGGATGATCCTTAGTGAACTGCAACACACTTGGAGGAACATATTCTACAATCTCATTTTCTTTCTCCTCTTATTCTTCTTCTTTTTCTCCAAGTGATTCATCATCCTCATGCTCCAAAGGGGTAATAGGTTCGTCTTCATTTCCTGTATGATTAGAATCTACACAAGGAACAAACTCATCAAATCTTACATGTATAGACTCTTCAACTACTTTAGTTCTTTTATTATATATTCTATAAGCCTTGTTAGTTGAAGAGTAACCAATGAAAATTCCCTCATCACATTTTCATCAAATTTTCCTAGTGCATCTTTAGTGTTTAAAATGAAACATTTACAACCGAACACGTGAAAATAAGATACATTAGGTTTTCTTTTAAAGTAAAGGTCATAAGGTGTCAATTTTAAAATAGGACGAAGCATGACACGATTAATGATATAACATGAAGTATTAACCGCTTCAGACCAAAATGATTTAGGCAACCCATATTCACAAAGCATAGTGCGTGCTAGCTCTTGAAGGGTTCTATTTTTCCACTCCACTACACCATTTTGTTGTGGGGTGCGAGGAGCGGAAAATTCATGCTTAATTCCTAAATCATCACAAAAAGAAGAAAATCTATCATTTTCGAATTCTCCTCCATGATCCGAACGTATACATTTAATCTTTAAATCAAGTTCATTTTGAATACGAATGCATAGTTTAGTAAATTCAAGGAATGCATAGGATTTGGAAGATAGAAATAATGTCCAACAAAATCTAGAAAAATCATCAATTATTACAAAAGTATATTTTCTACCTCCTAGACTAGAAGTGCTAACCGGTCCAAATAAATCCATATGAATAATTGAAGAGATCTAGTGGTAGAAATTACATTTTTGCTTTTTGTTGGGAATATTGCCCTCAATGTTCCCTTGATTTGAAAAGGCATCACTTCCAATACTAAGTACATATTGTATTTGATAAAGTTTTGTTTTTGTAAGTTAAACTGGCTTAGGTGACTCAAGAGAAAGGGTTAATCAAGACCTAAGGTTAGGAGAAATCTTCTCCTAAGTAGATAGAAAAAATTGTCTCAGCTGATAGATTCGTCGAACCCATAGTGTCGTTCGTCGAACGCAGAGTGTCGTTCGTCGAACGCAGGACTTAGTTCGTCGACCTCTGAGACGAGACCAGAGAAGGAGCCCCTGAAAAGGCACAAAGGGCGTGTTCGTTGAACGCAGAGAGCCGTTTGTTGAACGCAGAATCCCATTCGTCGACCGCTGAGATGAGATAGAAGAAACAACTGATAATTGGCGTGTTCATCGAACGCAGAGTGCCGTTCGTCGAACGCAGAGACAAGGCAGATCGTTGAACGCAGATCTTGGCGTGTTCGTCGAACGTAGAGTGTCGTTCGTCGAACGCAGAGACAAGGCAGATCGTCGAACGCAGAGACAAGGAAGATCGTTAAACACAGAGTTTGGCAAGTTCATCGAACGCAGAGTTTGGCAAGATCGTCGAACGCTGGATATAGTGGGTTCATCGAGCGTATAGTGTAGCGCGTTCGTCGAACGCAGACCTTCTCTACAGATAAGTAGGGCGGCGGGACCTGCGGCTTGGGCAAGTTGCAGAAAAGCTGCATGGGACCACCAATGTCTCCCATACTTCTTGGGAGATCAAATTAGAGTCGTTGAAGATAAAAGAGGTATAAAAGAAAGAGTTAGGGTATTTTCTTACCCCCGACCAGTTGCGTAAAAAATCTCGATTCGCCATTGACGGCTGCTGCTCTTGTCTTTCTTCCCGCTCACTGAAAGAGAAGAAGAAACAGAGAGAAGAAGATAGCTCCTCCACCAGAAGGGGCAAGGTGATCTTCCATCATTCTATTGAAGAGGAAGATCAAGTGGTAGCTGTTTTCAACATCTTCAGCTACAGGAAAGCACAGACTGTGCAGGATCTACAGGAGAGTATTTCTGCTGTAGGAAAGTTCTATTATATCTTTTTCTGTAAGGCTTTTTGCCTGAGCTTGTAGGGCTGGTTTGCCTGAGCTTGTAGGGTTGGTTTGCCTGAGTTTGTAGGAGCTGGTGATAGCTCTGAGTTGTAAGGCTTGTTGCCTGAGGTAGGACCAGGAGGTGGTCTGAGTTGTAGGAGGTGTTTTCCTTTGAGTTTGTAGGGCAGCAGTGCCTGAGGTAGGAGATGGTGTTAGCTCTGAGTTGTAGGGACCTTTGTCCTGAGGTGGGATCATCTTTGATCTGAAAAGTTCTGAGGAACTTGTGCTGTAAGCTCTTTGAGCCGAGTTTGGTGGATTTGGCCCTGTCTAACACACTGTTAAAAGGGTGAAGGGGGGAAAGTGGACTACCCATAGACACACTGTCTCGGGGAACCACTATAAACACTTGTGTGTTTTTCTGTGTTGCTTGATTCTCTGATTAGATTAGTTTTAACAGGCCATAATTATCAAGTAAAACTCAAAAGACCTATTCACCCCCCTCTAGGTGAATTAGTTAGCATACCTATATTCTTTCACTTTTAAAGGAATTTTTTAAAAAAATTTCTTTTTGGCAAGGCGTACAAAGAGAAGATAAATTTCCATTAAGCATAGGTAATCCCTTAATTAATTTATCTTTTGATAATTTCAAAATAAGCTTGGTGCTAGAGTGACCAAGGCGCCTATGCCAAAGTTCTAATTCTTTATTTTTAGAAATAAAGCATTTTAAAGAAGAATTTGAAAGATCATTAAAAGTAATCATATAAACATTATGCATCCTAGGTGCGGTGAGTACGACATCATTTGTTTTAGAATTTATAATTTTGCAAAGATTTGTAGATGATTCAAATAATACATTTAAGCCTATATCACATAATTGACTAATTGAAATTAAATTATGTTTTAAGCCATCTACAAATAAAACATTTGAGATTGAAAAAGAATCATTACCCACTGTGCCGATATCCATGATCCTTCCTTTTCCGTTGTCACCAAATGTCAACATCCCTCCTTTCTTCATCTCAAGGATAAGGAACTTTGCTTTGTTTCCCATCATGTGTTTGGAGCATCCCGAGTCCAAATACCACACGTCCTTTTTGTCATTAGCCTGCCAACATACCTAAAAAGGAGATGAGAGTAAATATCCGGATACCCAAGAGGCTCCTCCCATAGAATAGGCGGAAACCTTAGGCACCCAGATTTGCTTTATAACACTACCGCCCTTTTTCTTACAAGAGTTTGAGGTGTGTCCAAATAAATAACATTTGACACACGATATAAAAGGGGATGAGACCCTTTTTGAAATTTTGGATAAACTCTTGTTGGAAAATGAGGTGACATTTGAATTTTTGAAATAATTAATAACAGAATTAGGATTTCTGGAATTATAGCTAACGCCAGCGTTAGGAGTTAACGCCTGGCGATAGTCTACAGATCTACATCCAAGGCCATATTTGGCACTTCCATGGCATTGGTTGGCCAAGATCATGTCCAGAGATCTTTGCCCAACTCCAAACTTCTTAATAGCCAAATTTAAATCATGAATACGAGTTTTGAGAGAGGTGTTTTCCGTTACCAACATAATGCACCGATTCGCAAAACTCTTCTTTCCATCCTCTATTTGAGAAAGATAGGTTTTTAAAGTTCTTTCTAAATCCCCCTTCTCCTTAGTAAGAAGTTTAATAGTGGAGTGAGATTTAGAAAGAGCTTCTTCAAGTTCTTTCACTCTTGCCAAGGAGTGATTGCACTCTTGGCAAGATAACTTTTCTTTCCCCAATTGTTTAGATAATTTTTTGTTTTCTTTTAATAAAAGTTTATTTTCAGAATTTAGAAGATCAATATCTTTTAAACTTTTATCAAAGAATTTGCAAGTTCGTAAATACTCAATACATAAATCATCATAAGAAGTAGGGAGAGTTACCTCAGTGTCGCTTTGGGCACTGCTTTCATCCTCGGATGTCTTGTCACCTTTTCCCATAAGACACATATTTGCCTATTCTTCATCGCTAGTAGATGAGCCGCTTGAATCCTCGGAGGAGGAGTCATACCATGTAGTTGCTTTTAGGACCTTCTTCTTCTCTTTTCCCTTGTGCCCTTTTTCTTTACGCTCTTTCAGATATTTTGGGCACTGGCTCCGAATATGTCCGGTCTTTCTACAATGGTAGCACTCCGGTGGTGGTCGTTCATCATCGTCCTCGTCGCTACCTCTCTCTTTATTTGATGAAGATCCCTTTTTGATGAAATATATCCGGAAGGTGTTTCTCCTTTCCGGATTCATCATGAACCTTTTGAACTTCTTCACAAAAAGGCTCTCCTCGTCCTCATCATCATCATCTCCATGTGCCTCCTTTTTTGACTTTAAGGCCAAACTCTTCTTCTTTGACTCCAAGTTGTACTCTTGTTGTTGAATTTTGAGTTCAACCTCATGGGTCTTTAGGTTCCCAATGAGGCTCTCAATTTGGAGCTTCTTCAAATCGTGCGACTCTGAGATAGCCGTCACCTTTGGATTGAACTTTGGAGGGAGAGACCTTAAAATTTTTCTCACCAAGTCACCGTTGGAGAACACCTTTCCAAGTACTTTTGAGTCGTTAACGATCTTGGTGAACCTTGTGTACGTTGAATCTACGTCTTCATCCGCCTCCATCCGGAATTTCTCATACTCAGATTCAAGTTGGAAGAGCTTTGAATCCTTAACCTGTGAAGCACCTTCATGAGTGATTTCTAATAAATTCCATATATCATAAGCTGTTTCGCAAGCACAAGTTCTATTAAATTCCGTTCTATCCAAAGCACAAAATAACGCATTCATTGCTTTAGCATTATTCTTACATCTCTCAACTTATCATTGTCATCCCATCTATCTCTAGGTTTTTCCATGGTGACTTCTCCAACAACAATTGTTGGTTGAGAATAACTTTGTTCTACCATACCCCAAACGTCATTATCTAAAGCAGTTAAAAAACAACGCATTCTAGTTTTCCAATAATTATAATCAGTTCTGATAAATAGTGGAGATTTACTAATCCCTTGACCCTCATCGAAAGCATGATCATTATGCGCCATTATTCCCGGTTGTGAAACCATTTTGGAATAACCTACCTCTGATACCAAGTGTTGGATCTGATGGCGCCCTTATAGGGGGTGAATAAGGGGTTAACTGGTTTTTAGAATAAACTTACAGATTTTAACAAAACAGTAAAACTTTTTTGCTATGTCGCTAATGCATGGCGTTAAGAGTCAATGCCAGCGTTAACTCTCCAGAAAAAGTATTTTCACAGAAATATTCAGAATGATTTTCTTTATGAAATATAAATCCAAAAAAAATTAGATATACTGAAAAAGAATTTTATATATTACAAAAAATGATTACCAGGATAATATTTCAATAACGCTTGAAATTGGAGGCGACAATCTTGAAAATCTCTTTTTGTTCCTTCACCGGTCCTTCTCCCAAGGACCGGTTGGCATAACCTATCTATCCCCAGATAAGGCCTCTAGCCACCCCCTAGATCTACCCTTGATCTAGTTGCCACACACAAGGCGGCGAATTACCCCCTAAGCCGCACAAGGACCTAGTCGCCACACGCAAGGCGGTGAATTCACTACCGTTACAAGAAAAATATAAAAGGATAAAGATAAAATTAGAACAAATGACTCCCTAGAATGAAGAGCGCCGAAGGAGATGTTGAAGATACGTCATGACCACGTCGGAGTTGAAGCGAGCGTCCTTCTTCAAATTTGCCGTTGGAAATCTCCTTCTCACTCTTGTTCCCCAATGTTGGTGTTGGGAGTTCTCTCTGAATTCTGGAAGAAATGCTCTCTCAGATCTCTGGAATGAAGGCTTCAATGCATCTCACTCTTGAGCAAACGAAATCAGATCTTTAAATATAAATGGGAGCTAACACATGACGTTAAGGGTTAACGCCATCGTTAGTGAACGTGCACTATCGTGGCTGAAATCGCGCAAACCGTTGGGATCGTGGCAGAAACCAATTTCGTCGAACAAAATCATTTCGTCGAACGCGCGTTCGTCGAACAGAATCAAAGTTCGTCGAACGCCACAAAATTCGTCGAACGCAAGTTCGTCAAGCGAAATTTCGTCGAGCGCAGGTTCAGTTCGTCGAACGGAATCTCCTTTCGTCGAACGCCCTCAGAGTTCGTCGAACGCAGTTTCGTCAGGTGCAATTTCGTCGAACGGATAACAAAGTTCGTCGAATGGCTACCGCCCAGCGATAAGACCTAACGCTGGCATTGTCTCTGGCTTCTCGACGAATTCGTTCTCGACGACATCCTTTTCAGCGGTTTCCTTCTCAGTGGTTGTTAACGCGGGGCATTAACAACCAACGCGAGCGTTAACTCTCTTTTCAGAGAATCGTCATCAATCAGCATCATGTTCATAGGGTTATATAACTATAGTACCTGCACACTATAAACAAAGCAAGATCAAATACATAAGTGTGATTTGTTATTTCTCGAACTAAGAGAAGTGGAACACAAGCTCCAACAGCTTCTAGTTCATAGTTTATGTCATTCGGCCCGTCAATAACAACTTTTTTCTCCCCAGTAATTAAGGACAACTGTTTCCAATGTTCATGAACAAACCATAATGGAATTGCTCTTGATTGAGCAACATAAGGTACCAACTCATGTGCACAAGCCAAACTCATAGTACATCCCCTCTCATGTGTACATTTATCTGCCGTACCACCTCTTTTATGCATTGTAGAGCTTTGAGAGACACAACCAAGAAGGTCAGAATATAAAGAACCTCCAAAATCTTTATTTACTTGGATGCAACTACTACCAAACGATCTTTTTATATCTGTGTGTTAAATGTCAATCATTTGATCGAAGGTCCTCCAAATAGTTGATAAATTACCAATAGAAACCTCTAAAAATTTCTTAAGTTGACTATGTGCGCCTTCAACTCGGTTGGTTGTTGAATTGCCCAAATGAAGATATTTATCAATCCAACAAGAAATAAAATATGTTTTGTATGGATTTGTCCAAGTGGTCATGATATATGTGATAACTTCACAATAATTTGTAGAGTAATCAACCACAAGATTATTTAAGGACATACTAAAATCATTTTCTGTTTGTGCATCTACCACTTTTTTCCATGAACCCATAAAGCTTTCAAAAGTTTTTCCCTCACTGAAGAACTTCTTGTAATTTGATAAAATATTTCTATTAATATGTACTTGACATAAAATTTTTTTTGATTGTGGAAAAACAACTTTATAGCATGCCTGCTCTCTATTTGTCTTAAACACATTTGGTTGGGAATTCGGCTACAGAATGGAGTTGAAACTGTCAAAGGCCCACTTATAACTTGATTCGGTTTCATTTGACATGAAAGTGAAATACGAAAAAAATGTCTGATTTGTTGACGTGACTCCAACAATGCATAGTAATGGCATACGATAACGATTTATCTTGTATGCGTAGTTTAACTGAAAAATTGTTGAAAACATATTACTTAACTTTATAGAAACCGGATGTGCAAAAATAACCTTTCCAATTGGTTATTGGTATCAAAAACTTGGTTAAAAGAAACATAATGAAAGTGCACAGTTAACCTCACTAGAATTCTCTAGAGGGGGGGGGGGGGTGAATAGAGATTTAAAAATACTTTGTGCAATTATATATATATGTAATAATCACAGAATTAAGCTTCCCACACACCAACAAGAATTGAGCAAGTAAAGAAGGGAAATAGCAAGAAGAAAATCACAGCACAACACAAAGAAATATAGTGGTTACCCAAACTTTAGGTAGTCCACTCTTCTACCCCCTTGGTAGGAATTCACTATCTTGCACTGAGTCTTTTGATAAGGAGACTCTTAGAACCAGCCTGAGTCTTTTGATAAGGAGACTCTTAGAACCAGTACAACTGAATTTTTTGAAGAGAGATTCTAAAAACTCTTTTACACAATTGAAGTTGAAATAAGAATAAGAAGAAGAATTAGAAGAACCAATTAAAACAAGAAAGAATCTTCTTCCTAGCAAGAAGATTAGAAGCACAAGAATAGTGAATGTAATCTCTCTTCTATAGTGAGAAGGAGATTGTTAGCTTTTCTCTCTTTTGTGAGAGCTTTCAGGATTTGCAGCAGAATGACTTCAGAAGGAGGAGAAGATGAAGGCTCTTTCTTTGCTGCAGCACACTATCTCTTTTCTCAGCTTTCTCACTCTTCACCTGGGAGCTTTTCCTCCTTTTCAAATGTATATAGTGGATCACTAGTCACTGTTCTGTGTCGACCTCCTCTTTATTTATAGCTCTGTTTAAAAAGATATTGATAAAGGAGAATAATCAATTAGCAGACAGAGAATTAGAAAGAGATAAAAGTTTCCATAATCAATATTTCTGTAGAAGGAAATTGATCTTTTTGATTTCAGATAATATCCATAATAAACTTAATCAAATTAGCCAAGAATCAAATAGAAGGAAAGACTGATTCAGAACGGCTATAAAAGAATAATATCATTCCATAAAAATCAGATCTACAGAAAGAATGAAAGAGATCTGGCGTGTTTTTGAATTTCTTATAGAAGTCGATGTGCGTCGATTACTATTCGACGTGAACGTCGATTTCATCCCGGCTGAACGTCGAGAGGAGAATAAGGAAGGTGCGCCGACTAAGGTACGTCAACTTTATTAAATGCGTCGACTAGAATTCAGAGGTACGTCGACAAAGATTGCATCGAATTCTTCTTAGAGTTACTTCGACTCATTCTGAGAGAAACATCGACTACATTTCGACGATGCGTCGATTACTATTCGACGCATATTTACTTAGACTAATTTTTCATTCTTAGAAATTATATTCTTCTCAATTCTATGGGTTAAGATAAATCATTTCCCCAACAATCTCCCCCTATTTGTCTTAACCCTATTTAGAGAGAAATTGTATTAGCTTTTAATCAACACAGCAAAGTATTTATATAGAGAAGAAATATGCTAAGTAATCAGAAGAAGGGAGAAATCATATAAACAGACTTCATAATAAGTATTTAAGCATGAAAAAAATATATAGATTGTATCAATATTGTTCAACACATCATTCAGGAGAGGTAGGAGGAGTTTTTCTTTTCCTAGTGAATACTACTATTTTTGGAGAGGTGGGTTGCTCCTTCTCAGTAGCAGGTAGTCCACTCAGCTCCCCCTGAGTCACAGCAGGTTGCTCCCCCTGGGATGGAACTTCCTTTGAGCCTTCTACTTCTTCCTCAGTTTCTTTTTCATCTCCAGTTTCAGGTATAACAACATCTGGCTCCCCCTGAGCTTCAGCTTCCTCTTCAACTTCATTCTCTGCTCTACTTGCCTCCCCTTGCAATAGATCCATATGTTGTGCAACTTCTCTTGCTATAATCAGTACATCTGATATCTGGTCCTCAGCATGTAGCTCTGGGACTAATTCATTCTCAATTGTCTTATTAGTTTTTGAAGTAGGAAGGGACTTGTGTGAAAGAGATTTGTGACTTGAGAGCTGCTCTTCATCTAATTTCTCCCCCTTCTTGACCTTCTTAGCCAAGGAGGTTAAGAAAGGCTTGGTCACTTTAGAAGAAGAGACAGAGGTCTTCAAGCTTTGCACAGAGGCATTGACCCCATCTATTTGGGTTTGCATGTGCATGATGGAGGAGTGAATTTGAGAGCAGTGTCCATCCAACATGTCCTGAAATTTTTGGGCGGCTGACTGGATACACTGGGTGATGAGGTTTTCAGTGGATGGAGATGGTTCTTGTTGTGTTGGAGGAGGAGGAGACAATGGAGGAGGAGGTGTATGTGATGAAGGTGGAGAGGGAACTGTATCATTTTGATGAGGTGTATTTGATGGAGGAGGTGGAGGAATAGAGGAGGGTTGAGCAGGTGATTGAGTTGGTATTTGGGAAGGTGTGGATGATGGTGGTACAGAAGAGATGTCTGTATGAGGAGGAGGAAGAGGTGAAGATGGATGAGCAGGAGAGTTAGGAGGAGATGGAGTCCTTTCAGGAATGGTACCAGGCTTGGGGATTTGCCTGGTCCATTTTGAGAAGAGAGCAATGGACATCCTTTTGCTAGGAGAGATGGGAATTCCTTTTGACCTGCATAGGTCAGGGAAGGAGTGGAAGAGGACTTGACTCATAATCCTCATGTAGGCATTCTCTTTGTGAGAATATTTGTAGCCTATCATTTTGAGTAAGCAGCTGCCCCAGTCTACTTTCTTCTTCAGCACAAGGGCCCCCATGAGATTCAGTTGCTGCCTGGGCACTGCATCATGGGCAGAGATCTTACATAGTAGTACTTTTCCTACTATGTCAGCCAGTAGTCTATACTCATCAAAAAAATCTATTTTCTTCAGATGGATTGGTCTATCTTTTGAGAACTTCGTTGTGATTAGTAAATTCTTGATTTCATCAGGGGTGAGTTCACAGGTTCATCACCTGTTAAGGGAATGGTAAATGAGATTTATTTAGTTACTCTTTTAGAAAATAACTTGCTTTCCCTATTTGATTTGAACAAGGATAATATTGGAATGTACCCGATGAAAGATCAAAGGTGTTCCTAATGTGTTCAGCAGAGATTGAGACAGGTGTCTCATATATTGTTCCAGTGATTTCTCCTTGTTCAGATATCTAAACATGAGCCATTAGCTCTGTGAGTTCTGTCTCCAAGAGCTTTCATCTTGTGGAGATGAGCTTATCTAGGCCAGCTTCAGTGAAGAGAGCTATGATGCTCTTATAATTTTCGGCGGCGGCCTAGAAGGATTCGAGGTCAATGTCGAAACCAGAGTTTATCTTGGGAGCCATTTTTAGGTCAGTGAGAGAGAGGAAGAGATGGCTGGACTGAGAGGTAAGAAGGATGGAAGATGCAGAGTGCGAGAGGATCTCTAACAGAAGAGTTTATTTAAGTCAGGTGAAACGTCGAAACGAGACACAATTCGAGGCTTATTCGGTACTTTAGTAGATGCGACCGAAACATTTTTAGTGTTGCCGCTCTTTTTCATGAAGTCGACGTTACGTCGAGTGGGATTCGACGTAAGCATCGATATAGTTTGAGTTGAGAAGATAGGGTCTCCTATCGATGTATGCGTCGATTTAAGAAGTCGACGTGACTTTTACTTTGTCTAAAGATTCCAGGTTTTTCTTGAGGGATTCTTTCTTCCTAATCCTAAAGTTTTCTAAGTTACCCTAGGACTAATTTTATGAGCAGTTTGATTGATTATGCCAACACTGTTTGGCAGTGTGGCCAATTTTATTGCAAATATAACACCTAATTTTCTTTTGACTAAGGAAATTTGAGTTTAGGGAGGAATGTGGATGTCGATTGGGATAGAAATTTTGATTAGGATAGAAATTTTGGTTAGGATAGAAGTTTTTATTAGGATAGAAATTATGATCAGGATGAATGGGTCCTGAATGAGAGTTAAGATGGAAAGTTTTTGGAGAATAGACATGTCCTGTAATTATGTTGCTCTGAGTTTTTATGCGTCGATATCTATTCGACGTATGTTGATAGTTGCGTCGATTTATATTCGGCGCTTTCTCCAAATTGTGTTGATCTAAAATCATCGCATGTAAGAAGTTGCGTCGATTGGAAGTCGACGTACTTTTATTCAAGCGTCGAGTTGAGGTCGAAGCATCTGAGAGATTGCATCGAGTTGAATTCGACGCACTATCATTCATGCGTCGATATGAAGTCGACGCAATTGTGTTTTCACAAATTTTATTTTTCCCTTTTTCTGATTTTATTTCTTTATGAGTTGTTTCTTTTGACTTAGTTGCCTTCTTAGAAGTAGTTTGAGAGTCTTCATCTGTATAGTATGATGTTTCGTCAAAATGGTTTATCTCATTGAGGGAGTCTTCTTCCTTATTTTGTGAGTCTTCTTCTTGGTTTATTGATTTAGTGGGTTTAGTGAATTTAATAGGGCTCATCCAAGCAGGTTTGTTGGATGGATTTAGACTAGCTGAGGGATCAGCTCCTAGCCCAAGATTTTTATGTCTTCTTGTTTGTTTTTCTGTGATTTCTTTAAGTGTTTGACTTCTCATTTTTATTAATTCTTCAAAAGCTTTTGCTTGGGATACCTTATTCTTAAGGAGCTGGTTTTCTATTTTAGCCCTCTCTATTTATTTTTCTCTGATGTTAGCCCTTAACTCATAATTTTTAGAACAAGTATCCTCTATATTTCTCTGGTTTTTAATGACATTAATTTGTTCTTTTAGATTCTTAATTTCTTGCTTAGCTTTAAGTTGATCTAAACATAATCCTTTAAAATCATTTTTGAAATCATCACACAGAAAATCTATGTCATCAAAAATGCTTACCTCGTCCTTATCCTCAGATTTCTCTATGAGAATAAGGCTATTTTCTTTATTATCTTCAGAAGAGATGCTTCCTTCTGATTCTGTCTCACTCCATGATTTAGCACCATGTTCTTCCTTTGAGCTTTCAAGTGCCATTAAGCATAGGTCTTCTTGCTTAGACTCTTCATTGTCACTTTTAGATGAGGTGCTGTCCTCAGAATCTGTTTCACTCCAAGCTTCTTCAATGAAGCCTCTTTCTTTCTTCTTCCCCTTTTTCTTGAGATCTTTCTTTTTCAGATCTTTCTTTTTCTCAGTATTTTCTGGACATTCTGGTGCAATGTGTCCAGTTTTCCTGCAGGAATAACAAATGATTTCTTTAGTAGAAGTTTTATCATACCTTGGTTTTGATTCTCTCCTTCTAGACGCATCTGTCCTGACCCATTTCTTGAATCTTCTGGCCAGGAGGCTGAATAATTCATCTTTAGTGACAGGGGTCTCTTCTTCTGTTGCTTTCAAAGCAATGATTCTATCTTTTGAGGAGGTTGGAGTGCTTCCTCTTCTTTCCTTCTCTTCTCTGGTTTTCAGCAGTTGCTCATAGGATTTGAGTTTTCCTAAGAGGGCATCTGTTGAGATTTCCTTTTTTCCTCTTGTATCTCTTATTGCCCATATTCTTGAGTCCCATGAACTTGGGAGACTCATTAACAGTTCGTCATTGATCTCTGTGAGAGAGATCTCTCTATCCAGGCTCCTTAATTGATTGATGATCAGACTGAATCTGTCATACATCTCAGATATGCTTTCTTCATGCTTCTTTTGAAAGTTCTCATATTGAGAGATCAATAGAGCCTTTCTATCTTTCCTTTCATCAGTACTTCCTTCTACCATCTTGGTAAGAGCCTCCCAGATTTCTTTGGCTGATTCACAGTCAACAACCTTTTGAAAGATTTCATCTGTGAGGGTTGAGACAAGAATGTTCGCAGCTTTTGCATCACATGTTCCTGCCTTCTTCTCTTCAACTGTCCACTCAGCCCTTGGGACAAGTGTTTGAGTCACTTCACCACTTGAGTCTCTTCTATAAGGCTTGGGAGGACCTGTCAAAATAACATTAAATAATTCTTCATCAATAGAATTCATATAGATCATAATTCTTGTTTTCCAAATTGCAAACTTTTCAAGATTGCACATTGGTGGTCTGGTGGAAGCATAATCTTTGATTTGTGCCATGTGAAAAATAATTTTTAGAAATATATATATATATATTTATATATATATATGATGAGTCCAGTTTATATAGTGATTTCCAGACTCATCTGGGCTAGGTTTCATGCACTTGCACTTCACTTTAGGCCCATATTTAATTCTATTTGATCACGTTGCCCATTTCATTGCTTAGTGCACATTTATGCCCCATCTTGGTGTGATTTCATGTATTTTTGTGGTCTAGTATTTTTCCTGCAGGCACTGGGATCGCGTGAACGTTCGGGATGGAGCGGGGCAATTTTTGGCCTAAAAAGCCTCTGATCGTGCGCATTCCTTCGCGCACGATCAGGCCCACGACCAGTGGTCGTGCGTTAATTCCCTTCACTGACAGAGCGTCGGCGCACGATCACAGGCATTCCTTCGCGCACGACCACTGGTCGTGCGCCCCTGACCGTGCGTTATTTTCCATCTTTTTCTTTGCTACAGGTTGACTGCGCACGATCACAGGCATTCCTTCGCGCACGACCATTGGTCGTGCGCCACTGACCGTGCGCAGTGTTTATTCTGCTCCTTATTTAAACAGTTGTTTCGCCCTAATCCGGATTCAGACCAGTTCCTGTGCCGTTTTTCCGCCTGTTTTGGGGAGTCCCGACTTCTCCAGCGCCGCCCACCTTAGGGAGGATCTCCGGGAAAGCTTTCAACGCCAAATCATCGCCGGAGCTTCCTCTTGGCCATCTCCTTCATCTAAGAGCTTCAAGAAGGGAGTCAACCTAGCTCTCACATTCAAGATCGGAGCAGCTTGTGTGATCATTCCACCGGTTCGTGACACGAAGAAGACGGGTCCACTGGAAGGTAGTGACAGCCTTCTCTACCCCGGACGCAGTTGAGGACCGAGCTTGGACGCGAATTGACAACCCGACGATTCCTTCCGTGAACCCTCAGCAAGACTTCGGAGTCGGTCGATTTCGCACACTCACCTCCCCTTGTAGTGATAGCTTAGTTGGATTTCTTATATGTTTGATGAAGTGTGTTTTGACTATTAGCATTTATACTTAATTATGTCTATGTGATTTGGGTATTCTTGCTTATCATTTTGAGGTGTGCCTTGTGGTGTGGCTTGTTTGTGTTCAGTGCCGCACTAGCAATTGCTAGTGGCGTGCTTTGCGAAGAGGTGCTTGCGACCCTCATTCCGCCATTCTCTCCACTCCATCTGCGAGCCTACTCTTCCATCCGCCTAGCGAAGCGTGGCATAGCGGCCCGTGTAATCCACTCGCCCTACGAAGCAGCGCGCTCAAGGCCTGCATAGTTCGATTCCGCTTGCCTACTCGTCCATTCGCCCTTGCGACGCAGCGCGCTCAAGGCCTGCCTAGTCTCCATCCCGCCAAGCGAAGCATTGCATAGCGGCATTGCATAGGAGTAGTTATAACATTTTCTCTTTATTTTCCAAACCAAAACCCTCGTTTCCGCAACCCATCCGACATAAAGGACTTCAATCTCAAGTCCTTCCTCAATAGTTAACTCCACCTTACTGTGTTCCTTCGAGATTCGATACTCGGGGATTCATTCCCATTTTATATTACTTGAACGATCGGTACACTGCCATTTCGTGCCGCAGTCTTACTACCGCCTATAGCGGTGTGCGAGATTTGTGCATCAAGTTTTTGGCGTCGTTGCCGGGGAACACAGACGTGTGAGTTTTCTTGAGAGGGAGAGCCGAAAGATAGTAGTTCTTCCAGTGTTTATAGCTGCCTTTTTATTTTTGTTTGCTTTTTAAATTTATATTGTTTGATATTATTTCTTCTCTCCTATTTTAAAGTTTTAAGTACGTTTAATCCAAGGAGTTTTATTAGTTTGTGTAGATTTCCTTGCAAAGAATTTCAGTTTCGTTTTATCTGCTTTTATTGTTGAAAATGTCTTCATGGGATATTTCTCCTGGCACTTACGACATGATGGTCTATTATATAGACCAAATGAATGAGTTAAATGCTAGGCAGTGTAGGAACGTTGTTTGCTTGTTGTGTCGAGGAGAGGGTCATGAATTGAAGGACTGTCCTAGTCTTTTCAATCCTGACCGCCGCTCCTCCACTCATGACAGCATTGTCCCCATCACTCTCTCTTTACCCATGGAGGCAATCGTGCCCTCTACCCCCGATCTTATTTCGTGCATGGACTCCTCACTCCCTATGTATGGCTTCACTCCTAGTGATGATGATCACTCATCCGTTGGCCAACAAGGAGAGGAATGGGAGCTCCTAGATGCACCTGAGTGGGATGAGGAAAGTATTCTTTCCATCGGGGAGGCATTAACAGATCTTTTTGCGGAGGAACCAAATCTTTTTGTTCCTCCAGTTTCTTTGCAAGATTTTTCTACACACATTCTTTATGATCCTATCGAAGTGATGGAGTGGGGTGATGCTTCCGACTCGGAGGATGCTCCAAAGTGGGATGAGGAGTTTGTTTTCCCCGAAGGGGAGAATGAATGCTTTGAACACGATGGTGCACCTCGGTGGGATGAGGAGGATACTCTCTCTGATGAGGAGGTTTGCACTTTCTCATGGGACGAGGAGGTCCAACTCACCACTGAGGCCCTTGAGTTCTTGGGTTCCCCTCGCTATGATGCTTACGATGATGATAGCGATCTATCCTTGGATCCTGTCGGGAGTGAGACCGGGATCACTCCCCCGATCGATTTTTATTCATGTTCTTCTTCTTTTTTATTTCTTGATCCTCTTTCTCTATCTGAGCCTGTGCAGGTTGAGTCTTCACAGGTACCCCAGGAGGACCTGGAGCATGGTGCTCAAGTCAATGATGAGAGCATCCTCTTATGTGAGGAGGTTGATCCCCCCTCCATAGAGGAAGCTCCACTCATTGCCTTCTCCTCCTGCTGCCTCCCTGGAGATGATACCTTGCTGGGCAAGGATAGTTTTGGTGAGTTGAGTGAGGATTCCTCCTCTTTTTACTTTTTATTCCCTCTACCTGTGACGAGCAGGCATTATATATATTCGGGTAGAGGCGTGACTGTTCTATCGCCGTATCGGTACCTGCTACCGACACGCATATTAGAACAGTTACCTGTACATTTCCTTTTTCATAGACCCATTAGCTAGAACTGCTTTAAGGTTGAATAAGTCGTGCTGGGAAGACAATAACCCCTGTAGTTATCTTGCCTTTCTTGCAATGTTAGTTTATCTAGTTTGTTTAGTTAGTTTTACATTATTTTAGTTTGTATATTTTCTTTTGTTTTTGCGGAGCTCACCTAGGCAGGTTCTTTTTCTGGATGGCGGATGCTGCAGCATTGTCTTGGTTTACACACGTCTTCTGGTATGCTCACTTGCTGAGCATTGGTTACCCTCTTCCCTTAGCTTCATTTTGAATTTCATGGCCATACATTATGTTGTATTGTTTAGATTAAGTCTGGGGGAGAGCCGCTATATGTTACCCACTGCACGTGCACATCTCATTTGCATACTAGAAGTATTTTAGTTTCAGTTATTTAGTATTTTTCATCTTCACCGCACACCACTACACCCACTTTAGTGCGCACTCGCTTGTTTGTATGCTCCCGTATACTCAATTCTTGGATGTGATGTAGGAAGTGTTGTATTAGCCAAAATAATTGCAAGATGGAGTGGAATGTTGACTCTTGTAGTGCTCTAGTTGAGTACTCGTGTCTTGCATAAGGATTTGAGTAGAATTAGTTTTTATTCATGTTTCTAATTTATAATTAGTAGATTTGCGTAGATTTTAGTTTATTTTACTCAAAATGGTGAATGTGGTTGAATCTAGCGGTAGCATGGTATTGTGTGTAGGCGAACGTGAGGTTCGTGTTTCTTGAGTCGGGAGGAAGGATTACCTTTCTCGAGGGCTAAAAACTTGCCCCAAGCGACTCTCGAAGCATGGGTGCGAATGATTTGCAAGTTGACGTAGGCCATCTTTTTGGCAAGCTTGAGCTTTGTTCTACCTGTCCTATACACTAACCATTGCTAGCCCATTTTGTGCCTACCCGATCTTTTGGTTCAGCTCCACCATACTTCACCAAGACCTAAAAGCTAATCCCGTTATCGCAACCAAAAATTAAGCTAAAAGCATTTATGAATTGTAATTTTTCAATGCGGTGCGGTGATGCGAAACTTCAGTGTTGATGTGGAAGTTTTAAAAATGTCTATGTGCTGAGAATTGTGCTAATTAATTTGGGGATAAAAAGAAAAGAAAAAGAATATATATATATATATTTATCCCTAGCGCTTTAATTGAAGCATATTTTGGTATTGATTGCTGTAGGCCGTGTGCACACCCGGTTTCAAAGTCAAGTCTGGGGGTGTGTTACACGTGTATTATCGGGGCTGCTATGACTTAGCACTTTTGTGTGCTCATTTGGGTTGCGATTAGCTTTCACGTTTATCTTTGCATTCCAAACCGTAACCCAAGCCTCATGTATACCTAAAGTCCTATCGATTCGTCTTGTGAGTTCACTAGCGCCGTGGAGAGAGTGTGACCGGGCAAGCATATGGTTCTCGACGTTGATGGATTTCAACGGAGAAAATTCCGAGTTCCGGTCTTGGGTAACATTCACCTGCGCGTCTACTTACTTTCGTACTACGCGAGACCACGAGATTCACCAATATTCCATTTTTGAGTAAAAATAAAGTCCTTTTTACGCATTTACACTTTTATAAAGTAGCTAGCATATGTAAAAACTTATTCTAATGAACTTCTATGCACACTAGTAGGAAACTTTGCATTCTATTCCATGTTCGCAATTTTTTTTTGGTTAGCTATGCTTTTCCTACTCCGCCGGATATGTTTGCTCGGGACGCGCAAACAGGTAAGTCTGGGGGTGTGATGAGTCCAGTTTATATAGTGATTTCCAGACTCATCTGGGCTAGGTTTCATGCACTTGCACTTCACTTTAGGCCCATATTTAATTCTATTTGATCACGTTGCCCATTTTAATGCACATTTATGCCCCATCTTGGTGTGATTTCATGTATTTTTGTGGTATAGTATTTTTCCTGCAGGCCCTGGGATCGCGTGAACGTTCGGGATGGAGCGGGGCAATTTTTGGCCTAAAAAGCCTCTGATCGTGCACATTCCTTCGCGCACGATCAGGCGCACGACCAGTGGTCGTGCGTTAATTCCCTTCCCTGACAGAGCGTCGGCGCACGATCACAGGCATTCCTTCGCGCACGACCACTGGTCGTGCGCCCCTGACCGTGCATTATTTTCCATCTTTTTCTTTGCTACAGGTTGACTGCGCACGATCACAGGCATTCCTTTGCGCACGACCATTGGTCGTGTGCCACTGACCGTGCGCAGTGTTTATTCTGCTCCTTATTTAAACCATTGTTCCGCCCTAATCCGGATTCAGACCAGTTCCTGCGCCGTTTTTCCGCCTGTTTCGGGGAGTCCCGACTTCTCCAGCGCCGCCCACCTTAGGGAGGATCTCCGGGCAAGCTTTCAACGCCAAATCATCGCCGGAGCTTCCTCTTGGCCATCTCCTTCATCTAAGAGCTTCAAGAAGGGAGTCAACCTAGCTCTCACATTCAAGATCGGAGCAGCTTAGGTGATCATTCCAACGGTTCGTGACACGAAGAAGACGGGTCCAGTGGAAGGTAGTGACAGCCTTCTCTACCCCGGATGCAGTTGAGGACCGAGCTTGGACGCGGATTGACAACCCGACGATTCCTTTCGTGAACCCTCAGCAAGACTTCGGAGTCGGTCGATTTCGCACACTCACATCCCCTTGTAGTGATAGCTTAGTTGGATTTCTTATATGTTTGATGAAGTGTGTTTTGACTATTAGCATTTATACTTAATTATGTCTATGTGATTTGGGTATTCTTGCTTATCATTTTGAGGTGTGCCTTGTGGTGTGGCTTGTTTGTGTTCAGTGCCGCACTAGTAATTGCTAGTGGTGTGCTTTGCGAAGAGGTGCCTGCGACCCTCATTCCGCCATTCTCTCCACTCCATCCGCGAGCCTACTCTTCCATCCGCCTAACAAAGCGTGGCATAGTGGCCCGTGTAATCCACTCGCCCTACGAAGCAGCGCGCTCAAGGCCTGCATAGTTCGATTCCGCTTGCCTACTCGTCCATCCGCCCTTGCGACGCAGCGCGCTCAAGGCCTGCCTAGTCTCCATCCCGCCAAGCGAAGCATTGCATACCGGCATTGCATAGGAGTAGTTATAGCATTTTCTCTTTATTTTCCAAACCAAAACCCCCGTTTCCGCAACCCATCCGACATAAAGGACTTCAATCTCAAGCCCTTCCTCAATAGTTAACTCCACCTTACTGTGTTCCTTCGAGATTCGATACTCGGGGATTCATTCTTATTTTATATTACTTGAACGATCGGTACACTGTCGTTTCGTGTCGCAGTCTTACTACCGCCTATAGCGGCGTGCGAGATTTGTGCATCAATATATAAAAGAGGTAGGATCTTTTTGATCAAGGAGTTAACCTTTTTAGATCAACCTCCCTCTGATACCAATTGAAAGTGCACAGTTAACCTCATTAGAATTCTCTAGAGGGGGGGTGGGGTGAATAGAGATTTAAAAATACTTTGTGCAATTATATATATATGTGTGTAATAATCACAGAATTAAGCTTCCCAGACACCAACAAGAATTGAGCAAGTAAAGAAGGAAAATAGCAAGAAGAAAATCACAGCACAACACAAAGAAATATAGTGGTTCCCCAAACTTTGGGTAGTCCACTCTTCTACCCCCTTGATAGGAATTCACTATCTTGCACTGAGTCTTTTGATAAGGAGACTCTTAGAACCAGCCTGAGTCTTTTGATAAGGAGACTCTTAGAACCAGTACAACTGAATTTTTTTGAAGAGAGATTCTAAAAACTCTTTTACACAATTGAAGTTGAAATAAGAATAAGAAGAAGAATTAGAAGAACCAATTAAAACAAGAAAGAATCTTCTTCCTAGCAAGAAGATTAGAAGCACAAGAATAGTGAATGTAATCTCTCTTCTATAGTGAGAAGGAGATTGTAAGCTTTTCTCTCTTTTGTGACAGCTTTCAGGATTTGCAGCAGAATGGCTTCAGAAGGAGGAGAAGATGAAGGCTCTTTCTTTGCTGCAGCACACTATCTCTTTTCTCAGCTTTCTGACTCTTCACTTGGGAGCTTTTCCTCATTTTCAAATGTATATAGTGGATCACTAGTCACTGTTCTCTGTCGACCTCCTCTTTATTTATAGCTATGTTTAAAAAGATATTGCTAAAGGAGAATAATCAATTAGCATACAGAGAATTAGAAAGAGATAAAAGTTTCCATAATCAATATTTCTGTAGAAGGAAAGAGATCTTTTTGATTTCAGATAATATCCATAATAAACTTAATCAAATTAGCCAAGAATAAAATAGAAGGAAAGACTGATTCAGAACGGCTATAAAAGAATAATATCATTCCATAAAAATCAGATCTACAGAAAGAAGGAAAGAGATCTGGCGTGTTTTTGAATTCCTTATAGAAATCGACGTGCGTCGATTACTATTCGACGTGAACATCGATTTCATCCTGGCTGAACGTCGAGAGGAGAATAAGGAAGGTGCGTCGACTAAGGTACGTCGACTTTATTAAATGCGTCGACTAGAAGTCAGAGGTACGTCGACAAAGATTGCGTCGAATTCTTCTTAGAGTTACTTCGACTCATTCTGAGAGAAACGTCGACTACATTTCGACGATTTTCATTCTTAGAAGTTATATTCTTCTCAATTCTAGGGGTTAAGATAAATCATTTCCCCAACACATAACCCGCATCGGTCATACACTTATATAAATATTGTATAGTTGTTCCACCATCCAATTCCTTCTTTTGTAACTTCACCCGCTCATTGTAAATTATCCTAATAACCATTTTATTTTCATTATTTTCCTTCTTCACCGCGGCTAGTATTTTGCGTGGCTTGACCCCTGAATTATACATCTGTTCAACCAATTTCCCCTCTTCCCTATCTAATCTTCCTACGTAAGCATGTGCTTCCAGATGGACTCTTTCATGATCGTGTGTCCCACAAATTATGTAAGTTCTCCATTTTCAGTGATTTAACTCTCGTTGCCCTTTGAGTGAGAATAAACAGCCACAACGCTTTGACGATGATCTAAACATTCCTTTATTCACCCAACTTTTCTTGTTCTGATTATCTCCGTATCTACCCCCTATCACAACCAAGAAAAACACGGGGCTTTGGTCGCTCATTCAACTTATCAGGTGATTTTATGGTTACTACATAACCCAAACTCCTACCAACACCACGAGCCCATTCGACTAATTCATCTTTAGAATCGAACAATATGTCAATGTCAAAGTGACTACCAACATCCACTTCTACCTTTTCAAAGGTTTCATATTTTTCATTGTTGACATCTAGAGGAATATAAAAAATAAGTATGAGATTCACATAAAACATGTTATGAATGTAATTAGTAGACGAATTTCTCTTATTGATCATAAGTAAAGAACAAATGACACCATAATTCAACATTTTGATGGTATCACTTGAAAAATTCCTCCATGTAAGCTTAACCTACCAATAGAACAAAACAAGTGAAAAAATACCATTAAAGATTATTAAGAAAATATTTTTACAAAATCTGAATTATGAAATAAAACATTCTTACCGTAAGCCCTATTTCAAAACAATTGAACTTGTTCTTACTGAAAATCTCTACAAACGATGCAACTAGTTCAGCTCCAGAAGTAACCTACACATTTGCAAAATAATGATTAGATAGTTAGCCTATTGGGAGGGGAAAAGTAGAACTTTAAATAAGAAATCCATACTACTAACGAAACATAAATTAAGTGCACACTTCTGAATTTGGAATCAACACTTAATTTATTTCAATGGTTAGGAATATATAATCTTCCTTTACATGCACACTTCTGAATTTGGAATCAACACTTAATTTATGTCAATTGTTAGGAATATATATTCTTCCTTTACAATTGTTATCTCTACAATCAAGTAACTTCCAGCACCATTTCCTTGATCAAGAAAGATTAATACAAGCTTAAAATGTTGTCAATATGCATTGTAATGGAACTTAAGCCAAGCTAGTGTTGGAAGGTCTTCAGCATTGTTTGTGGCAACATAGCAATGGCCACCACACATGAAACGACAACAAGTTCAATTGAAGTGCAATTAGCTAGCTAACGAAGAAAATCCCTATTTCAGAACATGCATTGTTGGAGTCACAAGAAGGGAAGAACAGTAAGCCCTAATTTAATAACAGGAAGTGGGGTTCTAAGTGATGTGGGCTTACATAAAGCTACAGAAACCGCATTTCTTGAGAGGGTCAAGGCGAAGAAGGTAATACCTGAACGGAGATCATTGGAGTGGAGACGGCTTGAGCGGAGGAGTGAGTAGTGTGAAAACGACCTTTAGGTTTCAGGAGATGAAAGAAACTGAGCAGTGTGAGTTGGCCAAGGCAACCTGGGACTTGTTGGAGGAAGTAGGTGTCATCAGCTTGAGGTGGAGGAACGACGAAGGACTTTGCGGTTCTGACTTCTGCGACTTCAGCGGGCGGCACGTCCTAGGGCTGGTTGAAGGAGAAGCAAATGTCAGCCATGCGCCACTTAAGTGGAACGAAGGAGTCTCGACCATGAGAAGGAGGAAGGTCTCGGTCGAGAGGAGGAAGAAGTTTTCGATCTGGCGGAACAAGGGTCGCGAGAAGGAGGAAGGGTTTGGGGTTTACTGAAGATTTAGGGTTGCGGTTAAACTCAGGAATAAAAAGCTTTTTTTAAAAGTTTAGGTTGCGGTTAGCAAAAATCGGGTTGCAGTTAACAATCGCCTAAAAAATTATATTGGATCTTTCAACACTTGATCCTCTGTTTTTTTTTTATTATAATTGTCAGCTCTCCAAGGAACATTACATAAGACTTGTCTATAATATGTTGATTTTTTTTTGGGTAAAACAAAAACTCCGCAGTCATAGAATACATGTTTGGTAAGACAATGGTTATGATCGCCACCAAGAAAGGAAAACTAGTTTTGAACATAAAAAATGGTTATGGTTGAAATTCCTTAGGTGAGGTTGGGCGTTCACGAACGACGATTCATAACCGCCATGTTCACAACAACCACCGCCACGCCAAACGAAGCATTAATTCCGCTTGGTGGCTTCAACCTTGGTATATATCTTTAGATTGTCTTATAAATGAGAAAAATTGGAAGGGAAGGAGATAAAAGCTATAATGGATAATATTCTGCCAATAATAATTGATATAATAATATCTACAATAATTACATTAGAGTTGATTCAAGGCTACGGGAGGAGAAAACAAGGATTATTTATTTATTTTGGATGACTTTTTTTTCGAGCGAATCGGGAATAATCAGAGAACAAATCAGGGATACTTCCAAATGAGCAAACCTACGAGGACCGTGGCTGGCCAGAGATCAAATCAAGAATGCCCTCGAACGATCAAAGAGCGAAATCGGAGATGATCGCGGAAGATCTCTCGCAAGTGATGATCCTAGACGATCAAAGAGCGCATCGGGATGATCCATGTTGATCATAGCTAGAGTTGAAGACGAAAGGATGAAGGAATAGCACCTGGGACGATGAACAGGAAGACGATTCCGGCAAAACAGCAAGAAGAAAGCATTGATTAAAGTGAAACAGGACGGGGAAGAAAAAGGCCGTGCGACAGATCCAGGATGCGAACTCGAGGATGGAGAAGATGATAGACCCGACGAGAAAGCAGTGAAAGACAAAAAAATGGCGTAAAGATCTTCTGGTGAGAAAGGGCCGCTGCCGGTGATGAAGTGATAGACAGAGTGGGGCGGTAGGGCCACCGACATGCCTCCCGGTTGCCCTGCTGGATCTGTGAAGCGTGAATCGAGACGGTGCTGGACGGACATCGCTGACGGTGGTATAGTGGAACCGTTCGTAGTTGTTGGGGGACAGATCTAGCCGACGGTGGCTGTCTCAGGCAGCCGGTAGTAGAGCTGGCTGGCGAAGGTTCTGAAATAAACACTCGACTAGTCGGTAGATTCTACCGGCGGTGCTGCGGTTAATCTGAGTCTGGAGTCATCGGAGAGGAAGAGCTGGGGCGTTCACGAGAATCTTGGCTCTGATGGTATGAAGTACTGCCGGCAGCAGCTGGATCTAGCCGAGGGGAGAGCGGTCAGATGCTCTTGTTGAAGGGAAGGCCTGGAGGCTGAAATGACAAGTAAGCGCCGGCGTCTTAGAACTGGAGTGCAGCGCAGGCGATGTAGATCTGGAGTGCGCCGGAAGGTTACAACAACAGTCGATCAGAGAACCTATAGGTAAATTGAAGAAAAAAATTTAAAGAGTTCACATAACAATTTCTGTAAAAATTTCTCTCCCATTAAAAACATATTACCACAATTCCATAGAACAAGCTAAACTGCACGCAGTTATAACTTTGTCTGCAACATTTTAAAAACCATCCACAATCCTTAAAAAACAGCTAAACCATTATTCTATATATATATATAATAGATATCGAGAGAGATAGAGAGTTAGACGTATAAGATTACGCTCATACGTTGAGAACTTACACAACACCTTCAACTTAAAAAAAGGATCAAAAACCATTTTTTTCTAAGAAAATCTCTAATTAACCCATTTATATTTTCCCCTGTTTCAAATTAACGGCCATCACTTTCATCACATAATCGAGCAGCTATTGGCGTTTTCATCGCTAAAATAGTTGGTGTACGGCTCCCCGTACGGCTGCGCCTGCGGCACGTACATCGCCGGCGGTGGTGGACGGGGGTACCCCATCATGGGCGGGTATCCCCTGTCCTGGCTGTTCATCATCATCATCCTTTGTTGTTGCTGCTGCTGCTGTTGCTGCATCAGAGCAGCCATGTACTGCTGCTGATACGGATTACCGGGGCCGCCGCCTCCGCCGGCGGCTGCAGAGGCCATCATCTCCGGAGTCATAGCTGGCATCCCACCACCAGGGTAGTAACCCTGTGGCGCCATGCCGGCAGGAAGTCCTTGCACCGCCCCGGACGGATGACCAGATGGTGGCATGAGGCCCATTTGCCCAACGTTCATGCCGGGCTGGAAGTTGGCTGGTGGGCGAAAGGGTGCACCGACAGAGGCTGCGGCAGAGGCCACCTCATTTTTTCCTCCACCGCCACCTCCCTTCTTTGAAATATTAGCGTTTGGCTTGGGGTTTCCATTACTTCCTGAATTTTTGGCATCCTGCGCAGCGCCACCTCCACCGCCGGCCTTTCCGGCGTTCTTTCCTCCACCTCCCTGGATCTGGTTTCCAGCGCCCTTCTTCCCGTTCTTAGGATCGTTGTTTCCGTTCATTCCCTTGATCTGCACTGGAATTTCGACACCTCCCCCTTTCTTCCCGTTTTTGTTGTCGGGCATCATCGGAATCCCATTGCCAGCGTTGGGCTGGGCGGAGCCAGGTTTCAGCTTAAGGTTCCGGAAATCGTCGTCGAAGTCAGCGTCAAAGCTGTCAAACTCGTCAAGGTCGTCATCATCAAAGTCATCATCGTCGTCGTCATCAAAATCATCGTAATCACTGCCGTCGTCGCCGCCTTCGGGCGGCAGGGTGAACTTCACCGATTTTGGGTCTTTTTGGAACGGAAGCTTCAAGTCCTTCAGCTGGGGAAGCTTCAGATCTTTGAATCCTTTCATATGCTGCAGCTGAGGAAACGAGGTCTGCTGGCCCTTTTGAGCTTTCCCTCCACCGCCACCGCCACCGCCGACGATGGCTCCTCCTTTGGGGGTCTTGCCGCAGTCTTTATTCTGTTGAGCTTTTTGGTTGTTCTGCTGGGCTTTCTGAAGCTGGGCGTTGTTGCCCCCCTTCTGGTGAAGAACTTCGGCGTACTTCCCCGCTTTGTTGAGCTTTTTAACAAGTTCGGCCGGATCCACATCGCCAGAGACGGTAACTCTCCCCTGCTCCGCGTCAATGGAGGTCTGAAAAACCCCTGTGAAACAGAAAAGAAAAAACCTAGTTAGCCGTCGAGCTGCGGCCATTAAACACTATAAAAATCTTAGATTTCGTTTTTCATCAAAGATCCGAGTAGCCATGGGAGCAGAGGAAAAAATATCTACCATCAACTTTCTGAAGTAGCTTCTTCACCTTCTGCTTGCAGCCATCACAGTGTATGTTCACCTTCAGAACACAGGTCTTGAAACAGGAGAAGAAATCACACATTAAAGGAAATATAGAACCCTAAATCCGAGAATAAGGAAGAAATGGAGTTTTCACATCATGAACTGTAGTAGATCTTAGCGAATAAAGAAGTTAGGTGACATGATGAATGTCAGATCGGCGGGAAGAGAGATAAAGCGCACCTGTATTTTGAGGAACTTGATGTCATCTTCCTTGCTCATTCTTCACAGGATGCTAGTTCTCAGATCTAAAGAAGTAAAAGAGGAGAGCGGAGAAGAAGACGAGGGAGGTTTCTTCAGCCGGAGAGGGAGGAATCAAAAGAGGGCTTTGGAGAAGAAGCTGAGAATGCTGAAGAATTTATTTTCAATCCGAGTATTTAGTCCTAGCTCTCCCATTTTTCGCATAGAGAGAGAATGAGCAGGAAACGAGTGAGGGAGAGAGAGAGGGACTGTGCGAGTGAGAGAGAGAGAGAGAGAGAGAGAGAGAGAGGAGATTCCAAAATGCAGAGACATGTTCAGTAGCTGCCTCCTCTGCCTTTATGTTCTTTTCTCTTTTAATTTAACTTTATTATATAATATAAATATACATATTAATAATATATAATATATACAGATGAGAATAATGAGATGCATTATTATTATTGTAATATAGTAAAACCTGGTAAAAACCGATGTAAAAATCTGTGCAAAATATTGCATGAAAACTTTATTTTGAAACTTAAATGTTGATACATTGATTATATACACATGAGCATTCGTTTCAAAATGCTCCGCATCAAATCTACTACAAGTATACAGGTGAATAATTAATTAAATACTTATTTCCAACAAGTTCTTACATATAGTCCTGAACAAAAAAACCGGGCCTGACGGGCCGGCCCGAGCCCGGCCGGGTCAAGCCCGGCCCGGTTCAGGCCCGAACCGGGCCGAGCTCTTACCCGGGGCCCTAAAAGGGCTCCGGTTTGGCCGCACTACCCGGCCCGGTACCCGGCCCGGTCCGGGTAGAGCCCGATAATCGGGCTAGCCCGATCCGGTCTCGGGTTTGCCCGATTGAGCCTAACGGCTCTTATTAGAGCCGTTGGCTGCCTTTATATATAATATATTATATATATATTATTATTATTATTATTATTATAATTAAAAAAAAACTAAAAAATCCTATAAATACCCCCCCTCCCCTCTCTCTTTTCTCACACCTCATCCCTCTCTCTCTCTCTCTCTCTCTCTCTCTCTCTCTCTCTCTCTCTTAGCTCTCCCAATGGCGTCGTCCTCCTCAGCTCCAGCGTCGTCTTCCCAAAGTACGGCTTCGGTGGTGGAGCACAATCGTAGAGCGGGTATTTGGGAGCATTTCGACATGGTCCAAGTCGGCACCGAAAGAAAAGCGCGCTGCAAGATGTGCTCGAAGTTGTTATCCATCAGCGGCAACTCGACGCTCGTTAGACACCAAAAATCTTGCGAGTCGAAACAAGCTCCTCCCGAGTCAAGTCAAGCTCAAATTTCTGGAGCAGGACAGATTTGGACGTACGATCAAATGCGACAGCGAGAGATGCAGGCGAAGTTCGTCATCAAACGTGGGCTGCCATTCAGCGTCTTCGATAATGACGACGGCACAGAGTACATACATGGGGGGCTTCAGCCCAAATACCAAAAGGTTAGTAGAATTACTTTAAGGCGCGACATGATTAGGTTATATTTAGAAGCAAAACAAGAATTAATTACGTATTTTGAAAATTTCGAAGGACGTGTGAGTCTAACGAGCGACGTTTGGACGAGTAATTTAAATTTAGGATTAGCTTATCTTTGCATCACTTGTCATTGGATTGATCCCATTTCGTGGGAGCTAAATAAACGCGTAATATGTTTTACGGGTTTTGAATTCCCGCACACGGCTATAGCTTTATATAAGGTTATTATGAAATGTGCGCGGGAATTTAAAATTAACGATAAAATACTTAGTTTTTCTCTTGATAACGCCTCCAATAATGGCGCCGCAATTGAATTGTTAAAACGAGATTTAAAACCATTTCTCAACGACGCGTTTTTTCATACTAGATGTGTTTGTCACGCCCTAAATTTAGTGGTACAGGATAGTTTAAAGGCAATGTCAACATATATTAATAAAATTCGCGACATGTTAAAACTATTTATTGTACTAAACAACGAGCTCAAGATTTTAGAAAATTTTGTAAAACACAAAATCAGAAATATTTGAAACCACAATTAGATATGCCTATTAGATGGAACTCAACCTATAAAATGTTAAAAAGAGCCATTCTACAAAAAGATCTTCTAATGGAATATTATAGTTTACTTAATATTGAACACGGTTTAAGTGAAATTGATTAGACCATAATAGAATATTATGTAGATTTACTAAAGTGTTTTTATAGGGCCACCGTTGCTTTATCTGGAGTGTATTATCCAACGAGCGCATTAGTGATTGAACATTTCGTACATATCACAGAAAGATTTAGTTATTATAGAAAACACCAAGGTTGGACTCTTTTAATTAAAGTAATGGAAGAAATTTTTTTAAAATATTATAGAGAAATACCGCCTATGTTTTCGTGCGCCGCCGCTTTAAATCCGCTACTTAACGTAGAAGGCGTAGAAAATTTGATCGACGAAATCAATACTAATCTAACCTTAAATATAAATTATGATGATGCTGACCCCGTTAGTAGTACAAGTTTTACTAATTTTTTTACGCAAAGTTATAATTATTACAATAACTTATACGGGTCACGACCCCGCGAAGAAATAACGCAACCCAAAACGAAGGATAGTCTTAAAAATAAAATTTTAGATTTAGCTTCTAGGAAAAAAACGCGCACATCTGGTAGTTTAGATGAATTAGGATTATACGCAAAAACTCAATTTAGCGATTTTATGAGTTCGGACGAGATCGAAAACTTCGATATCTTAAATTGGTGGAAAGGTAAAGCTAATACCTATCCTGTTTTGGCCTGTATGGCCCGTGATTTATTAACTGTCCAAGCTAGTACAGTAGCTTCGGAGTCGGCTTTTTCTCTTAGTGGCAGAGTTTTGAACGAGCGGAGGAGCCGACTTAACGAAGATTCGCTAGAGGTTTGCATATGCTACAAGGACTACTTGGACAGCGTAAAGAGGAAGCAACACATAATAGCTTTGGAGGATAGCTCGGAGGAGATAGAAGACGAAATGGACGCGTTGAACTTGAATCTACAGGATGATTAAATCCGCAGTCCAATCTAAATGTACTTTTTTTAAAATATGTAAATTTTTTAATTAAATTTTATAAGAATCATAGCTTTTATAGGTTTGTATTTTCAATTTTGTATTTTGTACAAATGTACGACTTAAATTTTGTAATATTTTAAATTTTTTGTACCAAATTTTTAATATTAATAAAATTTTTTGTTCCAAAATTTAGTTCAATATTAATAAAATGTCATTATTTATTATTTATAAAAAAAAATTAAAAAAATTATAATTTAATTAAAAAAAAAACCGGGCCGGCCCGGATCGGGCCCGAGACCGGCCCGGTCCTGCCCGGCCCGGCCTGAAGGGCCGGAGCAGGCAGCATATCAATGCTGCCTGCCCGGCCCGGGCCGGCCCGATTCCAGGGGAGGACCAGGCCGGCCCAGCCCGATGCAAGAAAAAGCCCGATCGGGCCCGGTCCAGGCCGGCCCGATCGGGCTTTATGTTCAGGACTACTTACATATAGGATTAGGATCCTCTCCATTTGAAAACTTTCTATTTGATCCATTTAATAGTGGAGATGCATTCTTCTTTTATCTAAATATGCATTTTTATTATAATTTTTATATTTATTGTTCTGAATGACTTTAATTTATATGTTTTCTATTTTATTCTAAAACCTATGCTTTCATTCCCTTAGGCCCCCTTCATTTCACTGGAATTCATAGAAAAGAATTGAAATTTGGTATCCCAATTTTAATTTTGGCAACCGTTTGAGCCTTCTTTATGGATGGAATTGTCTTTCTATCAAAATTTATGGGTTTTAGGTTTTAAAAAATTAGTGTTGCACTAAAACTTATCTTATTTGGTCGGTTTTGGAGCTCGAGAAAATTGCGTGAACTGATGTAAGCGAACCCCCACGCATTCTTCCTCCTCACCGGTGAAGACGGTGAAGGGCCTTTTTCCTCCAGCATCGACTGTGAAGGCATAGTTCTTCCGCAGGCGACCACGGTGAACCGCATCTTCTTGTGTGAAGCGAACCATGACAGATAACACTGTTTATGGTCCTCTCTTCTTCTTTTCCAATTCTCGTTCCTCTGTGAGCTTCTTCATCCTGATTATTTTGCTCCATGTTGCTTCTCAGTTCAACCTCCTTCAGAACATATATAACCTAAATTTCCCTTTTTTTTGCTCCACCTGAGGCCTTAGCTGCATTGGTGCGATTTTATTTGTGATGTTTTTGGTTCCACTTGAAGCTTGTTCCTCTTCGATATTATTTGATGTTTTGGTTCCACTTGAGGCCTTGGTTGCCAAATAATTTCAATTGTGTGACTTCGTGTTTTTGAGCATTTGTATGTGAGTGACTTAGGCTATAACAAGGAGGCCGAGGCAAAGAAAGGAAATGATGGAAAAGAAAAAGTACAACAGACCATCTTCAAAAAGGTGGTCCTTGCATCCAACAATTATGACCATGACAACATGTATGGTCACTTGAAAAATGGATGTTCTTCCAGTGGGGCCAGCAATGCTGCTCACTGAAAAGAAAGGAATGACCTTGGGTCTAGTGTACTTAAGGCTCCACATGAAGAAATACAAATGAAACATCATTGGTCATTTGTATTTGGTTCAACAACACTAACACCATTAGATAAAGGCAAGGAAAAGACCACTCTGCAATGGCCTGCCCCTAAGAAGAATCCTGTGGCTGTGCAGTCCATTTCACATCATGCACACATCCACAAGATCCTTTAGAGGAATGCAAAAAATGCAAATGTTTTCTCTCCTGAACATGAGCTTGCACATCCCAAAGCTGTTCAAAAAAGAAGGTATAATAAGTATAAATGCTGGTGTTGTGGGAAAGTGAAAGTGCACATTGAGTCCTCTGAGTATTCTCTAGGGGGTGAATAGAGTTTAAAATTTTTTCTACAAATTATGCACAAAACAATAAATTAAACTAACAACTATGCATTCAAATTTCCAATCCAGAATAAAATAAACACAAAAATGCAGAAATAAAGAATGGTCAGCACAGAAATTTCACAGCACAGATTTGACAAGATCTATAGTGGTTCCCCAAAATGTGGGTAGTCTACTCTTCTACCATCTTGATAGGAATACACTATCCAATGCCTGAGTGTTTTGATAAGAAGACTCTTAGAACCAGGATCTGAGGCTTTTGTGAAGGAGACTCATAAAACCAACCACTGAGTCTTTTGATAAAGAGACTCTTAGAACCAAGGCCTGAGTATTTTGTTAAGGAGACTCTTAGATCCAAACTAGATCTTTTGATAAGGAGATCTTGAACCACTGAATCCTTTGGAGAGGGATTCTAAGAACTTTTTACTCAGTTTAAGAGAGAAAGAAAGAGTAAAGGAGAAGAAGAGAAATGAAGATTATTCTTCTGATTGAATCCTCCTACAACAGTCACTGAGGATTTAGGCACTTAGTGTTTTTGATGGATCTTTTCAGTAGATGAATCCTTGCTTTAGAGAGAGTAGAATGCAAGGATTGTTAAGCTCTGATCCTGATAATCTCTGTATATCAGTAGGCTTCTTGTTGTGAGAGAAACTGAAGAAGCCTTAAATATTTCCTGTATAGAGATTTGTTCTGTCGTTCTGTTTGAGAGAAAGCTTGAGGAAGAAGAAGACAAAATAATAGAATCGTTATTGTTCTCAATCTTTCTGAGTATACTTATTCTTCTGTCGAATAATATTTGAATTACTCTCCTCTTCTATTGTATCCCTAATAGGAATGTCTAAGGGATAATAATGTTCTCTTTCTTTTTCAATTGACCGTCAATCCCTTTTTGAATAACTTCCAAAAAAAATTTTATTGGGTCTTTGGAGTCCTTCTTTCCATTCTTGGTTATGAACGACCCGTTAGAATTCAAATCATTTCCATTTATGACTTCTAAATCAGCTTTAGAAAAGAATACAAAAAGTATTCTAATTCTGTGTCTGTATTTGACGTAGCGTCAAATACATTTGTCTTCTTATCGACGCACCCCTGAGTTCTAATAGAAGCTGCTTCGAAATCCTCCTCAGCTTAGAGATAAACTCTGATGTCGACGTTGCGTCGAATACTTATCAACGTACTGTCGAGATGTAATTCAAAGTTGCGTCGACTTTAATGTTGCATCGAATACTTATCAACGTACTTATCAAACTCTGATGTCGACGTTGCCTAAACTCCAAGCTCTTCCCTTTACGTCGAATGTAATTCAAAGTTGCGTCGACTTTAATGTTGCTTTGACAGACTCTGCCTTCTACGTCGAGTACATTTCGACGTTGCGTCGACTTCAATGTTGCTTTGACTGGCTCTACCTTCTACGTCGAGTACATTTCGACGTTACGTCGACTTCGACTGATGCATCGACTACCAGTCTGAGTTATCCTTACTTCTATTCGAAGTTACTTCGACTTGCTGTCGAAGTTGCGTCGACTTCTATTCGACGCAAATTTAACTCAACTGAATTTTGCACTTTTTTGGACTGGTCTTTGACACCCTAATGAGAGTGTGACATCCTAGGACATCTAATTGTTGAGTCTTACGGCGCCCTTAGAGGGGGGGTGAATAAGGGAATAAAATTCTTTCTATAATTTTCAAGATAATTACTAAATTGTTTTATAATGAAGGAGATTGAAATAAACAATTTAGATTTAGAATTGAAAACTTAGAACACAATATAATAGAGATTACGCCAAATGATACAAATCAAGTAAACACAAAAGAGACATGATTATATATATGAAAAAGTGTTTACATAAATTTGATTTCTATATCGCTAGAAATCGGAGGCGTACAAATGTAAATTTCTTTTTGTTTACCAATCCTTCTCCCAAGGATCGGAAGGCTATCACTTGTCTCTCCCTAGACCAAGCCCAAGCCTATCCTCTAGATCTTCCCAAGATCTAGACGTAGCACACAAGGCCACGATTTCCCACCAAGCCACGCAAGGACTTGGACGCTCCGCACAAGGAAGCGATTTTCCCCTAAGCCACGCAAGGACTTAGACGCTCCGCACAAGGAAGCGATTTTCCCTACCAATACAAAATAAAATGTATACAAATGAAAATACAAGATAAAATAAGAACTCCCTAGAAATTCAGATCTCTGAAAGGAAGGTTGAAGCCTCGAGATGATCCTTGATGTAGAAGCGCGTCCGATCTCGTCTTCAATTTCAAACCTTCTCAGCATAAATGGGAGTTCATGAGGTTCTGGAGCTCTCTGGATGGAATGCACTCAGGAAGGGACTTAGAATCTTTAGTAGTTGAAATGCACGAACACAAAGTGTCAATTTATAGAAAATCGCTGTCAGAATTTCCGACAGTGACTGTCGGAATTTTCCGACAGCGCTAAACTGCCGCTGGAGTGCCGTCGTGGGTGGAGTCGTGGGCAGTTGGTGTAACCGTCGAGCTGTCGCCTGGGCGACATCGATGTCGGATTTCTGACATCTCAAAACTGCTTTTCGTCGTGCTGCCGTGGGGGAAAGTAGTTGTAACTTCTCTGCTGTCGCCTGGGCGACATTGACTGTCGCCTGGGCGACATTGACTGTCGCCTGGGCGACATTGACTATCGCCTGGGCGATAGTGACTGTCGCCTGGGCGACATCTCCTCTTCATTTTTGCCATCCAAAATTTCTCCAGACTGTAGATTGAGTCGTTCTCATCTCCGAAATGGGGTGGCACATTCCGTAACTCTTCCTGGATTGAAAGTTATGGCCATTTTAAGATCAGCACACAAAACTCATCCAACCTGAGACTTGTCGTTCTCGGATCATGCCCATGAACGAGGACTTGTCTCCTCATTGAACCTATACAACCTGGCCACTATAAACACACAAAAGACTAGATCAAATACAACACGGTATTTGTTATTCTCAAACCAAGAGATGCGGAAAGCAAGCTCCAACAATCTCCCCCTTTTGATAATAACAAATACCCATATGAGAAATTAGTGAGTTTATAGATAAGTGCGATAAAAGATATGCATGAATAAAAGGTTTACTGCGTGACAGATTTTACTCCCCCTAAATATATATGTCACTAGATTTCTCATTTTATTCTCCCCCTTTTGTTATTACCAAAAATGGGTTGTCATGATCGAGCAATAGACGCTTTCCATGAAAACTTTTTAATATACTCCCCCTAAATTGTATTCTCCCCCTAAATGTATGCTCCCCCTAAATGTTATAATCAATTGCAATGGTGCATTATTTAATTATTCTCCCCTTAATCTTCTAGATTTCTTGAATTAATCTCCCCCTTTTGGTATTATCAAAAGAAGGTGGGGTGAGGGTAGTAAGGAGGCATTTAAATAACAAAGCATGATCGAGCTTTTAAATATATGAAATGATAAAGAGTTGAAGCATAGTATATAAAAGAGATTTCAAATAAAAAGATAAGAGTTGTAAGCAAGCGGAAGATTATAAGAAACATCCTTTTTGTAAGCATGAAAAGCATAAGTAAAAATATGAATTTTAGTTCAAAATTGAAAGATGTTTTAACCTTTTTGAAATCTCAAAGTTTTTCATAAAGATACCAAGCATGAAATGAACATATTAAAGAGAGATTATACTACAATGTTACTTAATTTTAAGTTCAAGAGATACCAAAACATTGTAGAGATCATGATAGGTTATCTAGTGCATTTTTATATAAAGAGTAGTATAGATAAAGCATTAGAATCCAATACTTATGAGAAGAAGTGTTATGAAAGATAATGATGTGCACATAAGTGTATTTTGGGCAATGTTAACAATTGATTTAAATTATCAAAATACAAGACATATGTAAAGTAAAGTGCACAATAAAACATAAGTAAATTACTTTCACACACTTTTAATGCACATAATTTAATTTTTTTTTAACAAAGTGGTGTAATAACTAAGGTTTGCACAAGCCACTTTACTATTCTTTCCAAGGTGCTCAACCTCACAATGCTTATGAAGACTTATCAGGAGGTTCAAGTAGTGCTTGGTGGAGTTATATTTGTCTACATATATATATTTTTTTTGTTCACATTTGTGAGACAACATTCTCCGAATACACTTGTTTTGCAAACCCAACTTTTTTTTAACTTTTAACCACTTTTCTAAATTTCATAAGTGCAATTCAAATGTAGTGTAGGTAAAAAACTTATGCAAGTTTTAATTCATTGTACAAATACAATACACAAGCAAACATTTTAGATTTAGACACACATGTTGATTACCAAAATAAGTGAGTGAAATATATCATTATCAATCATAAAACATTTACTCATACTTAGAGGCGTGCTAAGCTTGGTTCTACACATTTTTCAATACAATTGATGCACTTAAATAGATATATCAAAGCATGATAATCAAAACAATGTTCATAGAAATTTCAAGAAATAAATTTTAACATTGTAAATAATTCTAAATAATAGAATTCATACATGCTTGATATTGACAATAAAGATCATACAGTTTTTTTTTAAGTTTAATCATTTTTTTAAATCAAATAAAAACAGAAAATCACAAAAACATATTTTTGTAATTTTTAAATTTTGAATTTTTGTAGTAGATTTTTCATAATAAAAAAAAATAACAAAAACATATTTTTGTATATTTTTTTTAATTTTGAACTTTTGTAGTTGATTTTTCATAATATGATTAAAAACACAAATAGCAAAAAAAAATTTTGTATTTTTGAATTTTGATCTTTTGTAGTTGATTTTTCATAATATAAATCAAACAAAAATAACAAAAGTCAGAAACACAACAAATAAGTAGAAAATATGAACCAACATATTTTTATGGATTTTCAAAAATTTTAAAAATCAGAAAATTCCAACACCCACGCTAGCGCCGGCGCTAGCGCTAGCGCTGGAAACAGTACTCGATTTTTTGAGAATTTTAAAAATCTGATTTTTTATTTTGATTAAGTGTCCTTAGAGTAGTTCCATGCTGAAATTTCAGAATTTTCAGAGATGTCTTGATTGCTCAAATTTGCATAAAACTTTAGATTTTTCAAATACATGTGTTTTACAAAAACATTTAAGCTCAAAAAGATAAATTATGCAAACACATGAGGACATTTTTATTAAACAACCCAAAATATGCATGATTTAAGTGATAAGTAAATAAAATGTTCATGCAGTACGTAATATAGGTATGTCCTAAGATTAGAAACTACCCCGACTAAATGTCTACACCCTAGCCCCGTACTAAGTGACGGATGGGCATGAGGAGCTGCACGCATGCCGTAGGTTGGGGTGTTAGTCTCATATGCACACACTAGAGAACACTCAACCTAGCACTCTTTCCCCCCAGTGCCTCGCAATGCCCCACTGGAACCCTCCCTGGTTAAGGACAAGACATGACTTAGAGGTTAGGTCTCTAATGCATACAACCCTACGACCCCGCTATTGTGAGATATAAAGTCATAGGTGAAATAATCTTTTGGACAACCTATGCTTTTAAATCTAAGGGTTGATATATAAACTATGGGTTTTGTTTAATGTGATGAGTTATATAAATCCGCATTGCTTTTCTACTTTTTATAAGATGACGAAATAAGATAACTAGCACAATTACTAATATTCAATAAGTGACAATGCTAGTATGATGAGTTTTGGGTTTCATGTCATGTTATAAGATTAATATTAATATTGCATGTATTTCAAAATAGAATTTCAAATTATAGATCTAGAATGGAGTGATGATTTAGTTTGATTTATACTTTCATTACAAAGTTGATTCTAGAGTCTACAAATATGAGAGATACATGCAATCACTAGCAAAGCAAATCAATACATCAAATAATGTAAAGAAAACATTATTCATAATTTTTATCATAAGATTCATAATTCCTATTATCGATTTGAGATATGTCTTGATAGAACATGAATTATGATTTATGATTATAGACAAATTGGCATAGAATATATCTCAGATCATCATGATGTATGTAAATTCTAATTCTTCTAGACTTGTGATATAGTGATATAGTGATATAGTGATCTTCTTTGAATAAGCATGTTTGATTTTTAAGCCTAGAAATGATGATCATGTAAACATATTAAAGACAAAGATCACATATAGAATGTTTTGAAATTTATAATAAAATTTGCATTCAATAATTGAATCTATTGATCTTTGGTTTTGCATGATAATATATGATTTATGATATAATATTCATATATATATTCTAATGATTAATCCATAAACTATGTGTTTGTTGGAATTTTAATATTCTATATAATTTCAAATCACATAGTTATCATGAAAGTTGAATAACATTGTAAGTGTTCTACCCAGCATAAATATATAAGCATAGACCAAGAAGCAATGCTAGGATGATGAGTTTGAATGCAATGTTATTACATAGGATTAATGGAGATTATGTTGCATGAAATATGAGAAGTTTTTCAAATTAATTTTCTTTAGACCTAGAATGAAATGATTAAACTTTTGATTTGATCTTAATGATACAAGATGATTCTAAGGTCTAAGTTACATGCAAACATAGGTGACACACATCACACACATAATATAAAATATGAAACAATTATTCTAAGGATAGCGTGTGATGAAAAAATTCATAAAAACAGAAATTTCCAAATCAAGCAAACTAAGATAGCTTTTAAAAACTGAGTTGTAATTGGGAAAGTTGACAACACCAAGAGAACTCAAATGAACAAGCCTAGATTGCCATTGGATGGAGATTTTTGTGCTCTTTCCAAAAATATATTAAACGCAAAAATCAGGCGAGCGGATCAAACAATATGGATGTTTGAAGTTTTGATCGTAAACTCGCATTTTTAAAAGATTTAAACATGCGTTTAGATGAATTTTTGTTTTTAATTTTTCTAGATAATATTCTTCATTATAAGGGCTATCATATGCAGCAAATAAAATAGAAGATTATCATAACATTGTGCAATTTAATTTTTAGCTTAAGCCCTTTAATAAACCATTTAAATTCATTTTAAAAAAATAAATAATTTCATTAGTCTAAAAAAAAAAAATTTCAATATTCAAATGATAATGTTAATTCAAGACAGATGGATAAAGGATTTAAAAAGGATAAAGAACAATCAAAGATGAGATATAGATCACTTTGAAAAATATATGACTTAATGTTATATGTTAGGCTTAAAATGTAAAAGTCATATTTCATAATATATCTAAGTGACCTTAGCGTGTTGGCTCAACAATAAGAAAAACAAATAAAAGAAAAAGCAATTAAGCATATCATGAAGTAGAGTAATGATATTTCATATTTAATTTATTTCTACTTCATGCAATACGATAATTCTAATGAATAAGAGATTTAGGTATCCAAAGGGGACCAAGTGGGATGGTTCCTTTGGGTACCCAAATACATCGAGTAGGCTTTTGGAGAGAAAGTGATGAATGGGCCTTTACAAGTGGAGTTAGTGTTTCGTTTTTAATTTTGGGCCTCCATTCATACTTTGGTTGTTTTTCTTTTAAATTCATATTATGATTATATGACATCTTTACATGATTATATTTGTTTGAAAAATAATTCATTTGTGATTTATGTTTATTCAAATTATTTTTCAAAATAGATTGATGATGATAATCATAATGAATTTTATTATATGGATTCTTTGAAATTTTATAAGAGTGATTGTCTTTCTTTAGAAGTGATTGTTGAAAGAGTGGGTTACAATATGTTTTAAAAGATTGATTATCATTTTGATGATTTTCATTTCCACTCTTTCTTTTAGACATACTCTTATAATATGAAGAATAATATTTTATATTTTGATTTTCATGAAAATGAGTTTTTAAATTTGAGTCATGATTGAAAATATATTGAGACTTATATAGTGACTCTTAAGAATTTTATGAGGATCATAATTCTTTTTTAAACCAAACTCCTTTTGATTTAATGTGTGAAAATGATCCTTTTTAGAAATGATTTTGTAAGTTAATTTATCCTTGTTATTCAAAATCTTATGATGAAATTTATTAGGTGACATTTGAAATTTTTCAACAAAAGATTTTAATTGTTTTAACTTACAAGTTAAAGCATCATTTTCAACTATCAATTTTTCATTATGTTCTTTTGAAACTAAGAGCCTTTTTTCAATTTCCTTGAATTTTTCCTTAAATAAATTGCAATCAAAACAAGGAGTAGGAATTGTAACTAAAGAGCATGAAATAGAATTTAACACATTAATATTTGATTCTACGTTATCGTTTGCTTTTAAAGATTTATTTTCTAAATGTAATTTTGAATTAGCAATTTTTAACTTTAAAATTTTGCGTTTAGCAATTTTAAGCATACGAGATGTAGAAATAGAATTTTTTACAAAAAGAGAAGATTTAGATTTTCTTGCCTTGCAATAGTTTCCGTCTTCTCTTTTGCTTGATGTGTTGCCATTAACTGAGTCCAATATTGTGACGTTGTCTTCTTCATCTTCCTCTTCCAAACAAGAGTGTCCATCATCCTTTCCGCTTGATGAGCATTCTATGGATCCATCCTTTGTGTAGCTTTCTTGAATATTTGCATAGGCTTGCATATTTTCCGGTTCTTGTGAATGTTTCGTACCTGTAGAAGGAGAATCATAAGTTCTTTCAAGAAAACTCCAAATTTCATATGCGGTAGGTAAAGTATAAATAAGTTTGAAAATATTTTGGTCTAACGCACAAAATATACTATTCATAGATTTTGCATTTAAAATAATTTCGTTTCTAGTTAGTACGCTAGATGGCTTTTTAATAGTAATATTCCAAACTTTTTCATCTAAGGCCTTAAGAAAATTTTTCATTAATATTTTCCACCCATTATAATTTTGACCCATAAATAATGGTGGTGATAATACTTTTTCATTTATATTAAAATTTTCCCCACTAGTAGAAGCGAGATCATGATCAAGAGGCGCCATTATTCCCGGTTGTTAAGCCGATTTGGAATAACCTTGCTCTGATACCAATTGTTGAGTCTTACGACGCCCTTAGAGGGGGGGGGGGGGGTGAATAAGGGAATAAAATTCTTTCTATAATTTTCAAGATAATTACTAAATTGTTTTATAATGAAGGAGATTGAAATAAACAATTTAGATTTAGAATTGAAAACTTAGAACACAATATAATAGAGATTACGCCAAATGATACAAATCAAGTAAACACAAAAGAGACATGATTATATATATGAAAATGTGTTTACATAAATTTGATTTCTATATCGCTAGAAATCGGAGGCGTACAAATGTAAATTTCTTTTTGTTTACCAATCCTTCTCTCAAGGATCGGAAGGCTATCACTTGTCTCTCCCTAGACCAAGCCCAAGCCTATCCTCTAGATCTTCCCAAGATCTAGACGTAGCACACAAGGCCATGATTTCCCACCAAGCCACGCAAGGACTTGGACGCTCCGCACAAGGAAGCGATTTTCCCCTAAGCCACGCAAGGACTTAGACGCTCCGCACAAGGAAGCGATTTTCCCTACCAATACAAAATAAAATGTATATAAATGAAAATACAAGATAAAATAAGAACTCCCTAGAAATTCAGATCTCTGAAAGGAAGGTTGAAGCCTCGAGATGATCCTTGATGTAGAAGCGCGTCCGATCTCGTCTTCAATTTCAAACCTTCTCAGCATAAATGGGAGTTCATGAGGTTCTAGAGCTCTCTGGATGGAATGCACTCAGGAAGGGACTTAGAATCTTTAGTAGTTGAAATGCACGAACACAAGGTGTCAATTTATAGAAAATCGCTGTCGGAATTTCCGACAGTGACTGTCGGAATTTTCCGACAGCGCTAAACTGCCGCTGGAGTGCCGTCGTGGGTGGAGTCGTGGGCAGTTGGTGTAACCGTCGAGCTGTCGCCTGGGCGACATCGATGTCGGATTTCCGACATCTCAAAACTGCTTTTCGTCGTGCTGCCGTGGGGGAAAGTAGTTGTAACTTCTCTGCTGTCGCCTGGGCGACATTGACTGTCGCCTGGGCGACAGTGACTGTCGCCTGGGCGACATCTCCTCTTCATTTTTGCCATCCGAAACTTCTGCAGACTGTAGATTGAGTCGTTCTCATCTCCGAAATGGGGTGGCACATTCCGTAACTCTTCCTGGATTGAAAGTTATGGCCATTTTAAGATCAGTACACAAAACTCATCCAACCTGAGACTTGTCGTTCTCGGATCATGCCCATGAACGAGGACTTGTCTCCTCATTGAACCTATACAACCTGCCCACTATAAACACATAAAAGACTAGATCAAATACAACACAGTATTTGTTATTCTCAAACCAAGAGATGCGGAAAGCAAGCTCCAACACTAATGACCAAATTATCCTCTCTATACAATATGTGTAATGAATACCAGATGATGAAATCACTTGTACATAATTTGTAAGATAAATCTAGATGATGTTTTTCCCAACAAAAGGTAGACCATTTTGTCTTGGAATGTTGGTATAATCCTACTATGCCACAGGCTAAGAGAGCCATTTCAGTTAGTGCATTTTTTAGTCAAAATTCTGTTGTAAAAGCTACCAAGAACCAAAAACCCAAAGTTGGTTGGGTTCCTAAGGTAAATTAGTCTTTCTTGCAGGTATGTCCAAAGGTCAATCACATGCCAACATGGTATTTGGACAGTGGATGTTTTAGACATATGACTGAAACAAGAAGCCTTCTGAAGGAGTACGCCCAAGTGAAAAATGAACCAAATGTCATCTTTGTAGGTTCAAATAGAGCGGATACACAAGGCTATGGTATGATCTCCAATGACATAATCTCCTTCACAAAAGTAGCTTATGTAGAGGGGTTGCAACACAACCTCATAAGCATAAGTCAACTATATGACTTAGGCTATGTGATTGAGTTACACAAGAATAAGTGCCTTATAAAAAAGTCAATTGACTTGGAGACAATCCTGTCAGACACTAGAAGTGAAAATATTTATTGTTTAAATTTCATTTGTTCTACTTCTTCCACGCCAATTTGTCTTGTGGCTAATGAGAAAGAATCTCTTTGTGTACAATGACACAAGAGATTAACTCATCTTAACTACAAAACAATTAGTAATATATTCTCTGATAATCTAGTTAGAGATGCACCTAATCTAACATGCATTAAAGATCGTCCATGTCATGCTTGTCAGATGGGCAAGCAAACTAGGACAACCTTTAAGGGTATTGCTCACAAGGATTCTATAAGGTGCTTATATTTACTGTACATGGATCTTTTTGGTCCAATGTCAATTCAGAGTTTAGGAGGAAAATTATATACCCTTGTGATAGTTGATGATCACTCTAGATTCACATGGATCTTCTTCCTAAAAATGAAGTCAGATACTCTTGAAATCTTGATGACATTTGTCAAACCTATCCAGAATGAAATGGACTGTTCAGTGGTCAAAATGAGAAGTGAACATGGAACAGAATTCCAATATGGTGCTATGACAAATTTCTGTCAAGAAAAGGTATCTCACAAGAATTCTCTTCTCCTAGAACCCCACAACAAAATGGGGTGGTTGAGAAAAAGAATATGACCATTATTGAGGCTAGAAGAACAATGCTGAGTGACTCTTCATTGCCAGAATACTTTTGGGCTGAGGTTGTCCAAATAACATGTCATGTGCTGAATAAAGCATCTATCACCAAGAATCACAAGAAAACTCCCTATGAACTGTTGAAGGGCAGAAAACCCACTGTATCCTACTTTAAAATCTTTGGGAGCAAGTGCTTCATTTTAAATAATGACAAATCTTATTTAACTAAGTTTGCAGAGAAGAGCAGCGAGTGTATTCTTGTTGGATACAACTCCCATAACAGAGCTTATAGGGTGTTCAACAAAATTCTGAAGTTGTAGATGTTGGAGTTTCTGAGATGATCTCAAAGCAATCAACAGTTAGTCTTGCTGCCAACGCAATATGAGCCTATAAGGTCGCACATAAAAGCGTTTGGAGAAGTTGGAGAAATCATTGTGTTGGCCTTACTCGTATTGGATATGAGTGGAGGACCAATCCTGTGACTGCTTGGCATTAACTTGAGAATGTCTCAACGGGAAATCGTTTAAAGGGTTTAAACGAATGGATTTATGCTAGACAAATTCGGGTAAAGGGTTTAACCGAACTGTGTCAAATTCGGCTAAAGGGTTTAACCGAATTATGTTGATTCGACTAATGGAATTCGGCTATATCGATTCGGCTAATGTGATTAACCGAATTCGACTAAAGAGTTTAGCCGGAATATATCAGTTCGATGAAATGGTTTCGACGAAATGATATAACCGAATTTATATAGTCAAATCGGCTATAGCATATAGACGAATTTGTCGAAATGGTTTCGCCGAATCTGAGTCAAATTCGGTTATAGTGATTAGTCGAATTCGGCGAATGTAAATCTGGACAGAAATGTTCTGGTCTGCGGATAGCTTGATTTATGCATTTTAGTATAAAAGGGCTTGCAATTCTAGGTTTACAGACGACTTTTCTTTTCGCGATTTTGACGTGAACGGCCGACCGAAACAGTTCCGCGCGAGGGTCTCGTTCTTCCCGTCCGCCGATCGCTTTCCGCCGCCGCTAGTCGTCGTCGTCGGTCGCCGCCTCCCCTAGATCAGATCTAGCAGTCTGTGGGGACGTTGAGAGCATTCTTCTCCGACCTAGTTCTTGTGCGACAAGAAGCTAGGGTTCTCCTTTGCTTGTGTGGACTTCTGTAGAGGGATCGATCCATTTCGATTCTTGAAGAACTCAAAGACAGAAATTCGGATTTCTCTTGGGAGCACCTTGGTTGAGTGTTGACTCAATCCCGCAAAGGTACCTTGTATTTTGATTTGCTTATTCTCTTGAATCATGAAAATCGCAAGATCCGTTAGCTTCTTTTGGGTTGTTCTTGTTATTTCTGTTGCGCATATGTGATATGTAATCTCGTTCGAGGGGCAGAGAAAACCCAACAGTGGTATCAGAGGGAGGTTGCGGTCAAGTGTGTGTAAATTGGGACATTTAGAAGCGTTCTAAAAGCCCTAATTTCTTCTTGGAATATCACATTTGATGTGATTTTGTAGACCACCGCCAGGGGCGCTGCCCCTTGGACCCGTTAGGGGCTCTGCCCCTAAGACCCTGCCAGGGGCGCGACCCCTTGGAACCCCGCCAGGAACGCATGTGATTGCGTTGCGATTTTCATGTTTCAGAGATTGTTTCTCCTTTGCAGTAACCGCCCCTCAATATGGTTTGTGAAACCAAATGTTTAGATTATTGAATCTGACATGAGAGACGAGCTTGTCTACTGCACAAGTGGAGTTGCTTTGCATGTGTTCAATGCATGTAAATCTGAAGATCTAGAAGTGTTCTAAGTATTTAGATTTAACCCCCTTTTATCAAACTGTTGATAATCCATTTATGTGCACATAGGGGATGCATTTATTTTGTGTATGTGCATGGTGATTAAATGTTAATCACGATGAAATGTTCATCTATTAAAAAATTAAAATCCCTTATCCAATATTAAGTATACAGATGCCTTCCAATGGATGACACTTTTCCTTCCTCGATCGATGAAGTGTGGGCTTGCCAAAGCAATGTGCATTAATCTATCTTGGTAAGGGTGCGAGCGGATAATTGTGATATCCCACTGTCGACATCGGGTCTAACTTAACTAGGTGACCTCAAAGGTTGAGTTCCTAGAGGCATAGGGTTGACATGCTCCATATGATGGATGCGAATAAAGAGTTATTCACCAACCATACAAGAGTTGCATAGTGATGCAATTGACAAATATTGTCTACCTAAATAACCGCATTATGAGTGGAACGCCAAAGCGGACTCGTGGTGTTGGTGAAATATGGATCTTGTCCACTATGAGAGTAGCTCGCATGAACTCTCCGAATCGAATTAAAGGGTTGTCGATTTGATAAAAAATAGTGGGAGCTCTTTAATAAAAGTCCTTATTAAAATATATATAAAATGTATTTTGAAATATAGTACTAAAATTTTACTTTGCAAAATTCCTTGTAGAATATCCATGGCAAGTGGATCTCACACCACCTTGTCCCTGAGAGCGATCCTTGAGAAGGATAAGCTAAATGGGACAAATTTCCTTGACTGGTATAGAAACCTTAGAATTGTTCTCAGGCAAGAGCGCAAGCTCTATGTCTTGGAAGAAGATCCCCCTGAAGAGCCAGCCTCTAATGCACCCATTGCAGATAAATATACTTATAAGAAGTATGGAGATGACTCCTTGGATGTCGAATGCCTTATGCTCGCCACTATGAACTCTGAGCTTCAGAAGCAACATGAGAACATGAGTTGTTATGAGATGGTTGAGCACCTGAAGAAAATGTTTCAAGGGCAAGCTCGCCAAGAGAGGTTCGATATATCCAGGGCGTTATTTTAGTGTAAGATGGGAGCTCGAGACCCAGTAGGAACTCACGTACTCAAGATGATTGGGTATATAGAGAGCCTTGAAAGACTGGGGTTTCCTTTGAGCCAAGAGTTGGCCACTGATCTGATCCTGCAATCGTTGCCGGACAGTTACGAGCAGTTTGTCTTAAATTACAATATGAATGAAATTGACAAGACACTACCCGAGCTCCTAGGCATGTTAAGAACTGCCGAGATCAACATGAAGAAGACCAAGCCTGCTAGCCCCATACTGATGGTGCATAAAGGCAAGGGCAAGGTCAAGGGAACCAAGAAGACTAAGGTAGACCTAAGTCACATCTTGATCCCAAGTCTTCAGCACTGAAAAAGAAAGGATTGGCTAAGGAAGGGAAGTGCCACCATTGTGGTAAGGCAGGGCACTGGAGGAGGAACTGTCCTCAGTATCTAGAAGATCTGCAGAAGAAGAAGGGAAGTATGACTTCCACTTCAGGTATTTTCGTTATAGAAATAAACCTTTCTGCTCCTTCATCCTGGGTATTGGATACCAGATGTGGTTCTCACATTTGTATAAATGTGCAGGAACTGACAAGGAGAAGAATGCTGAGTAAAGGAGAGGTAGACCTGCGCGTTGGAAATGGAGCAAGAGTTGCTGCCGTTGCCATAGGATTGTATCGTCTTTCTTTGCCCACATGGCTTGTAATAGAACTTGATAATTGTTATTATGTTCCGGCCATAACTAGAAACATTATTTCTATTTCATGTTTGGACATGATTGGTTTTTCTTTCGTAATTAAGAACAATTGTTGTTCTATTTATAAGAATGATGTTTGTTATGGCGTTGCCCAAATGTTTAATGGTTTATATATTTTGAACTTAGACCATCCAATCTATAACATAGAAAATACTAAAAGACTAAAAACCAATGATTCGAATCCTACGCACCTTTGACATATTCGTTTAGGCCATATAAACGAGAAACGCATATCCAAGCTCCATAAAGATGGACTACTGGACTCATTTGATTATGAATCATTTGAGAGATGCGAGTCATGTTTATTAGGCAAGATGACGAAAGCACCTTTCACTAGTTGTAATGAGAGGGCTAATGATCTCTTGGGTATAATACATAGTGATGTATGCAGACCCATGAGTTCTATGACTAGAGGTGGGTTCTACTACTTCGTTACATTTACTGATGATTTCAGTAGATACAGATACATGTTTCTTATGAAGAACAAATCCGAGACCTTTGAAAAGTTCAAAGTGTTTAAAAATGAAGTGGAGAACCAACTGGGAAAAAGGATAAAAGCACTCCGATCTGATCGAGGTGGCGAATATCTGAGTCATGAGTTTCGTGATCATCTGAAAGAGTGTGATATTGTATCACAGCTCACTCCGCCCGGAACACCTCAACATAATGGTGTTTCTGAGAGGAGGAATCGTACCTTGTTAGACATGGTGCGATCGATGATGAGTCATGCAGATTTGCCCGTTTCCTTTTGGGGTTTTGCTTTAGAGACTGCTGCTTTCACACTAAATCGAGTTCTAACGAAAACGGTTCTAAAGACACCATATGAGATATGGACTGGGAAGCATCCCAGTATGTCGTTCATCAAGATTTGGGGCTATGATGCATACGTACGACGTCAAATGCCTGACAAGCTGGAACCCAAATCGGATAAGTGTTATCTAGTGGGGTATCCTAGGGAGACCAAAGGGTACTACTTCTACCTGCCGTCCGAGGGCAAAGTGTTTGTCGCAAGGACTGGTGTCTTTTTGGAGAAAGAGTTCTTATCCAGAAAGTCTGCAAAGGTAGAACTTGAAGAAGTTCAAGAGCCACAAATAATGAACAAACCAGAATTGGAACCTGAGCAAGGACTATAAGAAGTTGTAGCTGGAGAGCCTGCTCAAGAAACACAAGTCCTACGTAGATCTGGTAGACCAAGATTTGAGCCTGAGAGATATGGATTTCTCATGACTCAAATAGGTAATGTGTTGCTTATGGATCATGATGATGAGCCTGCAACCTACCAAGAGGCTATGAATGGACCTGACTCCGAGAAGTGGCTTGAGGCCATGAAATCTGAAATGGACTCCATGTACACAAACCAAGTTTGGACCTTGGTGGAACCACCTGAAGGGGTACGACCCATAGGGTGCAAGTGGGTATTTAAGAAGAAGACCGACATGGATGAGAATGTACAGACATTTAAAGGCCGGCTGGTGGCTAAAGGTTTCATGCAAATTCATGGTGTTGACTATGATGAGACCTTTTCCCCTGTAGCAATGGTTAAGTCCATCAGAATTCTACTTGTTATTGCTGCGTATTATGACTACGAGATTTGGCAAATGGATTTCAAAATGACTTTCCTTAATGGAAACCTCCTTGAGGAAGTGTACATGACACAACCCGAGGGTTTTGAATCTCCAAGTGAAGCCACTAAAATATGCAAGTTGAATCGATCCATTTATGGATTGAAACAAGCTTCTCGAAGTTGGAATCTGCGTTTTGATGAGAAGATCAAAGAGTTTTGTTTCATCAAGAACGAAGATGAGCCTTGTGTTTACAAGAAGATTAGTGAGAGCATTGTTGTCTTCCTAATATTGTATGTAGATGACATACTGCTGATCGGGAATGACATTCCGACCCTGCAAGTTGTTAAGAACAACCTAGGGAACTGCTTTTCTATGAAAGACTTGGGTGAAGCGACTTACATACTTGGTATTAAGATCTATAGAGATAGATCGAAGAAGTTGCTGGGTTTGACCCAAAGTACATACATTGACAAGGTGTTGAAACGGTTCAACATGCTTGAGTCCAAGAAGGGATTCTTACCCATGTCTCATGGTGTGAGTCTCTCTAAGGACCAATGTCCAAAATCTTTGGAAGATAAGGACCGCATGAAGTTGATTCCATATGCTTCGGCAATTGGATCAATCATGTATGCAATGTTATGTACTCGACCCAATGTCTCATATGCTTTAAGCATGACTAGCAGGTATCAGTCTGATCCGGGTGATGGTCACTGGATCGTAGTCAAGAATATCCTAAAGTACTTGAGAAGGACTAAGGATACATTCTTGGTGTTTGGTGGAGAGGAAGAGCTCGTTGTAAATGGTTACACGGATGCAAGCTTCCAGACTGATAGAGATGACTCAAAGTCACAGTCAGGTTTTGTGTTTTGCCTTAATGGAGGAGCTGTAAGCTGGAAGAGTTCCAAGCAAGAGACAGTTGTTGATTCTACGACTGAGGCCGAGTATATCGCTGCAGCGAATGCGGCGAAGGAGGCTGTGTGGATTAGGAAATTCATCAGCGAGCTTGATGTAGTTCCTAGCATTATTGATCCCATAGTTCTCTACTGTGACAACAACGGTGCAATTGCACAAGCTAAGGAACCTAGATCTCATCAGCGCTCCAAGCACATACTTCGGCGCTTCCATCTTATTCGAGAGATTGTCGATCGAGGAGATGTGAGCATATGCAGAGTACCGACTGAAGAAAATATAGCGGATCCACTGACAAAGCTTCTTGCGCAAAAGAAGCATGATGGTCATGTTAGATCAATGGGTATAAGATACCTGAATGATTATCTTTAGTGGGAGCCTTGTGGATTGCATATTTGTTGGTTGTTTGTTCATTGGATGAATTGTAATATGTACTATGTATTTCATTTTATATTTATGGCAAGTCCTTTTATTATGTCATTTATATCTGTCTGATAAGATTAATTAGCATAATAAATGCCCTTAGAATGTTTGCTTCCATAGGAATTCAAGTACGTGACTTGAATGTGAGGGTCAATGTATAAATGAAGCTTCATTCTTAAATGGTCCCTGGTCGAGGTATCATCCTAGAAATTTAGGGCGAGGATGAGACCATAAGACTAGCATGTGCGTTGACTGATGACCGGTTCTCACAGGTCATGATATTGTGATATCAAGTCATCACATGGGTACTTGTTAAGAACAAGTTGTACTGGACAGACCCCCCGTGAGAATACTTTGTGGATTGTTATATGAATATGTCACAAGTAGGTCTCAAGTGACAATGGTGTTTGTGGTCCTTTGACCTGAAGTCATAGCATTCATCAGGTGAGGAAGAGCGTACTTTGATGCCATCTAAAGTCTTCTCTTGAGAAAGGTTTACGATAAGGGTGGCTGTTGGGTATGTTACAAATCATTTGGATGTTTGTGTGTGAGCAGAAATGAGATTTGTCCTCCTGTATGACAGGAGTTACATCCATGGGCCCCTTGATGGAATGAGACTGAGAAATGTATGGTCATGCTTGGTTGAGTCAATATATGATATTGAGCTCACCAATTTCAGACAGTCTATTCTATATCAGGAAACTAGGATTGAACAATTATGAGGGTGACACGGTCCATGCCTCTAGTTCTATCTGGGTGTAAAGGACAAAGGGACATGACAACACTGATACATTGGTCATGACAGGCTTGTTGAGTTATGAACTCTTATTGCTTGGGTAGCAATGATGTATTGCTAGATGCCGCTCATTGTTTGTGAGACTTTTGTTGATACTTTGTGATCAAGTGGGAGACTGTTGGAGTTTCTGAGATGATCTCAAAGCAATCAACAGTTAGTCTTGCTGCCAACGCAATATGAGCCTATAGGGTCGCACATAAAAGCGTTTGGAGAAGTTGAAGAAAGGATTGTGTTGGCCTTACTCATATTGGATATGAGTGGAGGACCAATCCTGTGACTGCTTGGCATTAACTTGAGAATGTCTCAACGGGAAATCGTTTAAAGGGTTTATACGAATGGATTTATGCTAGACAAATTCGGGTAAAGGGTTTAACCGAACTGTGTCAAATTCGGCTAAAGGGTTTAACCAAATTATGTTGATTCGACTAATAGAATTCGGCTATATCGATTCGGCTAATATGATTAACCGAATTCGACTAAAGGGTTTAGCCGAAATATATCAGTTCGACGAAATGGTTTCGACGAAATGATATAACCGAATTTATATAGTCGAATCGGCTATAGCATATAGACGAATTCGTCGAAATGGTTTCGCCGAATCTGAGTCGAATTCGGTTATAGTGATTAGTCGAATTCGGCGAATGTAAATCTGGACAGAAATGTTCTGGTCTGCGGATAGCCTGATTTATGCATTTTAGTATAAATGGGCTTGCAATTCTAGGTTTACAGAAGACTTTTCTTTTCGCGATTTTGACGTGAACGGCCGACCGGAACAGTTCTGCGCGAGGGTCTCGTTCTTCCCGTCCGCCGATCACTTTCCGCCGCCGCTAGTCGTCGCCGTCGGTCGCCGCCTCTCCTGGATCGGATCTAGCAGTCCGTGGGGACGTTGAGAGCATCCTTCTCCGACCTAGTTCTTGTGCGACAAGAAGCTAGGGTTCTCCTTTGCTTGTGTGGACTTCTGTAGAGGGATCGATCCATTTCGATTCTTGAAGAACTCAAAGACAAAAATTCGGATTTCTCTTGGAAGCACCTTGGTTGAGTGTTGACTCAATCCCGCAAAGGTAACTTGTATTTCGATTTGCTTATTCTCTTGAATCATGAAAACCGCAAGATCCGTTAGCTTCTTTTGGGTTGTTCTTGTTATTTCCGCTGCGCATATGTGATATGTAATCTCGTTCGAGGGGTATAGAAAACCCAACAGTAGAAGAGTCTATCCATGTTGTATTTGATGAGACCAGCCTGATCTACAAGGGCTGGTCTAGTTCTTCTAATGTTGCAGGTACTGAACTGAAGATGAAAGAGCTTTCTATAGAGGACAAGCCAGCTGCCAATGAGATCACCACACCTGATGCAATATGCAAAAATGAAGGACAATCACCAGGTGAAACAAAAGGAGCTGGTGAAGAAGAGCAACATGACATTCAACCTGCTGAACAGGAAGCTAGAGGTGGTGCATAGGGAAATACAGAAAGGCTGCCAATTGCTGCTAGACACCTAAAAGCCCATCCTTGAAATCTGATTATTGGAGATGTAAGCCAGGGAGTCACAACCAGGAGAAAAATCACAATGAAGCTATGCTCCTGAGCTTCCTCTCCCTGGTAGAGCCAAGGAAATTTGAAGAAGCAAATGGAGACCAATTCTGGATAATGGCCATGCAGGAAGAACTAAATTAGTTCAAAAGGGTCAAAGTGTGGAAGTTGGTTCCAAGACCCAAAGGACAGAATATAATTTGAACAAAATGGGTCTATAAGAACAAGATGGATGAGAATGGAGTAATTGTGAAGAACAAGGAAAGACTGGTAATAAAAGGATGTAGACAAGAAGAAGGCATTGATTTTGATCAAACTTTTGCACCAGTGGCAAAACTAGAAGCCATCAGATTATTTCTTGCATATGCTGCCCCCAAAGGACTCAAGGTCTACCAACTGGATGTGAAGTCAACTTTCCTCAATGGTGACATAAAAGAAGAAGTATATGTAGAACAACCATCAAGTTTTGTCAATCCAACTTTTCCTGATCATGTGTACTATCTTATAAAAGCCTTATATGGCTTAAAACAAACCCCAAGGGCTTAGTATGAGACCACATTTACCTTCCTTCTTAAGAATAAATTCTCAAGTGGGAAGATAGAAATAACATTGTTCCTAAGAGAAGTGAAGAGCAAGAGTCTCTTAGTTCAAATATATGTTGATGACATCATATTTGGGTCTACAGATGATAACCTATGCAAGAGGTTTGCTAACCTGATGCAAGAGGAATTTGAAATGAGCAGTACGAGAGAGCTTAAGTACTTCTTAGGCCTCTAGGTGAAACAATATGAAGATGGATTTTTCATCTCCTAGACCAAGTTCACCAATGAGTTAGTCAAGAAATTTGGAATGGAGAGTGCCTCCACTATAAAAACTCCTATGGGGTCAAATATATCCCTTGACAAGGATGAGGAAGGGAAACCTTTTGATGAGACCTTATACATATGTATAATTGGCTCCTTCCTCTATTTAACTGCAAGTAGACCTGATATCGTGTATGCTACATGTGTATATGCTAGGTACCAGGCTTGCCCTAAGGAATCTCATTACTTAGATGCAATGAGAATTCTAAGATACATTAAGGGCACACCTTATCTTGGTCTATGGTACCCTAGAAACAATGATGTTGAACTAACAAGGTATTCAGATGCAGATTTTACAGGCTGTAAAGAGGATAAGAAGAGTATCTCAGGGACATGCCAATTCCTTGGGAGAAGACTAATTTCCTAGAGCAGCAAGAAGCAAACAAGTGTTGTTATTTCAATAGCAGAATCAGAATACTTATCAGCTGGAAGTTGCTGTGTACAATTGCTATAGATCCAACATCAACTTCATGATTACAACTTAAAGCTAAGTAAAACCCCAATGTTTTGTGATTCCTCTAGTGTAATTTTGATTGCTAAGAACCATGTGTCACACAGCAGGACTAAGCTAATTGAAATTAGGTATCACTTCATTAGAGAGCATATTGAGAAGGAAGACATCTGCCTTGAGTTTGTCCCCACTGACAGACAAGTGACATATATCTTCACTAAACCTATGTATGAAGCAAAGTTCAATTTCTTCAAAATTGAGTTGGGCATGCTCCATCTAGAATAACTTATGATGACTACCCCTATTTATGTATTGCCCTTAGAACTTTATTCTAGTAGGTGCTTGGTCACTAGCAAATCATGCAGGTTGTCATTAGGATAGATGTGAGTGACATACAGAAGAGGTGTACATAATGTTTGTACATAAAAGTAATCAAAGGCCATATCGTTTTGTCCACAAAATGACATTGTCTTGATGACACAATGATACTCTATATCTGTTTGAAGGTAGTGAAAGAGTAAAGAAATGGAGCTGCAAGTGAGGGGGAGCATAACTGACAGAAGTAGTAGAGAAATGAAGCTGCAAGTGAGGGGGAGCACGACACTAAGATCCCTGCTCAAGTAGTAGAGGTGATACATAAACTCACTAAGAAGGACCTATCTGAAGAAGTCCTAAAGGGGGAGAGCTCAATGATTAAGACCAATGGTGAGCATGTCACCTAGACCTCTAACTCTACAAGGGACCAATGAGCCTCCTGAAGTACATGTTGCTGCTCCTGCCACATCTGAAGCATCTACTGATGAAGTAAAAGGGAGACTGCTCTATTCTCTACTCTTACTATCATTATTGTGCTTTATCATTATTATGTTTTATCATTATTCTACTTTATCATTGACTGGGTTATAACTTCTTCAAATAAGGGGAGATTGTTGGGAACGCTGCTCACAATATTCCAGATTTGAAGAAGTCCCGAAGTCAATGATAAGTACCATTTGTATTTGATATCTATTTGATGTGACATGAGCAGGTTGGGACATGATATATCTCATATAAAATGTTTGGAGATCAAGCAAAGTGTCTAAGTTAAATATCGTCGTGTATATGACTCTCACATGACGATATCATCTTGATCACTCACAGAAGGCAGAAGAAGAAGTCATTGAAAAATCGACGTGATGATAAGAAGAATCGACGATATCATCGTGTCAACAAGGTACATACGACAATATCATTGTGAGAACTCAAAAAAGTCTGCTAAGAAATATATCATCGTGTCAACAAGGTACACACAGTGATATCATTGTGGGGACTCAAGGAAAAATCTGTTAAGGCATATATCATCGTGTCAACAAGGTACACACGACGATATCCTTGTGAGGACTCAAGGAAAAATCAGCTAAGACATATATTGTCATGAAAATAAACTTCATACGACGATATCGTTGTGAGAATTCAAGAACAATTAGCTAAGGCAGATATCATTGTGATGACTCAAGGAAAGTCAGCTAAGGCATATATAATCGAGGCAACAATCCTCACACGACAATATCATTGTGAGGACTTAAGAATAGTCAGCAAAGGGAGATATCGTTGTGAAAGCTCAAGTGAAGACCTCTAAGTTGATTATCGTCGTGACAACAAGGTGGACAAGACGACATTATTTCATGAACTAGAGAAAGACCTGTTAAGTAATTTATCATCGTGTCAGCTATCTTCACACGACGATATTGTCTTGACAAGCTCAGAAGGCAGAATTTCAAATCGACCGAGATGACAAAAGCAAATGTCAAATCAATCAAGTTTGAAAAGTGGTCTGAAACAAAACCTTTTTAGGTTTTCGACCGTTTGAAGGTTCAGAGGTATTAAAGGATAAGAGATGGTCGACTAACCCTAACTCTTGGACTTATATCATTGAGAATTCAAAAGAGAAAAGATTGCTTGCCGCTAAAAAGTAATAGAATAGTAAAAACAAGTCTTTTCAAAGAAAGAAAGAAGAAGAAAAAAGAAGCCAAGTTTCAACAAGAAAGCTCTCACTCTCGAGAGAAAGAATACTTCTTCATTCAAGAAAGCTTGGCACTGATCCTAATCAAAAGGCTCATCTAGATCCAGTGATGTTGCTAAAGAAGACTTTCTTTCCAGAAAGATCTAAGAATACTCAAGCTGCTTAAAGCTATATCTTTCAGAGTCTATATGTTGTAAACATTCTTCTAAATCTCTTCTTGTAAGATCTCCTTGAGATCTGTGGTAGAGCTGTACTGACAGCCTGAGTGTAGGGCTTGTGAGAAGGCCTGAGTTGTAGGACTTTGCTGAAAGTTTGAGGTAGGGTCTGTGAAGACCTGAGCTGTAGGATTTCTGAGAAAATCTGAGTTGTAGGATTTCTGAGGAAATTTGAGTTGTAGGATCCTTGCTGGGGATCTGAGTTGTAGGAGTGCTTGCACTCTGAGGTAGGGTTGCTGCTGACACCTGAGGTAGGATTCCAAGAGGGAATCTGAGGTAGGGGACTTGATGAGTTCCTGAGTTGTAAGATCTAATTGATCTGAGTTTTTGGCGGAGTTGACCGAGTTTAGCACATTGCTAGGTTGGTGAATGGGGGAAGTGGAGTACCCATCATCCGGGAAACCACTATAGATACTTGTGTGCTTTTCTATGTTGTTTCTTTTAATTTCTCTGAGCTAAAATAGTCAACAACTCAAAAGAGACCAAAATATTTTGAAGCACATATTCACCCCCTCTAGGTGATTACACTACAAATCAAACTTTCAAATACAAGTGTCACAGGCACTCATATCTCCACACGACCCACATGCCCTTATGGCATGCATAACTAGTACTCGATAAGTGGTTCTAGGTCATCTCCACAACGAGTGTCGCAACAAGAGGTGTATGTTCATCTCTGGTCCATGGATTGTGAGGAGATTTAGGTCATCTCTAACTAGATCCCATCGTAAGAGGTCTAATGCATCTCCATGATGTAACCTGTCATGGAGGTGTAGGCTCATCTCTAAACTCATAGATTGTGAGGAGTTTTAGGTCATCTCCAACTAGATCCTATCGTAGGAGGTCTAATGCATCTCCACGATGTGACCCGTGATGGAGGTGTATGTTCATCTCCAAACTCATAAATTATGAAGAGGTTTAGGACATCTCCAACTAGATCTCATCATAAGGATGTCTAATGCGTCTCCATAATGTGACTTATGATAGAGGTGTAGGTTCATTCCAAACTCAAGCGCAAACACAAATGGAAGCCCGCTATGATTCTAAGTTTCAATCAATCAAGTGAACTTAGCATAGTTCCCAAAGTAGGAGATCTAAGACATCTCCTCTACGAAACATGATGAAGGTCTAGATTCATCTTTGAACACATTCTTATTCTCACATTTGTAGGATAACACTATCGTCTAACCCCACATAATTCCCAATGTAGGAGGTCTAAGGCATCTCCTCTACGAAATATGGCAAAAGTCTAGATTCGTTTTTGAACACATTCTCACAGTTGCACAACCACGCTATCATGAATTTATCACATGACAATGTCACACTCATGGTCATCAAACTATGATCGTTCCTCAATTGTTTTTATGTCGTGGAATCCATTAGGCCAATTCATCACCCGCTAGTGAAACTACGCTAATCTTACGATCGCCAGAAATGATTATTACGCTACGTTGTAAGCCCTAAAGGTAAAATTGGAGGTCGTCAACCTAGGGATTTTATTAGGAATACTATGTACATCCAAGTCTCCAAACACCGCACGCGATACAACACATTTTTTCAGAGTAATTCTCCGGCACACATACTAGAGAAAACCTAAATGCAACATCATATAATTCATCACTGATCCAAACCTTTAGCCACAGGCAGACTTCACACACAATGCTTAAATCCGCTATGATTGCTGGATTTCTAATGCATTTCATGCCGGAGAAGCAATCTCACACCCCGGGATTCTAGCGAACCAAAGGCTGTTAAACCTTCCACTAATTAGTGGAGGAAACTCTTCTTATGTAAGTAAAATCAAAAGAAATGGACAAGGATCGTCCTAAAACCGAGGAGAAGCATTGCTATCTTCAGTGCTTTCTTCGACGCCATGAAATCAGAGTGGACTCATCTCCGAGAATCCTGCCTCGAATTGAATTTATGGACTCTACATCGATATCTATTCGACGTAACGTCGACTTGAATTACTTTGACAGAAGGGTGAACCACTTGAACTTCTAGTCAGAGTAGCGATGACATTAACTCAATGTTGCGTCGAATTCTATTTGACGCAAATGTTAACTTTGCCCAATTTTGCTTCTATTGATGTGATCTTGACACCCTAGGTTGAGTGTGACATCCTAAGACAACTAATGACCAGATTACCCTCACTATACAATGGGTAACTCAATCCTTAGAGATAAAATCACTTTTAGGTAATTCAAAGGGATTTTTCCCAACAATCTCCACCTATTTATCTTAACAAATTTTACAAATTGAGTAAAGTGATTTTACACATTTCTTTTATATAATCAAGAATACATTCAAGACAATATATAAGAAGATAACAGACTGTAAACACAAGCAATATCATTCAATTGTCAAGAAATATATAGGTCTCCACAGCTGTTTCCCAGGAAGAGTAATTTGTTATAGAATACCCGAGCTTCATTACTCCTTCTCAAGAGTTCTTCTTTTTCTGCAAAACACTTTTGGGGCAATTTTCCTTGGAGCAATCTGCAAAGGCTCATCATCATCTTCAGTAGTAATGTCTTTGGGAAGTTCCCCCTGAGATTGTGCATTTATTACAGCTTCCTGAGCTATCTGAGCTACTTCATCAAGTAGATCTTCATTCCGAGGCCCACTCTGAACTGCTGTTGTGCTTACAACTGCCATTTCTATATCCAAGTTCCTTTGAACATCTGGGGAAGGCTCCCCCTGAATTACTGGAAGCTCCCCCTGATTTGCAGGCTCCCCCTGGTTCTGTGCATCTTGAAAGATAGTGACTTTGCCAGGAGCTTTATTAGCATCACTTTTATCTTGTCCACTCAAATCTAGGATAGGTCTTTCTCCCTCCAATAAGTTCTTCCCCTTCTTAACCTTGTTGGCTAGAGAGGTTAAGAATTCCTTTGTAACAATGGAGGAAGATATAAACTCCTTGAGGCTGTGGAGAGTTCTTTTAAAATTTAATAGCTTAACCTCCATTTATGAATATTTTTTGTCAAAACTTCTTGCCTGAGAGACCACTTGGTCTGCAAATGTAGAGGAGGCAATCCCAACTGCCTTGGAGATGATTTGCTCAAGATCAATTGTGGGGATGGAGGAGGTAGATGGAGGAGGTGATGGAGGTGGATTTTCAGGGATTGGGGAGAGTGTTTGATAAAACTCGGGTGAGACATGAATAGGTGGAGGAGGTGGAGCAAATGTTGATGGTAACTGATGAGGAATTTGGGGAGATGGATCTGGGCCTGATGAGGATTGGTGTTGTTGTTGTTGTTGTTGTTGAGGGGAATGTTGAGCTGGAGCTATTGAAAATGTTGAAGTGGAAGTTGGCGGTCTGGAGGGGTGTTCGCGCGGTCCGCCTTTCCACGCGATCTCGCGGTCTCCTCTGCGGTCTGACCTATTCGGTCTAGCCGCAGTCTATTCGGCCTGACCACCATTCTTTGTCCAAGGTGCTGAGGTGAGGTCGCGCGGTCTGGTTTGTGTGACCGCGTGGCGAGCTGGTGTTCTTACTGTGCGGGTTAAGCTGTTGACCGCACATGGTTGTTATTCTGGTATTGTACAGTCCGGTCTGGTGACTATCTGGGTTCTTGATGGTTCACGCCGACTAAGGTTCTCTTAGTCGCGCGGTCTCTTTTTGTGTTCGCATAAGCCAGTCTCTTGGTGATCTGCTGGTATATGCGGATACTGGTGTTGGTCGACTTGGCGGGTTGTTGCCCTTGTCGACTTGGCTGTGTTCGCGGTCCCTGAAGGAGGTTTCGTATAGGCGAACACTGGTGGTGAGCATCATGACCTTGCGAGCTGTCATGATCGCGTGGCTTCTTGGAGGAGTGGCGATCTCCTGGTCGTTTGATGTCGCCGAGCTCACTAAGCGCAGAGCGATCTTCTGCTGACCGCGTGGGTTGACCGGTTTTGGTCGCGCAGTCAGGGCGGTGACTCTATCTCATAGGGTGGTGACTGGATCTGGTCCCACGCCTATAAATAGGAGTCACTGTAGCAGCAAAATAATCGCACCAAGTGTAAGCTAAACTCGCGCCTAGTTCTTGCTGTCTCATTTTTCTGACCGGCCGGTTTGCTGATTGAACTTGTCTTGTGCAGCTTCTGCGGATTGTGCGGACAGCAGCGGTCACCTCTTCTTCTAAGGTGTTCGGGCGGTCTTGCGGCTTGCAGTGTGGTTTGCTGGAGTTCAGGAGAATTAGTGGAGTTCGGAAGCTCGCGGAGTTTTCGGTTGGTGTTGATCAAGTCGCCGGCTGGCTGTTCGGACGGTTTCCTTTTCTAGTCGCGCGAACACCCAGGTCGCGCGGTCAGTCAGTCTCAGTGTTCAGACTGGCAGTTATCTTTCTTCAGCTTGTATTTTTTTCTTTTGGTTTTGTGTACTGGAGAAATCATGTCTCGCCATGTATACCTTGCTCTGTAATGAAGATTTCTGCTATTATCAATAAAGATTGCTTTGCTTCATGTGCTTCTGGTTGTTGGCTATAACTTTAAGTTGTACGATTCCTGCTCACTCCTAGATCTTTGGAAAATTTCACATGGTATCAGAGGTAGGTTGGAGTGGATAGAGCAGTGAACAACTTAAGTTGCCATCGCCTTTGTGAAGAAGGAACCAGTGGTAGAGCCATCGAAGCAGGTTTTGCAAGAGGTCTTGGGATTGAGATGATCACGTCGACTAACTTCAAGAAGTGGAAGTCGTGCATGCAGAGTTATCTTCTGGGCGAGGACCTCTGGGAGGTTGTTGGAGGAGATAGTACGGAGGAAGTTGTCCCAGTTGGGGATAATGGTCATGAGGTGTGGAATTGGAGGAGGATTAATGCGAATGCAGAGTTCACTCTAAAAAGGGCAATATCACCAGACCTATTCGATCACATCTTAGGGTGTGGATCACCTGCCAAGATCTGGAGAGCCCTGGATGGGCTGTTTAACAAGAAGAATGTAGCGAGGCTACAGTTTCTAGAAAATGAGCTGGCTAGGTCGGTTCAGGGAGATCTGTCTATCTCTACGTTCTTCCTGAAGATGAAGAACTTGTGCACCGAGATTTCAGCACTGGATCCTGATGAGCCAATTTCTGAGGTGAAGCTGAAGAGGCACATCATCCGCGGCTTGCGGAAGGAGTATGTGGCCTTTGTGACGTCGGTGCAGGGTTGGGCTAATCAGCCGTCTCTGCTGGAGCTGGAGAATCTGCTTGCATCGTAGGAGAGCCTAGCAAGGCAGATGGTGGGGGTGTCAGTGTCTGGGGGAGAAGGCGAGGTTCTCTTCACAGGGAAGAAGAAGAAATGGGATAAGAAGAAGAAGACCGTCAGAGGCAATGAGCCTTCAACTTCGGGACAGCAGGAGAGGGGCTATGCTCTCAAGGCCGAAGGGAAGAAGAAGGGAGAAGGACCCAAATGCTTTAGATGCAGAAAGCTTGGTCACATCAGGAAGGATTGCCGAGTGAATCTTCAGCCAGGGCATGCTGCTGTAGGGAAGGAGGAAGTTGAGGCCAGGCAAAATGATGGTGGATGGGGAGGAGCCTTCTCGGCTTCTGTCGGACTTACGGCTCCTATCAACTATCAGGAGGACTGGATCGTGGACTCGGGGTGTGGTCATCATCTCACCGGGGACGAGTCGAACCTTTCTTCAGCGCAGCCTTACTCAGGTAATGATGCCATCATAATTGTTGATGATACTGTGCATACTGTTGAGAAGGTGGGAGTTGTTTCCTTGGGTAGTGATAGGGGGCCACTAACTTTGAAGAGTGTCTATCATGTGCCCGCAATGAGGAAAAACCTCTTCTCCGCGACCAACGATGTTGACGCTGGGTATCACGTTCTGTTCTGTGCAACAGAAGTGAGGTTTCTACGAAACGTTGAGGCGGTAAAGGCCGACCTCGTTCATGTCGGGAGAAGGGCAAAAGACTTGTTCATTTTATCGGCAACTTCTTATGTTGACAAGATTAGGACAAATGATAGTGCCGTTATATGGCACGAGAGGTTGGGGCATGTAAGGATGATAAGCTGAAGGCTATGGCGATAAAAGGTCTAGTCAAGGGCCTGCCTAGTCTATCCTCCTACGGTGACGGTCATGTTTGTGCAGGATGTCAGTTCGGCAAGTCTCATCGACTGCCGTTTGATAAGTCACAGACAAGGAGTAGTGTGCCGTTGGAGTGTATCCACGGTGACTTGATGAGATCGACCACTACCCCAAGCCTCGGAGGCAGCATGTATATGCTGGTGTTGATCGACGATTACACCAGATATGTCTGGGTTTATTTCCTGAAGGAGAAGGCGGAGGCGTTTGCCAAGTTTGTGGAGTTCAAGGAGCTAGTGGAGGGTCGGCTAGGCCTGCGGTTAAAGAAGCTTAGAACTGATAACAGGGGGGAGTTCACCTCTGGTGAGTTCTCTAGTTTTTGCAGGAAGGCGGGCATCCAGAGGGAGCTTACTTGTGCGCATACTCCACAACAAAACGGAGTTGCAGAGCGAAAGATCCGTCATCTGACGGAGACCTGCAAGTGTTGGCTGCATGCCAAGAGTATCCCAAGGTCCTTCTGGGCGGAGGGAATGTATTGTGCCGCCTACGTCATCAACAGTATGCCTCTCAGTCCCATCAACATGTTGACCCCACATGAGATGATGTTCAAGGAAAAGCCAAGCGTGGCACACCTTCAGGTGTTTGGTTCCATCTGCTATGTGCACGTTCCAGATGCGCTTCGGACGAAGCTGGATGCTAAAGCCAGGAAGCTTGTCTTCGTGGGATATGATGATCGGAAGAAGGGCTGGAAGTGCATGGACCCGGAGACATGGAGATTTGTTGTATCTCGCGACGTCGTGTTTGACGAGGCGACGTCTTACAAGGGAAGTTCTGGTGTTGAGTTACCAGAAAGCAGGGTGGAGGAGCCGGAGAGAGCTGTGGAAAATCTTCAGGTGGATCTGCCTTTGTCACCAGGTGGTCCATCCATTTCTAGTTCTGAGACGGAGGCTTCTGGATCAGGAAGCAGGGGGAGCGATGCTCCTAGTACATCTGGAAGGGGAGCTAGGGAAGAAGCAGCTGAAGATAATGCGAGCCAGGAGAAGGTGTTGAGGAGATCGAAGCGAACGATCATTGCTCTTGATCGCTATACAGGAGGAAACATGGTGAGCTTTGTCTCATATTTCTTCGCTGGTCCCCTGGATGATCGGGAACCAATGAGCTTTGAGAAGGCCAAAGGCATGAAACAGTGAGATTTGGCTATGGAAGAAGAGCTGGTAGCTCTTGAGAAGAATGAGACCTGGTCTCTGGTGCCCAGGCCCAAGGGTATCACCCATGTGACATGTAAATGGGTCTATAAGCTCAAGAAGAAGGCAGACGGCAGTATCGAGCGATACAAGGTTCGCCTTGTGGCTCGTGGATTCTCGCTGCAATACGGTGAAGATTATGAAGAGATATTTTGTAACATCCCATTTCCTACTAGACCCCCTAACTCCAATTTAGGGTGAGACAAGTGGTGAGTGTGGTGAGTTGGGCTAGATTGCAGCCTTAGGACACATAGGGTTAGGTGAACTCACATGTGGCTACTATAATGCTCAAGTCAACCTAGGTCAAACTAGCTCAACATGAACTCACACTTGCAAATTGACTCCCCCAATAGATGATAAACACTCCAAGGAATGCTATAGACCCAAAAGCCCCATCATGGGGTCACCAATTGACCCAATTTGACCAAAGTCAAACTTGGGTCAACATAGGTCAAATCCTCCCCAATAAGTTCAATTGAACCCCAAAGCATGAAATTGACCTCACCCCTAGTCTTATAACATCATGGGGGACCTAATTGACCCAAAAGCCCCATCATGGGGTCAACAATTTGACCAATTTGACCAAAGTCAACATTTCCCCAATTTTGGTCAAAATCACACCTTTGGGCCAAACTGGCTCTCTTAGGTCTTCACCATGACTCAACCAACCTTGGGTGGTGTCACTGGACTCAATGTCAACACATTGTACCAGTCAACACAACCAATTGACCAAGTCAACCCAAAAGTCAACATAGGGTCAATTTTGCCTAAATTGGGCTTATTTGGAATTAATCCCAATTTCAATGGATTAAGGCCCTCAAATCCAGCCCACTCTGAAGCCCATAGATCTAATGACCAGCCTTGCCCCCCATTTCCAACATGCAAAGACATGCATGGGGGCAAAAGTGGAAAATCCCCCCTCCCACCATTAAGAAACAAGAGAATTTTGGGAAAGAAGGCCATGTGGCCCTCCTCTCCTCTGCCCAAGACCTCCTCTGAACTCCCCACATGAATGCCAGCCGAAATTGAGAAGAGGGAATTCCACTTGGCGGCTATGAGGAGCAAACAAGGTGGAGTCGAACCCCCTCCTCTCTAAACTCCTATAACCAGCATCTCTCAGCCAATTTCGACCTTTCCATCAGCTTCAGAGGGTCGAGAGGAGTGGATCTGTCCATTTACAGTGAAGCAAACCATGAAGAATCGGGATTTCTGGGAGGATCGCCGGAGCTCGCCTCCGCCATGCCGCACCACCTCAATACGCGCCGCCAAGCTCACCTAGGGTATGATTTCTCCCCCTCTCCCTCTGTGCTAGTATCTAGATCCATCTAGGAGAGAAATCGGGCTCAATTGAGCCCGATCCCATGTGAGATCGAGGGAGCTTTACCGAGCTCTTTTTCTTGCTCGAAATCGCCGGAGACGGGCTCTCAGGTGGCCGTGCCGCCGTCAATCGATGGCCACCACCTCAACGGAGGTGCTGGAGGCGGTGGCCGGCGGTGGAGGGCCGTGGATGGTCGGGAAGTGATCGGAGAAGTTGGCCCAGGCGGGATTAATCTCAGCCGTTGCGAGCTGGGGACGATGAAGGGATGCCGCCAGATTTGCGCCGTGATTCGTGATGGATCATTCATAATGTTATATAGTGTAATATTATTATGTGTATTAGCTGTCACACTTTATTTCATAGCTTTGTTTAATTATTTAGAGGCCTTATTTTGAAAGACGACCAGAGACAAGATTTGTAGATATGGACGTCTACTTTCAGTAGAAATTTAGATCAGGTCATTTGGACCACTGTAGGGTCCACAGTAGTCATTCTTGTGAGGTTAGTCAGAACTTAAAAATGCAATGGTTTGCATGCAAAAATTGAAGGCCCTAGAGGCCATATTTGCAAAAAAGGTCAGAGATAACTTCTGTAGCATTAGGAGTCTACTTTCATTTGCCACTTGAATCAACTGATTTTGTGCACTGTGGACATCAGGGCACCCATTTCCCTAGGACTGCTCCTTGTGTAGGGTAGAAATTAAAAAGGCTATAACTTTTAATTGGCTTAACCAAACCCATTGAAATTTCTACCATGCATGCATGGTATGATGACACACCTAGGGTTTTAATTTGAGAATTTTTGGATGTGTATCCATTGAGTTTTTTCATTTATTAGTAAAAGTAAATTTTTGGTATTTAAGGAGTTGTATAACTCCAAACACCCCCTAATTTGGGGGGGGGGGGGGGTGAGCTCTTTTTATGTATCTAAATCTCTGGTTAAAATTTCTTCACATGTGAATGAGTATTTTTCTCTGAATTTCAAAATGAAGTTAGAGTCTTAAGTGAAAAATTGGGGTGCTAATAGTCAATTTGGGCTTTTGAGCTTTTTGATGGAATTGAAGGTGGGAATCACCTTGCATGCCTCTGAAACCTTGGGGTTAGTGTATGTCATGAGGATATACATCATTGACATAAGTTTCATGATTATTGGAAGTTCTTTTTTTTTCCTAAAGTTTTTAATTAAATGAAAATTGTCACACTTTTAAATTAATGTAATAATTTGAATCATAAACTTAGGGATAAATCCAAAACTCTGGGAAATGGATCTTTGACTGGAATGGCACATTTAGGAATTTTGTTGGAATTTTTGGACCTCATTTATTTCTCTGAATTTGATTTATTTGGTTAGGTCAATTTATTCAAATATGACATTTAGGTCTCATATGCATTTGGAGAACTATGAAATTATTCTAGTAGGTTTCCTTGGTGATTCTATAGCTCTGTAAATTTTATCATAATTTTTAGATGAATTTTTGTGGTAATTATCAATTTATTGAGGAAAAACCCCCTTTTGTAATTAATTAATTTAATGGGGTAAAATAGTTTGTAAAATTCTAAATCTCTGGATTTAGTGTTTTTAGATGATTATTAAACTAGGATAATTTTCTCAGAATTTATAGAGACATGTTAATGGTACTTGTAGTGTAAATCCCTATTTACACCCCATTTATGTTAAATAGAAAATATGGTCAAGTATTCCTGTTAAAAATTTGAAACTTAGGATTTGGTGTTCTTAGACCATTATTATGCCATGATAATTTTCCCAGAATGTATTGAAGTCTTAACATAGCACTTGTAGTGTAAACCCTTATACGCACACCAAATATAACAAATAATAATTAAGGGTAAATACTCCTTGGAATAATATGAAACTTAGGCATTGTTGTTTTTAGGTCAATAAAATACTTCTGTGATTTATTCAGATTTTATTGAGACCTGTAGGTGGTGGTTGTAGTGTAAACTCTTATTGGCACACCACTTGTTTTAAATGTATATTGTGGATAAATATTACCTGGAATATTATGAAACCTTGGATTTGGTGTTTTTAAATGATTAGTATGCTAGTTTAATTTTTTCAGAATTTTTGGAATCCATATTTTAGTACTTGGTGTGTAAAGTCACATCTTCATCTTTTTCTTGATAAATATAAATTATGATTATAAATTTGCTGGAAAAATATGATCTTCTGGAAATAGTGTTTTAATGTCAATATGAAGCTACTGTAATTTTTCCAGAATTTTAGGAAGACAAAATCTTGTACTTGATGTGTAAAAATTATTTTTCCATTCATTCATTGAAAATTAGGGATCATAGTTATTTAATTGCTGGAAAAATATGAATTATTGGAAATCTTGTTATCATGTCACATCTCATCTCTGGAAGGATTTTTGACAAGTTTGAATTCATTAGCATGATACCTCCTTCACATTTTAGATTCATATTAGTAATTAATGAATTTTTATAGAGGTCAAAATTAGATGAAACATGCTTGGATTTTGATCATCCCTTATTTTATCCACTATGAAACTATGATAATAATTAGTAGTCATTTGGAAGTAATTTGACCAAGGTTCCATCTTAGGAATCTAAGTTAGTTATATGTCGTGGTCTGCGGATAGTGAAAACTCATTATGATGAATAGGTCAATATAATCACAAGGAAATCAGTGAGAATTTGATTATATCAAGAGATGAGTATAGACCACTTAGAGGACTAAAAGTTATTAGAGTTGAATCCAAAGAACGATTGCTTAGGGGCGGAATGAAACGTAAGGCGTAAGTTATAAAGGGTAATGAGAGGGAGGAAGGTTAGGTCAAAGTAGCCGCCAAGAATGTTAAATGTCCTGGGAAGGGGTTGGGCAACATCCCATCATATACCCTAGTACCTTGCGAACCCCTCACCGGGTAGCCCTCGGGAAATCCAGGATCCACCCTAAACTTCCAAGTAGGATAATAACTAAACAAGAGTAGTCTAAATAGGAGTTTAGAAGATGAGAGTGCTTGGTGAGCTGTGGGTAAGGCTGTGCTCGGGATTGACGAAAGATCGTCCTTCCCCTTAGAGAGTTATAAAGCGCTGAGGTTAATTCAAGTGAAATTGTAAGAGGGTAATCTTATGGGTAGATATCAATAATACTAAGTGTCTTGGGAAAGGGAACTTTGGGGTGTCATCCCATTGTAGTTCCTAATACCGTAGCGAGCCCTTTACAGGGTAACCCTCGGAAATTCAAGATTAAACGTAAACTGTAGGGATAAGATGTTATAAGAATAATTTAATAACACACTCACCCACACCCCGTGGTTACGGGAGCCTAGTCTGTTTGGTGCTGCGAGCAGTAAGCTCAGTATTTGAAAGAGCGGATTGAAAGTCAGGTGAGCTTGCAACTCAGTAGAGTTTGTTGGTACGGACGGTTGGTCCGGGGAGCCGGTGGCTCGGAAGGTTATTAATGACGTGCAGGTTAGCCCGGGGAGCTTATGGCTCGGAGATAGATTGTAGAACATGTTGCATGTGCATTGAAGGTGGTGGGTCTTCTGTATTGGACAGACGTTCACACCGACGTCAATACGTTGACTCGGCAAGTGTGGTATATACACTTAGCCTAGAAAGTCTGGCGGTCCAGTCAGCAAGAGTACGCAGACGCTCCACGGTTTTGTGTTGAGGCATACGATAGGTCTAGGTTTGGTAGTGTGAATACCAACCTAGAGGTGGGAGAGGCCCAACCCACCGCTTCCGTTTGCCACTACGGGAGTATCCTGGGAGTCTTGCTAGCTCCAAAAAGGGGGAACTAAAGGTCTATGCGCATAGAGTCGTAGTGTGTGAGTTGCACTTGTATGAACATATCATAACATAACAACATACCTAGCATGTCATAACATGAACATTGCATTTCAACCCCTATCCCTATCGTATAAATTGGTATGAGACTTTTTATACGATAGGCCCTGCTAAACGAACCCTTGGTCTATAGGTTTGTATGGGCACTCCTATAAATCAATGGTTACTTTTAAATTACTTTACTCGCGTCGCACTGCTTCTTTACGCTTACTTCTTTCTCTGCTGCGATATTACTTTACTGCTTTTAGTACTGTTTACTGGTTCATATTGCTAGCATAGATCTTATTTGTTATACTCTTGATAGCGTAGAATATCTGTCACCTGCTTTTGATTACTCCATGTTGCTGTCCTCCGCTTCTTCCTCCCGCACGATGCCTAGGAGTCGCGGGGGGAGGCAGGGACAAAATCGTCTTAGTCTTTATGACTAACGGTTGGTGGTGACCGTAGGTAACCGAGGAGCTGGAGCCCAGCTGGCAGGGGAGCCAGGACCTGAGGAGCAGATGCCGTGCTTTTCTACTGCTACTGGACAGGTGTTGATGAGAGATGTTTTGTTGTAGCTTCCGCATAGATGTATATAGTGAGAGAGGGAGCTGTACTTCTTTTATTCTTTCGGACTTGTACTGGGCATAAGCCCCTTTCTCTCTTTCTTTTCTTGTACTCATTGATGGACAATTTTCATTTGGATATATATACATATACAGATGCGTGTGATTGTGGACTTATGTGCTAGTTTTACTTCTTATCTCTTGTTGGCCTAGTTGATCGTCCTTGCCGGCAGGATCAGCGTCTTGCAGAGATGGCTAACTTGTGTGCTAGCATCACTGTAAGGCGGCGATTCTGGGCATAAGATCCGGGAACTCTTCTGGTGCGGGAGAGGGATCTTACACATTTAGTCCAGTGGCGAAGATGACTTTAGTACGGTTCGTTATTGCCTTGGCGGCATTCTATGGGTGGGAGATTTGGCAACTCGACGTAAAGAATGATTTCTTGTACGACGAGATTGACAAGGATATCTTCATGATCCAGCCGCCAGTCTTCGTATCTGAAGATTTTCCAGACTATGTCTGTAAGCTGAAGAAGGCCCTGTATGGGTTGAAGCAAGCGTCGAGGGCGTGGTACGGAAAGATCGCAGAATATCTCTTATTATGTGGATTCAGTGCTTCAGACTCTGACTCAAGCTTATTTGTCAAGAAGAACGGGGAGCTTCAAGTCATCGTGCTGCTTTACATCGACGATATGATCGTGATGGGGAATTCGAAGGAGGAGGTAGCAAAGATTCAGGCTGAGCTATCTATCAGATTTGAGATGAAGGACTTGGGTGAACTCCACCATTTCCTTGAACTTGAAGTGCAGAGGAAGGAAAGTGGAGTGCTGGTGTCCCAGGCTGGATATGTGGAGCGAATAGTGGAGCGATTTGGCATGAAGGAAGGGAAATGCATTTCTACACCTCTAGAGAAGGCCATGAAACTTCGGAAGGATGAGGGGAGGATTCTGGAAGATCTGATTGTGTTCCGAGCTCTGGTTGGGAGCTTGATTTATCTGACGATCAATAGGCCGGATATTGCATATATAGTTGGCAGGGTGAGTCGTTATATGGTGGAACCACGGGTGCCTCATCTACTAGCGGCCAAGAATATTTTGAAGTATGTCAAGGCGACTTCGGATATGGGTCTCCTATACAGGAGGGATGCGGGCTTCGAGGTGCATGGGTACATGGATGCTGATTACGGGGGAGATTCCGATGATCGAAAGTCGACATCTGGATTCGTCTTTATGGCGGGCCCTACGGCTATATCATGGTGCAGCAAGAAGCAGGATTCCGTGTCAGTCTCTACCACGGAAGCGGAACACAATGCTTCGGCCTTAGCAGCTCAAGAAGCCATCTGGCTTAGGAGGTTGGTGGGAGACGTCCATAAGGAGGTTCGGGGTCCGACTCTGCTCCGCGGAGACAATGAGAGTGCACTCAAACTGGTTACTAATCCAGTATGTCACACGAGGACCAAGCATATCGAGATCGAGCATCATTTCATTCGTGAGAAGGTGATGGAGGGGTCTCTTTCGGTCGAGCATGTTCAGAGTTTGGACAACGTTGCTGACATATTCACAAAGGCGCTGGCGAAGGGGTCGTTCACTCGGCTAAGGAGCTTACTTGGGCTGTTTTCAACTTCCCACTTCAAGGGGGAGTGTTGAAAATGTTGAAGTAGAAGTTGGCGGTCTGGAGGGGTGTTCATGCGGTCTGCCTAACTGCGCGATCTCGCGGTCTCCTCTGAGGTCTGACCTATTCGGTCTAGCTGTAGTCTATTCGGCCTGACCGCCGTTCTTTGTCCAAGGTGTTGAGGTGAGGTCGCGCAGTCTGGTTTGTGTGACCGCGTGGCGAGCTGGTGTTCTTACTATGCGGGTTAAGCTGTTGGCCGCACAGGGTTGTTATTCTGGTATCGGGCAGTCCGGTCTGATGACTGTCCGGGTTCTTGATGGTGCGCGCCGACTAAGGTTCTCTTAGTCGCGCGGTCTCTTTTTGTGTTCGCATAAGCCAGTCTCTTGGCGATCTGCTGGTATATGCGGACACTGGTGTTGGTCGACTTGGAGGGTTGTTGCCCTTGTCGACTTGGCTGTGTTCGCGGTCTCTGAAGGAGGTCTCGTATAGGCGAACACTGGTGGTGAGCATCATGACCTTGCAGACTGTCATGATCGCGCGACTTCTTGGAGGAGTGGCGATCTCCTAGTCATTTGAAGTCGGCGAGCTCACTAAGCGCAGAGCGATCTTCTGCTGACCACGTGGGTTGACCGGTCTTGGTCATGCGGTCAGGGCGGGGACTCTATCTCATTGGGTGGTGACTGGATCTGGTCCCACGCCTATAAATAGGAGTCACTGTAGCAGCAAGATAATCGCACCAAGTGTAAGCTAAACTTGCGCCTAGTTCTTGCGGTCTCGTTTTTGTGACCGACCGGTTTGCTGATTGAACTTGTCTTGTGCAGCTTCTGCGGATTGTACGGACAGTAGCGGTCACCTCTTCTTCTAAGGTGTTCGGGCGGTCTTGCGGCTTGCAGTGTGGGTTGCTGGAGTTCGGGAGAATCAGTGGAGTTCGGAAGGTCGCGGAGTTTTTGGTTGGTGTTGATCAAGTCGCTGACAGGCTGTTCGGGCGGTCTCCTTTTTTAGTCGCGCGAACACCCAGGTCGCGCGGTCAGGCGGTCTCAGTGTTCAGACCGGCAGTTATCTTTCTTCAGCTTGTATTTTTCCTTTTGGTTTTGTGTACTAGCGAAATCATGTCTCGCCATGTATACCTCGCTCTGTAATGAAGATTTCTGCTATTATCAATAAAGATTGCTTTGCTTCATGTGCTTCTGGTTGTTGGCTATAACTTTAAGTTGTACGATTTCTGCTCACTCCTAGATCTTCAGAAAATTTCACAGGAGCATCATCCTGATGGAGATCTGGAACAGTGTCCAGAGGATGTGGAGAGAGAGGAGGAGGGATATTATCCCTTGGAGGGGCTGGTATTTGCCTCTCTGGATCTTGAGGAGGAGGAGAGGGAGGAGGTGAGGCTTGACCAGGCTTCAAGATTTGCCTGGTCCACTTTGAAAAAATGCTTATGTTGATTCTTTTCCCTGGTGGAATTGGCACACCCTTGGACTTGCAGACTGCTGGGTAGTGGTGGAGAAGTACTTGGCTCATAACTCTCATGTAAGCATTTTCTTTATGGGCATACTTATGCCCAATCATCCTTAGGAGGCACTTCCCCAAATTGATCATTTTCTTTAGAACTAGAGCTCCCATTATTTGAAGATGTTGCTTTGGGACATCATCATGTGCTGATATTTTACATAACAGCACATTCCCTACAATATCTGCAAGGAATCTGTATTCTTCCCCAAGGTCCATCTTCTTCAGATTGATGGGCTTGTCCTTCTTGAACTGCATAATCTCCAGGGTCCTCTTGGTCTCATCCCCTGATAATTCATCTGACTCATTTCCAGGAAGAAGATCATATGTTTGGTTCAATATGTCCTTGTTATCAGAACATCTGTGTCAGATACTTTTTCTTTAAGAACACCATCCTCTCCTATCTGAACACTGTCTTTAAACTCTGTTAGCTCGATATCCAGGATCTTGCATCTTGTGGATATCAGCTTTGTTAAACCAGTATCTTGGAATAGGCCAAGAATGACCTTGAAGCTTTTTGCGACATCATTGAATGAATCAATGCCCACATCAAATCCAGAGTTAACTTTTGGTGGAGTAGACCTGGGAAAAAAGACCGCCAGGCCTAGGCTGGGCCTGGGCATGCCGGGCCTAGGCCTTTTGGAAAAAGCCCGGGCAAGGGCCTGGTTTTTGCAGGGCACGGGCCAAGCACATGCCTCCTCTTGAGAAGGAGGCCTACCAAGGCCTTGCAGGCCGGCCCAGGCTCAGGCCGGGCCTAGGTCTGGCCCGACATATTTAAATATTTGATTTTTTTAAAAAAATTAATTTTATGTAAATAAAAATTTATATAAATACTAGCAGCTCCGCACGGGCTTCGCCTGTGCTCGCTGCTCCTCGACGGCCTTCGGCCGCCGCAACGGCTCGCTGCTCCTCGACGGGCTAGCAACTCCGCACGGGCTTCGCCCATGCTTGTTGCTCCTTGACGGCCTTCGGCCACCGCGACGGCGGCCTGCGATCGCCTTCGGCCTCCGCGACGACGACCTTTGGCTGCCTCTGCTGAGACCCAACCGCTGAGTCCCAACCACATCTCAGCGGTCCAGTCCCAACCGCTGGGACGAAGTCCAGCCCCAACCGCTGAGACTCAACCGCTGACACGCGGTTGGGGCTGGACTTCGTCTCAGCGGTTTCAGCCTTACCGCTGAGACGAAGTCTAGCCCCAACCGTTGGGACCCAACCACGTCTCAGCGGTTGGACTGGCACTTCCCGGCCAGGCTTTTTCAGGCCTGGCCCGGGTTTGCCCGGCCTGGTCCCAGCCCGTGCCTAGGGCATGGGCATTGCCCGGGCATTGCCCAGGCTGGGCACCAGGCCGGGCAACTAAGAGGAATGGGGGCCTTGTTAGGCCCCCAAAGCCCGAACCGGGCCTGGATCAGGCTTTTTCAGGCCTGGGCCTTTTGGTATTTTAACGGGCCGGGCCCAGGCCGGCCTGATGGGCCCGGTCCTAATGCCCACCTCTATGGTGGAGCCATCAAAACAAGCGTACCTGCAAAGACAAAGAGAAAATGAGATTGATAGATAGAGAGAGAGAGAGAGGAACGAGAGAGCTGTAGAACGAGAGAGCAAGGGAGCAAGAAGAGGAACATTTGAAAGCGCAAATGTTTCGACGCAGTAATTGCTTAAAAGCAGATGAATTGCCGCAACTTTGGGATTAGGTCAACTCACCGTTGATAAAACTTATTATTTGGAGTGCAAAGCTGTGTCGAGATTGCTTCTAGAAGCAATTCTGCGCGTGCTGATATATCGACGTTGCGTCGACTAGTACTCGACGTAACTTCGAGACTGTTCAGCAGGCCTTAAGTCGATGTAGTCCTGTCGATGTTAAGTCGATTTCTAATCGACGTAACTTCGAATTTAATTAGTGTTCCATAAGTCGATGTATGCATCGATATGAACGTGACGCTGTGTCGAATTCTATTCGAATTGTCCACTCTGAGTGCTTCTTGATGCTAGCATCGAGTAGTAGTCGATGGTACGTCGACTTCTATTCGACGTACCTTTGAAGGAACAGATCTATTCTCTTTAGAAAATTCTTGCTGTTATTCCCAGCAATTATATTTATTGAAAATAGATTATAATATAATGTAATAAACATTAAGGAAGATTCAAGGCAGAAATTACTCCCTTGAATAAATCTTGTTCCTTATTCAAGACCTAAACCTTTCTTCCCCCACACCATTTTCTCCTGAGTGGAACCCTACCTAACCATGCACATGTAATTCAAACATTAGAAGGGACCCATGTTACCTTGGGCCCTTTGCTTTTACCATTGTAGGGTTCTATGAAAGAATAAAATGGTCTTTCATGATACCCTTCTGGATGATAAGGAATGAGTTTCACAAACCTATTATTTTGATACTTGTAATGAGTGTAAAATGTATCTAAATAAAGAAGATCAACATAATGTTTTATTATTCTAGGTTTGGCTTTAGCCTTTTGGTTGTTGTTATTTGACCTCTCTACATTGTTCTTACCTAGGGGTCTTTCTTTCCTATTCAGATTTACTTGATTAGGTTTATCTATCTTATCTGGATGACTATTAACCTTACCCTTGGATGATGCACTCTTCTCACTTGGTTGGTACTCACTAGGTCTAACAAATGACACTGGATTTTTCCATGCAGGTTTCCTAGGTGCTTTTGTGCTAGTGGAAGGCTCCGCTCCTAACCCTAGGTGATTTAATCTTATAGATAGATTTTCAATGATGTTTTGAGCTTTTGACTCCTCCCATTGAGTGAGTCCTCAAAGGCCTTTGCCTTTGCTAGCTCTTCTTTTAAGTTTATGTTTTCTTCTCTAAGTTTAATCAATTATAACTCTTTATTATTAATTTAATTTTTAGGTTTTGATTTATTAGGTGCATTTCATCTTTCTTAAGGTTTTCTAATTCAGATCTAGCTATGTCTAATTATTTTTCTACCAAAAGATGATCAATGCAAAAATCTTTAAAACAAGTTTTAAAATCTTCTGAGCTAAAATCAAATTCATCAAAAACAGATACCTGATCATCTTCATCATCTGATGACATTCCTAGTGCCATCATGCAGGATGTTTCTACTGCTGCTTCATCATCACTTTCAGATGATGAGGAGCTTAATTCTGCTTCAGAATCACTCCAGGTTTCAACAATGAAACCCTTGGATTTCTTCCTGTCCTTTCCTCTTGAGGACTTCTTCTTCTCCTCTTTGTTGTTTCTTCTTTCCCTTTTCTCTTGTGGGCACTCAGGAGCAATGTGCCCTGGTTTGTTGCAGGTATAGCAGATAACCTCCTTCTTTGGAGTTTTATCATACCTGGGTCTTGAATATCTTTCTCTTCTCCTCGAGTCTTCAGTCTTGACCCATTTCTTGAACTCCTAGCTAGCAGACTGAACATTTTATCTTCAAGAGTAGAGGGCTCTCCTTCAGTAGCTTTCAGAGCTAGGCTCCTTTGGATAGGAGCTGGAGTAGTTTCCCTTTCTTCTGATTCAACTCTATTCTTTAGTAAAATCTCATAAGACTTAAGCTTTCCTAGCAAAGCTTCAGTTGAGATCTCTCTATGACACCTGGACTCTCTGATTGCCCAGATTCTGGAATCCCATGATTTATGGAAGCACATGATGATTTTATCATTAATTTCAGTCAAGTATATCTCCTTGTCTAAGCCTCTGAACTCATTAATGATAATGCTGAATCTGTCATACATACCAACAACATATTCTTCAGCTTTCTTTTGAAAGTTCTCATACTGGATATGAGAAGGGACTTTCTATCCTTTCTTTCATCAGCGCTTCCTTCAACCATTGTGTTGAGTGAGTCCCAGATTTCTTTTGCTGATTGGCATTCAGCAACCTTCTAGAAAATGTCATCTGACATTGTTTATACCAAAATATTCATGGCCTTGGCATCACATGCCTTGACCGTCTTCTCCGCCTCTGTCCATTCCTTTCTTGGGACAACCTTAGTTGTTGAGGATTCTCCTGCCTTTTGTCTGACTGGAGCTGGAGGACCTATGAGAAGAACATTATACATGTCTTCATCAATGGAGTTCATATAAAGTCTTATTCCGGCCTTCCAGAGTGTGAACTTATTTAAGTCACACACTGGGGGTCTTGTGGAAGCATAATCCTTAGTACTCATTTTCTTTATAAAATATGTTTGTAATAAAGAAATAAGAGCAGGAGGTATTTTTGATCATGGTGTTAACCTTTTAATGATCAACCTCCCTCTGATACCAATTGAAAGTGCACAGTGTGCCTCTGAGAATCCTCTAGAGGGGGGGGGGGTGAATAGAGATTTAATTTATTTCTAACTTAGCTTTGCAAGTACAATAAAAACCTAAGTGTTATGCTTCAACAAATACTTATCCAGAATAAAACAGTGCTGAAATATAAAGCAGAAAAATAGTAAAGTAATCTAAGCTATGAGGGACAGCACATAAAATAAACAATCCAGAAGACACACAAATTTTTATAGAGGTTCCCCAAAATGTGGGTACTCCCCTCTTCTACCACCTGGCAGGGATGCACCACCTGTTCCTGAGTCTTTTGGTAAGGAGACTCTTAGAACCACTGATCTTTTGACAAGGAGATCATGAACCACCAGATTTTTTGATAAGGAGATCTTGAACCAACAGATCTTTTGATAAGGAGATCTTGAACCACTGAATCCTTTGGAAGAGGGATTCTCAAAACTCTTTTACAGGGAATGAGAAGGAGAAAGAAAGAAGGTGAGAAGAGTAAGAAATCTGTTTTCAGAATTCTTATGAAAGGTGTATGAAGAACAACTTCTTGAATCTTTCACTGGATCTGCTCTTGATTAACTTCTGCTTATGATAGTGTTTTATTGCAGGAGCTATGGATGTCAGATCCTTTATGTTTCCACTGATTGAAATCTTTGTTGCTATATGATTGTGATGAAGAGCAGCTTTCAGGTCCTCTGTTCTATGAGATGGAGAGCAGTAGTTGTTTATTCTCTATGTATGCTCTATTAGGGTTCCTGAGGAAGAAGAAGAAGAGGAAACCAAATAGAACAGTATTGTCGATTGTGATAAGTGCTTTATCCTTCTCTTGCCTTTTATTGTCCACCTTCAGATTTGAATTTGTTTCCCTTTCTAGTAAGACCTTGATGAGTCAAATATTTATACGATTATATGGACTCATCCGGGCTAGTTTTCACTCTTGTGCACGTCTTATTCGAGCTAGAATTGCTTGTATTTCTCTTATAATTACTTCCGCGCTATGTGCACTATTTAGGCCCGTCTTGGTATGCTTTTGTGCTTCTTGTTGTTGGGGGTAAGCATATGGTGCTCCATAACCTTTTATTCTGTATTTGTATTGAGATGGAGGGGTATTCCCAGCTGTGTTGATGTTTATGCAGGTGGATGGTTCATCCTATTTTACCCAGATTTCATGTCTGCGTGTATCGCACGGTCGTGCATTTTCCTTGACGCACGGTCGGCTGCGGTCGTGCGCTCTCGTCTGAGGTGAAAATTGATGTTCCGTCTTTGATCGTGCGTTTTTACGCATGGGCAGTTGCCCGTGCGCGAAGGAATCACACGATCACCTGTTAAGCCTGGTTTTTAGGCCATCTGGATTTGTTCGTGCATTTTTACGCATGGGCGGCTTCAACCGTGCACGAGTAAAATGCACGGGCCCTGCTGCTACTTCTTCCAGGTCTTTCTTCTTCGTTAATATTGCACGGTCTACGCATGGTCGTGCGTTCGACCGTGCGTGACTTAATTTTTGATATTTTAGTATATAAGCCAGGAAATCTACTGGCTTGAGAAGATTTCAAAAAAATACTTTGGAGCCCGCCATTTTCCGCTATAGTCCACCCATTTCGCCACTCCACCACCGCTCGACCTAGGAGAAGCTCCGACCACAACTTTCTTGCGAATCTTCCGTCAAAGCTTCCTCCTTGGCCTCCTCCATCATCTACGAGCTCAAGAACGCCATCGACGGAAAGTCTCCGCTGCATTCAAGGTGTGTCCAACAAGAGTTAGCTTGAGCTAAACCACGAAGAAGACGGGTAAAGTAGAGGAAGGTGACAGATCCTCTAGACCCCGGACGACAACTGAAGACCGAGCACGACCGAGGCTTGACAACCCTCTGATTCCGATCGAGAACCTTCAGCAAAGACTTCGAGCTTCGATTTTCTCTTTCCCCTTGTGTATTGCTTCAGAGTTTTCCTTTGTTTGTGTGTTATTTTGGATGATGTGCATAAACCCTTTATTTAGCTAATGTAATTTCATGTTTATGAGATTCCATGTGGTTTATGTGAGTTTAGGAGCGCCCCATTCCACCATCCACTCCACCACTGTGTTGTGCGCCGCACTAGCAATTGCTAGTTGCGTGCTTTGTGACGAGGTGCTTACGACCCTCTCTCCGTCGGTTACGAATCGTCCATCCGCGAGCCTTCTCGTCCACCCGCTTACTGAAGCACGACATTGCGGCCTGCATTCCATCCCGCCAAGCGAAGCGGTGCTTTAGGCCCTCATTTTTTTTCATTGTTGTTAATTTAGGAAACCCATATCCTCCTTCCATTGTATAAAAAAATATGATAGCTAGCTCAGCACGAAGCCTAGCTACTTCCACTTCAGAATTCCCCGTGACGATCATATCGTCAATGCACAGCAGCACCAAGACCTGAAGCTCCCCCGTCTTCTTTACGAATAAGCTTGAATCTGAATCAGAAGCAAAGTATCCGCAGAACTGGAGGTATTCTGCGATCTTCCCGTACCACGCCCGAGGCGCTTGCTTCAAGCCGTAAAGATCTTTCTTGAGCTTGCAAACATATCTTGGGTGCTCTTCGGATACATAACCAGGTGGCTGATCCATGAAGATATCATTGACAATCTCGCCGTATAAGAATGCATTCTTCACATCGAGTTTGCCATATCTTCCACCCTTGGCAAGCTGCCAATGCGATCACAACCCGGACCGAAGTCATCTTGACAACGAGGCTAAATGTCTCTTCATAATCCTCCCCATACTTCTGAGAGAAACCTCGAGCTACAAGGCGAGCCTTATACCGCTCAATACTTCCATCAGCCTTCTTCTTCAGTTTGAAAACCCACTTGCAAGTCACCGGAGTAACTCCCTCAACCTTAGGCACCAAGTCCCAAGTCTCATTTTTCCTGAGAGAAGCCATCTCTTCATCCATGGCTCCTTCCCACTCCTTGACTCCAACGACATTTTCATAACAAGATGGCTCTCTCTCATCCAGGGGACCTGCGAAGAAATATGAGACAAAGCTCACCAAGTTTCCGCCCATATACCGATCTGGTGGAATAATGGTCCTCTTGGACCTCCTCAGAGCTTGACTCTGAACCACCTCTTCAACTGCAGTTTCTGGACTAGCTCTCCTTTCAGGTAAACATGGAGAACCGCCCCCCTGCTTCCAGAACCTGAAGCACCTGACCCAGAGCTAGAGATACCTGGAGCACTTGGAGAAACAGGCAACTCCACCAGAACTTCTCTTGTAGCTTCTTCTAGTCCACCATCTACCCTGCTTCCTTGTAACTTTATATAAGAGCTACCTTGGTATGACGTCAGTTCGTCAAATACCACATCCCTAGAGACCACATATCTCAGTGTCTCAGGATCCATGCATCTCCACGCTTTCTTCCTGTCATCATAACCGACGAAGATTAGTTTCCTTGCCTTTGCATCTAGCTTCATTCGAAGGGCATCCGGAACATGCACATAGCAGGTAGAACCAAACACACGAAAGTTGTAACACCCCAAATCTGTTGAAGCAGATTTGTGCTGCTGGGAGCTAGCGCCGGCGCTAGTAGCTAACGCCTGGCGCTAGCCAGTTCGACGAACGCTATCCAGTTCGTCGAACGCTAGCCAGTTCGTCGAACGCTAGCCAGTTCGACGAACGCTAGCCAGTTTGTCGAACGCTAGCCAGTTCGCCGAACGCTAGCCAGTTCGATGAACGCTAGCCAGTTCGTCGAACGATTGCCAGGTCGTCAAACGCTAGCCAGTTCGACGAATGCTAGCCAGTTTGTCGAACGCTAGCCAGTTCGACGAACGCTAGCCAGTTCGTCGAATGCTAGCCAGTTCGACGAACGCTAGTCCAGTGCGGCGGTAGCTTGCGATACAGATCCGTGATTTGTGATCGTGGCCGTCAAATCCAAAGGGTTTTAGATCCAATGGTTGGGATTTATTCCGGGATTTCATAGGGCTTGACCAGAGGAGTGTTTATCCTTATTATTCTAAGTCTTATCTCTCTTCAAGGTTGAGAAAGAAGAAAGCCAAGGAGGAAGAAGAAGGCATCTTCCGCCATTGATGGAGCTCTGAAGCTCCGAATCGCGAGCCATTTATAGATCCACGGAGAGCATCCTGATGCGGTCCTTTCCATCCGACTAGAATCTTGGATTCTCGTGATGCTGAAGAAAATGACAATGGTAACGATCTTCTACTTTGACAAGTGAAGTCCTCCTTTTTATGACATGTTTGCATGGAAAATCCCCCACCGATTGGTGGAGAAAAGGGAGTTTTCTAGCGGGTTGGTCGTTTCGATCCCCTTTGGTTACTTGCATATAGCATCCAGAATCGTAGTACGGATATAGGAATTGTGTGTGAAACCCATCCGGACAGGTTGGTCTGGATTGGTGATGGTTATAGTGTTAATTATGCCGGAGAAGACTCAGTGATTTGTATGCGCTATTTTTGGGTTCTGTGCGCGGTAGTGTACTACATGGAGTCCTGGAGTTAACCTCCAGGAAATACCCGAAGTTGTAGGCGGATTCGGTGATCTGTCACTACCGCCCGGCGCTATGGCTAGCGCCGGCGGTAGCTCCCAGGGAGCTATTTTGTTGAGGTGTGATACCTCCTTTCGTTGCTCTGGCTGAGGTGAAGCCGTACCCGCGTCAGACGATTGATGTCGATGATTTGAGCACCGGTAAAGCTGATCAGAACCCGCTCCCATACCAAATCGGTGAAGAGGTAGCTCCTCGATGCACCGTATGATGTTGGGATTAGTCCGTGAGGCAAGGTAGTCTTGACGGTCAAAGCTCATGCAAACTCTTTGTTTAAGGAGTTGTTAGGTGTAGCTCGGAGAGTACACCGTGAGAGTGCCTTGAGAGCACAAAACGTGTGGCCGTGCGTGCCCACGTTGGTGTTGATTGCTTATACATGTGGTGCTTGAACGCACCTTATCAATCTATGCCTACACTGTATGCCTGCAGGGAAGGAGTACCACCACCCCGACATTAGGGGCGGGGTCGTTATAATTTTGGTCAGCTTTAGCTGACCGGTTACTTGTTTGCCACGTTTTGGTGGATTGTTGATGCAGATGCAGGTGAGCCAAGCGAGAAATAGCAGGCGGTGGCCCTTTTTGCTGAGTTGGCACTCGAAGGCCAGCCTCTCTTCTGCTTTTCATGTATTGCCGGCCTGCGTGCCGATGTATGTTTGAGTTTAATACATTGTTCAATGTAAGTCCTTAAGGCCGTAACTCTTTTGTTTCGTTCCTGGGATAGTGGACAGTTCTAAATGATGTTTTAATCAAATGCTTCCGCTTACGCTTTAATTACGCTAGTGTAGTTGTAGTTATTTTCTGATTATAACCTTATGATGCTTAGCTAGTGTGTATAGTATGGCGTGGGGTCACGGCCGGACCTACTGTTATATTATTTGTACTGACAAGGTGTTACAAAAGTGTTCCACGCTTGGATTCTCCTTGAACATCAACTCATGAGGAGTCTTCATATTGATGGGACTAAGAGGCATCCGATTGATAACATAGGCCGCACAAGACATTCCCTCTGCACAAGACCTTCAACTTATCCATCCCAACATGCCCAAGTCTTTCGTGCCAGATAGCGGCGCTGCCGTTAGCCCTCCTCTTATCAACATAAGAACTTGTTGAAAGAACAAACAAGTCCTTCACCTGTCTCCCTACATGAGTGACCTCAGCTTTCACCGCTGAAACATTTCGGAGAAATTTCACTTATGCTGGACCGAACAGAACATGATAGCCAGCATCCACAACATTAGTCACAGAGAAGAGGTTCTTTTTCATCCCCGAAACATGATAGACACTCTTCAATGTAAGAGTACCTTTATCATCGTTCAAAGAAACCACACCCTCTTTCTCTACTGTATCTATAGTATCATCACCCGTAATGATAACGTCATTACCTGTATAAGCTCGCAATGAGGAGAACTTCGACTCATCCCCAGTGAGGTGATGACCACACCCAGAGTCCACTATCCAATCATCCTGATAGTTGATGGAAGCCATAGCCCGAACACACGTGCCCGTCATGAATGCACCTCCACCACCCCAACTACCTTCAGAATTGGAACCAGCCTCCTCCTTTCCTGCAGCATGCCCTGCCTGAAGATTGACTTGGCAGTCTCTCTTGAAGTGACCAAGCTTGTTGCACCTGAAGCATCTAGGTCCTTACTTCTTCTTACCATCACGCTTAAGAGCATATCTCCTCTCCTGCTGATATGAAGTAGACGAACCATCATCTCCAGACGTCTTCTTCTTCTTGTCCCATCTCTTCTTCTTGTCAGAGAAGAGAACCTCACCTTCTCCCCCAGAGACTGACATCCCAGCCATTTGCTTAGCCAAACTCTCTTGCGAAGCAAGTAAGTTTTCAAGCTCCAACAATGATGGCTGATTGGCCCAGCCTTGAACAAAAGTAACAAATGCCACATACTCCCTCCGCAAGCCGCGGATTATATGCCTCTTCAGCTTAGCTTCTGAGATAGGCTCATCCGGGTCTAATGCCGATATCTCTGCGCAAAGGTTCTTCATCTTCAAGAAGAACGTTGAGATAGGCAAATCTCCCTGAGTTGCTTTCGCCAACTCATTCTTCAAGAACTGTAGCCTAGCTACATTCTTCTTATTGAACAAGCCATCCAAGGCTGTCCAAATTTCTGCAGCTGATCTACATCCAATGATGTGATCAAACAGCTCCGGAATGATAGCTCGCTTGAGAGTGAACTCAACCTTCGCATTTGTTCTCTTCCAAGCCTTCACGAGCTCAGCATTCCCTTCAGCAGGAATAACACCTTGTCTTGCTTCTCCTCCTACAACCTCCTACAAATCCTCGCCAAAAAGATAGCTCTCCATGCAAGACTTCCACTTCTTAAAGTTAGTCTGCGTAAGGAGCTCAATTCCAATACCTCTAGCATATCCTCCTTCCATTGCTATCCCACTGATTGCTAACCAACTTGTGGAACCCGAGAGAAGTAACAGCAACTACCGCTCAGCAACCTGCCTCTGATACCATGTATAAAAAATTAGAGGTCCGGAGTTGAAGTAAAAAATGCAGAACACTTCTCAAACTTTCCACAAGTGTAGCAACACAATGACAATGGGAAGACCGAATAGTGCTTTGGTATTAACTATCTCTTTACAATTCGAGGTATACATGGCGAGACATGATTCATAAGAATCACGGAGGAGAGAAGCACAAAACACAAAGACTACAAGCTGTCGACGACCTGACAAACTACGATCGCCAGACCGGGCGAACAGACAAGCCGTACGGTTAACTCCTGAGACCGCGCGAATAGAGCAGACCGCACCTGTCAGCCCGCAACCACAGACCGCTCAACCTACTGCTTATTCAACTGCTACAAAACACTTGAAGAAGAAACTTATTCCTGCTGCAGACTGCACTCAAGACCTCCTAATCAACTGAGTCCGCTGCACAATCCAAGAACACCTAAACACAGTCCGCCCACACAGACCACTGCCGGACTGGTTTATTCAAAGCTGCAAGAAGGGAGAATGCTGACCGCGAACTGCAAGCCGCAAACCTGCAAACAGACAAACCGGTCAGGCAAAACTCAAACCGCGCGACCTCAGAATGAGACCGACACAATCAAGCCAACTTTGTCTCTTACAGTTCTTTTTTAAGAATGACGGGCCCTGCACCCCTATTTATAGGCAAGAGAATGGATGTCGTCATCGCGAAATAGGGATACAATTACCTCCCATCAACCCGCATGCGGTCTCGCAAAGCAGACCGCCCGAGCTCAGCATAGCTGATAGCTCCCTTATTAAACCAAATGGTTATATGCAAACCGCCTGGTAACCGCGGTCTCCCAAAATAGACCGCCCGGTCTTTTATTGCAAAAGCAAAACACTTCTTCAGCAACCCAGACCGACTAGAACAAGTCGTCAGACCGCCTGGTCACTGTAAGAAGGCAGACCTACTTGAACAACTAGCCGACTTGAACAAGTTGCCAGAACAACCCGCTCGGACACAATGCGGTCTTCTAGATCAGATCGCCTAGAACAGATCGTCTGAGACAAAACCGGCCAGAAAACCAGCGCAGGCCGCGCGGTCTTTGCGGTCTCTAATCTACAGATCGCCCAACACCATTCCACTTCCACTTCAATAATTTAACACTCCCCCTTGAAGTGGGAAGTGGAAGTCAGCCCAAGAAAACTCCGCAACCGACCAAATGGTCCCTTCGACAATGGCTTAGTAAATATGTCAGCAACATTATCCTTGCTCTGCACATGCTCCACAATCAGAGATCCCTCCAACACCTTCTCACGAATGAAATGGTGATTAATCTTTATGTGCTTCGTACGCGCATGACAAACTGGATTGTTCACCAGTTTGAGAGCACTCTCATTGTCGCCACGTAGTAGAGTAGGACCTCGCACCTCCCTATGAATGTCCTCCACAAGCCTCCTAAGCCAGATGGCTTCCTGAGCTGCCAAACCCGAATCTTTGTACTCCGCTTCTGTGGTAGAGACAGACACGTAATCCTGCTTCTTGTTGCACCATGATATAGCTGTAGAGCATGTCATAAAGACATATCCAGACATCGATCTCCGATCATCCGAATCTCATCCATAATCAGCATCCATGTACCCGTGCAAGCAAAAGCCCAAATCTCTCCCGTAGAAGAGACCCAAATCCGAGGTGGATTTGACATACTTCAATATACTCCTAGCCGCCACAAGATGAGTCTTCCGAGGCTCTTCCATAAACCGACTCACCCTGCCAACTACATAAGCAATATCTGGCCTCGTGATCGTCAAGTATATCAGACTTCCAACCAAAGCACGGAACACCAAAGGATCGGTAAGAACCTTCACTTCATCTCGTCAAAGATGAACTCCAACCTCCAGTGGAGTAGAGCTGCTCTTCCCCCCTTCCATGCCGAACCTCTTTACGATTCGATCCACATAGATTTTTTGTGAAACAAGCATACCGCTCTCTTTCCTCTCCACTTTGAGCCCAAGGAAATGGTGGAGCTCACCCAAATCCTTCATCTCAAATCTTATAGCTAGCTCAGCACGAAGCCTAGCTACCTCCATTTCAGAATTCCAGGTGACGATCATATCGTCAACGTACAACAACACCAAGACCTGAAGCTCCCCCGTCTTCTTTACGAATAAGTTTGAATCTGAATCTGAAGCAAAGTATCTGCAGAACTGGAGGTATTCTGCGATCTTCCCGTACCACGCCCGAGGCGCTTGCTTCAAGCCGTAAAGAGCCTTCTTGAGCTTGCAAACATATCTTGGGTGCTCTTCGGATACACAACCAGGTGGCTGATCCATGAAGATATTCTTGTCAATCTCGCCATATAAGAAGGCATTCTTCACGTCGAGTTGCCAAATCTTCCACCATTGGCAAGGTGCCAATGCGATCACCACCCGAACCAAAGTCATCTTGGAAACGGGGCTAAATGTCTCTTCATAATCCTCCCCATACTTCTGAGAGAAACCTCGAGCTACAGGGCGAGCCTTGTACCACTCAACACTTCCATCAGCCTTCTTCTTCACTTTGAAAACCAACTTGCAAGTCACCAGAGTAACTCCCTCAACCTTAGGCACCAAGTCCCAAGTCTCATTTTTTCCTGAGCGCAGCCATCTCTTCATCCATGGCTCATTCCCACTCCTTGACTCCAACAACATTTTCATAACAAGATGACTCTCTCTCATCCAAGGGACCTGCGAAGAAACATGAGACAAAGCTCACCAAGTTTCCACCCATATACTGATCTGGTGGAATAATGGTCCTCTTTGACCTCCTCAGAGCTTTACTCTGAACCACCTATTCAACTACAGTTTCTGGACTAGCTCTCATTTCAGGTAAACATGGAGCATCACTCCCCCTGCTTCCAGAACCTGAAGCACCTGACCCAGAGCTAGAGATACCTGGAACACCTGGAGAAACATGCAACTCCACCAGAACTTCTCTTGCAGCTTCCTTCTGGTCTACCATCTACCATGCTTCCTTGTAACTCTATAGAAGAGCTACCTTGGTATGACGTCAGCTCGTCAAATACCACATCCTTAGAGACCACATATCTCTGTGCCTCAGGATCCATGCATCTCCACCCTTTCTTCCGGTCATCATAACCAACGAAGACTAGTTTTCTTGCCTTTGCATCTAGCTTCATTCGAAGGGCACCCGGAACATGCACGTAGCACGTAGAACCAAACACACAAAAGTGTTCCACGCTTGGCTTCTCCTTGAACATCAACTAATGAGGGGTCTTCATGTTGATTGGACTAAGAGGCATCCGGTTGATAACATAGGCCGCACAAGACATTCCCTCTGCCCAGAAGGACTTTGGGATACTCTTGGCATGAAGCCAACATTTGCAGGTCTCCGTCAGGTGACGAATCTTCTGCTCTGCAACTCCGTTCTGTTGTGGAGTATGAGCACAAGAAAGCTCTCTTTGGATGGCATGCTTTCTGCAGAAGTTAAAGAACGCCTTGGAGGTGAACTCCCCTCCATTATCTGTTCTGAACCTCTTGACCCGCAGGTTGAGCCGACCTTCCACCAGCTCCTTGAACTCCACAAACCTCTCGAACGCCTCTTTCTTCTCCTTCAGAAAATACACCCAAGTATATTTGGTGAAGTCATCAACCAAAATCAGCATATACCTGCTACCTCCAAGACTGGCAGTGTTGGCAGGTCCAAACAGATCACCATGTATACATTCTAATGGTCTTTTACATCTGCTTTGTGATTTGTCAAATGGAAGACGTTGAGCCTTACCAAACTGACAACCTGCACAAACGTGACCATCCCCGAAAGATGACAAGCTAGGCAGACCTTTCACCAGGCCTCTTCCCGCCATAACCTTCAACTTATCCATCTAAACATGCCCAAGTCTTTCGTACCAGATAGCGGAGTTGTCGTTAGCGCTCAGCTTATCAACATAAGAACTTGTTGAAAGAACAAACAAGTCCTTCACCCGTCTCCCTACATGAGTGACCTCAACTTTCACCGCTGAAATATTTCGGAGAAATTTCACTTCAGTTGGACCAAAAAAATGTGATAGCCAACATCGAAAACATTAATCACTGAGAAGAGGTTCTTTTTCATCCCCGGAACATGATAGACACTCTTCAATGTAAGAGTACCTATTTCATCGTTCAAAGAAACAACACCCTCCTTCTCTACTGCATGTATAGTATCATCAGCTGTAATGATAGCATCATTACCTGTATAAGCTCGCAATGAGGAGAACTTCGACTCATCCCCAGTGAGGTAATGATCACACCCAGAGTCCACTATCCAATCATCCTGATAGTTGATGGAAGCCATAACCCGAATACACGTGCCCATCATGAATGCACCTCCACCACCCCAACTACCTTCAGAATTAGAACCAACCTCCTCCTTTCCCGCAGCATGCCCTGACTGAAGATTGACTTGGCAGTCTCTCTTGAACTGACCTAGCTTGTTGCACCTGAAGCATCTAGGTCCTTCCTTTTTCTTCCCACCACGCTAAGGAGCATAGCTCCTCTCCTGCTGATATGAAGTAGACGGACCATCATCTCTAGACGTCTTCTTCTTCTTGTCTTATCTCTTCTTCTAGACAGAGAAGAGAACCTCACCTTCTCCCCCCCAGAGACTGACATCCCAACCATTTGCTTAGCCAAACTCTCTTACGAAGAAAGTAAGTTCTCCAGCTCCAGCAACGATTGCTGATTGGCCCAGCCTTGAACAGAAGTAACAAAGGCGACATACTCCCTCCGCAAGCCGCGGATTATGTGCCTCTTCAGCATAGCTTCTGAGATAGGCTCATCCGGGTCCAATGCCGATATCTCTACGCAAAGGTTCTTCATATTCAAGAAGAACGTTGAGATAGACAAATCTCCCTGAGTTGCTTTCGCCAACTCATTCTCCAAGAAATTAATGTAGCCTAGCTACATTCTTCTTATTGAACAAGCCAATCAAGACTGTCCAAATTTCTGCAGCTGATCTACATCCAATGATGTGATCAAACAGCTCCTGAATGATAACTCTCTTGAGGGTGAACTCAGTCTTCGCATTTGTTCTCTTCCAAGCCTTCACGAGCTCAGCATTCCCTTCAGCAGGAATAACAGCTTGTATTGCTTCTCCTCCTACAACCTCCCACAAATCCTCGCCAAGAAGATAGCTCTCCGTGCAAGACTTCCACTTCTTAAAGTTAGTCTGCGCAAGGAGCTCAATACCAAGACCTCTAGCATATCCTCCTTCCATTGCTATCCCACTGATTGCTAACCAACTTGTGAAACCCGAGAGAAGTAACAACAACCACCGCTCAGCAACCTCAGCAACCTGTCTCTGATACCATGTATAAAAAATTAGAGGTCCGGAGTTGAAGTAAAAAATGCGGAACACTTCACAAACTTTCCACAAGTGTAGCAACACAATGACAATGGGAAGACCAAATAGTGCTTTGGTATTAACTATCTCTTTACAATATGAGGTATACATGGCGAGACATGATTCATAAGAATCACGGAGGAGAGAAGTACAAAACACAAAGACTACAAGCTGCCGACGACCTGACAAACTGAGATCGCCAGACCGCGTAAACAGACAACCCATGCGGTTAACTCCTGAGACTGCGCGAACCGAGCAGATCGCACCTATCAGCCCGCAACTACAGACCGCTCGACCTGCTGCTTATTCAACTGCTGCAAAACATTTGAAGAAGAAACTGCTTCCTGCTGTAGATCGCACTCAAGACCGCCTGATCAACTTAGTCCACTGCACAATCCAAGAACACCTAAACACAGTCCGCCCAGACAGACCACTGTCGGACTGGTTTATTCAAAGCTGGAAGAAGGGAGAATGGTGATCGCGAACTGCAAGCTGCAAACCTGCGAACATGCAAACCGGTCAGGCAAAACTCAAACCGAGCGACCTCAGAATGAGACCGGCACAATCAAGCCAACTTTGGTTCTTACAGTTCTTTTTTAAGAATGACGGGCCCTGCACCCCTATTTATAGGCAAGAGGACGGATGTCGTCATCGCCGAAAGAGGGATACAATAACCGGCCATCAACCCGCCGCAAAGCAGACCGCCCGAGCTCAGCATAGCTGATAGCTCCCTTATTAAACCAAACAGTTATATACAAACCGCCTGGTAATCGCGGCCTCCCAAAACAGACCGCCCGGTCTTTTATTGCAAAAGCAAAACACTTCTTCAGCAACCCAGACCGACTAGAACAAGTCGTCAGACCGCCCGGTCATTGCAAGAAGGCAGACCTACTTGAACAACTGGTCGACTTGAACAAGTCGCTAGAACAACCCGCGCAAGCCACTCAGACACAATGCGGTCTTCCAGATCAGACTGCCCATAACAGATCGTCTGAGACAAAGCCGGCCAGAGCACCAGCGCAGGCCGCACGGTCTCCAATCTACAGACCGCCCAACACCATTCCACTTCCACTTCAAAAATTTAACAAACGAGGTGGCCCGGGCGAGGCCCAGAATGATGCGAGATTACACCACTCCCACTATGGGGAGTGTGTACCCTGGTTTTGGCCCAGCCATCACGAACAACCAGTTCGAGATCAAGCCGACGATCCTGAACTTCATCCGCAACAATGCCCAGTTCTCTGGGATGGCAAGTGAAAGATCCCCATCTTCACTTGGTAGAGTTCTCAGAAATCTGCAGAACATTCCGGTACGCCGATATAGCGGACGACACAGTGAAATTAAGATTATTCCCGTTCTCCCTCCGTGATAAAGCCAAGGTGTGGCTCCATACAATCCCACCGGGCACAACAACTACATGGGAGCTTCTTTCCTCCAAATTCTTAGCAAAGTTCCACCCTGTGGACAAAACTGTAAACCTAAGGAGAGAGATTGCAACCTTCCAGCAACACGCTCAGGAGACCCTCGCGAAAGCTTGGGAGAGATTTATGGAACTCCTCCGAAAGTGTCCTCACCATGAGCTGCAACCCTGGAACCTTATTTCTACTTCGCAATCGAGCCAAATTACAGGGCCATGATTGATGTTGCCGTCGACGAAACCCTCTTAAATCATACTCCAGATGAAGCTTTGCGAATTTTGCAGGATACCGTGACTCATAGTTCTTTTTGGACTGCAGGGCGGATCACCCCGCAAAACGCAAGAGGACTATTAGAAGTGAACACCTCTGGTCCAGCTCCGTCACCATACAAGAACATAGCGTTGTTGAAGAGGCCTGCCTCTTCTATGGCTCCGGTGATGGCTATATCTTGTCAAGCATGCGAGAAATCCGGTCATTATACTTATGAATGCCCCTCAGGTGAAATCTCCTCTGACTTTTCTAATCTCAATATGGAAGAAAATGTTAATTTTATTCAAAATCAAAAGTGCACTGCACCATTTTCAAATACTTATAATCCGATTGTGAGAAATCACCCAAATTTCTCATGGAAAAAAAACATTGCGGTCCAACGTTGGCAACTGGGCCAGCATCAATTTGATGCTCAAGCGTCCGGAAGCCAACAAAGGACGCCTCAACCCGGATATAATCAAGGCAGCCCGGTGCAGCGCAAGAGTGCGTTAGAAGAGATGTTGGAAAAATTTGTTGATGTGGCCCAAGCAAATATGGCCAATCAAATGGCCTCGATGAGGAACTTGGAAATGTAACTGGGCCAATTGGCTCAAGTGCTTTCTGAGCGTAATCAAGGTGCTCTCCCTAGCACGACGGAGAAGAATCCTCATGAGCAGGGAAAGAGCATAATCGAGACGGATGGATGCCATGTGGGTGATCTGATTGTGAAATGTGAAATTGATAACGTTCAAACCACCGCTCTGTACGACACTGGATCATCGCGCAACGTTCTTGTGTCGCAATACGTTGAAAATCTAAACCTAAAAATCAATGCCGATGATCGGACGTCGCTTGTCCTGGCTAATGGAATGGTGGTAGAAACGGAAGGAGAAATTAAGGACGTCAAGGTAATTATAGATGGAACTTCGGTTATCACGAACTTCCATGTTTTGGGCCCCATGGAAAATAACTCCATGCCTATTTTGGGTGTCCCATTATTGAAGGAGAGTGGTGCCACAATTCATATTTCTAGTGGGTGTATCACCGTGTCACCCAAGGTGACACACTACACTCACCCATCTACAATGACCAACAACATCAGTTTTATGCCTGTTATTTCTGATGAGCTTGCTAGTGAATCGAATGCAGTTGTGGAGGGAAATAGAAACATGACAATGGCTGAGAACGAGAAGGAAGGAGAAGATATAGCAAAGAAATACACGTCGAGGGAAGAGGATGACAACAACGAAGGCGGTGAGGCCGAGAAGTTTGAAGTCACCATGGCCAACTTGGCCACAAACTCTTTAAGTACTTTTATTAAAACAGGAGTCAAATATAAACACTTAAAACAGGTTAGTTGGGCAAATCGATCACCCGTAGAGGGTGAAGAGATGAAGCCCTTGACTCCTCCAAAACTGCTAGACAAGGATTTTGATCGAGCTCTTATTGCTCGTTGGCGCTCTCCTACTGTGGAGAGATTGAAGCAGAATGAGTTATTGCGCGCAACGCGCTTTACTGCCCTCCGACACGAGAAGGAATAGGTTAGGGGCAAGGGAGAGAAATCTACTTTGTGCCCTAAAGCCTTCACCTCCTTCCCATCTCGTGTGGCTGGGGAGAATCATCACAAATCAGCCTACAACTTAGTCGTGATGGAGTCTCCGGGCTTATGTTTCTGCGGTTTTATTTTGCTTCATTATGTTTCCTTGAACTTTGCTTGTGAGGTTATCTTGGTAATATTTTGGACAATTGCTAGAATTTTGCTTGAACTCTTTTTCTATGATGTTAATACAGGTATTTGGTCCACCTTAAGGACGGTAAATAAAAGGGCTCTTGGAAGGCAACCCATTGGGACCGCTTGGTTCCGCTCTTTTTTTTCCTTTTTCTATTCTATATATTAGTTTATCTCTATTTTGTTTGGAGAAATGTTTTAATCGCAGGGCCAAAAATCTATTTAGAGTATGCGGGACTGCTGCCTTTGAAAAAGAATCATTGATCTTCTGGTAGGCTCATTTATGAGCCTAGGTACCCTCTACCCCGAGCTCCTTTTTATTATGCGAATGTTTTCTTTCGATTTGCTTGAATTTTAGTCAGGGGAGAGCCGTACCTAGTGCCCACGTGCACGTGCACATAAGCACAACATACTAGAGGTTACAATCTTATTTTTATTTTCATTCTCATAGCACACCACAACACGCAATAGAGAGCGCACTTAATTGTAGGCTCGTAACGAGTCTAACTCGTTTCTTTTGTAGGATTGGTAAAATTGTTGTGCTGTCTTAGGGTTGTAAGACGGAGTAAAATGCTGACTCTCATAGTGCTCTAGTCGAGTACTCGCGTCTTGCATAGAATTGTGTGTAGAATAAATTTTTCTTTATGCTTATAGTTTTGTAATTTTTCTAATTGCGTAATAATTGTTTATTCTACTCAAAAGTGGTGAATCCGGTGTGAATCCGACGGTAGCATAGTAATGTGTGTAGACGGTCGCTAGGTTTGTCTTGCTCGAGTCGGGAGGAAGAATCATCTTTCTCAGTGGCTAAGAACTTGCTCCAAGCGACTATTGAAGCATTGTCATAAGTTAGTTCAAAGCATGAGCATGATGTAGGCCTTCATTTTGTCCAGGTTGAGCTTTGTATACCGACCCTATCATTATCCTTGCTAGCCCTTTGTGCCTACCCCGTGTTTTGATTCAGGTCCACTTATATTTCACCAAAGCCTGCAAGCTAACCCTAGTCGCACACCCAATCCGGGCTTTAGTGTTGTATTATTTTAATTGAGGGTGTTGATGCGGTATAAAGTTTGCGAAAGTGTGGTTTGCGCTTTCTCGGATTATTTGCTGAAAAAGTAGTGAGAAAAGAAAAATAAAGAAATTAGAAAAAGAAAAGAAAAGAAAAGAAAAAAAATCTTTGGTTAAGAAAAGAGCCTAATTGAAAATCTTTTTAAGAGTTGTTTTGGGAGTAGGCGGTGCACACACCCACGTTTTCAGGTTCAAGTCTGGGGGTGTGGAGCACCCGTGTTCTTATTGAGGTGTTTGGATAATTTCCTTGCGCCGGTTAGGTGTGGAAACCTTCATGTTTATCCTTGTAAACCCTACCGAATCCCAAGTCCCGTTTTTATCCTAAAGTCCTACTAACTCACGTAATGAACCATACTAGTGCCGTGGAGAGAGTGTGACCGGGTGAGCTTATGGTCACCGACATTGATGGATTTTAATGGAGGTTGCTCCGAGCACCGATCTTGAGCAATGTTCGCCTCAGCGATCAGTTTACTTTCTTCCTACGCATAACCGGATGATTCACCGTGATTCAACTTTTGAGTAGAAATAATATATAATTACGCTCTTAGATTATTACAAAGTATTTGTATAATTAAAAATTTCTTCTATTGCATTTCAATGCGCGCGAGCATGCGACTTCGCATGCTACTCCCCTTTTGCAATTGTTAAGCCAGCTAATCCTTTTTCCCGTCCGCATAAGGGATGATTTTCTCGGGATGAGCAAATGGTTAAGTCTGGGGGTGTGATGAGTCCAATATTTATACGATTATATGGACTCATCCGGGCTAGTTTTCACTCTTGTGCACGTCTTATTCGAGCTAGAATTTCTTGTAATTCTCTTATATTCACTTCCGCGCTATGTGCACTATTTAGGCCCGTCTTGGTATGCTTTTGTGCTTCTTGTTGTTGGGGGTAAGCACATGGTGCTCCCTAACCTTTTATTCTGTATTTGTATTGAGATGGAGAGGTATTCCCAGCTGTGTTGATGATTATGCAGGTGGATGGTTCATCCTATTTTACCCAGATTTCATGTCTGCGTGTATCGCACGGTCATGCGTTTTCCTTGACGCACGGTCATGCGTTTTCCTTGACACACGGTTGGCTGCGGTCGTGCGCTCTCGTCTGAGGTGAAAAACGACGTTCTGTCTTTGATCGTGCATTTTTACGCACGGGCAGTTGCCCGTGCGCGAAGGAATCGCACGATCACCTGTTAATCCTGGTTTTTAGGCCATCTGGATTTGTTCGTGCGTTTTTACGCACGGGCAGCTTCAACCATGCGCGAGTAAAACGCACGGGCGCTGCTTCTTCTTCTTCCAGGTCCTTGTTCTTCGTTAATATTGCACGGTCTACGCACGGGCGTGCGTTCGACCGTGCGTGACTTAATTTCTGATATTTTAGTATATAAGCCAGGAAATCTGCTGACTTGAGGAGATTTTGGAAAAATACTTTGGAGCCTGCCATTTTCTGCTCCAGTCCGCCCATTTCGCCTCTCCACCACCGCTCGACCTAGGAGAAGCTCCGACCACCACTTTCTTGCGAATCTTCCGCCAAAGATTCCTCCTTGGCCTCCTCCATCATCTACGAGCTCAAGAACGCCATCGACAGAAAGTCTCCGCTGCATTCAAGGTGTGTCCAACAAGAGTTAGCTTGAGCTAAACCACGAAGAAGATGGGTAAAGTGGAAGAAGGTGACAGCTCCTCTGGTCCCCGGACGGCAACTGAAGACCGAGCACGAATGAGTCTTGACAATCCTACGATTCCGAACGCGAACCTTCAGCAAAGACTTCGAGCTTCAGTTTTCTCTTTCCCCTTGTGTATTGCTTCAGAGTTTTCCTTTGTATGTGTGTTATTTTAGATGATGTGCTAAACCCTTTATTTAGCTAATGTAATTTCATGTTTATGAGATTCAATGTGGTTTATGTGAGTTGAGGAGTGCCCCATTCCACCATTCACTCCACCACTGTGTTGTGCGTCGCACTAGCAATTTCTAGTTGCGTGCTTTGTGACGAGGTGCTTACGACCCTCACTCCGCCGGCTACGAATCGTCCATCCGCGAGCCTTCTCATCCACCTGCTTACCGAAGCACGACATTGCGGCCTTCATTCCATCCCACCAAGCGAAGCGCTGCTTTAGGCCCGCATTTTCTTTCGTTGTTGTTAATTTAGGAAACCCATGATCAACCCCCCTTTTTATTATTAACATAGTAATCTTTATAATCAATTTCCCTAACGAGAAATCATACATCCCAACTTGCAATCCTCTGAGAACGATATTCAGGGAGTCTCTCCCAACTTTTATTACTTGTACGACCGGTGCACTTTCCGTAAGCGTGTCAGACCTGAAAAGGTATTCTGCTCTGGGCAATCTCTTTCTTTCCTTCTTTAATTACCACCCATTCACCAACATTAAACATGTTTTCAAGAAAGCTTTTTGTCCTCTTTTAGTTCTTCTTTCTATTTGAGGCAATTAATGAGCCATTGGAGAACGGTCTTGAGTGAGGTGGGCCATGAGAGAGCGTTCAAGATGACAGCTGAAAAGGTTTCCCTTTTCAGACTGTATTCTACGTAGCGTCGAGTTCTCTTCCTCTCTTATCGACGCAGCTTCAAGTTCTTGTAGGAGCAGATTCGAATTCATCCTTGCTCTGATTGAACTCTGCTAGTCAACGTTGCGTCGATACCTTATTGACGTAAACATTGAGTTGATGACATGGCTCTAAACTTCATTATCTGCGTCGAGATGAAGTCGACATTGTGCCGACTTTAAATGGCTTCGACTGGTACTTTCTTCTGTGTTGAGTTGAAGTACAAGCTGCGTCGACTTCTCAAAGTACTTTGACAGGTTTATGGCATATACGTCGATATCTATTCGACGTAACGTCGACTTGAATTACTTCGACAGAAGGGTGAACCACTTGAACTTCTAGTCAGAGTAGCGTCGACATTAACTCGATGTTGCATCGAATTCTATTCGACGCAAATGTTAACTTTGCCCAATTTTGCTTCTCTTGATGTGATCTTGACACCCTAGGTTGAGTGTGACATCTTAAGACAACTAATGACCAAATTACCCTCACTATACAATGGGTAACTCAATCCTAAGAGATAAAAACACTTTTAGGTAATTTGTTAAGTTAAATCAAAGGGGTTTTTCCCAACACACCGCGTTGAAAGCGAGGATCCATGATTTAAACTGCGCTCTCCAGAAATTCAAGATAGGTCAGAAATCCCTAGATATTGTAACACCCTGCCAGTACGAATCGTATAACAGTAGGTCCGGCCGGGACCCCACGCCATACAAGCCACACTAGCTAGGAGTTAAAAGGTGATAACCAGAAAAGTAACAACTAAACGAGAGTACAAAACGTAAGCGGAAGCATTAACTAAACCATTCAAAAAGAACTGTCCACTATCATAGGAATGTAACCTGAATAAGAGTTACGGCCTTAAGGCCTTACATTCACCCAATGCACAAAACTCCAAAAGCATACATCGGCACGCAGGCCGGCAATACATGAGAAAGCTAAAAAGGAGGTTGGCCTTCAAGGGCCAACTCAGCAAAAGGGGCCACCGCCCGCTATTTCCCGCTAGGCTCACCTGCACCTGCATAAGACATTCCACCAAGCGGTGGCAAACAAAGTAACGGTCAGCACAGCTGACCAAATTATAATGACCCCACCCCTTTTCCGGGGTGGCGGAGCTTCTACCCTGCAAGCAAGCCATACTAGCACAAGTACTAAATATAAATAAAGTGCAACTACACGAGGTGAGGTTTCAAGCACAATCAATCTTCTAGGTTGAGCATCAAAAGAAGGGAACCTAGGTATGCACATGATGTTGGTTGGGTTCACCCGAAGGTTCCCCACAACCGCCTAAACAACCGCATGAGGCTAACAACATCAATTCATCACAATCGTGGGTACACACAACCGCACGCTCCATGCCCACAAGGCATGCACCAAAGGTACTTCTTCCCGAGCACCAAAACCATCATGAGTCCGGAAACTCTAGATAGAAAAGAGCTTTTGGTCGGTCTAGGCAAGACGCCCTTCCCAACCTCTCCCAAGGTCGTTCGGGTTTACAAGAGATAAATCCCCCTACCGCCACGCCTGGAAACGGGTTCAGTTCAGCCAATTCCCGTGCTCTTGTCATCGATTGAACACACGATGCGGGTATGACATCACCTCGGCCCGTAAGGGTTTAGCACTCGCTAGTGCTACACAAAACATAAGTTACAACACCCAATCCTTAAAAGTTTACTTTGTAACGACTCAAGACCCGACTCCGCCTTTCGGCCGGAGGGCATGAGGGATCGTTAGGGCTTTATACGTAACCAAGAAGGAGGTACAAGACCACTCCTCAACCATTCTAGTGGTGAAGGTTTGCATTCGACCACTCGCAAAGCATGGGGCTTCCGTTAGGATCTTCACAAGATGCCTACGCTTAAATCCCGCAATACTATCGCATATATCACAGAGTCATTCTCCGGCACGCATTCTAGGCTTAACCTAAATGCAACGTCGCAAATCAAGCATCACCGATTCGGGCTCACGGCCACGAATAGGCTTCACACACAATGCCTAAATCCGCACGACTACCGGATTTTCTACATGCAATATGCCGGGGACGGACACAATCGACCCGGAGTTCCGAAGAACTTGAGGAAATCCTACACTTCACCCATTTGGTGAAAGGGATTCCTCATGCAAGCATAGAGAAATGAAGGAGAGGACAAAAGACAAGTCCAAGCAACGGGAGAAGAAATCGTTACCCTAGGAGCGTTCTTTTTCGCCATAGATCCGAGATTCTACACGGAGAGAAACGACCGCACCGGGCTGCACTCTCCAAATCTGGAAACGGCTCGCGAAATGGAGCTCCGGAGCTCCGTCAATGGCGGAATCTCCCTTCTTCTTCCTTGGCTCCTCCTTCTTTCTCTAGGGTTTGGAGAGAGAATGGCTTAGAGAATATGAGGTTTAACCCCCTCTCATCAGCCCTAATAGTCTCCCGCAACTAAACCTAGCCGTTGGATCAATTTCCAAAAGATTTGGACGGTCCGATCTTCTTCTCCGCTCAAAATCGCGGAACAGAATAAACAGGGCGCACGATCACAGGCGCACGGTCAGTGGTCGTGCACGAAGAGGGAAATGGTCGTGCGCACTGTCCAAGACAGAACTCGATATTCTTCTGAATTAACGCACGGACGCTGGCGCACGATCACCGGTCGTGCGCGATGAGGACAATGGTCGTGCGCATAAGCCGAGACAGAACTCTGAATCTTTGCGGGTTACGCACGATCATTGGCGCACGATCACTGGTCGTGCGCGAAGAGGACAATGGTCGTGCGCATTGACCTGATCTGGAATTTTGAGCTTATCCCGAGCGCAACACTACCATTCCGCCTACCTCGCTGAACCACGATCTTTGGGGTGTTACAACTCCACCCCCCTTAAAAGAATTTCGTCCCGAAATTTCGAAAACAGTAATAGCAGGAATTTCCAGTTTTTGAAGAAAATTTACCTGAGAGAAATAGCTCGGGGTACTCCGCAAGCATCGCTTGCTCTCTCTCCCAAGTTAGCTCCTCTCGGCCGCAATTATCCCACCTGACCTTTACCATCCGAATGGACTTGTTCCGCAACTGCTTTACCTCGGTAACCTCGATGCGTAAGGGTTTGACTTTCGTCGACAACCCACTATCCACCGACACTTTGCCAACCGCAACGATATGAGTAGGCTCTTGCACTGCCTTCCTCAGAACTGAAATGTGAAACACGTCGTGCAGACCGCTCAGCTCTGCAGATAGTGCAAGCCGATAAGCCGCATCACCAACACGTTCCACAATCTCAAACGGTCCTAAGTACCTTGGACTGAGCTTTTTCAAGCGTCGGATCCTTGATACCCCTTTGAACGGTTTGATCTTCAAGTAAACCCGGTCACCGACAGCGAACTCTAGGTTCCTATGCTTGGCGTTGTAATACTTTGCTTGCCTATCCTGGGCAATCAATAGCCTTTCTCGAATAGTTCGGATCGTCGAAGTTGCTTCCTCAATATCCTTTCACTTTAATAGCTTAGTATCGCCCGTTTCTGCCCAAGACAACGGCGTACGACACTTCTTACCATAGAGGGCCTCGAAGGGGGCCATCTTTATACTTGCTTGGTAGCTATTATTGTAGGCGAATTTGATCATATAGAGATGATCTTCCCACTTCTTTCCAAAAACTAGAGCGCACATTCAGAGCATATCCTCCATAGTCCTGTTGGTCCTCTCGGTCTGTCCATCCGTTTGCGGGTGGAAGGCCGTGCTAAATTTCAATTTAGTGCCCAACAGTTCATGGATAAGCCTCCAATCTTTCGATGTGAAATGCCCGCCACGATCGCTGACGATGCTACGAGGGACACCGTGCAGCCGCACAATACTATCGACACAGAGCTTCGCTAGCTTTTCTACAGAATCATCCTTCCGGTTCGGAATGAAATGCGATACTTTTGTCAGTCTGTCCACGATCACCCAGATGGCGTCGTTTCCATGCTGCGATCTCGGCAATCCGTGCACGAAATCCATCGAAATATCGTCAAACTTCCATTCCGGGATCGGCAAGGACTTCAAAAATCCACCGGGACGTTGACATTCCACCTTCACCAGCGCGCAAGTGTTGCACTTGGCCACGTAGAGGGCAATGTCCTTCTTCATACCCGGCCACCAGAAAAGTTTCTTCATGTCCATGTACATTTTCGTGCTCCCCGGGTGGATAGAGTACTTGGTATGATGAGCCTCGTACATCAATTCCTCCCGTAGAGTACCAACGTTTGGGACGCACAATCTGCCATTCTTCCGCATAAGGCCATCCTCGAAAGAGAAATCAGCGTTTAACCCGTCAACGGTTTCCGCTTTGCAGCGTTTCAAGCTCTCATCAAGCTCCAAAGCCTGTCGAACTCGGTCGGCAAGGTGGTATTGAACCTCCGTCCAGTTCAAGCATGCTGAAGTAGACGCTCTTCGATCAACGCAAATGATCTCCATTTCTTCCAGCTCACGGATTAGACGCTCATCGTGCATCAAAATCCAATTTGCTTGAGCGGGAGCCCGACGACTCAACGCGTCCGCAACTACATTTCCCTTTCCAGGAGTATATTTGATGTCGAAGGTGTAGTCCCCAAGGAACTCCAACCACCTCCTCTGTCGCATATTCAACTCCCTTTGATCTAGCAAGTACTTGAGGCTCTTGTGGTCGGTAAAGATGTCGATCTTCACGCCATACAAATAATGCCTCCAAAGCTTAAGAGCGAATACCACGGCCGCTAGCTCCAAATCATGGACCGGGTAATTCCTCTCGTGAACCTTCACCTGACAAGAGCCGTAGGCAATTACCTTACCGAACTGCACTAGGACACAACCCAAACCACTCACTGAGGCGTCGCTGTAAATTTCGTAGCCTTCCGTACCACATGGCGAGCATAGAATGGGTGCCGTGGTCAGACGGCTCTTCAGTTCTTCAAAAGCTCGTGCGCACTCGGACGACCAAACGAACTTATGATCTTTCCTAGTCAATTTAGTGAGAGGAAGTGCAATCCTCGAGAAGTTTTCCACAAAGCGCCTATAATAGCCGGCAAGTCCTAAGAAACTTCGGACTTCCGCTACGTTTTTCAACAAAGGCCAGGCTCGGATCGCTTCTATCTTCGACGGATCAACCGCAATTCCATCTCCACTAACGACGTGACCAAGGAATGCTACTGACTGTAGCCAAAACTCGCACTTGGAGAACTTGGCATATAGCTGACTCTTCCTCAAGGTGCCCAGAACTGCGTGCAGATGCCCTACATGCTCCACTTCCGATTGAGAGTATACCAAAATGTCGTCGATGAAGACGATCACAAATTGATCCAAATACTCACGGAATGTCCTATTCAAAAAGTCCATGAATACCGACGGTGCATGAGACAGACCGAACGGCATCACCGTGAACTCATAGTGCCCAAAGCGGGTACTGAACGCTGACTTTGGAATATCACATTCCCTACTACTAAGCTGATAGTAGCCGGACCTTAAGTCAAGCATAGAGTATACCGTCGACCCAACCCGTTGGTCAAGTAAATCGTCGATTCTCGGAATCGGATAACGGTTCCTCTCGGTCAGCTTGGTCCGCTACTACTAGGACAACACAAAACTGGTCTTAGGCCCCGAATCCTTCAACAAGGTGAAGAACATCTTCGCGCCTTTTCACGGCTTCTCCTATTCGCGCTCACTCGAGATCTATTAGGCAGCATTACCTCCAATCTATCTTTGACTAAGGTAAATGACAATTCGATTCATAACACGAAGTCCTTAGACAAATAGGAGAGCGATGCTCCCACACCAACAGAGCTCTCGTCGAATAGTCGATAATTAGGACAAGGCCTAATTGCACACAAATACAAGACATAAGATTTTGTTGTCAACAGATACAGTGGACATATTTCTATCTTTAACCGCACACGGGGTATAAATCATATTTGGAGATGATCATCCATACCTGTGGCAACATCGCATTTCTGAATGACCTCTTGCTGGCCATAAGAGTAGACTCTCGGTTGGGTAAGAGAATATTGGGGAATCAAAGACTCCACCGCCTTGCCTTTCTCCATAGAAGCCGAACCCATCACACGAGCATAGTCCACTTCTCCTATTTTTGCTTTTGGGGGACCACTTCGACACACTCGGGCTTTGTGTCCCACCTTTCCGCAAGTGAAACAATTTAAGGAACACCGTGCAGTCTTAACTTCCACAGAGTTGAACTTTCTCTTGTTTCTTCTGAACTCGGACTTGGACTGAGAGACTGGCGCATGAAACTCCGACTTCTTTACGTTGAAGTCTTTCGTGTGCTGCATACTCTTCATATCCGTTTCCAGAGATTTAGCTGATTTCACTAAGACGTTGAAGCCGAGTAACTTTGGACCCACAAGCATTAGTCTTAGGTCATCTCGCAGACCATTGTAGAACTTGTTGACCTTGGTTTCCTCATCTTCCCATATAAACCTCTCATAACGATTCCGACTGATGAACTCAATCAGGTACTCATCCACTGAGTGTTCTCCCTGCTCTAGGTGTGAACACTGATCTTGTAGTTCAGGAATCTCAGTTAGGGGTAGAAACTTTAGAAGGAATGACTCATGGAAGCTTTCCCAAGAGATTTCGGAAAGTTGTCTCCCACCAAACTTGTGCAACAACTCTCCTTCCCACCAAAGTCTTGCTTCTCTTATAAGTAGGAAGGTGGTTAAGGTTACCAACATATCTTTGCTTATAAGCATTGACATTAAAGTCCTCTTTATTTCTGACAACCACTCAGCAGCTCTCACAGGGGATTCCGTCCCCTCGAAGGATGGAGGGTTGAGGCTCAGAAAGTACTTTAATTGCTGGTCACGCGCTCGCCCCACTACTACCTGCGCAACTCGACGTTCCACCCTCAGTTCTACCGCAGGTTCCACTACAGCAACAGTTACAGGGGCCACATCCAGAGTCAGAGTAGTAGGCTGTGCAAGCTGCCCAGACTGAGTGTTGATCATCGCGAAGACCGCTTCAACGACTAACTTGATCATCTCAGCCGAAGGAGTGGTCGCTGTCACCTCAGACGACCCACTAATTTCAGCAGTGTTACGGGGTTGAGACAACCCCGCACCACTCCTAGTCACCTATAATCATGTAAGAGACAATTTAGTGACTGAAAGCATAACAAAACAACAATCATGGAACGCTCAGGTTCCGCAAACAAGTATGTTTTTCCATTCCTAAGTGGACATTCTTATTAGTTTTTGTCGTTTTAGGTGAATGCACATCCCGTGCACACCACCCCTTAAAAGGAATTCGTCCCGAATTCGCTAAACTACGGATCGACGCCTTAAGTCCGATACCAAATTGTAACACCCTGCCAGTACGAATAGTATAACAGTAGGTCCGGCCGGGACCCCACGCCATACAAGCCACACTAGCTAGGAGTTAAAAGGTGATAACCAGAAAAGTAACAACTAAACGAGAGTACAAAACGTAAGCGGAAGCATTAACTAAACCATTCAAAAAGAACTGTCCACTATCATAGGAATGTAACCTGAATAAGAGTTACGGCCTTAAGGCCTTACATTCACCCAATGCACAAAACTCCAAAAGCATACATCGGCACGCAGGCCGGCAATACATGAGAAAGCTAAAAAGGAGGTTGGCCTTCAAGGGCCAACTCAGCAAAAGGGGCCACCGCCCGCTATTTCCCGCTAGGCTCACCTGCACCTGCATAAGACATTCCACCAAGCGGTGGCAAACAAAGTAACGGTCAGCACAGCTGACCAAATTATAATGACCCCACCCCTTTTCCGGGGTGGCGGAGCTTCTACCCTGCAAGCAAGCCATACTAGCACAAGTACTAAATATAAAGAAAGTGCAACTACACGAGGTGAGGTTTCAAGCACAATCAATCTTCTAGGTTGAGCATCAAAAGAAGGGAACCTAGGTATGCACATGATGTTGGTTGGGTTCACCCGAAGGTTCCCCACAACCGCCTAAACAACCGCATGAGGCTAACAACATCAATTCATCACAATCATGGGTACACACAACCGCATGCTCCATGCCCACAAGGCATGCACCAAAGGTACTTCTTCCCGAGCACCAAAACCATCATGAGTCCGGAAACTCTAGATAGAAAAGAGCTTTTGGTCGGTCTAGGCAAGACGCCCTTCCCAACCTCTCCCAAGGTCGTTCGGGTTTACAAGAGATAAATCCCCCTACCGCCACGCCTGGAAACGGGTTCAGTTCAGCCAATTCCCGTGCTCTTCTCATCGATTGAACACACGATGCGGGTATGACATCACCTCGGCCCGTAAGGGTTTAGCACTCGCTAGTGCTACACAAAACATAAGTTACAACACCCAAGCCTTAAAAGTTTACTTTGTAACGACTCAAGACCCGACTCCTCCTTTCGGCCGGAGGGCATGAGGGATCGTTAGGGCTTTATACGTAACCAAGAAGGAGGTACAAGACCACTCCTCAACCATTCTAGTGGTGAAGGTTTGCATTCGACCACTCGCAAAGCATGGGGCTTCCGTTAGGATCTTCACAAGATGCCTACGCTTAAATCCCGCAATACTATCGCATATATCACAGAGTCATTCTCCGGCACGCATTCTAGGCTTAACCTAAATGCAACGTCGCAAATCAAGCATCACCGATTCGGGCTCACGGCCACGAATAGGCTTCACACACAATGCCTAAATCCGCACGACTACCGGATTTTCTACATGCAATATGCTGGGTACGGACACAATCGACCCGGAGTTCCGAAGAACTTGAGGAAATCCTACACTTCACCCATTTGGTGAAAGGGATTCCTCATGCAAGCATAGAGAAATGAAGGAGAGGACAAAAGACAAGTCCAAACAACGGGAGAAGAAATCGTTACCCTAGGAGCGTTCTTTTTCGCCATAGATCCGAGATTCTACACGGAGAGAAACGACCGCACCGGGCTGCACTCTCCAAATCTGGAAACGGCTCGCGAAACGGAGCTCCGGAGCTCCGTCAATGGCGGAATATCCCTTCTTCTTCCTTGGCTCCTCCTTCTTTCTCTAGGGTTTGGAGAGAGAATGGCTTAGAGAATATGAGGTTTAACCCCCTCTCATCAGCCCTAATAGTCTCCCGCAACTAAACCTAGCCGTTGGATCAATTTCCAAAAGATTTGGACGGTCCGATATTCTTCTCCGCTCAAAATCGCGGAACAGAATAAACAGGGCGCACGATCACAGGCGCACGGTCAGTGGTCGTGCGCGAAGAGGGAAATGGTCGTGTGCACTGTCCAAGACAGAACTCGATATTCTTCTGAATTAACGCACGGACGCTGGCGCACGATCACCGGTCGTGCGCGATGAGGACAATGGTCGTGCGCATAAGCCGAGACAGAACTCTGAATCTTTGCGGGTTACGCACGATCATTGGCGCACGATCACTGGTCGTGCGCGAAGAGGACAATGGTCGTGCGCATTGACCTGATCTGGAATTTTGAGCTTATCCCGAGCGCAACACTACCATTCCGCCTACCTCGCTGAACCACGATCTTTGGGGTGTTACAGATATGCTGCTGGGAGCACAATGCCTCGGATCTGGAAAGTTTGGGCTAGGATACCTAAGCGCAGCGTTATCGTCAAGCGCTAGTACAAGCGCCGACGTAAGCAATCTCCAGCAAAGAACCGAAATCTGTTTAAGAATAATTAAAATATAACTGTCGGTTCTGGAAGCTCTTCTCCATCTTCCAGCATGAGCTCTACAAAAATGAAAAGGGCGGCATCCCCCGCTTATACCTTGTGTGCTAAATGTTAAAAGTTTGGTCACACTTCCGGCTCTTGCTTGAGGAAAGGTCTAAAGAAAACAACGCAAGTCTTGTACCAAAGTCGTCTACTTTTGATATGAGTGGAACAACTTGGGTAACTAGATATTTACCCTCATCTTCTTTCTAGGCATGTTGGCATGCTAAGGATAAAGAGATCGTGTGGTACTTGGACTCTAGATGCTCCAAGCACACGACAAGAGATGAAGAAAAATTCCTTAGCATGGAGAAGAAGAAAGGAGGAATGGTGATCTTTGGAGACAACAATAAAGGAGGTATTCTAGGTGTTAGCACCATAGGTAACAAAGTATTTTCTATCTCAAATGTATTGATTGTAGATGGTCTAAAGCATAATTTGATTTCTATTAGTCAGTTATGTGATAAGGGCTTGAACGTTTTGTTTGAAACCGCTATGAGCTCATGCAAAATTCTAGATGCTAAATCGAATACCGTGTTGCTCACATCACCTAGAAACCATAATTTATATACTATTAAGTTTGATGATTTATCCTCTTCTAATTTAAGATGCTTAGTAGCAAAAATGGGGAGCTAGAACTTTGACATCAGAGACTCGGACATTCCGGGAGTAAATTAATAGTCAAACTATCAAAAACAAAGCTAATCCGTGGTCTTCCATAGCTAAATGGTAGTTTGACTTCTTTATGTACTCCATGCCAAAAGGACAAGTTCACTAAATCATCCTTCAAAAGCAAACATGACATTACCGCTTCTAGACCACTACAATTAATTCACATGGATCTTTTCAGTCCAATTAGTACATGTAGTCTAGGAGGTAAACATTATACTTTTGTGTTGATAGATGACTATTCACGATTATCTTGGACTGTCTTTTCAGCTTCCAAATCTGATACATTCTTTGAATTCTCTACCCTGTGCACTAGATTATAAAATGAAATGGAATTAAAAATAAAATGCATAAGGTCAAATCATGAGGGGGGGGGGGGGCAAATTTGAGAATGAAAATTTTATAAATTTTTGCAATAACCTAAGAATTTAGCATGAGTTTTCTGCTCCACGCACTCCACAGTAAAATGGAGTAGTGCAAAGGAAAAACCGGACACTACAAGAATTGGCTCGCACAATGCTAGCCGAGTACAGCTTGTCTTTATATTTTTGGGATGAAGCGGTCAACACTGCATGCTATGTGATGAACCGGACAATGCTTCGACCTATCTTAAAACACACTCCATATTAGCTGTATTATGATCGAAAGTCGAATGTCTCATACTTTAGAGTCTTTAGTTGTCCATGTTTCATTTTAAACACCAAGGATCAATTGGGAAAATTCGATAAAAAATCTGACCAAGTCATCTTTTAAGGATACTCTACCACGAGTTGTGCCTATAGGGTCTACAATAAAAGAACCTAGGTTGTTGACGAATTGATTCATGTGCATTTTAATGAAAATACACCAAATATTGAATATAAATCAAATGAAGATGATAATGACAATGGTGTACATTTGGAAGAGGAGAATGTAGAGAAAGAGGAAGTAGAAGATGATCCATCCCATGTTGAAGGATATAAACCTCCAAGCACTTTAAATTTTTCAAAACAACATCCACGAAAACTAGTAATTGGAGAACCTTCACATGGGGTTAGGACTCGCTCAACTTTGCATGGATCTTTCTCGAATTTATGTTTTATATCTAAAATACAGCCCAAGAACATTTCAGAAGCTTTAAATGATGAATCTTGGTTCTTGGCTATGAACGAGGAATTGAAACAATTTGAGCGAAATAAAGTTTGGTTGTTAGTAGAGCGTCCTAATAACCACCCGGTTTAAATGATGGTGATCACCCAAATCATGTTTACAAACTAGTGAAAGCCTTGTACTGTCTAAAGCAAGCACCCAGTGCTTGGTATGATAGACTTACGACCTTTCTTTTAAAACATTGCTTTCGGATGTAGTGCGGATACGATACTCTTTGTAAAGCATAGTGATTTCAATCTAATTATATTACAAATCTATGTAGATGATATAATCTTTGGTGCCACCAATGCCATTTTATGTAATTAACTTGTTCAACTGATGCAAACCAAATTTGAAATGAGTTTGGTAGGAGAATTAACTTTTTTTTTTAGGATTTCAGATTTCTTAAAAGAATGACGGAATTTTTATATGCTGAAAGTTGAGGTTAGATCTTAATGTTACTCTAGAGGGGGGGGGGGGGGGGGTGAATAGAGTATTAAAAATTTTTCCCTTAATTTTATAGCGGAATTAAAATAGTAATATATATGTGTATATTGAGTGAGTTATAAAAACTAAATAAAAACAAATTAGCACAGCACAACAACACAGAAAATCACAAGCACAGAGACACAAGGATTTTTATAGTAGTTCCCCAATAAACCTGGGTACGTCTACTCTTCTACCACACTTGGTAGGATCCACTAGGTTTTTGATCAGGTGCCCTAGCACCAAGGGATTTTTGATCAGGTGTCCACACACCAAGTGAGATTTTGATCAGGTGCTATAACCAAACCACAGGTTTTTGTTTAGGTGCCCTGCCACCATGAGGTTTACTTTTGAAGGGAGTAAGAACCCTGTACAATATGGAATAAAAGGGGTTAGAATGTTCTTCTCTGTCAACAATCTGAGAGAAGACTCTAGTGGATGTTGATGGTGTAAAGCTCCCCCTGTCTGATTGAAATTCTTGACAGCTTGAGGATGGAGTTTTCTCTTGAATCAAATTATCTTCCTTGATAAGCTGATGAATCTGAGAGACATATGTTCCTCAGATTATTGTTGCTCTATAGAAGATTTGAACTTGCAGCAGAAAGACTGAGAGATTGATCTTGAAGATGTTCTCAGATAATAGGATGCTGCTTGAGGAAGATGAACTTTCTTTTTCTTTTTGAATATTATTTCTCTTGACAAAAGCTCTGATATTCTCTATGTCCGTGTCTGTCTTCTTTTTTCTTTTCTGGTATACTATATTTTCTGGAAGAATACGACTGATTTGAATTTCAAATCTCTCTGAATAGGAATAGAATAATATGCAATAAATCTTTTCTTGGAACTTCCACTAATTCAGCCAATCTTAATTCTTTTCCTCTTTAATAATAAATGATATCCTTTTCCAATAAGCCAAACGGCTATATTTCTCGATAGAAGGAATTGGAAGGAGAATAAAATTAAAGGAGGAATAAAACTTGTCTTATCTGGAAGAATAACTCCAAATGAAGAATAAAACTGAATCTGATGGGTGAACTAAGTTCAGAGAAATAGAATAGCTGATCTGAACAGACTGAGTGAAATTTCGTCGAGCTCAGATAAGATTTCGTCGACCTGAAGGAAGAGTTCGTCGAACTGAACATCTGATAAAGAATTCGTCGAACTCAGCTGAAGTTCGTCGATCTCAAGTTAAAGTTCATCGAACTGAATAATTCGTCGATCGCTGAGCCTGCTGAGCCGCTGAGAACTGAAGATCGTCGACCACTGAGACTGGAGCAAGCCGTTCGTCGAATGCAGTGAGATGGCCGTTCGTCGAACGCATAGAGCAGTTCGTCGAACCCAGTGTTGAGTTCGTCGAACGCAGAAACTTAGAGAGATTCTAAGTTCTAGCTATCTAATCAGCCTAAAACTATGACCCTTAGACTATACAATGGGGGTCAACTTAATCCTAGTCAACACATAGTAATCATAGCCCAAATCAATAATTGGGTTGTTCCAACAATCTCCCCCTATTTGGGTTAGGATACTATTTGACAAATTTCAAATAATAAACAGCAGAAAAACAACAGAGCAAAAAATATATCTGACAGAATGTAAAATCATTTTGGCAGATAAAATAAGGAATGCTCTGAGTTTGACAATATTACAATAAGATAGAAATGTCAACAAAAAACAAATATATCAAAATCTTTTACTTCTTTGTTGAGGGAGGCTTGAAGATGATTTGTCTATTTGGGTTTTCAGATTCTTTCTTGCTCATATACATATCCTGAGCTCCCAGAATGGTTTGAGATTTGACACGAGGAACCACGGCTTCTGGGCGCTTTTCTAAGTATTCATCAGCATTGAAAACTTTTCTGGATTTGTAATTTTCAAATTCTTTCTTTCTGAAATCTGACATGGTTAAAAATTTTGATTAATACCTTCTGCTTTAGCTTTGTTGATCTGGGCAACTGCAATGGATTCTTGGAATCTTGCCATTTGAGCTGTCCTTTCTTCTTCAGGATTGGGAAAAGAAGGGTTGTACTCAAAAATATTGTCTTGAACAAAAGAAAGATTTTGAGGGTTTTTGTTTCTGTGAGTTGAGCTATCAGAGATATGATATTTATATTCTGAAGATACTAATCTTGAGGAGCCTGAGGGAGGTCTTGAAGACCTATAACTCTGAGAACCACTAGAACTAGCTGGTCTCTTGGATTGTTGGGAGGAATAGCTTGGAGAGGAAGAAGAGAACTTAGCTGAGCCAGCTGCACCTGCTGCTGGAGGAGGAGGAGGATGATGGTTATACTTGACAGGCTTGTCAGAGTAGTAACCGGTATTCTTCATCTTCTTCCTTCTGTTTGCTTCATTCCTTGAGATTCTCATCCAAGCTGGAGAGTCCTTGGTGAGAGTAATGTTATGCAAAATATAACAGGGAATGCCATTTTTGGGATTGGGAGGCTTAGGGGCAGCCTTTAACTTGAGCTTAGCTTTTGTCTTCTTAGATGATCTGTCATCAGAATCATCAGAATCATTGTCATCATCATCACTATCATCAGATGATGGAGGATTATCATAAATAACATCAATAAGTTTCAAGGTTTTAGAAATGCCTTTCTCAGGATTAACTTGAGCTGGAGGAGATGGACTTTCAACAACTGGAATTGGAAGAGCTGGACTATCTTCAACAACTGGAACTTGAACTGGAACTTCAAAACTTTTGATAATTTCTTTCAAAATATCTTTATTTACAGGAGCAGTATAAGGAACAATTGCTTTTGAATAGCCTTGATATTCTGGCAAAACTCTAAAAACTGTATTGAACTGGGAAAGCAAATAAATAATATCTATAGAGGGATTAATAGAAATATTATTTATTTCTTCTATTGTTGGAATAACTGCATCTGTCATCACTGTATCTGCCTGAACTACAATTTCTTCAAACAAAACTGCTTCTGCACTGAAAGCTGTGAGATCAGGGGCTTCTTCATCAGACATCTCCCCCTGCCTAGTTTCAGGAAATCCTGAAGCTAGGCCCCTAGAAGAAGGGACGGATAAGGAGGGTGAAGGGAAGGAAGCTATTTTTGCAGAGAGATCAGCAAGAGCTTGTAGAACTGGAGCAAGTTTTGCATCCAGGAGGTCATTTAGCCTTGGAGCAATGTGATGATAGATCTGATCAGAAACATATTTAAAATCAACATATATAAGATCTAGATTGGAGTTAGAAGAGGATGGGATGGGGTATGGGAAAGCAATGTTGGTAGCTTGAGCTATGAGTGGATGAGAGTGAATAGGGCAATGAGGGTTGATAGGTGATTGAGGTTGAAAAGATAATTGAGGTGGATGAATAGGTGATTGAGGGATAGATGACTGAGCTTCAATATGGATGGGGGACTGAGGTGGAGAGATATTTTGATGGATAATTTGTGTAGGAGATTGAGGAAGAGAGATATCTTGGGTAATGGGTGATTAGGGAAGGGTTGGTGAATGAGAATCAATGTTGATGGAGGAATATCATTGAAAGATGAAGGTTCTTCAGATGTGTGAGTCTGAAGAATATGAGAAGATGGCAATGAGGATGAAGGTATAATGGGAGACTTGGGAGGAGGAATTTCTTCAGAAGAAACAGTACGTGGAGAGGGGAGAGGAGGAGGAGAAACAACAGGAGAAACTTCTGGAAGGGTTGGGGGAGTGACTTGCACAGTCCTTGTGCCTTCTAAAGCTATTTCTGATGGTTCTGCTCTAGGAGTCCTTTTAGGGATAACCCTTTCCCATCTTCCAAACAAGGCTGAGGTCAGCCTTTTACTGGCATTGATAAAAAATTTTGGAGAGACCAAGAGGTCTGGATGCCTTTCCTCAAGAAATATTCCCAGAATTCTACCATAACCAATATTTGCCTTACTTAGTTTCTTCTTGATTGATTCAAAAATGATCATTCCCCAATTAACTTTCTTTTTCTCAACCAAGGCCACCATCACCAGAAATTGGTGCCTTGTAATGTAGTCATGGGCAGAAGTTTTCCCGAGCAAAACCTTTCCTACTACATCAACCAAAAACTTATACTCCACAGATAAGTTTTTCTTTAACAGGTGGTTAGTGTTTCCACTGGAATAACCCATCTTAACCAATGCAACATTAAACTCATCAGATGTGATTTCCAAATCATCATCTCCATGTACTAAGCCAAAAACTTCAGATAATAATACCGGGGTTAGAATAACCTGATTGCCTGATATTGTTCCTGATAATGCATCATTCTCTGGCTTTACTGTATAAGCCCATTCCTTAATTTCAGCCACTGGTAGTTTGATTCTAGTTGTCATCGTCTTCTTTAGTTGTTGTTCTTCAAACAAGTGAAGAATATCCAGGAAAACTTGGTCAGAATGCTCAAAAGATTTGAAATCAATGTCGAAACCAGTGTCAAACTTCATTGAGAAAAGCACTGCTTGCGAAATCGCCATTTGTACCTGCAAAAGAGAGCGATCAAGTGCAAAGGGGAACTAGAGGGAAAGAGAGTTCTGTAGGCGCAAGAATAAAATAAGATAAAAGCTTTGATTATATAGAGGGATCAGAGAAGGGCGCACACTTTCGTAGAGTAGGGTTCGACTAAACCTAATAGAATCAGAAGTCGAAAAGACTTAGGGCTTCGTTTGACTGCGTTCGACGAAAAATTAATTTTCGTTGATCTCAGTTCGACGATCGTGCTTGTCTTTGTCCATCCTGACTTATTAAGTATCGCCGATCTCCATTCGATGAAGGATAGCATTTCGTCGTTCTCCGTTCGAAGAAATGAGGGGATAAATAGAAAATTAAATTTTTATCAGATTGAGTCTCCATCTATCATTCCCAACTGATATATAAAGAAAATATGTTTCTTTTCATCCAAGGGTTTGGTGAAAATGTCAGCTCTTTGCAAATCAGTAGAGATGAATTGTAGGAAAATTTTATTTTTATCCACATTATCTCTGATAAAGTGGTGCCTAATTTCAAAGTGTTTAGTCCTACTATGGAGAACTGGATTTTGTGATATAGATATTGAACTAGTATTGTCACAAAATATAATTGAATTATTTAAGTTGACACCATAGTCTAGGAGCTGATTTTGTATCCACAATATCTGTGAGCAGCAACTGCCTGCAGCTATGTATTCAGCTTCAGCTGTTGATGTGGACACAGATATTTGTTTCTTACAAAACCAGGACACAAGCCTATCACCAAGAAACTGACAAGTTCCTGATGTGCTTTTCCTGTCTACTCTGCATCCAGCATAATCTGAATCTGAGAATCCAGTTAATTCAAATTCAGATGCTGTTGGATACCAAAGTCCTAGATTAGGGCAACCCTTTATATATCTCAAAATTCTTTTTAATAAAATTAGATGAGATTCTTTGGGGTTAATTTGAAACCTAGCACAAATACAGGTAGCAAACATTATATCAGGCCTACTTGCTGTTAAATAAAGTAGTGAGCCAACAATTGCTCTATATACTTTCTGATCAACAGGTTTCCCTGATTAATCAGTATCAACAACAACATTATAGGGCATGGTTGTTTTCATGGTGCAAGCATCATGTTGGATCGGTAGGCGCCCTTAGAGGGGGGGGGGGGGGGTGAATAAGGGTTTTAAAGATTTTATAATTATTTTGAATATTGTAGAAAAAGCTTTGAATATGATAATAAAGAAGATCAAGACTAATCAAATAAAGTAAAAATAGAGACATGATTTTATTAACTTGAGAAACATGATTACAAAATTTGATCTCTTATGAAAGCTAGAAATCAAAGCTAAATAGAAAAGAAACCTTTTGGTTTTCTATCCCGACTCGCTTCCCCACAAACCGGTGGCCCTAGCCTTATCCTCCCCGGATTCGGCCTCAAGCCGCTCTAGCCAATCCCTCCCCGGATGTGGCCTCGAGCCACCCTAGACCTAGCCTAGATCTAGTCGCCAACACGAGACAATTTTCCCCCTAAGTCCTACCCAGACCTAGTCGCCAACACGAGGCGATTTCACTAATCGTTTACAAAGAGGAATATGAAATAACAATAAAGAAATAAGAACTCCCTCAAGATGGACTTCTGAAGTTGGAGACGAAGATCCGCCGTTGAATAAGCGTTGTAGAAGCGGACTTCGATCTGATCCGGCGTGACGAGATTCTCCTTCAGAAGTTTTGCAGAGCTTCGCTAGCACATCAACTTTCGGCCAAGATAGCCTCTAGAATTCTGGCACTCAATATATCTCTCTAATGTCTGTCAGAAATGAGAGGACTTGGGTCCTTTTTATAGACTAGTGCTAGCGCCTGCGCTAGTCACTACCGCCGGCGCTATCTCATATTAGGAGACTTTTTGCGCGGCAGAATCTTCAATCCGAGGCAACAATTCCACCATGCCTTCTGTGCATCAAGCTAGTGCCGGCGCTATCCACTATCGCCTGCGCTATCTCATATTAGGAGACTTTTTGCGCGGCAGAATCTTCAATCCGAGGCAACAATTCCAGCATGCCTTCTGTGCATCGAGCTAGCGCCCGCGCTATCCACTATCGCCTGCGCTAGTGATCAGTATGGAGTTGATGGCTCAATTTTGGGGGCAACCACCATATGTAAACCTTGAATCATTTTGACCTGGTATCCTGCACACTTAGATCACACAAGATTAAATACACACATATGATTTGTTATTCTCAAACCTAGGAGATGCGGAAGACCGCGTTCCAACAAACTCCCCCTTTTGATAATAACAAATCCATTAATGATAAATCAGAGCATTAATCTAAATAAGCATGAAGAAACATATTTGTGTGTGTGTGAAAAGGATGACTTAGGATAAATAATGATTATAGCATTTTAGTATTGCTCCCCCTAAATACATGCTCCCCCTAAGTGAATGCTCTCCTAATATGTTCTTAACTGAATTAAGCATGTTAGATATGTTATCATGTTAGTTCTCCCCCTTTTGCATTTTATCATGTTAGTTCTCCCCCTTTGTTATTAGCAAAAGCGGGTAGGGAGACACCACTTCAAGCTGTTGTAATAAGTTTAATAGGCATGATCGAGCTTTGAGAGAAGGAAATGATAAGGAGTTGTAGAATTCTTTTCATTGAATTAGATTAGAGTTTGAGTATCTGTATTTTCATAAATCAGAGTTTTGTAGCATAATGCAAAGGTGCGGAAGACTTAAAAGAAAACATCTTGTATAAGAAGTGATAATTCAAAAAATATTGAAGTTTTAATTTCATAAAGAAGATGTTTTGTACATTAAAGGTTAAACAAGAGTTTAATTTCACCAATGAAGAAACCAAGCATGAATAAATATTATCACAAGAGAGAGTACTACAATGTTATGGTAATTCATAATTTCAAAAACAAACTAAACATTGTAGAAATCATGCTAGGTTATCTAGTGCATTTTATAAATAAAGAGTAAGTATAGAATTAGTATTAGGATCCAATACTCATGAGAAGAAGTGTTATGGAAGATAATGATGTGCACAAGTGTATTTTGAATAAAGTGAACAAGTGTGTTAACCAAAAAAAAAAACAGGACAAATATAGAGTAAAGTGCACAATAAAACACAAATAATTTTACTTCCACACACTTTTAAGCACAAATTAAAATGTACAACAACCAAGGTGCTTTGCACACACAATGCTTATGAAGACTTATCAGGGTGCAAAGTAGTGCTTGGGGGATCACACAAGTTAATTTATCAAGGTTGATTTTTTGTTGTTGTTGTGATCTTGTGTACTTAAGAAGAAGTGGTTTTATTTTTAAAATGAAGAGTTCGCACAAGACACTTTACTAATCTATCCAAGGTGCTCAACCCCACAATGCTTATTAAGACTTATCAGGAGGTTCAAGTAGTGCTTGGTGGAGGTGACTTTGTCAAGGTTATGATGAGTTTTGATTTGAACAAAGTTCTCCGATTACACTTGCTTTGCAAACACTTTAAAGAAGAAATTTTAACCACTCTTCTTAATATTTAATAGTGCAAATAAATGTTGTGTAGGTAAGATACTTGTGCAATTTTAATTTTATGTACAATTACAATATATTAGCAAGCATTCTTAGATTAAGAAGCACAAGTAGACTAAGCCAAAAGGTGAGTGAAATAATATCATTATCAAACATAAAACATTTACTCATACTTAGAGGCATGCTAAGCGTAGTCCTACACAAACTTTTCTAATTATTATTGATGCACATATTAATAGATAGATCAAAGCATGATAAAAGCAATGTTAAAGAAGTTTGAAAAAAATTAATTGTAACATTATAGAGACTCTAAAGAATAGATTTAAATCATGCTGGATGTTCATACAAAATTTTGGATTTGTTTTCAAGTTTTATGTTTTTGTATTTTGATTTTTAAAAAAACTTTAAATAAAAGCAACAAACATATTTTTTTTTGGTTTTTGTCTTTTGTAATTTTATATTTGATTTTGGTAAATGACAAAAGCTTTAAACAAGAGCAAAACATATTTTTGGAATTTTGTCTTTTATAGGTTTGTTTTTGATTTTTCAAAATTTAAATAAAATTAGTGGTGCAAAAACAAATAGTACATATCTAGTAACATAATTTTTGGAATTTTTCAAAATTTTAAAAATGCAGAAAATCAGAAAGTCACGCTAGCGCCGACGCTAGCGCTAGCACGGAATACAGTACACGATTTTTGAGGAGTTTAAATTTTTTGATTGTTGATCCTGATTAGGTGTCCCAATAGTAGTTTAATGCTGAAATTTCAGATTTGTAGGAGGTGTTTTCGATGGTGAAAAATGCAAAAAATTGTGTTTTGTGAAAGTGTTTTAACTCGAAAGATCTAGGACACCTAACTCAAGTCGTAATAATCGAAATCTCGCATCGGGAAGAGGCTTAGTAAATATGTCAGCGAGTTGGGAGTCCGTGCCAATGAAACTTACTTTTACATGCTCTTTCTTAATGTGATCCCTAATGAAATGATGACGAACATCGATGTGTTTGGATCTAGAATGATGTACAGGATTATATGTGAGGTCTATTGCACTTTTGTTGTCACATTTAAGGTCAATGTTTTTAAGATGAAATCCAAAGTCCTCTAGTGTTTGACTCATCCATTGTGCTTGTGTACAACAACTACCAAGTGCAATATACTCGGCCTCCGTGGTGGAGAGTGCAACCGAGGATTGTTTCCTACTAGACCAAGCTACTAAGGAGGGTCCTAAGAAGTGACAAGTACCGCTAGTGCTTTTTCGATCTAGTGAACACCCGGCGTAGTCCGAATCGGAATAGCCATGGAGTGTGAATGTATCATTGTGTGGGTACCACAAACCTAATTTAGATGACCCTAATAAATAACGAAAAATCCGTTTTACCGCTTTTAAATGAGATTCTTTTGGGTTGGCTTGAAAGCGAGCACATAAACATACGGCAAACATTATATCTGGTCTAGATGCACTTAAGTAAAGAAGAGATCCTATCATTCCTCTATATAACGTTTGATCAATTGAAATTCCGGATTCATCTTTTCCTAGTTTTATAGAAGCACTCATAGGAGTAGAAGCATGTTTAAGATTTTCAAATCCAAATCGTTTAAGCATATCGTGAACATATTTTGTTTGGCAAATAAATATACCATCACTTTGTTGTGAGATTTGAAAACCAAGAAAATAAGACAATTCTCCTACAAGACTCATTTCAAATTCTTTTTTCATTTCTAGTACTACTTCATTACACAACTCTTCATTAGTGGCTCCAAAAATGATATCATCAACATAGATTTGTAAAATAATTAGATCGTTATTATTATGCTTAATGAAGAGTGTGTTGTCGGCACTTCCCATAACATAACCGTGCTTTAACAAAAACGATGTAAGTCTATCATACCATGCACGGGGCGCTTGTTTTAATCCACAAAGCGCTTTTTCTAGTTTGTAAACATGATTAGGAAAATTTTCATTTATGAAACCGGGGGGTTGTTCTACATAGACTTCTTCTTTTATAAACCCGTTTAAAAAGGCACTTTTAACATCCATTTGAAATAATTTTATTCTTTTAAAACTCACAAATGCCAAAAATATTCGTATAGATTCTAGGCGAGCAACGGGTTCAAAAGTTTCTTCGAAATCTACCCCCTCGATTTGAGAATATCCTTGAGCGACTAGGCGTGCTTTATTTCTTATAATTCTAGATTCACCATCTAGTTTATTTTTAAAGATCCATTTTACACCTATGATCGGATGATTAGATGATCTTTCTACTAGATTCCAAACTTTATTTCTTTCAAATTGTCCTAACTCTTCATTCATAGCCATGAACCAAAAATCGTTATTTAGAGCGGTGGAAACGTTTTTAGGTTCTATTTCCGAAACAAAGCAAATATTTGAAAATGTTTCATCAAGGGAGGAGCGAGTTCTTACCCCAGTAGAAGGTTCCCCAATGACTAGTTCTTTTGGATGATTTTTTGAGAAGTTCAAAACACTTGGAGGAACAACTTCAAATTCTTTGGTCTTCTCCTCCTCTTCGATGGATGGTTCTTCTTCGTCGTGCTCCAAGGAGGGCAAAGGTTCATTGTTTGTACCTGTAGAAAGCTTCTCTGCACATGGAGTAAACTCATCAAATTTAACATTAATAGACTCTTCAACCTTTCTTGATCTTTTGTTAAATATCCTATAGGCTTTACTGGTTGAAGAATAACCAAGAAATATTCCTTTATCACATTTCTCATCAAATTTACCTAAAGAGTCTTTTGTATTAAGAATAAAACATTTGCCTCCAAATACTTTAAAATATGATACGTTAGGTTTCTTTTGAAAATATAGTTCTTATGGTGTGAGATTAAGTGATGGGCGAAGCATAACTCTATTCATTACGTAGCATGATGTGCTTACGGCTTCGGCCAAAAATGACTTAGGTGTTTTATATTCAGATAGCATGGTGCGTGCCAGTTCTTGAATTGTCCTATTTTTCCGTTCTACTACACCGTTTTGTTGAGGTGTGCGTGGTGCTGAGAACTCATGTTTAATTCCTAACATTTCACAAAAAGATTTAAAATTTTCATTTTCAAACTCACCTCCATGATCTGAGCGAATGCATTTTATATTTAAATCTAGTTCATTTTGAATACGAGTGCATAATTTTGAGAATTCGCAAAATGCATCAGATTTAGAAGAGAGAAATAAAGTCCAGCAATATCTAGAGAAATCATCTATTAGAACAAAAGTGTAAATTTTACCACCAAGACTTGCGGTGTTAACGGGACCAAATAAATCCATATGAATTAGCTGTAGTGGTTTAGAAGTAGAAATTTCATTTTTGCTCTTAAAGGATGATTTTGTGAATTTTCCCATTTGGCATGGAGAACATAATGAAGATAGATTGCCATTTAGTTTAGGTAGTCCTCTAATCAAATTTCTTTTTGCTAGTTTTAAAATAAGCTTTGTGCTAGCATGACCTAAACGTCTATGCCAAAGTTCTAATTCATCATTTTTTGTTATAAAACATTTTATAGATGATTTGGAAAGATCATGAAACAAAACTATGTAAACATTATGAATTCTAGGTGCAGTGAGTAATATATCTTTTGATTTAGGATTAACAATTTTGCAAAGATTAGTGGATGATTCAAATAGTACGTCTAATCCTTTATCGCACAGTTGACTTATAGATATTAAGTTATGTTTTAATCCTTTTACATAAAGAACATTTGAGATAAGAAACGATTCGTTACCCACTGTGCCTACGCCCATGATCCTTCCTTTACCATTATCTCCAAATGTTACGATCCCTCCTTTCTTCTTTTCTAGGCTAAGGAATTTAGCTTTATTGCCTGTCATGTGCTTGGAGCAACCTGAGTCCAAGTACCACACGTCCTCTGTTTCCTTAGCCTTCCTGCAAATCTAGAAAGAAGATGAGAGTAAAGATCCGGATACCCAAGAGTTACCACCAATAGAGTAAGTGGATTTCTTAGGTACCCAGATTTGTTTTAAAAAGCGCTGTTTTGCATTTCTACATGAGCTAGAAGTGTGTCCAAACAAAAGACAGTTTACACAAGCAATAAAGGGGGTTGAGACCCTTCTCTGAATTTCTTTCTTGCCCTTGCTAGATGATGTTTGAACAACAGAAGATTTTTTTAGAGTTGAGCTACCGCCGACGTTAGAGGCTAGCACCGGGCGGTAGGGCTCACATTGAAAACCGAGCCCAGATTTTGTAGAGTCATAACATTGGTATCCCAAAAGTATATCCAGGGATTTTTGGCCTATCCCAAATTTTTTTATGGCTACATTGAGGTCGTTATTTTGTTTTTTAAGAAAGGTGTTTTCTTGAACTATCGTAACGCATTTGTTTTCAAATCCCTTCTGATTATTTTTAATTTGTAGGAGAGAGGAGTTTAGCTTTCTTTCCAATTCCCCCTTTTCTTTTGCAATAGTTTTAACTTGTAGGAGGGCTTTAGAAAGAGAGCTTTCAAGTTCTTTTGTTTTGTACAAAGAGAGCTCACACTCTTCACAGGAAATCTTTTTCTTTTCAAGAGAGATTAATTTCTTTGTTAGTTTATGATTTTCTTCCATAATTGATTCATTTTCACGATTTAAGATAATATTATCTTTTACACTTTTATTGTAGGCTTTGCAGGTTTGAACAAATTCATCAAAAAGTTCTTCAAAAGAGGGAGGAGTTACCTCAGTGTCGCTAAGAACACTGGTGTCGTCATCGTCGCTTTTGGCCATCAAACACAAGTTTGCTTCCTCCTCGCTACTTGACTCAGATTCGTTTGACTCTTCAGAGGAAGAGTCATCCCAAGTGGCGGCCTTCAACACTTTCTTCTTTTCTTTTGTTTTCTTTTGTTCTTTTCGTTCCTTTTGGTATTTGGGGCACTGGCTCCGAATGTGCCCGGTTTTTCTGCAGTGATAGCATTCTGGAGGCGGCCTTTCTTCTTCGTCATCGCTTCCTTTTTCTTTCTTTGATGAAGAGGAAGATCCCTTTCGTCAAGTGTCCTTTTGTAAGAATTTTCTGAATGTGTTCCTTCTTTCTGGATTCCTGATGAACTTTTTGAAGTTCTTCACCAGGAGTCCTTCTTCATCATCATCGTCCTCTTCGGTGCACTCCTTCTTTGATGTTAGTGCCAACGCCTTTTTCTTCGGCTCTTTGTTGTATTCTTCATGTTGAATTTGCAGTTCTACCTCATGGGTTTTGAGATTCCCAATGAGGTTCTCGATCTGGAGCGTTCTTAAGTTGTGCGACTCCGAGATGGCTGTCACCTTCGGGTTGAACCTTGGGGGTAAGGAACGAAGGATTTTCCTCAGCAAGTCCCCGTCGGAGTAGGTCTTTCCAAGTGCCTTTGATGCGTTGACAATCTTTGTGAAGCGAGTGTACATGGAGTTGATGTCCTCTTCCGTGTCCATCCTGAATTTCTCGTATTCAGATTCCAGTTGAAACAGCTTTGCATCTTTCACCTGCGATGTACCTTCGTGAGTTACTTCTAATTGATTCCAAATGTCATAAGCAGTAGTGCATGCAGAAATTCTATTAAACTCAGTTCTGTTTAAAGCGCAATATAAGGCATTCATTGCTTTAGCATTATTTTTACACCTTAGTTTATCGTTGTCATCCCATTTATCCTTAGGTTTTGCTAATGTCGCATCTCCTACTACAGTTGTAGGTAGAGAGTACCATACTTCTACCATGTTCCATACTTCTACATCCATTGTCATAAGAAAACACATCATCCGATTTTTCCAGCAATTAAAATCTGACCCAGTAAAGAGAGGTGGTCGACTAACCCCTTGACCCTCAGGAAAAGCGAGATCATGAGACGCCATTATTCCCGGTTGTTAAGCCGATTGGAATAACCTACCTCTGATACCACTTGTTGGATCGGGAGGCGCCCTTAGAGGGGGGGGGGGGGGTGAATAAGGGTTTTAAAGATTTTATAATTATTTTGAATATTGTAGAAAAAGCTTTGAATATGATAATAAAGAAGATCAAGACTAATCAAATAAAGTAAAAATAGAGACATGATTTTATTAACTTGAGAAACATGATTACAAAATTTGATCTCTTATGAAAGCTAGAAATCAAAGCTAAATAGAAAAGAAACCTTTTGGTTTTCTATCCCGACTCGCTTACCCACGAACCGGTGGCCCTAGCCTTATCTTCCCCGGATTCGGCCTCAAGCCGCTCTAGCCAATCCCTCCCCGGATGTGGCCTCGAGCCCCCCTAGACCTAGCCTAGATCTAGTCGCCAACACGAGGCGATTTTCCCCCTAAGTCCTACCCTGACCTAGTCGCCAACACGAGGCGATTTCACTAATCATTTACAAAGAGGAATATGAAATAACAATAAAGAAATAAGAACTCCCTCAAGATGGACTTCTGAAGTTGGAGACGAAGATCCGCCGTTGAATAAGCGTTGTAGAAGTGGACTTCGATCTGATCCGGCATGACGAGATTCTCCTTCAGAAGTTTTGCAGAGCTTCGCTAGCACATCAACTTTCGGCCAAGATAGCCTCTAGAATTCTGGCACTCAATATATCTCTCTAATTTCTGTCAGAAACGAGAGGACTTGGGTCCTTTTTATAGACTAGCGCTAGCGCCTGCGCTAGTCACTACCGCCGGCGCTATCTCAAATTAGGAGACTTTTTGTGCGGCAGAATCTTCAATCCGAGGCAACAATTCCACCATGCCTTCTGTGCATCGAGCTAGCGTCAGCGCTATCCACTATCGCCTGCGCTATCTCATATTAGGAGACTTTTTGCGCGGCAGAATCTTCAATCCGAGGCAACAATTCCAGCATGCCTTCTGTGCATCGAGCTAGCGCCGGCGCTATCCACTATCGCCTGCGCTAGTGATCAGTATGGAGTTGATGGCTCAATTTCGGTGGCAACCACCATATGTAAACCTTGAGTCATTTTGACCTGGTATCCTGCACACTTAGATCACACAAGATTAAATACACACATAGGATTTGTTATTCTCAAACCTAGGAGATGCGGAAGACCGTGTTCCAACACATCAGACATACCAAACCTTTTCACTAATTCCTTAGCATACTTGGATTGTGATATGAAGATGCCATTTGGAGTTTGCTTCACTTGAAGACCAAGGAAGTATGATAGTTCACCCATACTACTCATTTCAAATTTAGATTGCATCAGGTTAGAAAACCTTTTTCATAGATTTGAATCAGTAGAGACAAAGATAATATCATCTACATATATTTGAACTAGTAGAGTTCGATTTTTATGTATCCTGAAAAATAAGGTTTTATCTACTATGCCTCTACAGAAATTGTTCTCTAAACAAAAACTAGCTAAGGTCTCATACCATGCTCTGGGAGTTTGTTTGAGACCATAGAGAGCTTTATTAAGCTTAAATACATAAGAGGAGTGAGTTGGAGAGATGAAACCAGGTAGTTATTCCACATAGACTTCTTCTTTGATGTCTCCATTAAGAAATGCACTCTTCACATCCATCTGATATACCTTGAATTTCTTGAATGCAACAAAGGCAAGGAAAATCCTGATAGCTTCAAGTCTTGCAACAGGAGCAAAAGTCTGATCATAGTCAATTCCTTCTTCCTGTGAATATCCTTGAGCTACCAATCTTGCTTTGTTTCTGACTATGTTGCCTTGATCATCAAGCTTGTTCCTGAAGACCCATTTAGTGCCAATAACTGGATGGTCTTTTGGTCCTGGAACCAAATCCCAAACCTTGTTCCTTTCAAATTGATTGAGCTCCTCTTGCCTTGCAAGAATCCAGTTTGGATCTTGTTCTGTATCTTTTATGGTTTGAGGTTCAACTTGGGATAGGAAACAAGGGTGCATCTGATTTTGGTGTAGTTGATACCTTGTTTGAACACCTGCTGAAATATCACCAATGACTTGGGATATTGGATGATCTCTAACTGTGATGTGGTCAACAGTTGGAGTTGGTTCAGCAATGATATCCACTTGGGGAATTTGTTCAGCTGTCACTTCATTTAAACTGTCAGCAAGATCTGGATGATCTTCTTCTTCACTGTCTTCACGATTTTGAGTTGATGGAAGTAGTGATTCTTCTTTCTGTAGATCTAGTCCACTGAGCTCTTCAAATAGAGCTGGTACCTGCAAAATATTTTCGGTAGAGGTGGTGTTCCTTTCCTCAATTAACATGTTAGTCTCATCAAAAGAAACATGCATGGACTCTTCTATCTTAAGAGTAGATTTGTTGTAAACTCTGTATGCCTTACTAGAAAGAGAATATCCAAGGAAAATGCCTTCAGCAGCTTTTGCTTCAAACTTCCTGAGATACTTCTTATCATTGTTATGCACATAGCATTTACATCCCAATATCTTAAAATAGCTAACCTTGGGCCTTTTATTCTTAAGTAATTCATATGGAGTCTTGCCCTTAAGCTTATGTATAAGGCTTCTGTTCAACACATAATTAGCTGTGTTCACTGCCTCTGCCCAAAAAGAGAGTGACAAGTTTGCACCAGCAAGTAATGTAGTTGCTGATTCCATAAGGGTTCTATTTTTCTTTTCAGCTACCCCATTTTGTTGAGGAGATCTAGGAGCAGAGAAACATTTTCTGATCCCTTCTCTTCCACAGAATTCTCCAATCAGAAGAGACTCAAACTCAGTGCTATGATCACTTCTGATCAATGCAACTACAGTAGAGTACTCAATCTTAATGGACCTGAGAAAGTCTGTCAGAACACTGAAGGTGTCAGACTTGTTCCTAAGAAAGAACACCCAAGTGAATCTTGAGAAGTCATCTACAATCACTAAAGAGTAATGCTTCCCTCCTAAGCTTTGTATAGCAGTAGGTCCAAAAAGGTCCAAGTGTAATAAATACAAAATCCTAGGTGAATCACTCTTGGATAAAGACTTAAAACTACTTCTAGTTTGCTTACCTAATTGACAAGCCCTGCAAAGTCCTTCCTTCTTGTATGAACCAGATGTGAGTCCTCTAACAAGATTGTCCTTAGAAAGCTTAGATATAGTTCTAAGGTTAATATGTCCAAGCCTTTTATGCCATAATTCATTAGTTTTACTTATAGAATTAAATAAGCAAATATCAGAATTGGCAGAGTCAAAATTGACTAAATAAATATTTCCATGTCAAATACCAGATAACACATTAATGTTTTTATTATTGGTAATAAGACATAAGGAATGATTGAAAGTTACCTGATAACCTTTATCACATAACTGGCTTATGCTGACGAGGTTGTGCTTCAGACCCTTGACATAGGCTACTTCTTTGAATGTCACTGCTCCAACCTTGATCTGACCATAGCCTTTGGTTTGTCCACAGTTGGAGTCTCCAAAGATCACCTTGGGTCCAAGCTTTGCCTTGTAGTTGTTCAGGTTTGCCTTGTTTCCTGTCATATGCTTTGAACAGCCACTATCCAAATACCATTGTTCATTCTTGTTTGGATAGATCTGTACCCGCAAGACAGAAAAATAAACTAGTTGTTTTTGACCCAGACTATCTTGGGTCCTTTTGTATTACCACAAAACTTTGAAATAAAAGACATTTCAGCCTGATCCTTATAACCTTTTGGATGATATCTCCTTGAAGGTATTATCCATTCAGTGAAAGGATTGTAAGTATGTGAAGAAAAAGAATTCTGCAAATTTTCTGTATATCTTCTGTTCGACGAACTGGGCTGAGTTCGTCGATCGCCATTCGACGAAGGGATGTGCTTTCGTCGAGTGCCGTTCGAATAATGACTATATAGAAAATCTTTCTTCAGAGTTCGTCGATCTCCGTTCGACGAATTCGTCTGATTTCATCGTGCTCCGTTCGACGAATTCTGCTGAATTCCCTTATTCTTGACAACTTTGCTTGAAATGTTTTTATTTTCATCTACAACCTCCTTGCTTTTAGCAGAAATGAATTTTATAGGTGTAGAGAGTATGTTCTTCTTAATTAGAGGTGGCTCACTTGATGATGCACCCAAGCCTAGTTTGCCACTTAATCTGGCATTAACTATGCTTGTAATGTCCATCAGTTTGATGCTTCTCCCATTTAGGGATTCTTCAAATTTCTTGGCCTCAGAAAGTTTATTCTCAATGAGAGAATGATTTGTTCTCTAGAGGCAGCCAAATCTTTCTTAAGATTAGCATTTTCTTCACTTATTTTATTCATTTCAGCTAGCTTATGTCTGAGAGAGATTATTTCCTTCTCAGATTTTATTAAGTCTAAGCAAAGAACCTTGAATTCATCTTTGAATTCAACTGAAGTAAAATCAAAATTAGAGATTACCTGATCAGCATCATTTTCAGCTTCTGATCCTGATTCTTCTTCATCTGAATTGTTACCTGAGGCATTGATATCCACCATGCAGAAGCTCTTTTCTTCTTTATCATCTTCATCATCAGAAGAGCTGGATGAAGATGCACCTGCTGACTCACTGCTTGAGTCATAAATTGCCATCAGGCACTGATCATTCTCCTTTGATTCTTCTTCATCATCAGATGAGCTGGATGATGATTCTGATTCAGTGTCACTCCAAGTTTCTGATACAAATCCTCTTCCCTTGTGTTTGCGCTTGTGGGAGGAAGACTTGCTGGAGTGCTTCTTGTCTTCTTTCTCTTTTCTCTTTTCTTTCTTCTGATTCTCTGGACATTCTGGCAGAATATGTCCAGGTTTCCTGCAACCATAGCAAATGATTTCTTTAGGATTTGACTTATCATACCTTGGCTTTTCTCTTGATCTGGAGTCCTTCTTTTTGAAATCCTTGTTGGCCATCTTGTAGAACCTTTTGGCTAGAAGGCTCATGAACTCCTCATCTCTTGGAGCCTTTTCTTCTTCTTTAGTAGCTTAGAAAGCTATATTCCTCTCCTTCTTGGATCCTGAAGATGAAGTTGATTGTTCAGCTTCTCTGGTTTTGATAAGCTGCTCATAGGACTTGAGTTTGCCTAACAAGCTCTCAGTTGAGATCTCATTAAGGCTTCTGGCTTCCTTGATTGGCCAGATCCTAGAGTCCCTTGTGCTGGGGAAGTACACACGGATCTTATCATTGATCTCAGTGATAGAGATCACTTTGTCCAAGGTCTTCAGCTCATTGATTATGAGGCTGAGCCTATTGTACATATCAGCAACTGTCTCAGATTCTCCCTTTTTGAAATTCTCATATTGAGAAATGAGATGGGATCTTCTGTCCTTTCTTTCATCAGCTGATCCTTCAACCATTTTTTTGAGAGAGATCCAGATTTCTCTTGCAGAGGTGCATTCCACTACTTTCTGAAAAATGTCATCAGACATTGTTTGTGCTAGAATGTTCATTGCTTTTGCATCTGCACTTCTTTGCTTCTTCTGGGCTTCATTCCACTCAGGTGGTGGAACAACATTGTTGTTAGTTGTGGTTGCAGCACTAGTTGTTGCTGTGGGAGCTGAAGGTCCTGTCAAAATCACATTGAAGATTTCCTCATCAATAGAATTAATGTACAATCTAATCCTTGCCTTCCACAACGCAAACTTACTGAGGTTGCACATAGGAGGTCTTGTGCTAGAATATTCTTTGTTCCGTGCCATGAGTTTTAACAGAAAAAGAAACTCTAAAATAAATTAAGATCTAATTGATCTTTATGATTCAGGTGTTAGCCTGTAAAGAATCAACTACCCTCTGATACCAATTGAAAGTGGAGGTTAGATCTTAATGTTACTCTAGAGGGGGGGGGGGGGGGGGTGAATAGAGTATTAAAAATTTTTCCCTTAATTTTATAGCGGAATTAAAATAGTGATATATAAATATGTGTATATTGAGTGAGTTATAAAAACTAAATAAAAACAAATCAGCACAGCACAACAACACAGAAAATCACAAGCACAGAGACACAGGGATTTTTATTGTAGTTCCCCAATAAACCTGGGTACGTCTACTCTTCTACCGCACTTGGTAGGATCCACTAGGTTTTTGATCAGATGCCCTAGCACCAAGGGATTTTTGATCAGGTGTCCGCACACCAAATGAGCTTTTGATCAGGTGCTCTAACCAAACCACAGGTTTTTGTTCAGGTGCCCTGCCACCAAGAGGTTTACTTTTGAAGGGAGTAAGAACCCTGTACACTATGGAATAAAAGGGGTTAGAATGTTCTTCTCTGTCAACAATCTGAGAGAAGACTCTAGTGGATGTAAATGGTGTAAAGCTCCCCCTGTCTGATTGAAATTCTTGACAGCTTGAGGATGGAGCTTTCTCTTGAATCAAATTACCTTCCTTGATAAGCTAATGAATCTGAGAGACAGATGTTCCTCAGATTATTGTTGCTCTATACAAGATTTGAACTTGCAGCAGAAAGACTGAGAGATTGATCTTGAAGATGTTCTCAGAGAATAGGATGCTGCTTGAGGAAGATGAACTTTCTTTTTCTTTTTGAATATTATTTCTCTTGACAGAAGCTCTGATATTGTCTGTGTCTGTCTTCGTTTTCTTTTCTGGTATACTATATTTTCTGGAAGAATACGACTGATTTGAATTTCAAATCTCTCTAAATAGGAATAGAATAATCTGCAATAAATCTTTTCTTGGAACTTCCACTGATTCAGCCAATCTTAATTCCTTTCCTCTTTAATAATAAATGATATCCTTTTCCAATAAGCCAAACGACTATATTTCTCGATAGAAGGAATTGGAAGGAGAATAAAATTAAAGGAGGAATTAAACTTGTCTTATCTGGAAGAATAACTCCAAATGAAGGATAAAACTGAATCTGATGGATGAACTCAGTTCAGAGAAATAGAATAGCTAATCTGAACAGACTAAGAGAAATTTCGTTGAGCTCAGATAAGATTTCGTCGACCTGAAGGAAGAGTTCGTCAAACTGAACATCTAATAAAGAATTCGTCGAACTCAGCTGAAGTTCGTCGATCTTAAGTTAGTGTTCGTCGAACTGAATAATTCGTCGATCGCTGAGCCTGCTGAGCCGCTGAGAACTGAAGATCGTAGACCGATGAGACTGGAGCAAGCCGTTCGTCGAACGCAGAGAGATGGCCGTTCGTCGAACGCAGAGAGCAGTTCGTCGAACCCAGAGTTGAGTTCGTCAAACGCAGAAACTTAGAGAAATTCTAAGTTCTAGCTATCTAATCAGCCTAAAACTATGACCCTTAGACTATACAATGGGGGTCAACTTAATCCTAGTCAATACATAGTAATCCTAGCCCAAATCAGTAATCGGGTTGTTCCAACATATGCAAATCAAAATACATAAAGGACATGCTTAAGCGATTCAACTTTGAAAATCTGAATGATGCCGCAACCTCTCCACCACTACTTGATGACGACGTTACAACCTCCGAGCGCGGCGTGCTAAGCCCACATGAAGACCAATTTTGTTTAATTATTATGCTCTTTTATTTTATATTTGTGAATATAAAATTATTCCATGTTTGGGTAATAATTTTATATTCATATAAGCATTTATATTTTTATTTCTTGCACTTTTAAAACATTGGTGTGTATTTAACCGCTCGGATGGTTGAAATTACATCTCCATCTTGAACGGTTATGTGTTATTTGTAACTCCTATATAATGAGACTTATTATGAGGATTAAATAGATTTGGAAAAAGCCTAAACCTAATTCTCCCCCTTGAGAATTTCGGCCAAGAGGAAATCCTCCTTGCTGTCGCCCCCTTGTGGTGTGAAGCCACCTCTTGCTCCCTCCATCCCTCTTCAGTGCGACTCCCGCGTGGATTTCTTCGGTGCGACTCCAAGGAAGAAGGTTGAAGCCCCCTGATGAGTTGTATTTTAGCCTAATATTATTATAGCATTTAGGCTAATAATAATATAAATTTATAAATAATATGTCTATTTTAACTAAATAATCATTTCTATTTATAATTGTTCACTAACTTAAGTTTGTTTTATGTTTTTCAGGATTTCTGGAGTTTTTGCCCAAAAATGCAAGTACACGCCCTCAGTCACGCCCGTGACCAAGGGCGTGTCAACATAAAACTATTTCCAGACCTGCTGCCGCCAACCTGGACTCATTATGAGAAGAATTCCAAGTACACGCCCGTGACTGCCCGCGTCACGCCCGTGCCCTTTCAATGTCACGCCCGTGAACCCTGCCTCCAGCTCAGCCGGCCGTGTCCTGAAGCCATGACGCGATTTTCGCCAAGTACACGCCCGTGTCCAATCCCGCTCAATCCAGATCGTGCCCGAGTCACGCCTTTCCGCCAAGATTTCCCGCGCCAGCGCTGTTTGAAGATTACACGTCCTTGCTCACGGGCGTGACCAAGGGCGTGACGCGCTTGTAACGCCTGAAGTAACTCCAGAACGCACCTCTCCCGCTCCAGCTTTGATCACGCCCATTACACTCCCTTGGTCACGGGCGTGACCAAGGGCGTGTAACCCCAACTTTTGCCTATAAAAAGGCAGCTCTTCCAGATCTCAAGGAATCCTTTTTTCCACCCTGCTTGTGTCGAAACTTCTTTCCTTCCGCCCCCTTTTGGGGCAGAATTATTCTTTTCAATTCCTGTATTAGTTTAGATTTCAATTTTATGTAATTTCAATTTATGTGATGTAGTCTTACTTTTTATTTCATGCAAAGTTTTCAATTCTTATGTAATTCAATTTCCTTTTAATAAAAATGTCTTTTCCATTCATTTACTTCTTTTATTTTCATGTCAATTAGATTAATATTTGAATATTGAAATTTGCAAACATTGGATGAAATATTCTCTTATTCGTTTTTATCTCTTTTCCTCCTTCGATTTATTCTTGAATAATAACGTATCGTGTTCATATTTCGGTTATGAATTGCGATATTTGTTTTCAAACTCTAGTTAGCCGAATCAGCTCGTGAGTATGAATCGATCGCTCAAGGATAAAAAGAGTAGAACGCAATCCTTGAAAGAGGACGATGTTACCCTTCCGGATTGGAGTAAAAGCCAATATTGGGATTCACCTCGTAAAGCGAGTCTTAGGTTATCAATTATAGAATGGAAATTCAATTGATATTTCCTAAATTTAGTTGGGCGTAGTCCTCGAAAGAGGTACGTTCATAGTCCGAGAATCTCCACGGTCAAGGAGCAGATTAGAATTTATCTCTTTTGATTTTCATTCGAAGTGCGTTTTGATCAAGATTTGTTTTCTTTTCTTTATTTCTTTATTTTAATTTTAATTACAAATTATCACTAATAAAATATTGTTCGATAAAATAATAGTTTTGTTTTCCCGAAGTAAAAGTACTCGACAGCCCTGAGTCTAATACGACACTTGATATTTCTATGTCCTATGCTATAAACGATAGGTACGCTTGCCTATTCCGTTTATAATATAAAAACCCTTCTAATTTTCATCATCACCCCCATTTGGTGTGACGCCGGTGGAACCGTGGAGAGAGTGATTCTCCCACTTATCTTGTGCGTTTGTTGGATCCAAGTTGGGTAACTTCTCTCCCCCATCTTGTGATTTCTTGCTTTAGAATTTGTGGAGGTTGAGCATCCCTTTTATCAGTGATTTTTAAATACGTCGCTTGCAATTTCGGAAATCGAGTTCGTTGTTATTGAATTTCTTCATTCCGGATCGGGTAGGTCCAATTTGCTTGAGCGGATCTTGGCCTATAGCCTTGGTTTTACTCTCCAAAAGGATTGACAACCTTTATGTTAATTTGGGGAATAATCCGACTCTCTTTCGATCATTTTTTTAGAGTCGATCACTGCTCCCTTGTGATGTATGTGCCGTGTTAGATGCAAAACGTATTGCATCGATATATGCTTGTGTAGGTGCGGTAGATCTAGGCGTGAAGGGCGTCGCGAGAGCTCTTATTCGTGTCAATCTCCAACTCACGGACATCCCTACATCAATTTGGTATCAAAGCCGGTTGTTTCAATTTCTCAATTGATACAACCTCGATACTCATTTCCGTGGCGCAAAGATGCTAGAAAATCAAAATTTTTTATTCCTGTGGTCTGCGAATAGCGGGCTAAAATCTTTATTTTTCGTCAAAATTAAAAAAAAAAATTCTGGAGGTTCTCCTTTTTAGTCACATCCCGAAAATAGTTTTCTGCCAAAATTATGATCTTTAACCGACACTACAAAAATCACTCATTATTTTGTCCAAAACCTGCATGCGCACTAGACTAGGAACGGAGTACCCTACACCCTCGATGTCTAGGATGGCTGCGAATGATCACGGGGATCCCAATGCTGTGGCCATAGAGGGGCTACGTAACGATATGATTGAGCTTAGGACCATGTTAGCCCAAATTTTTCTGAATCAAGGAGGGCCACCACCACCATCCGTTAATGTTGGGTAGCCCAACAGGCACCAACGGGTCCATGATTCAGATTCTGATGGGGACTCTCCCCGAGTGCCCCCTCGAGAACACCGCCACGAGCGTGGATTCAATATTACTAGGGCCATTAAGATTGACGTCCCCACTTACGATGGTTTGGGAGATCCCCAGGTCTTCCTTACTTGGGTAGTGGATATGGAATGCTACTATGAATGACCCAACCTTACGGACCCTCAAAAGTTCCAAGTTGCCAGGATGAAGTTAACGGGTCGTGCGAAGACTTATTGGCTGAATGAGGAGTGGAGATTAGGAGCCGGGCAGGGAGTCCCACTTATAGGTTGGTCGGTGAAGAAGAATTTGCTAACCGATCAGTACGTCCTTCCGTACCACCGAACACAGATGTTTGATGAGCTTGCCACCCTGCGATAGGGCTCCAATTCGGTAGCTGAATATATGGGAGAACTAAAAAACCGTATGGTGCGGTGTGATCTTAAAGAGATTCCTGAGGTCACCTTGTCTTGATTTCGTAAGGGGCTTCAACCCGATATTCAAAGGAAGCTCCTGCGCTATGGTCATACGAACCTGAAAACGACTTTCAATGCCACCCTTGACATTGAAAAGCATCTTGCCTCGAAGGCCCACTCCCGTTATTCCCATACGAAGAATAAGTCCACCGTTGGAGCGTCTTCCTCTACATATCCGGATAAGGGGAAGTTTAGGTCCACCGAGGCGAACTCTGTTATGATCACTGCTAGGAACGCTAGGAATCCTGCGAGTGAGCGTATACCCATAAGGAAGGTGAGCAAGGCCAAAACTACATGTTACTCTTGCGGCATTCAAGGTCACTATGCCTTTGAGTGCCCAACGAAAACTAAGGCCATAGCCCTTTTAGACTCGACTACCGACCCCGCTGATTACGTATACGAGGCTTCTGAGGAGAGTGACCCAGAAGGGGTCCCAAGTGATTTAGAGGACGAACACCACCTTATGGTGACGCGTTGTATCTTGAACACTCCTCGTCCGTTAGATGACTGGAAGAGGACGAGCATATTTTCTCTGATTTTTAAGAGTGGAGAGAAACTCTGCAAGATGATTATCGATAGTGGTAGTTGTGTGAATGCCGTTTCTGAGAACGCCATCACACGTATGTCCTTGACCACGGAACCACACCCGACCCCATATCAGGTAGCTTGGATCAACAAGATCACCATCCCGATTACCAAGCGTTGCCTGGTCCCCCTCTCATTCAAATCTTATACTGATGAGGTATGATATGATGTCCTACCAATGGACACTTGCCACGTGTTACTAGACCGCCATTGGCTCTATGACCGTGATGTGATGCATTTTGGAAGAGCCAACACGTATGAATTTAAATTCAATGACAAGACCATTACCTTGAGGCTGACCATCCCGAAGGAGCCAGTAGTTTTGGCTAAGTACACCACTATCTCAGTAGAGAGGAGGACGTTGAATCTAGTTGGTAGGAAGGAGTTTGTGAAGGATCCGTTTCTTGATGGAGTGATGTATGCACTAGTACTTATGAGTGCGAAGCCTAATTTTAGTGTTTTGGATGATCTGCCCAGAGAGTTATGGGTACTGTTGGAAGAGTATAGGGACGTGTACCCAGAGGAGTTACCATCGTTATTACCCCCGCTTAGGGATATTCAGCATGCAATAGATCTGGTCCCGGGATCCTCTTTGCCCAACCAGCCCCATTATCGACTCCATCCTACTGCCCACAAGGAGTTACATGCCCAATTTGAGGACCTGTTGAAGAAGGGGTTCATTAGGACTAGCATGAGTCCATGTGTGGTACCAGCCTTGCTTGCCCCCAAGAAGGATGGTACATGGCGGATGTGTGTTGATAGCCGTGCTATCAACAAGATTACCATCAAGTATAGGTTCCCTATTCCACGATTAGATGACCTCTTAGATGTCTTATCTGGCGCCACTATCTTTTCGAAGTTAGACTTACGGAGCGGCTATCACCAGATTAGGATCCGTGAGGGAGACGAATGGAAGACTGCGTTTAAGTCTAAGGATGGGTTGTACGAGTGGCTTGTGATGCCCTTTGGGCTATCCAATGCCCCCAACACCTTCTCTCGGATGATGACCCACGTCTTTCAGCCGTTCATGGGAAAGTTTGTTGTAGTCTTCTTTGATGACATATTGATTTATAGCACCACCACTGCTGAACACATCTCCCACATGAGAGTGATTCTTTCCACCCTGCGGAAGGAAACATTATTTCTTAATCTTAAGAAATGCACTTTCTATGTCCCTGAAGTGGAATTCTTAGGCTACATAGTCGGTTCAGAAGGCATTAGAGTTGACTCTAGCAAGGTTCAAGTCATTAAGGACTGGCCCGAGCCGACCATGTTACGAGAGGTGCGTAGTTTCCACGGGTTAGCTACATTTTACCGCCGTTTTATACGGGACTTCAGTAGCATCATGGCCCCCATTAGTAATTGCATGAAGAAGGGCGAGTTCACCTGGACGAAGTCCTCCACCTATGCTTTCCAACGCATTAAGAAGCTTATGACTGAGGCACCTATCTTACGTCTACCTGACTTCACCAAAGTCGTTGAGCTTACTTGTGACGCTTCTGGTGTGGGATTAGGAGGTGTTTTGAGTCAGGAAGGGCACTCTGTGAGTTACTTTAGTGAGAAGTTATCCGGCGCTAAGTTAAATTATTCGAACTACGACAGGGAGTTTTACGCGGTTGTTAGATGTTTGCACCATTGGAGGCACTATCTCCTCTCCAAGGAGATTGTGATCCTTTCCGATCACGAGGCATTGCGGTTCATCAATGACCAGCATAAAATCAGCCCGCGTCACGCTAAGTGGGTAGCTTTCCTACAAGGTTACACGTTTAATCTTAAGCACCTTAATGGAGCTGACAACCGAGTCGCGGACGCTCTTAGTTGCCTTACCCTTTTACTTTCCACTATGGAGGTTAATGTTGTAGGATTTGAGTGCGTTAAGGATGAGTACACCACGTGTCCAGATTTTCAGGATTCCTATTTATCTGCCCAGGATAGTTCCCCCGTGACTATATCTGTGTTTGTTATCAAAGATGGCTATCTATTTAGACATGGGAAGTTGTGTATCCCACAGTCATCTTTACCTCTTCATATCATCTGGGAGATGCATAGCCGAGGGTTGAGTGGCCATTTAGGTAGGGATAAGACCGTTACACTAGTTGAGGAAAAATTTTATTGGCCAAAACTTAAGGCGATGGCGGGAAGGGTAGTGAGTAGTTGTCGTACCTGTCAGGTATCCAAGGGCACCAAAACCAACGTAGGAGTATATACACCCTTGCCTATCCCTTCCACACCATGGGATGACGTGAGTATGGACTTTATTTTAGGCCTACCCACCACTTTACGCCGTCATGATTCTATTTTTGTAGTTGTGGATAGGTTCTCAAAAATGGCATATTTTATTCCGTGCACTAGGACCAACGATGCGTCTCACATTGCAAAATTATATTTTAAAGAAGTCGTTAGTCACCGGGGAGTGCCGAAGACAATATTCTCGGATAGAGATGTCAAGTATACGAGCTATTTCTGGAAAACACTTTGGATTTTAATGGGTACCAAATTATTGTTTTCAGCCGCCTATCATCCACAAACCGATGGGCATACAGAAGTGGTTAATCGGAGCTTAGGGAATCTTCTTAGATGTCTAGTGAGCGATCACAAAGGCACGTGGGATCTACTTCTTCCCCATGCCCAATTGGCCTACAATAATTAAAAAAATAGGTTCACAGGTATGTCTCCAAATGAGATTGTTCAAGGGTACAAGGCCCCTTTGCCGCTTGACTTGGTTCCGTTGCCCCCAACGTACACAGCAAGTCAGTTTGCACAATACTTCACCCAACACATTCATGACCTACATGCACGTATACGGGCTATCTTGACTGCTCAATATGAGTCCTATCAAGCGCACGCTAATCTACATAGGAGAGTGTCACACTTTAAAGTTGGCGATCTGGTTTAGTCCAGTTAGTTCCCGAATGACTGCCATCTGGCACCGTTAAAAAGTTAGCACCAATGCGCGCCGACCCTTTTCGGATTATAAAGAAGCTAGGTGACAATGCTTTCGTTTTGGATTTGCCTGTTGATTGGGGTATCTCCCCCATTTTTAATGTCTCGGATTTGACGTTGTTTGTTTCGCCTCCACAAGAGTTGAATTCTTTGTCGTCTTCTCCCTCCACTAAAATTTCTAATGGGTTGGGGAGTGGTAGTTTGGATGATCTCTCTCTTTCGGTCCCCATAGGTATATCATCAGATGGTGAGTTGCATTCTTTTATTCCTACTGCTGACATGTTTCCCAGGTTTCCCAAGACATTTCTCACTCCAGATACGATACTTGCTGCTGAGCCGCTTGCTACTGCTGATGTTGATACCACCGCTTCCTCATCCGTTGGCGTGATCGCCCCCTTCAGACGACTCATGGGTACTCGAGACGGAGCTTCGATGCTTGGATGCCGATCTTCTCCACCGCTATCTCTCGGACCACGCATCAAAGATACGTGATTTTGAGCGGGGGAGGATTGATGCCGCGACCTCTCCACCACTACTTGATGATGATCCGATTGCCGAGGCACAATGACATAAAGATCTTAGGTGCCATGATGACGCTAACGAAAGACGGCGTTACAACCTCCGCCCGCGGCATGCTAAGCCCACTTGAAGACCAATTTTGTTTAATTATTATGCTTTTTTATTTTATATTTGTGAATATAAAATTATTCCATGTTTGGGTAATAATTTTATATTCATATAAGCAATTATATTTTTATTTCCTGCACTTTTAAAACATTGGTGTGTATTTAACCGCTCGGATGGTTGAGATTACATCTCCATCTTGAACGGTTATGTGTTGTTTGTAACTCCTACATAAGGAGACTTATTATGAAAGTGAGGTTAAATCTTAGATTTACTCTAGGGGGGGGGGGGGTGAATAGAGTATTAAAAACTTTTTCCTTAATTTTATAGCAGATTTGAAATAGTGATATATATGTGTATTGAGTAAGTTATAAAACTAAATAAAGAAATCAACACACAACACAACAACACAGAAAATCACAAGCACAAAGACACAAGGATTTTTATAGTAGTTCCCCAATAAACCTGGGTACGTCTACTCTTCTACCACACTTGGTAGGATCCACTAGGTTTTTGATCAGGTGCCATATCACCAATGGGTTTTTGATCAGGTGTCCACACACCAAGTGAGCTTTTGATCAGGTGCTCTAACCAAACCACAGGTTTTTGATCAGGTGCCCTGCCACCAATGGGTTAACTTTTGAAGGGAGTTATAACCCTGTACAAGAGAGGATAAGAAGGGTTGGATGTTCTTCTCTGTCAATATTCTGAGATAAGGCACTAGTGGATTTGATGATGTAAAGCTCCTCTGTCTGATATAAAGTTGTTTGATAGAAAATGATGGAAGCTTTCTCTTGAATAAAATGATCTTCCTGTAGCTGATTAATCTGGAAGAGTAAGTTCTTCAGATTTTTGTTGCTCTTTTGAAGATCTGATCTTGCAGCAGAGACTGAGAGATGGCGTTGATGATGTTCTCAGTGAGATTGAGTAGGTGCTGCTTGAGGAAGAAGAAGAAGATGATCTGTATAAATTTTTGTTCTTTCTTTTCCTGTAACTATCTGAAGAATCGTGTTCTTCTCTGTCAGTTGTTCTTCTTTTCCTTTTTTCCTTGTTGTACTGTAATAATCCTGTTCTTCTTCCTTTTCCTTTTTCAATATGTCTCTGATTTGAAATTCGAATTAGCAGAATAAGGAACAAAATATTCTGCATTTAAATTTTTCTTGGAACTGCACGCACGACTTTAATTCCTTTTCCCTTTTTAATTAATGATATCCTTTTCCGCCAAACGGCTATAATTTCGGGAAGAGAATGGAAAGGAATATAATAAGGCAGAAATCTTGTCTTATCTGGAATAATAGATCCGTTGCTGTAGACGATCTGAGTTCAGAGAATGAATAATATAATCTGTCTGAAATAAATCTGCTGTATTAAAAAAATTTCATCGATCTCAACAAATTTCGTCGAACATATAATTAAGTTCGTCGACCTCAACTGAATCCTGCTGGAAGAATTAAATTAGTTGAGCTGAAAAGAATTTTTGTTGATCTGAATATATTCGTCGAACGCAGACTGAGTTCATCGAACTGAGGAATTCGTCGACCGCTGAACTGAGCAAATTTTGTTGACTGCTGAGATTGGATAACTTCGTTGACTGCTGAGCCGCTGAGATTGAAGATCGTCGACCGCTGAGAGCAAGCAGTTCGTCGAACGTAGAGTGTAAGTCGTTCGTCAAACGCAGAGAGCAAGCCGTTCGTCGAACGCAGTATTGAGTTCGTCGAACGCAGAACCTGAATGATTTCTTGAGTTCTAACAACCTAAAACCTTGACCCATAGACTATACATTGGGGTCAACTTGATCCTAGTCGACAGATAGTGATCCTAGCCCAAATCAGTAGTAGGGTTGTTCCAACAATCTCCCCCTATTTGGGTTAGGACACTATTTGACAGAAAATATTAAAACAAACAGAAATAACATCAGAACAACAAAGCATATATATCTGATATATTTTAAATATTTCATCAGATATAAAAATATGATACTCTGAGTTATGAAACATTACATTGAAAATAAAACTGATAAAAACACAATCAGAACCTTTGATTTTCTCTGAATTCTGCTTTCTGAATTCTGATATTGTCTGAACTAATTTTTCTGAATTCTGATAGCTGAACTGTCTCTGCTATATTTCAGCTTTCTGAATTGTTGATCTGAACTGAAACTTTATAATCTGAATTTGATAACTGCTCTTTCTTAATCTGCTTTGCTACCAATCAGAATTTGAATCTGTCATAACATCTTCTCCTAAATCTGTCAAAATCTGAATCTGTATCTGTTGCTTCTTCTGTATCAAAAGTTGTGTTCTGAATTTGCAATATATGAAGCTTGTTCATAAATCATTTCTCTCTTTCATAAATTATGTTTGCCTGAGAGCGTCTCCCCCTGAGACTGGAGCTTCTTCAGCTTTCTCCCCGTGCCTAGTTCATAGAACATATCCCCCTGAGCAAAAATTGCATCAAATGGAGCTTGTTCATAGAGCTGAAAACATGCTGCTACATCAGCATTTCCTCTTGAAACTTGAACATCTTCAGAGAATAACTCCCCCTGCCAAAAAGGAAAGTATCTCCCCCTGACAACAAGGAGCTTTTTCATTACATCTCCCCCTGCCTAGTTTCAGGATGACCTGGAGCTAGGCCCGTAGAAGATGGGACTTTTGAGGAGGTAGGGAAGGATGCAATCTTTATATTGCTACTATTCCTGCAAAATAAAATAGAGATCAAGTGCAAAGGAACTAGAAAGAGAGGCAATTTCTGTAGGCATTCAACTAAAATAAAAAAGATTTGATTATGAAGATAGGTCAGAAATAAAAGCTTCATCAAAATTGGGTTCGATGAAAAATGAGTTTTCGTCGATCTCAGTTCGACGAACTTGATGACTTCGTCGATCTCCGTTCGACGAAAAACTAGATTTCGTCGAGCTCAGTTCAATGAAGAGATGGGATAAGTAGAAAACTTAATTTTAACAGATTGAATCTCCATCTATCATTCCTAGCTGATTTATAAAGAAAATATGTTTCTTTTCATCCAAGGGCTTGGTGAAAATGCCAGCTCTTTGCAAATCAGTAGAGATAAAATGTAGGCAAATTTTATTTCTATCACATTATCTCTGATAAAGTGGTGCCTAATTTCTATGTGTTTAGTCCTACTATAGAGAACCAGATTTTGTGCTATAGATATTGCACTAGTATTGTCACAAAATATAATTGAATTATTTAAGTTGACACCATAATCTAGGAGCTGATTTTATATTCACAATATCTGTGAGCAACAACTACCTACAACTATGTATTCAGCTTCAGCTGTTGATGTAGACACAGATGTTTGTTTCTTACAAAACCAGGATACAAGCCTATCACCAAGAAACTGGCAAGTTCCTGATGTGCTTGTCCTGTCTACTCTGCATCCAGCATAATCAGAATCTGAGAATCCAGTTAATTCAAATTCTGATGCTGTTGGATACCAGAGTCCTAGATTAGGACAACCCTTTATATATCTCAAAATTCCTTTTTAGTAAAATTAGGTGAGATTCTTTGGGGTTAACTTGGAACCTAGCACAAATACAAGTAGCAAACATTATATCAGGCCTACTTGCTGTTAAATAAAGTAGTGAGCCAAAAATTGCTCTATATACTTTCCAATCAATAGGTTTCCCTGTTTCATCAGCATCAACAACAACATTTGAGGGCATGGTGGAAGCATCAGACATACCAAACCTTTTCACTAATTCCTTAGCATACTTGGATTGTGATATGAAGATGCCATGTGGAGTTTGCTTCACATGAATACCAAGGAAGTATGATAGTTCACCCATACTACTCATTTCAAATTTAGATTGCATCAGGTTAGAAAACCTTTTTCATAGATTTGAATCAGTAGAGACAAAGATAATATCATCTACATATATTTGAACTAGTAGAGTTCGATTTTTATGTATCCTGAAAAATAAGGTTTTATCTACTATGCCTCTACAGAAATTGTTTTCTAAAAGAAAACTAGCTAAGGACTCATACCATGCTCTGGGAGTTTGTTTGAGACCATAGAGAGCTTTATAAAAGCTGGAATACATAAGAGGAGTGAGTTGGAGAGATGAAACCTGGTAGTTATTCCACATAGACTTCTTCTTTGATGTCTCCATTAAGAAATGCACTCATCACATCCATCTGATATACCTTGAATTTCTTGAATGCAGCAATGGCAAGGAAAATCCTGATAGCTTCAAGTCTTGCAACAGGAGAAAAAGTCTGATCATAGTCAATTCCTTCTTCCTGTGAATATCCTTGAGCTACCAATCTTGCTTTGTTTCTGACTATGTTGCCTTGATCATCAAGCTTGTTCCTGAAGACCCATTTAGTGCCAATAACTGGATGGTCTTTTGGTCCTGGAACCAAATCCCAAACCTTGTTCCTTTCAAATTGATTGAGCTCCTCTTGCATTGCAAGAATCCAGTTTGGATCTTGTTCTGTATCTTTTATGGTTTGAGGTTCAACTTGGGATAGGAAACAAGGGTGCATCTGATTTTGGTGTAGTTGATGCCTTGTTTGAACACCTGCTAAAATATCACCAATGACTTGGGATATTGGATGATCTCTAACTGTGATGTGGTCAACAGTTGGAGTTGGTTCAACAATGATATCCACTTGGGGAATTTGTTCAGTTGTCACTTGATTTAAACTGTCAGCAAGATCTGGATGATCTTCTTCTTCACTGTCTTCACAATTTTGAGTTGATGGAAGTAGTGATTCTTCTTTCTGTTGTTCTAGTCCATTGAGCTCTTCACATAGAGCTGGTACCTGCAAAATATTTTTGGTAGAGGTGGTGTTCCTTTCCTCAATTAACATGTTAGTCTCATCAAAAGAAACATGCATGGACTCTTCTATCTTAAGAGTAGATTTGTCGTAAACTCTGTATGCCTTACTAGAAAGAGAATATCCAAGGAAAATGCCTTCAGCAGCTTTTGCTTCAAACTTCCTGAGAGACTTCTTATCATTGTTGTGCACATAGCATTTACAACCAAATATCTTAAAATAGTTAACCTTAGGCTTTTTATTCTTAAGTAATTCATAGGGAGTTTTGCCCTTAAGTTTATGTATCAGGCTTCTATTCAACACATAATTTGCTGTGTTCACTGCCTCTGCCCAAAAAGAGAGTGGCAAGTGAGCATCAGCAAGTAATGTAGTTGCTGATTCAATTAGGGTTCTATTTTTTCCTTTCAACTACCCCATTTTGTTAAGGAGTTCTACGAGCAGAGAAACATTGCCTGATCCCTTCTTTTCCACAGAATTCTCTCATCAGAAGAGACTCAAACTCAATGCCATGATCACTTCTGATCAATACAACTAGAGTAAAACACTGAAGGTGTCAGACTTGTTCCTAAGAAAGAACACCCAAGTGAATCTTGAGAAGTCATCTACAATCACTAGAGAGTAATTCTTCCCTCCTAGGCTTTGTATTGCAGTAGGTCCAAAAAGGTCCAAATGCAGCAAATATAAAATCCTAGGTGAATCACTTATGGATAAAGATTTAAAACAACTTCTAGTTTGCTTACCTAATTGACAAGCCCTGCAGAGTCCTTCCTTCTTGTATGAACCAGAAGGCAGTCCTCTAACAAGATTGTCTTTAGAAAGCTTATAGATAGTTCTTAGGTTAATATGTCCAAGCCATTTATGCCATAATTCATTTGTTTTACTTATAGAATTGAATAAGCAAATATCAGAATTGACAGAGTCAAAATTGACTAAATAAATATTTCCATGTCTAATACCAGATAATACAGTAGTATTTTTTATTATTGGTAATAAGACATAAGGAATGATTGAAAGTTACCTGATAACCTTCATCACATAACTGGCTTATGCTAATGAGGTTGTGCTTCAGACCCTTGACATAGGCTACTTCCTTGAAGGTCACTGCTCCAACTTTGATCTGCCCATAGCCTTTGGTTTGTCCACAGTTGGAGTCTCCAAAGATCACCTTGAGTCTAAGCTTTGCCTTATAGTTGTTCAGGTTGGCCTTGTTTCCTGTCATGTGCTTTGAACAGCCACTATCCAAATACCATTGTTCATTCTTATTTGAACAGCTATGTACCTGATCTGTATCATTATCAGCTTCTGATTCTGATTCTTCTTCATCTGAGTTGTTTTCTGAGGCATTGATAACCATCATACAGAAATTCTTTTCTTCTTCATTATCTTCATCATCAGAAGAGCTGGATGAAGATGCATTCTCTGACTCACTGCTTGATTCATAAATGGCCATTAGGCATTGGTCATTCTACTTTGATTCTTCATCATCATCAGATGAGCTGGATAATGATTCTGATTCAGTTTCACTCCAAGTTTCTGCTACAAATCCTCTTCCCCTGTCTTTGTGCTTGTGGGAGGAAGACTTGCTGGAGTGTCTTTTATCTTTCTTTTCTTTTCTCTTCTCCTTTTCTGATTCTTTGGACAGTCTGGCAGAATGTGTCTAGGTTTCCTGCAGCTATAACAAATAATTTCATTAGAATTTGACTTGTCATACCTTGGCTTTTCCCTTGATCTGGAGTCCTTCTTTCTGAAGTCCTTCTTAGCCATCTTGTAGAACCTTTTGGCTAAAAGCCTCATGAACTCCTCAACTCTTGGAGCCTTTTCTTCTTCTTCAGCTTGAAAAGCTATACTTCTCTCCTTCTTGGATGCTGGAGATGAAGTAGATTGCTCAGCTTCTCTGGATTTGATAAGCTGCTCATAGGATTTGAGTTTGCCCAACAAGCTCTTAGTTGAGATCTCATTAAGGCTTCTGGCTTCCTTGATTGGCCAGATCCTAGGTCCCATGTGTTGGGGAAGCACATTAGGATCTTATCATTGATCTCAGTGATGGAGATCACTTTGTCCAAAGTCTTCAGCTCATTGATTATTAGGCTGAGCCTGTTATACATATCAGCTATTGTCTCAGATTCTCCCTTTTTGAAGTTCTCATACTGAGAAACGAGGTGGGATCTTCTGTCCTTTCTTTCATCAGCTGATCCATCAACCATATTGTTGAGAGAGATCCAGATTTCTCTTGCTGAGGTGCATTCCACCACTTTCTGAAAAATTTCATTAGACATTATTTGTGCAAGAATGTTCATAGCTTTGGCATCTGCACTTCTTTGCTTTTTCTGGGCTTTAGTCCACTCAGGAGGTGGAACAGCATTGTTGTTAGTTGTGGTTTCAGCACTTGTTGCTGCTGTAGGTGTTGGAGGCCCTGTCAAAATGACATTAAAGATTTCCTCATCAATAGAATTCATGTACAACCTAATACTTGCCTTCCATAGTGCAAACTTACTGAGATTGCACATAGGAGGTCTTGTGCTAGAATGTTCTTTGTTCTGTGCCATGAGTTTTTAACAGAAAAGAAACTCTAAAATAAATTAAGATCTAATTGATCTTTATGATTCAGGTGTTAGCCTGTAAAAATTAACTACCCTCTGATACCAATTGAAAATTCAATTGAATATTAGTTGAAAGTGATTGATATAATCAACCACACTTTGATACCAATTGAAAGTGAGGTTAGATCTTAGATTTACTCTAGAGGGGAGGGGGGTGAATAGAGTATTAAAAATGTTTCCCTTAATTTTATTGCGGATTTAAAATAGTGATATATATGTGTATTGAGTGAGTTATAAAACTAAATACAGAAATCAGCACACAGCACAACAACACAGAAAATCATAAGCACAGAGACACAAGGATTTTTATAGTAGTTCCCTAATAAACCTGGGTACGTCTACTCTTCTTCCACACTTGGTAGGATCCACTAGGTTTTTGATCAGGTGCCCTATCACCAAGGGGTTTTTGATCAGGTGTCCACACACCAAGTGAGCTTTTTATCAGTTGCTCTAACCAAACCACAGGTTTTTGATCAGGTGCCCTGCCACCAATGGGTTAACTTTTGAAGGGAGTTATAACCCCGTACAAGAGAGGATAAGAAGGGTTAGATGTTCTTCTCTGTCAATATTCTGAGAGAAGACTCTAGTGGATTTGATAATGTAAAGCTCCTCTGTCAGATATAAAGTTGTTTGACAGTAGATGATGGAAGCTTTCTCTTGAATAAAATGTTTTTCCTGTAGCTGATTAATCTGGAAGAGTAAGTTCTTCAGATTTTTGTTGCTCTTTTGAAGATCTGATCTTGCAGCAGAGACTGAGAGATGGTGTTGATGATGTTCTCAGTGAGATTGAGTAGGTGCTGCTTAAGGAAGAAGAAGAAGATGATCTGTCTAAGTTTTTGTTCTTTCTTTCTTCCTATAAATTTCTGAAGAATCGTGTTCTTCTCTGTCAGCTGTTTTTTTTTTCTTGCTGTACTGTAATAATCCTGTTCTTCTTACTTTTCCTTTTTCAATATGTCTCTGATTTGAAATTCGAATCAGCAGAATAAGGAATAAAATATCATGCATTTAATTTTTTCTTGGAACTGCGCGCACAACTTTAATTCCTTTTCCCTTTTTAATTAATGATATCCTTTTCCGCCAAACGGCTATAATCTCAGGAAGAGAATGGAAAGGAATATAATAAGGCAAAAATCTTGTCTTATATGGAATATTTGATCCGTTGCTGTAGACGATCTGAGTTCAGAGAATGAATAATATAATCTGTCTGAAATAAATCTGCTGTATTCAGAAATTTTCATCGATCTCAACAAATTTCATCAAACACAAAATTAAGTTCATCGACCTCAGCTGAATCTTGCTGGAAGAATTAAATTATTTGAGCTGAGAAGAATTTTCGTCGATCTGAATATATTCATCGAACGCAGACTGAGTTCGTCGAACTGAGTAATTCGTCGACCGCTGAACTGAGCAAATTTCGTCGACCACTGAGACTGGATAACTTCGTCGACTGCTGAGCCGCTAAGATGTTGCAATTGAAGTTCGTCGACCAATGAGAGCAAGCCGTTCGTCGAACGCAGAGTGTAAGCCGTTCGTCAAACGCAGAGAGCAAGCCGTTCGTCAAACGCAGTATTGAGTTTGTCGAACGCAGAACCTGAATGATTTCTTGAGTTCTAACAGCCTAAAACCTTGATCCATAGACTATACATTGGGGTCAACTTGATCGTAGTCGGCAGATAGTGATCCTAGCCCAAATCAGTAATAGGGTTGTTCCAACATATTATGAGGATTAAATAGATTTGGAAAAAAAGCCTAAACCTAATTCTCCCCCTTGAGAATTTCGGCTAAGAGGAAATCCTCCTTGCTGCCGCCCCCTTGTGGTGTGAAGCCACCTCTTGATCCCTCCATCCCTCTTCGGTGCAACTCCGGCGTGGATTCCTTCGGTGCGACTCCAAGGAAGAATGTTGCAGCCCCCATTCAGTGTGACGCCGGTGGAACCGTGGAGAGAGTGATTCTCCCACTTATCTTGTGCGTTTGTTGGATCCGAGTTGGGTAACTTCTCTCCCCCATCTTGTGATTTCTTGCTTTAGAATTTGTGGAGGTTGAGCATCCGTTTTATCCGTGATTTTTAAATACGTCGCTTGCAATTTCTGAAATCGAGTTCGTTGTTATTGAATTTCTTTATTCCGGATCGGGTAGGTCCAATTTGCTTGAGCGGATCTTGGCCTATAGCCTTGGTTTTGCTCTCCAAAAGGATTGGCAAACTTTATGCTAATTTGGGGAATAATCTGACTCTCTTTCGATCGTTATTTTAGAGTCGATCACTCCTCCCTTGTGATGTATGTGCTGCGTTAGATGCGAAACGTATTGCGATGATAGATGCTTGTGTCGGTGCGGTAGATCTAGGCGTGAAGGGCATCACGAGAGCTCTTATTCGTGTCAATCCCAACTCACGGACATCTCTACATCACTGAAACGAGCAAAAACTCCAATGAGCGCATCACTCAAACTAGGAATGGATGAAAGTGACATTTCAGTATATCAAACAATCTTTAGAGGTATGATCGGATCAGTCTTATATCTAAGTGCGTTTAGACCCCGATATTATGTTTTTTTTTGTGACTTTGTGCTATATATCAAGCTAATCCTAAAGAATCTCATCTGAAAGCTGTTAAGCATATCTTTAGGTATCTCATAGGTGCCCAAAATATTGGTCTTTGGTATCCACACACCACTTCACACTCCATTGATATTCTGACTCGGACTATGCTGGATGTTCCCTTGATCGTAAGAGCACAAGTGGTACTTGTCACTTCCTAGGTCCGACATTAGTTTCATGGTCGAGTAGGAATAGAAATCTGTTTCCCTCTCCACTGCTAAGGCCGAGTATATATCCTTAGGAAGTTGTTGCGCATAAGCACTTTGGTTGTCACAAACATTAGAAGACTTCGGTATAATCTGTAAGAACGTTGAACTTAGGTGCGACAACTAGGGTGCCATAGACTTAACGAACAATCCGGTTCACCACTCTCATTCCAAACATATTGATGCACGTCATCATTTTATTCATGATCACATTAAGAAGGAGAATGCGAGAGTAAATTTTATTGGGACTGAAGATCAGCTTGCAGATATATTTACCAAACCCCTTCCTGACTCTCAATTTTCTCTGCTTCACTTTGAATTGGGTATTTTGTATCTCACAACTTAATTATCATGCACCGTAACTGGTGTGTGTTTTTTCCAGTGTTTTTTGTTGCATTAGATAGGTCTTGCACTTCACAATCATACTCAGACGTCATTAGAAGCAAAAACTGTTAAAATCTGGGCTGTCTTCCTGAGAAATCGTGGCTTTGTTTGCTACCGTCGAGCGTTAGACATACCGCCGACGATAGATGTTCTTCGTGTAATCTCCGATTTCTTTTCTAATTCTACTTTATTTATTTCTCATGTGCTTCTGTCTGCTATTAGTTTCTTTCTCGTTTTTTTAAAACAACAAAAGTCATATAAAAACCAAAAAACTCAAAAATTACAAAAAACATGTTTTGGTTTGTGTTTTTTCTTTGTTTTGTTTGTTTGTTAATTCTTGTGTAAAATAAAACAAAAATAAAAAAACTGAAGATTTTCATGCTAAGGGGTATACATGACGTGAATTTGAAACTCCATGATTACAAGCACTGCTTGATTTATGATTTCTAATCCTTGTGTACATTGTATGTCCTCGTCATGATATGTCTTAATCTAAAGGTAGCAACTACTGAGTGCTAATAGATTTGAAATGTATGTTTAATATGCCTCTAGGTATGTGTGAGGATTTAGGCTAGACAATCATATTGCACATCCACACATCTTTAGAGAATGCACTCAAGTCAAAATCCAAATACTTACATGCCATAACTCGTGATATTTTGACTAACACTATATACATGACTTAATAAATCAATATCACTGTTGTTTATGGGGTGTCTACTTTATCACCTAGAGGGGGGGGGGGGGGGGGGGGGTGAATAGGATTTTCAAATTATGTTATCCCCTCTTTAGGTGTTCTTTATTTCTGATTAGTAGATGTATGAAATAGAAATCGCAACACAGAAAAGCACACAACGATGTATAGAGGTTCCTCAAGACAGGGTATCTTGAGTAGTCCTCTTTCCCTCTACGCCTGCCTAGCAGTGTACTAGGCTCGGCAAACGCCGCCAAAAACTCCAGGCCCTCAAGCCTTACAGCACGGACCCACAAGTCCCAACAGCCAAGGCCCGCAAGCCCCTACTGCCCCCGAGTCCGCAAGCTCGACAGATCGCACCCGCAAGTGCCAACAGCCTAGGCCCTCAAGCCCCTACTGCACTCGAGCCCGCAAGCTCGACAGATCGCACCCGCAAGTGACAACAGCCTAGGCCCTCAAGCCCCTACTGCCCCCGAGCTCGCAAGCTCAACATATCGCACCCGCAAGTGCACTGCCCTGACCCTCAAGCCTCACAGTTCTCCATCCCTCAAGCTAGACGGTTTGGCCCGCAAGCCTTACAAAAAATTACAGTAAATTAGAACTGCTTCTTCTGCCTGATGGTGATTGGCGACTTAGCCTGATGGAGATCGGCTTCTTTAGGTTGAAGAAGATGCTTCTTGATTCAGAGTTTCAGCACTGGATCTTCTTCAGCCTTCACTTCCTTTGCCTGGTGTTGATCGGCTACCTTTCAATCGATGATGATGACTGATTCTTCAGAGAGCACTTGAGTCTTGCTCTCTACCTTTTCTTCTTCTTCTCCGCCGAGAATACTGGTCTATTCAAGCGTAGCGGCGAGATACTTTCTCATTCTTTTTCTCTATGTTCGAAGAGAGGTTTTTCTAGGGCATCACTGTTCCCTTTTATAGGACAGATGAGGCGCATAACGGTAACATTTGATGTCCTTTAATGTCAGACGCCCATTCCATAAGAGCACGTGCTGATTGGACAATCAGGTGTCGACATTAAATGCTGACCGCGCGTCTGCAACTTTGAATCTGTCTCGACGATATTTCCAATGTTACAACGTCATAGACAATATCTCGACGACAGGACTTTGTCGATGCCTTGGTCTTCTTACTTCTCCCACTAATGCTAATATCTCGATGATGCGAGACATTCTAGAGCTTCTACAAATACAACGATATGCTATCTTGGACTATGTCATCGTAATCACCTTGGCTTCTCGACGACATGCTTCCTTAACGACGATGTTTGTTCTTTCTTGACTACAAGCCCTCTTTGGTGAAGTCGAAGATACTGTGTCTTCTCTGCGTTCGACGATCTTGTCGAGTTTAAGTGGTCGACGATCTTCCTTCTGAGTTCGACGATCTCACTTCTGCGTTCGACAAACACGCCAAATCTCAACGGTCGACGATATTGCTTCTGCGTTCGACGAACACCATTCTGGGTTCGACGATCTCGCCATGTCTCAGCGGTCGACGAATACTTTGCTTCTCAGCGGCTGCTGCTCTGCCCGTCATTACGACGACAAGCACGCATTGTCGACGATATCTCCTGTTCTTCTCGACGATATAGTACTTAGTAAAATAACTAAAGTACTTGACATATTGTCAATTCCTGCAAGCATGAACTAGATGGTATGTCAACTATAACTTGCATTTATCATTGAGCTGAGCACTTCCTCAAATCAGGAAATTGCAGGGCACTGTTCCCAACAATCTCCCCCTATTTGAAGAAGTCATAACCCGCTCAATGATAAATGCCATTCTCATAAAAGATATTAACATTTAAGCAGATAAGCACGTAATGATGACATTTCAGCAAAATTAAGTAAACACAAATTTTTGACAAATATTTCTTCATTTATAATTAGTGCCGAATGTTCAGAAAAGTTTTGACATTTCTATATTTAACCATCTATATATCTGTTGCATTCGTATCAGCAACTCTCTTTGCTTTCTTGGAACCGACTTCCTGCTCCTTTTCTCTATCTCTTCCCTGTACTTTCTCTTTCTAATTTCTTCAGTCTCAATTGTTTCAGAAATATCTGTACAGGGACCTACGGTAGTCTCGTCATAACAAAGGGAAGGAAGATTCATTGCTTCCCTGATAGTGTTCGAGGTCCAGATGGCATGATCACAGCTGGCCTTTATCATTGATCTCTCCCCCTTTATGATTTCTTCAGATATCCCTTTTTGGAGGTTCTCTTCAGAGGCCAATATCTTGTTTTTGAGCATGTGAATTCCAGCATCCAAGTGATTCTTGGTTTCCAGCAGATGACTATCTAAATCATTATTTTGTTGATCTAGACTTTCTTTGATGTCAGTTTTGTGTTCAGCCATTCTCTTGGTTGATGCAACATAGGCCTTTTCTATGCTGTCGATAATCGATGCCTGATTGATCCCTAGGTTGGTTAGAGCTTTGTGAGAGCGGGTATTATAATCTTGTAGGCTTTTCACATCATTTCTTAGGTTTGCTGTTTCAGCAGACAGTTCCTTTCTTAGATCCTTGATGGCAGAGGAGACATGTCTTTCTAGTTTTATCCTTTGCTCTTCCAGGAGCATCTTTATTTGAGATAGAAGGGAGGGCTCCTCTTGTCTATTCTCTGTATATGATCCCTCTTGATCCTCTTCTTCATCCCCTTCCAGTATTAGAGATAGAGATTTTCCTATTGGTGAGTGGCTTGGCTTACTCACCTTTTCAGGACCTTGCTGATTACTGCTAGTTCCATCAGCAGGGATTTCTTGATTGTCCTCTTGCATTGTAGACTCAGAATGTTCAGCATCCTCAGCCCCTATGATCTTTTGGATCACTGTTTCTACTTGAGCAGGGATCTCATTGTTTTTCTCCCCCTCAGTTTCAGCACTTCTTGGATCCGTGCCTGCAGAAATCCTGAATCCTTGACTTAGATCAGAGGCCTGGAGGGCGACATTCCTTGTTTCTACAGCTGCCTCTGATCCAGATGGAGGAGAGCTGTTCCCTAACTTACTCTCTTCAGATGAGCTTTCTCCCTTCCTCTTTGCATCTTCCACAGTTTCTGTCTTCGTGGGAGGCATAGTTAGAGTTTTCTCCCATCTTGCAAGGATTTTGATGTCCATTCTTTTCATGTGATTCATTTTGACTCCATAGCGTTTGTTGAAGCTTTCTGGGTAGGTTTGCAGAAGGTATAATGATAGAATTCTTCCAAGATTTGGAGCTTGAAAGCTTTCTTGTATCCTCTTAAAGATGTGCTGACCCCAGTTGGTCTTTTTACTAAGGATTATCCTTGCCATTAATTCGAACATAGGCTTGGATATCCTATCATGTGACCCTACCTTGCAGAGGATGGCTTTTCCCACAATGTCTGCCAACAGCTTTCCTTGTTGATTTAAGCTTTTCCTTTCAAAGGATCCATAGGTTTTGCTCGAGTGGCCGCACCAAGCCAGAGCCTTGATGAGTTCTTCCTGAGTAATCGTTTCGTCTTCCTCCCCCTTGGTAAAGGTTAGCAATTGAAGAGCCCTGTTCAATCTTTTGGGATTTACCTTAATCTTTATCCCGTTAATTTCGCTTTGCACAGACGTTCCCTTGGAGCCACCCTTGGTATTTGAGTAGAACTCCAGCACTTCTCTTCTTAATATTACCGTGGGCTCAGAGAGGGCGTATTCCAGGCCGATGGTCTCGAGCATCTTAATGGTGCCTTGGATTTCTTCTGAGCCTTCTGAGAATCCATTCCTCACCACTTCACATCTTTCGAATAGAAGATCTTCCTTCTTTGGCGCCATATTTTTGATTCCAGAGGATTTCAGCTCAGTCAACTCGTTCACTCTTAGATTGCATGGGGAACACGACGACTTTTTAGGGTTAATGTAGAGAGCATTCTAATCTTAAGACATTTGACCTTATTTATAGTGTCCGAGTTGGAAGTTGAAGTTTCATTTGTTAAATGTTTGACTAACTCGAGTTTAGCTGTAATGACTGAGCTTAGACCTAATTATGAGTCCGCTGACGATTGGGTATCGTCGTAATGCAGGTCTTTCGATGATACTAATGACCATTTCGACGATATGGTTTTTGAAAGATTCCCTTTACAATATTAGATGAAGACGTGTTTATGTGATAAACATTAACATGGTTACCTTCACCTTGGCCTCTAAGTCTCCTTGAGCCAGTTGCTCCCCTTCGATGGAATGCCCACTTATCTTTACTTCCAGCTCCCCCTTGATTAGTGCACCTTGGTATGTGGTAAGTTCTTCTTAGTCCAGAGCTAAGCCTGGAGCACTTATTGTCCATTAGCCTTATTTTCTTTTTAATGGCTAAATGGACTACCCTACAAGACAAATTTAATATCCCTTAGGAACCAAAGGTGACTTGGGTCCTAGGTTCTTGTTAGCATAATAGGGGATCCCTCTACTCACCGCAGCCCATCCAGGAGGTCTCTCCTTTGCATTAAGCACACTAGGGTTGTGCCAACAGTCTATGGCAAAGTGTCCCACTTTTCCACAGCACCAACATTCATGGATGTTGTACCTTCTTTTCTGAACAATTTTTGAAGTCTGTTCAGTAGAGAAGGCAGCAACATTCTTCCTATCTCTCTCAGCCAAGAGCTAATTAGCTGCTCCAGTATCACTGTTTCTTCTTGACTTTATCTATTTGTCAGCAACAGATGTCAGCTTAGTGGCTGACAGGGTGTTGATGGCGTCAGATATGTTCAAGTGAGAATTGATCATACTGGGGTTACTGGTCTGCTTCTTATCTGAGGGTGATTGAGAAGATGTTGCCCCTTTATCCTTGAGAGTGGGGTCTGGGACACCAAATACAAATGGTCTATGATGGGCCATTTGAATTTCCTCATGGGGAGCCTTTAATGCACTCATCCCCATGCCCTTTCTCATACCATAGTCAGAAGCATTTTCATGACTAGTGGAGCATCCATTCATCCAGTGACCATGGACACTGTCCTGATCATACCTATTTGAGGGGAGCACTACCTTCTGAAAGGTGGTATGAGGCATTGCTTTAGTTTTGCCCCTTTTTCCATTTCCATCATCTGTTGCCCCTTCATTGTAACCTAATCCCCTCCTATTTTTATAGGATGAGAAGGTGTCAATGATGGGCAGAACAGTTTTGGGCTTTGAGAATTGAGCTACCAAGTTTCTTTCCTTGAGAAGATCACTCTCAAGTTTCTTGATAAGTTCTTCCCTTTGGCTTCTCTCATCATAAAGTTTGTTTATGATTTTCTTGAGCTCATAGGAGTTGGTGCCCCCATTAGAGGACATACCCATTTCCTTCTTCAACTCAGCCTTAATGGGCCTGAGTGATTCTAACTCCTTAGCTTATTTCTTAACAAGCCTTTTGCTCTTACTTAGAGCTTCCAAGAGATCACCAAACTGCTCAATTAGATCAGCATGGTTCTTATTGTTGCAAGATGAGCAATCTTCTGCATCATCCAAAGAAGATGAACAATCTTCTGATGCACTCTTGGTCTTCTTAAATGAAGCAGGTAGTAAATGCGGGTGAGTGGTGCGTACCTGATCATGATGCGATTCATCATGATTTTCTTCATCTGATAGAGCCATCAACCCATGAACCTCTTCATCCTCAGAATCACAATCTGTAGGAGACAGGGGTGCTCTGATGCATACCTCTTCATGAGAGGTCTCTTCTTCAAGGTATTCCTCTAATCCTTCCATGAGGACTTCTAAGAGGTCCCACATGTCCTTTGCTGTTGTGCAACGACTCAGCTTCTGATGTGTTGCTAGATCTACTGCACCATCTAGAAAGCTTCTTGCTTCTTTGTCCAAGCTGGCAAGAAGAGTCTCCTCTTTTAACATCGCCATGGAGGGACCTTTTTGAACAACTAAGAACATTCTTGGATCCATTGCCTCCATGAATATTCTTGCTCTAACTTTCCAAATGGCAAAGTTCTCTCTAGAGCACATAACTATTCTCGACTCCATACTTATGAATCTTAGATACCCACTGGCAGATCTGTTCAAGCTGTTAACCTTTTCTTTGAACAACCTCGCTTTGATACCACTTGTTGTTTATGGGGTGTCTACTTTATCACCTAGAGGGGGAGGGGGGGGGGGGGGTGAATAGGATTTTCAAATTATGTTATCCCCTCTTTAGGTGTTCTTTATTTCTGATTAGTAGATGTATGAAATAGAAAGCGCAACACAGAAAAGCACACAACGATGTATATAGGTTCCTCAAGGCAGGGTATCTTGAGTAGTCCTCTTTCCCTCTGTGCCTGCCTAGCAGTGTGCTAGGCTCGGAAAACGCCGCCAACAACTCCAGGCCCTCAAGCCTTACAACACAGACCTGCAAGTCCCAACAGCCTAGGCCCGCAAGCCCCTACTGCCCCCGAGCCCGCAAGCTCGACAGATCGCACCCGCAAGTGCCAACAGCCTAGGCCCTCAAGCCCCTACTGCCCCCGATCCCGCAAACTTGACATATCGCACCCGCAAGTGACAACACCCTAGGCCCTCAAGCCCCTACTGCCCCCGAGCCCGCAAGCTCGACAGATCACACCCGCAAGTGCACTGCCCTGGCCCTCAAGCCTCACAGTTCTCCAGCCCTCAAGCTAGACGGTTTGGCCCTCAAGCCTTACAAAAAATTACAGTAAATTAGAACTGCTTCTTCTATCTGATGGTGATTGGCGAGTTAGCCCGATGGAGATCGGCTTCTTTAGGTTGAAGAAGATGCTTCTTGATTCGGAGTTTCAGCACTGGATCTTCTTCAGCCTTCACTTCCTTTGCCTGGTGTTGATCGACTACCTTTCAGTCGATGATGATGACTGATTCTTCAGAGAGCACTTGAGTCTTGCTCTCTACTTTTTCTTCTTCTTCTCCGCCGAGAATACTGGTCTATTCAAGCATAGCGGCGGGGTACTTTCTCGTTCTTTTTCTCTATGTTTGAAGAGAGGTTTTTCAGGGCATCACTATTCCCTTTTATAGGACAGATGAGCCGCATAACGGTAACATCTGATGTCCTTTAATGTCAGATGCCCATTCCATAAGAGCACGCGCTGATTGGACAATCAGGCGGCGACATTAAATGCTGACTGCGCGTCTGCAACTTTGAATCTGTCTCGACGATATTTCCAATGTTACGACGCCATAGACAATATCTCGATGACAGGACTTTGTCTATGCCCTGGTCTTCTTACTTCTCCCACTAATGCTAATATCTCGTTGATGCGAGACATTCTGGAGCTTCTGCAAATACGACGATATGCTGTCTTGGACTGTGTCGTCGTAATCACCTTGGCTTCTCGACGACATGCTTTCTTTACGACGATGTTTGTTCTTTCTTGACTACAAGCCCTCTTTGGTGAAGTCGACGATACTGTGTCTTCTCTGCGTTCGATGATCTTGTTGAGTTTCAGTGGTCAACGATCTTCCTTCTGAGTTCGACGATCTCGCTTCTGCGTTCGACGAACACGCCAAATCTCAGCGATCGACGATCTTGCTTCTACGTTCAACGAACACCATTCTGGGTTCGACGATCTCGCCATGTCTCAGTGATCGACGAATACTTTGCTTCTCAGCGGCTGCTGCTCTGCCCATCATTACGACGACAATCACGCATTGTCGACGATATCGCCTGTTCTTCTCGACGATATAGTACTAAGTAAAATAACTAAAGTACATGACATATTGTCAATTCCTGCAAGCATGAACTAGATGGTATGTCAACTACAACTTGCATTTATCATTGAGCTGAGCACTTCCTCAAATCAGGAACATTGCAGGGCACTGTTCCCAACAATCACGATACTCATCTTTGTTATATATGGCATAGAACTTTGGGCAAAAATTGTATTGGTATATGAGTTATGTATACAGGTTAAAGTGTATCTATCTATGTGGGTAGATTTTGTTTGATTCAGGAACCTTGTCTAAAAGATAGAAAAAAATGATAAACTTGATAGTGCTACAATTAATGAAAATTATATGCTATCAATCTTGGTGATAAGGATTTCCCCCACACACTACTCACTTCTCCTGATAAGCCTCAATGAGCATTGTGAGGATGAGCACCTTGGCTAAAAGAATCGTTACGATCTTGTGCAACCTAGAAAATAAATTAGTGCCCTAGTTCTATACTTGGTATTTGTGTAAGGTTGTCAAACATGACTTGATTTATCACTTCATGACTCTTGTGTTAGTATATAAAATTATTGAGATATAGCTTGTATTAATGTTGATTTAACTTGATGGTCTTTCCAGTGATGTTACATGAACACTTGTCATTGTTTAGTCTAACACTTCCATGCATAAGAATTGAACTTGAACTGTATTATCTCTCTCCTGCACATCTGTACTACTACCTGATTGCCATTCATTACGCATACAATGTTTCTTGAATTAGTTTTTTCTAAATCGTTTGACATTGTGTGCAAACTCATGTGTAATTCAGTCTCGTGTAATGTGTCCAATTCATATACTGTATGCCAAGTTGTTAAATTCAAAACTATTCCATCTTAAGTGGTGTTTTGATTTCCCCATACGTTTTTGACCCATGTCCTTTTTCAATTCTCTGATTATCTTTCGGTCAACCCTTATTCCTTTCATGATTTACTTTTTAAGTGTGCATTATTTTTCAAATCCGCTACATCTCTCTGTTGGATCGTATGACGCCCTTAGAGGGGGGGGGGGGGTGAATAAGGGTGTGTTTAAAATATAAGTTTTACTTAATATTTTTTTTAAACAGATTTTACTTTTACAAAAAAATTACTTATAAACACTTTCAAACCAATGCAATATTTGTATTAAACCAAACACAAATTTCTAAGATAAGGATTATGCCACCAAATATGTAATTAAAGAAAAAGACATAATTATATTAATCATGAAATTTGCATACAATAAAAATGATCTTAACAATGCTTAAGATCAAGGCACAATTATGTTAATAAAAAATTCAACAATTTTGGTTTACCAATCCTTCTCCCAAGGATCGGAAGGCTATCACTTGTCTCTCCCAAGACCAAGCCCAAGCCTATCCTCTAGATCTTCCCAAGATATAGACGTAGCACACAAGGCCACGATTTCCCACCAAGCCACGCAAGGACTTGGACGCTCCGCACAAGGAAGCGATTTTCCCCTAAGCCACGCAAGGACTTAGACGCCGCACACAAGACGACGATTTCTCTACCAATACAAAATGAAATGTGTGTAAATGAAAATACAATATAAAAAGAACAACTCCCTAGAATTTCAGATCTCTGAAAGGATGGTTGAAGCCTCGAGATGATCGTTGATGTAGAAGCGCGCCCGATCTCGTCTTCAATCTTCAATCCTTCTTTGCACAAATGGGAGTTGAAGAGGTTCTGGAGCTCTCTGGTTCGTATGCACTCAGGAAGGAACTTGGAATTCTCAAATCATGGAATGCACGAACACAAGGAGTCAATTTATAGAAATTCGCTGTCGCATGGGCGACATCGACTGTCGGAATTTCCGAAAGCGCTAAACTGCCGCCGTAGTGCTGTCGTGCGTGCAGTTGCTGTAACCTCCGAGCTGTCGCCTGGGCGACATCGATGTCGGATTTTCCGACAGCGCAAAACTGCCAGTCGTGGTGCTGTCGTGGGCAGTTGTTGTAACCTCCGAGCTGTCGCCTGGGCGACATCGCCGTCGGATTTCCGACAGCTCAAAACTGCCTTTCGTCGTGCTGCCGTGAGGGGAAGTAGTTGTAACTTCTCTGCTGTCTCCTGGGCGACATCAGCTGTCGAAATTTTCCGACAGTGAAATTTTCTTACACTCAAATTGAGCTCCAGCAGAAATGTGAACATCTCATACCTGTTACCTGTACACCATTAATAAAAATAGAATCAAATACAAACGGGACTTTGTTATTATCAAACCGGAGGAGTGCGAAACGCATGCTCCAACAATCTCCCCCTTTTGATAATAACAAATCAGTATAAAAAGAAATCATGTCTATTTAGATTGTTGATTTTAACATTTGTTGTGTGCACAAAAATAACATGATATATTTCTCTTAAAATAAATAATCTCCCCTTAGATGAAATCTCCCCCTAAATGAATGCTCCCCCTAAATGTATGCTCCCCCTAAATGTTAAAGTAAGTTGAAATGAAGTATTGTTTAGGTGGAATATTTAGGTGTAATAGTTTTTTGATTTCTTGAATATACTTATAATTCTCCCCCTTTTGATATTAGCAAAAGATAATATGAGACAAATGAGTAGCTCGTAAGGGAAGAAATAGGATGTAGAAAATAAGAGTATGCGGAAGCACTTGCTGGGAAAATGATTGAAGGTCTCGAATTAATAGTAATATGCCATAATATTGAATAAACTCATGAAGAGATGGTATAGCCATATGAAGTAATAAAATAAAATAACTTATACATGATTAAGGTCATTTGAAAGTATCATAGAAAGACACAATAATGAATAGAAATTTGGAATATCTTCGGTCCAATTCTCATGAGATTAATGTTTATATAACATAATGATGTGTACATGTGATACTTAGATCAAACATATGAAGTTATTTAATGTACATGATCATCGAAATGGAGAACATAATATAAGCATATAAAGACAACTTTGACCTTGAAGATATAGCATAATAAGAATAGAATACCATTTTTCTTTTGCACAAGACACTTTACAATTCTTTCCAAGGTGCTTAACCTCACAATGCTCATTAAGACTTATCAGCAGGGTAAGTAGTGCTTGGTGGAGTATCCTTGTATTTATTTTAAATATTTTGATCACATATGTTGTGATATCTTAATTTTGAGATATTTATAATTTTTTAATTGACCAAGGATCTCCGAATTCACTTGAATCGCAAAAGATGGTGTATATTTTGATGTGCTAACAAATCAAGGTTGAAAGTAGTATTTATTAAGTGCTTTTGTATTATGTTAAAGCAAATATGATTCATGTATATATTAAATAGAAAGACATACGTATTGATCAAAAGAAGTGAACGTGAAAGTTCATTATGATATATAAACAATTTCTCATACTTAGAGGCATGCGAAAACAATTTCCAATGGTCTAATTAACTAAGTAGGAGTGTCAACACGATGATAGCTTGTAAATGAAATCATATAATCATGTAAGAGCCCTTTTTAAAAAAATAAAAAGCACATGGTTTGTCATCAAGTCATGAGTTGAAGCATTAATAATGAAATATAACTATTTGAAAGCATCAAAGGGACCAAAAATTGAAGATTAAGCAAATCGGGAGCTGTCGGAAATTTCCGACAGTCACTGTCGCCTGGGCGACAGCTAAAAATATAAATACGGCTTTAGACCGAGTCAAACCCTATTGTGCATCATTTTTCTGGTCTGAAGGGCGAGAGAAAGCTGTCGGAGTTCGGCGACAACCTAGATCTAAGGTATGGTTTTTGGATTTTTAAGTTTTTGATTCAAAAATTTTTTATGGATTTGTGCTTTTTGAAAGTAGAGAAGAAGGAAAATGTGGTTTTCATTTTACTATTAATGAATGGTTTAGATCTTTGAAGTTTTGCGTTTTAAAAGTGTAGATCTAGTGTAAAGCAAGTGGATCTTGTTGGATCTTGGGGAAAAATGTTTTGATTTTGTGATTCTTGTGGTTGAAGTTTTGTATTTTTGACATGGTTGACTTGGAAAAACTAAAGCATTCCTTTTGAAGATTGTGAAGATGAATAGTAAAGGAGATGTTAGAAGATGTAGTTTTTAAAAAAAAAATATTGTTTTTTTAAACTTGATGTTGTAATAAAACTTGATTTTAAGTAGATCTGGAAGTGTAAAAAAAAAATTTCAAGAAAATTTCACTGGAGTACTGTCAGAATTTTCCGACAGTCACTGTCGCCTGGGCAACAGTGTTCCAGAGCACAGGACTTGTTTAATTTGTTTTTGTTATGTTTTGTTTGCAGAATGGCTTCCAGTTCTAAATCGCGAAGGAGTACGTCTGAAGATGCGCATAGTTCGTATCAAGTTTACACTGGGGTGGAGAAAGCCATAGTTGGAGTAGCGAAATATGTTGAATTTGATTCGCCGAAGCATGATCATATCTATGATCGTCTTGCGAATGCAGGTATAATTTCAGTAATCACAGCAGATTCGTTCTCATCCTTTTTGATTCGAGAATTTTATAATCATTTGGAAGACCCGAGTTATACTGAATTGGATGGGGGAGTGAGATCTAGAATCCAGGGTCAACACGTGGAAATAACACATGTTGATCTAAGAGAGGAATTCGGTCTTCTTATGAGTGAAAATATGCCGGATATAGTGGAGAGTTATTGAAAGGATAGAGATTGGACCCTTGTAAACATGAGTTTACATGGGAGTCAAAAGAAGACTCTAACCACTGAAGTTACGTCACTCACTCCGGATGCATATTTAGTTCAAGATATATTAAGGAACTCAGTTATGTTAAAGAGTGGAGATACAAGGAGTATCACGGCACAGTTGACCCTCATTACTTACTTTATTATGGAGGAGGAACCTTTTGATGTAGCGGACTTCATACTTTCCCAGATTCGGTATGCTTTTAGATTAAAGCATCCAAAATGGGTGAAGGTTCATACTCTCCCAATGGGGGCTATAATTCAGCGTATACTATATAAGAAGTATGGATGGATAGTTCAAGATTCGTATTTTGATGATTGTTTTCCTGAGATATATTATACGGGTACCATGAAAGTGAAGAAGACGCATAAAAAGGCCCATCCTGGAATTGAGATTAGAGAGCCTCCAATGCCTAAGGCAGGATCACTACGAGAGTCTATAGATGATCTTCGTGATTCTCTAGAGGATCACAAGAAGGAAGTGAAGAAGGATCGTAGTAGAATGCAAAAGTTTATGAAATTTTTGGTCAAAGGTTTGAAGTTAAAGCCTACACCGGAGGAAGCGGTCGAATGGCAAATTCTAGATGAAGAACCGCCATGCCAATCGGTGAGGCGGACTCGACGTGGTAAGGCCTTAAGACTAGGACCTCCAGAAGACTGTGCAGAGAGCAGCGGGGCTGGTTATGAGGATTCTGAGTAGTTTTTATCAGGCTGCTGCTTCTGATTGATGTCGGAATTTTCCGACATCCACTGTCGCCTGGGCGACAGTGAACTTCTTCAGATTTCGTATTCTGTTAATGAACTTAAACTTTTGTTGAATTCAACTATTTTATGGAACAAATTTTATGTAATATTAATGATGTGTGAATCTTTGTTAAGTCATTTCAAATTCTATGGTTTGATTTAATATTTTAGTTTTTCTTTTTAAAATGTATAAGTTTTGTGATGATATTTTTTTTAAATTTATATGTTTTGAAGTAGTGATATATTCATTGTGAAATGTCTAGGATTCCCAATTCTAGCCTAAGCATAGAAAAACGGGAATCCGGTAACGGTTTAGTGAATATATCCGCTAGTTGTGAATCCGTTCCTATGAAATTGATTTTTATATTTCCCTTCTTAATATGATCCCTTATAAAATGATGTCAGACATCTATATGCTTAGATCTAGAATGTAATACGGGATTGTTAGTTAAGTCTATAACACTTTTATTATCACACTTTAATTCTACACTACTTTGTTGTATGCCAAAATCTTCTAACGTTTGTGACATCCAAAGAGCTTGGGCACAACAACTACCTAGTGCAATATATTCGGCCTCGGTAGTAGAGAGGGCAACATAATTCTGTTTCCTACTCGACCATGAAATAAGTGAAGGGCCGATAAAATGACAAGTTCCACTTGTGCTTTTCCTATCTAAAGAACATCCCGCATAATCTGAATCTGAAAAACCATGCAAAATAAAGGAATCATTATGAGGATACCATAATCCTAATTTAGATGTTCCTATAAGATATCTAAAGATGCGTTTCACCGCTTTTAAATGTGACTCTTTAGGATTAGCTTGAAATCTAGCACATAAACAAACGACAAACATAATGTCAGGTCTAGATGCGGTTAAATACAATAAAGATCCTATCATACTTCTATAAAGGGTTTGTTCAATTGAAACACCACTTTCATCTTTTCCTAATTTTAGGGAAGTACTCATAGGAGTGTTTGCATGTTTTAGATTTTCAAATCCAAATCTTTTTAACATATCATGAATATATTTGGTTTGACATATAAAAATACCATCATGTTTTTGTGTAATTTGAAAACCTAGAAAATATGAAAGTTCTCCAACCATGCTCATTTCAAATTGATTTTTCATAATTTGAACTATTTCATTACACAACTCTTCATTAGTGGCTCCAAAAATAATATCATCAACATAAATTTGCAAAATAACTAAATCATGATCAAATTGCTTAATGAAGAGTGTAGAATCTGCACTTCCTATTTTATAATCGTGCTTTAATAAATATGGAGTTAATCGATCATACCAAGCACGAGGCGCTTGTTTTAATCCATAAAGCGCTTTATCTAATTTATAAACATAATTTGGATATTTCTCATTTACAAAGCCAGGGGGTTGTTCTACATAAACCTCTTCTTTTATATACCCGTTTAAAAATGCGGTTTTGACATCCATTTGATATAATTTAAATCTTTTAAAACAAGCAAATGCAAGAAATATCCTAACCGCTTCTAATCTTGCTACGGGTGCAAAAGTTTCATCAAAATCTACCCCTTCAATTTGTGCATAACCTTTTGCAACTAATCTGGCTTTATTTCTAATAATTCTAGATTCACTATCCAATTTATTTTTGAAAATCCACTTAACTCCAACGACAGGATGATTTTTGGGTCGTTCTACAAGATTCCAAACCTTATTACGTTCAAATTGATTAAGTTCTTCATTCATAGCTAAAAACCAAAATTCATCATTTAAAGCGGTGGAAACATCTTTTGGTTCTATTTCAGAGACAAAACAAAGGTTTGATAATAAAACATGTAACGATGAACGAGTACTAACCCCTTTTTGCGGATCTCCAATGATAAGCTCCTTTGGATGATCCTTTGAAAATTTCAATTCACTTGGAGGCACATATTCTTCTCTTTCTTCTTCTTCTCTATCTTCTTCTTCTCTTTCTCCTTCTCTTTCTTCTTCTTTTTCTTCTTCATTTTCTCCAAGTTCTTCATCATCATTCTCCACCGAAGGAAGGGGTTCATCTTCTCCTGTAATTTTCTTTTCTACACATGAAGCAAACTCATCAAACCTAATATGAATAGATTCTTCAACTATTTTTGTTCTTTTATTAAAAATACTATAAGCTTTACTAGTTGAAGAATAGCCAATAAAAATACCTTCATCACATTTTTCATCAAATTTTCCTAAGGAATTTTTAGAATTCAAAATAAAACATTTACAACCAAAAACTTTGAAATAAGAAACATTTGGTTGTTAATTAAAAATTAATTCATAAGGAGTTAATTTTAAAATAGGGCGAAGCATTACTCTATTAATTACATAACATGCCGTACTAACCGCTTCAGCCCAAAAAGATTTTGGTAATTTAAATTCAGATAGCATCGTACGGGCTAACTCTTGAAGAGTTCTATTTTTTCTCTCCACTACACCATTTCACTGTGGTGTGCGTGGAGCGGAAAATTCATGTTTAATTCCTAACTCCGTACAAAAAGAAATAAACTTTTCATTTTCAAATTCTCCTCCATGATCCGATCGTATGCGTTTAATTTTTAACTCAAATTCATTTTGAATACGCAAACATAATTTTGAGAATTCTGAAAATGCATCGGATTTGGAGGTTAGAAATAAAGTCCAAGAAAAACGAGAATAATCATCAATCAATACAAATGTGTATTTTCTACCTCCTAAGCTAGAGATTCCAATTGGCCCAAATAAATCCATATGTATTAATTGAAGTGGCCTAGTGGTAGAAATAATGTTTTTACTTTTGAAAGATGATTTTGAAAATTTTCCTTTTTGGCAAGGCACACATAGCGAAGAAGATAAATTTCCATTTAACAATGGTAAACCTTTAATTAATTTATCTTTTGAAAGTTTTGCAATTAACTTAGCACTAGTATGTCCAAGTCGCCTATGCCATAAATCTAATTCATCATTTTTTGATAAAAAACATTTTAAGGTAGAATTTGAAAAATCAAGAAATTTAATCATATATACATTATGACATCTAGGTGCGGTAAAAACAATTTCATTTGTTTTGGAATTAATAATTTTGCACAAATTTGTAGAAGATTCAAATAAAACATTTAAACCTTTATCACATAATTGACTAATAGAAATCAAATTATGCTTTAATCCTTCTACAAATAGAACATTTGAAATTGAAAAATTTTCGTTACCCACAACTCCGATGCCGATGATTTTTCCTTTTCCATTGTCTCCGAATGTAACAACTCCTCCTTTCTTCATCTCCAGGCTAAGGAACTTATCTTTATTGCCCATCATGTGTTTTGAACAACCCGAGTCCAAGTACCACACGTCTTCTTTGTCCTTAGCCTGCCAACACACCTAGAAAGAAGAGGTGAGTAAAGATCTGGTTACCCAAGTGGTTCCACCCATAGTATAGGTAGAAGCCTTAGGCACCCAGATTTGTTTAATTTTACTTTTTCCATCCTTCCAGCAAGAGTCCGTAGTGTGGCCAAATCTATTGCATTTGGCACATGTAATGTATTTAGAAGAGTATAACTTTTCTGGACTTTTACTGGATGAGGATGCAGTATTTGACAATTCATTAACTCTAGAATTTTTAAAAGTAGATTTTCTGGGCTTTTCACTGTCGCCGGCGACAGTGGTTGTCGCCGGGCGACAGCTTCCTGACGTGTATCCGAGTCCAAACCTTCCAGATCCATGGCGTTGGTATCCTAAGATCATATCCAGTGATCTTCGGCCCATTCCAAATTTTTTCATGGCTAGTGTTAAGTCATGAATCTGGTTTCTCATTTTTGTATTTTCGGATACCAGATTTACACATCTACGTTCAAAAGATTTCTTTCCCTCATGGATTTTGGAAATTGAAGATTTCAGATCTCTCTCTAAAATCTCATTCTTTTTAGTAAGAAGTTTTATTGTAGAATGAGATTTGGAAAGAGATTCTTCAAGTTCTTTAATTCTTCCCATAAAGTGATCACACTCTTGGCAAGAAATATCTCTTTTTCCAATAGTCTTAATTTCATTTAACAATTTTTTGTTTTCTTTAAGCAAAATTTCATTTTTAGATTTAAGAAGATCATTATCTTTTAAACTTTTTTCAAATTTTTTGCAAGTCTTTACAAATTCAGAAAATAATTCATCGTAGGTTGGAGGAGTTACATCAGTGTTGCTTTGGACACTGCATTCGTCATCAGATATAACGCTCTTTCCCATTAAGCACATGTTGGCCTCCTCTTCTTTACTTGAGTCTGAACTGCTTGCATCCTCAGAAGTAGTATCATCCCATGTTTCCGCCTTCAACACCTTCTTCGACCCTTTGTGCTTCTTTTCTTTAAGTTCTTTCATGTACTTTGGACACTTACTTCGGATGTGTCCTAACTTCTTGCAGTGATAACACTCTGGTGGCGGTCTCTCTTCCTCCTCATCGTCTTCCTTTCCTTTTTTCTTAATAAAAGTCTCCTTCTTAAAATACTTCTTAAACGAATTCCTCCTCTCTGGATTTTTCATAAATTTTCTAAATTTTCTAACAAATAAACTTTCCTCATCTTCTTCTTCCTCCTCAGAATCACTAATTTCTTCCTTCTTAGATCTTAGAGCCATTCCCTTCTTCCTTGGCTCCATATACTCTTGTTGTTGAATTTTTAATTCAACTTCATGAGTTTTCAAGTTCCCAATGAGGCTCTCCAATTGTAAGGTCTTAAGATCATGTGACTCGGAAATTGCAGTCACTTTAGGATTGAACTTCGGGGGAAGTGATCTTAAAATTTTCCTTACTAAGTCTCCATTTGAGAACACCTTTCCTAGCACCTTTGAGTCGTTCACGATTTTTGTGAATCGTGTGTACATCGTATCAATCTCTTCATCTACCTCCATTTTGAACCTTTCAAATTCAGACTCCAGTTGAAATAGCTTCGAATCCTTTACCTGCGAAGTACCTTCATGAGTGATTTCTAACAGATTCCAAATTTCAAATGCAGTATTACAAGCACAAACTCTATTAAATTCAGTGCGATCTAGTGCGCAAAATAAAGCATTCATGGCTTTTGCATTGTTCTTACATTTTAATTTATCATTGTCATCCCACTTGTCTTTGGGCTTATCCATAGTTACATCTCCTACAACAAATGTTGGAGAAGTGTAACTAGATTCTACCATATTCCAGACTTCTATATCTAGCGCAATTAGAAAACAACGCATACGTGTTTTCCAATAATTATAGTCTGTGCCCGTGAATAAAGGTTGTCTACTTATGCCTTGCCCCTCAACGAACGCATGATCGTTGTGCGCCATTACTCCCGGTGGTAAAACCATTTTGGAGTAACCTGGCTCTGATACCACTTGTTGGATCGTATGACGCCCTTAGAAGGGGGGGGGGTGAATAAGGGTGTGTTTAAAATATAAGTTTTACTTAATAAATTTTTTTTTTTAAACAGATTTTACTTTTAAAAAAAAATTACTTATAAACACTTTCAAACCAATGCAATTTTTGTATTAAACCAAAAACAAATTTCTAAGATAAGGATTATGCCACCAAATATGTAATTAAAGAAAAAGACATAATTATATTAATCATGAAATTTGCATACAATAAAAATGATCTTAACAATGCTTAAGATCAAGGCACAATTATGTTAATAAAAAATTCAACAATTTTGGTTTACCAATCCTTCTCCCAAGGATCGGAAGGCTATCACTTGTCTCTCCCAAGACCAAGCCCAAGCCTATCCTCTAGATCTTCCCAAGATCTAGACGTAGCACACAAGGCCACAATTTCCCACCAAGCCACGCAAGGACTTGGATGCTCCGCACAAGGAAGCGATTTTCCCCTAAGCCACGCAAGGACTTAGACGCCGCACGCAAGACGATGATTTCTCTACCAATACAAAATGAAATGTGTGTAAATGAAAATACAATATAAAAAGAACAACTCCCTAGAATTTCAGATCTCTGAAAGGATGGTTGAAGCCTCGAGATGATCGTTGATGTAGAAGCGCGCCCGATTTCGTCTTCAATCTTCAATCCTTCTTTGCACAAATGGGAGTTGAAGAGGTTCTAGAGCTCTCTGGTTCGTATGCACTCAGGAAGGAACTTGGAATTCTCAAATCATGGAATGCACGAACACAAGGAGTCAATTTATAGAAATTCGCTGTCGCCTGGGCGACATCGACTGTCGGAATTTCCGACAGCGCTAAACTGTCGGCGTAGTGCTGTCGTGCGTGCAGTTGCTGTAACCTCTGAGCTGTCGCCTGGGCGACATCGATGTCGGATTTTCCGACAGCGCAAAACTGCCGGTCGTGGTGCTGTCGTGGGCAGTTGTTGTAACCTCCGAGCTGTCGCCTGGGCGACATCGCTGTCGGATTTCCGACAGCTCAAAACTGCCTTTCGTCGTGCTGCCGTGGGGGGAAGTAGTTGTAACTTCTCTACTGTCGCCTGGGCGACATCAGCTGTCGGAATTTTTTGACAGTGAAATTTTCCTACACTCAAATTGAGCTCCAGCAGAAATGTGAACATCTCATACCTGTTACCTGTACACCATTAATAAAAATAGAATCAAATACAAATGGGACTTTGTTATTATCAAACCGGAGGAGTGCGAAACGCATGCTCCAACACTCTCATATCATAATGTTAGTTTGATCTAGACCACCCCTTTTGCTAACATCGTAGGGGGAGAATAGAGAACGTTCATGAGCTAGTCATGTGCTAGTCATCTAGGGAATATCACTTATAGGGAGAGATACTCTTATTGAGTGCACATCGATAGGGGAGTACGTATGTAGGTGGAGTCATACTACTTTAGAGCAAGTTCACACTTTATATTTTATCTTGATATATAAACCTGTTCATGCTTTATGATTATTGTTGATTACACTATACCATGCTCTTAATGATTTATATCGCATGAATGAGATTTGATATTATAAAATGGGGGAGTTTGTTGGAACATGCGTTCTGCATCTCTTTAGTTTGACAATATTTAATCCCATACTGTATTTGATCATACATATCTTGGGTGTAGTGTGCAGGTTACAGGTGTGAAGACGTGTAGAATTCCACTCTCTGTGACCTACCGCTGGGCGCTAGTCCTACCGTCAACGATAGCCAAATCGGTGTAACTTGCTTCAATGCAAAGGCAAAATCGACGAGAAGACTTATGGAGTCGAGATGATGTCATTGAGAAGTCTACCACCACGCGCTAGACTTACCGCGGGTGCTAGCTCTGTCGATGAAACAACTTATGTCTACTGGAACCCATGTCGTCAAGAGGAAAGTGTCAAGTCGATATCGACGGGACTATTACCACGGGCGCTGGCCTAATGCCACGTGCTAGTTTTGTCGACAAGAAGACTATGTCAAATAGATGCTCCACTGTCGTCGAGAGGAAATCAACGTGATGCTACCGCGACGTGCTTGCAACCACGCCGCGCTATCCAAAGACAGCAAGAGAATGTTTTCCGGCGCCTTCCTGATTTGGTGCTGGATAGCTGGTGAATCACGTAAAGACGCTACCGCCGCGTGGTAACTATACCGCTGACGGTAACTTAAAGAATCAGTTATAAAAGCTCTCCTATCTTTTCCTGAAAATAGAGACAGACACTTACGTGAAAAGGGTTCCGCAGCCGCCTCTGTTCCTGAAAACCAACGTCTCCAAGCAAGGAAAAGAGAACTATCTCCCTCCCGTTCAATTGTGAAGATCTCTTAAGAGCGAAGACTACAACAACCATCTGCTACTGATCGAGTGCAAGAGGAACGATATTAAGAAGCACCGATCGCTCACCGCTCTACGGAGGATACTATTTTTTGAGGGAGCAATAGTTTCTATCTCTTTCTTCTCCATTGTGTTTTTCATTTTTCTTCTTTGTTTTGAGTAATCCGGGAAGTATTCTGTGGGAAATCATCTTTGGAGGATGTCTTGATCTGGGAGATCTAGTGGGCTCAAAGACCCTCCATGGGAGGAGCGGCTCGAAAACATTTTCGGGGAGGAAAGGGAGAAAGCCAACCGGTCCTTGGATTAGGGTCGGTATAGAAAACACAAGAGTTTTATATTCATCGCCTCCGATCTCCGGCATCATGGAGATCTAAGTCTATTTATGTAAACAACATTCTATTATTCAATGATATCACGTTTCTGTATTTTATTATATAAACTGCTGTGAATTTTTTGGTGGTGCATTAGTTGGAGTAGTGTGATTCCTGAAATGATATTTTGCATTTAATATGCTGTTTACTTAGCTAACGCCACTCGGTAGTGTTACTGCCCAGTGCTAGCTTCAGAATGCGCATTCCTGCTGTAATTTATTTAAATCTCCAGTAGGTGATTGAAAATCTCATTCACACCCCTCTAAGGTTGGCCACTCGATCCAACAGTTAGAAGATTGGTGTAATGTTTAGTTTATTTTCTTTTAGAGTCCGATCAGATGTAGTGAATTGACCTTCTGGAAACAACTTTCCAACGAAACCCAATATATACATGAATTGACTTTGTGCAAACTTTCAATTTCATTGTTCAACTTAGTATGGAATTCAACCAACATAATTGAAATTGATCATAAATTATGTTCGATTGCATGATGAAATTCATTCGAAGGAGTTGAAATTTTGAAATTCTTAAAATGTACCAATATTAATATAAATTGTAGTTTAGAAAACACAAATAAGTTTAGATCCATAAAAATAGTCCACAAAATAGTCACAAATATCAAAATAGTTCTCATATAACATACACTACAAAATAAACTAACGTTCAAATTGAATTCGCAACCATGCACCCTTCAAGTTATTCATAGTGTCATTATATGTCATGTTTGATACTATCGTAGCTAAGCATATACATGCCCATGAGCAACTCACGCTCATCCAAATCAGTCATCCGAGCAAGTGTGGCATAAATACCATCAACATTACTCGATAAACATAAGAACGAGCTAGAAGACTTGGTGCTCATCGTATCTTGCATGGATTCGACCAATTTATTTATGGCTGATGCCATCAACTCCCCCTACAACTCTCTTCTTCCTCCTTCTAGTACTTCCTTTGCCATCCTCTATATCACGTTCTGGTGCACTGTTAGTTTGTTTTGCAATTGACTTTGCATCCATCTCATTTATCATCTCAGTTGTGATCGTCGCATGACTACTAATAGCTTTATCAGTACTGTATAGAACAACCAAAGCAGACAAGTTGTCAACCACTTTATCCCTATAATGCTGCACACCAAGATGAGTCTACATTATTGCAAACAATTTTTAATTATTATCATAATCCTCCAATAAAGTAAATAAATAACTTAAACATATACCTTCACATAATTTGCCCATATTTCTTCACTATCGACTTTCACTATGTTTCTCTCCCAATCTCTGCCAAATACGCTTGTGTCCATCATATCACTAATTTCTATGTATTATTTGTTCCATGTCTTAAAGTGAACCATCACCTTCTCCTTATTAGTGTCAACACCACAAATATAATTTAATTCAGTCATAACAACTGTAAAAGCAACATTTTTCCAACTGTTTGGTGTTTTGTGGCCTAAAATGTGTTGCTCCAACAATGCATTCGAAAAAGAGGTATCCATTTCAGTAGTCCAATGCATTTAGGACCGCTCAGTCCTACCTTCAATATTAGCCGTGCTCATATCCATGAGATGTGTTGTAATATTTTATGTCAAATAAATTATTCAATTATTGAGCATACAAGTGACATTAAACTATATGCAAAGGTACAGTAAATAAATGTGTAATAAACATCACAAAGTTGCAGCAAGAAAATAATAATAACATTTATATAATAGTTCATAATAGCATAGACAATAAAATACAGTAGCATAGAAAGTATAGCCGTAAATGGCAATTTTGATATTCATTGAACATATTTATAGTTAAAGCATCTCAAAAGTTTGTCCACTCATACATGACTTGGATCAGACTAAAAACGTCAAGGTAATCACACTCTAATATCTTCTTAACTAAGAAATTGTGTAATACACAACATATGTTTATAACCTACAACTACACGCAAATATATAATTAGATTGTCTAACCAAAAAATGAACACTCAATAAGTGCTTCCACTTATACTCACACTTTGATACAGAAGAATGATGGTTGTTGTAATATATCCCATTGTTTTTTCAACAACTCAAATGTTCTCTATATTACTTCTTTTTTAGTTGTCTTAAGTTGAACAATTCTTTATAATTTGTGGGGTTATTACCCTTGTTTCACCACTCCTTAAGTTGATAATGAGTCGGTCGATATGAGGCAAGAAACCCTAGACCATTCATGTACCCGACATCGATAAGGTAGTATTTACCTATACATTGTAAATGCGTAATTAAGATACATTTTTATATTAATTATGTTGTTAAAAATAAAATTGAGGAATTTTACCCTTTGGCAGTTCAAAGTGATTGATATGGCTACTTGTATATCCAAAATATAATTCGATTAGGCAAGTGTACATATCATATTATAGTATAAGATATTTTTAAGTAAAATATCAAGTGTCATATTCTGCGGGTTTATTGATTACTTCAACTCACAAAATTACTATTAATTTATCTCAATATTAGAGTTGGATAATTTGTAATAAAAGAATGAGAAAATTAATAAAATATAAATTAAAAAGGGTAGAAGAGATTAAAGTTGGTACTTGATCTAGAATCCCTCTCAAATGAAATAAAACAATTTCGATCAATTTAAATCATTAGCATCTTTAATATCTTGAATGTGGAGGTTCCTAAATTATGATAACATCTCTCTTAAGGAATACTATCACATAACCTTAAATTGATTGACCAAAATCTCTTTCTATAATCGAAGTCTATAAGCTTGCTTTATATGGTGAACCCCTTTATTGGATTTAACTCAAATTCAGAAGATTTATGTCATCATAACTTTATGGGTGCATGCAACTCTTTTTACCTAAGAATGATCAACTCTTATTCACGGATTTCTAGACCAACTAGAATACAAATCTTAATTGATAAACATATACCAAAAATATGAAATCAACACGATGAGAATCAAAGGTAAATCAAAGATTTCTATTTAAAAGAGCTTATGTTAAAAAAAGAGTTGCATAAATATTTATTCAAGATTTCGTCATAATCAAGTTCTAATAGAATTTTAGCTACTCATCATGATGGAAGAATGATACAAGAAAATATGATCTATAGATATATAATCAAAAGTAACCTTACAAATTACAAGACCATCTCCACATGATAAGCATTCTCTCTTTCTCTCTAAACATAAACTAAAACAATAAAATAAAACTAAAAGAAAGAATTCTAAGCAGGAATTGGATTAAAAATTGGATATCAGACTTCTGGAATACTCCTCCTTATATAGATGGAAAATCGGGTTTACACACCCTGAGTGCATGGTGTGTACTAAGGGCGTGTAACTAGAAAACCCACAAACTTGAAATGTCAGGAAACATCTTAGAGCGAAGGCGTTGTTTTGGTCATAAATCGAGATTACATGCCCTGGGTACATGAGGTGTACCCAAGGCGTGCTCTTTATGAACCGCTATAGTTACTCGTCACGGTGTGCTAGGGCTCCATTTCTAAAATTAAAGGTTACACACCCTAAGTACATGATGTGTACCTGGGGAATGTAATTATAAAGTTTGCGGCTTCAGAACACATAGCGTGCCAAAGGTGCTGGAAACAAAATTAGCTGAACATACCTTGGTTACATGACGTGTAATTAGGGTGTGTACTTTGACTTTTCACCAAATCTGCTTCACATCAGCTCCTTAGCTCACCATATGCTCCATAATTGATTTGTTGTCTTCATTTGACCCGAAACTAAGAAAATATGTCAATAAAACCTAAAAAGTATGAAAACAAGCTAAAATAATAATTATAATAGATAATTTTATTATCAAATACCTATAAACTTAAGATTTTGCTATTCCAGAGCAAAATTAATTCATGAAAAATCAATAAGAATAATATATATATATATATATAATTTATATAGAATTACATATAATTATGCACCTCACCCTATTAATAAGTTATATCAAGCTTACTTAATAAAACTTTAGCTTTATTAGAAATAATTAATATCATAAGTTAAAACTAGTGGAATAAATCTAAGTTCTTAATCATCTAATATAATTTTCATAATTAACATTGTATTGAATTAACATATGCAATCTCAGATTGGATTATACAAACTTTAAAACATAAAAATCTCATGAATTACCAAAAGTTTATTCTTTTATACTCTCTCTACTAATGAAAATCAAATATTAAGCTTAAAATCACTAGGACTTTGCTAGGTTGTAATATTTGGCTTTGGTCTAAAGGGTAGAAAAATCAAAGGATAACCATACACAAAATCACAAAATTTGCTCAAAATATACATGAGCTTTGAAAACTATTTCCCTTCTTTCATACTTTTCTAAACATACCCATATACTTATTATAAGAAAAAATTTGCATTTCTCACAGTAAGAATATCCTAAATTTTAATAATAATTAACAAATTTTGCTTCCAGCATATATAAAATAAATTCTAGTTAGTTATGAGACAAAATGATCTTAAGAATAAATATAATTGTCCTATAGATATCTTTAGTAAAATTATTATAACATTAATAATTATATTTTTAAGAGAGAATAAAAACTAAGAAATTTTCCAAGCTTTTCAATTTATGAAGAATTTATCATTCCAAAATCATCTAAAATTAAATCAAGTTTGTATAAAAATAAAATATAACAAGATGAGAGTGCATAAAAAAATGTTTTGAACATCTACATATAAAATCCTATTAATGTATTCATAAACTTGTTAATTTCTAGCTAGAAAACAAAATTAAATTGGAAGTACTTAAAAAAAATATTGGATAAAATACTTGTGACACCCCTATATTGTAGAGAAAAGAAATTTGACCCCTTGTAAGTTTTAAAGGGTCTGTTATAACCCTTAATATTTCATTACCAAGACATTTCACCCCTTGTCAAAAGAATTTGTATGAGGTCAAATATCTCGGTTATGAATATTAGGGGTTAGAACAGTCATTTTGAAACTTGCATGAGGTCAGATGTCATTCTTCTACAATATAGGGATACCACATGTACTTTACCAAAAAAATTATATGTTTTAAAAAATAACCATATATAAAATAAATATATTTTCAATTGTTTTTTTAACAATTTTGTTTTATAAAATAGATTAATCATAATTTTTAAGAAAATAAAAATGAGGAGTTGAGAAAATAGTGATGGAATAATAGAATACCTCAATACTTGAAGAAAAACAATGCCCCAATGTTTTGAAAAATAAAATAGAGAGAGAAAATAAAATAGATTAGACAGAATTGAAAATGACTAGACAAAAATAAATATTAGAAACCTACAAAACATAATTAAAAACAAAAAAAAAACATAAGGGTGCCTCCCAAGAGAGCTTTGTTTAACCATTATTGAGCTCGAAGATATGCGGTTAACTAAATGAATATTTATAAGTAAAGTACAATGACAACTCCCTTAATTCACGCTTAGGTGAATTTGGAGTTTGTAGTTGCTGAGTAACACCTCCGTTATGTTGTTGATTCTTCATTCGCCCGTCGACTTGAAAAGATGAAACTGAATTACCTATTGCAATATTTGCAATGCATACCTTTTGTAATTCAGATTGCTAGATATGAACGTCAAATGGATCTTCAAAAATATGTTGCTGCAAAGGTTCATCAACCACAATATAATCATTAGTACAAGAAGAATAAAAAATATAAAGGTTAGAAAAAGGTTTGTAAGAATGAGTATCTTGTGAAAATTAATTAATTTTGGGTTGTTTAATTTCCAAATAAATATTATTATCTGCTATTTCGTCTGGTGTACCCATTTCATTTTCAATTTTATGGTACACCTCACTTTCTTGATCTTCGTCTTCAATACATTCAATGGGGTGTAAGAGGATACTTGTACCTCTGAAGATAATTTATCAATTATAGTTTGAAGATGAAGGCTTATAGTTTGGATGTTTACATCTATATCTTAGGAGTGACTATTTAATTGATGAATGTGGAAGTCTGTGAAATCACCAAGATTAGATATGCAATTTTGTGGATCAAAGGTGGAGGAATATTGATCGGGGTTAAAATAATTTTCATCTTGGAACCATGAACTATTTAGGTGATCTCGCCACCATGAATAATTAACTTCGGAGCAAGAATTAAATTGTTCAAAATTATATCCTCAGAAAAATTATTATTATTATTATAAATACTAGGATTGAATAACATATTCGACATTCCTCGCTATTATGATTATTTTGAATACAAAAATTACAAAAATTCTAGTTCTAGTTCGACTTCCATATTTTCATTTTCTTAAAGTGCGACAACTTTAGTGGCTAAAGTGAATAACATTTTTATTGTAAAATAAATCAACATTTACTTATAAGAATGAAATTTTATATATATAAAAAAAAAGATAATATGTTACGAAGAAATAAAGTCAAAAAAAAAATGATAAAATTAGTAGAACATTTCTTTTAAAATATCAAAAAATGTATCCCATGCTACAATGCCAAAAACTTGATATGACTATTTGTATGTCCAAAATATAATTCGATTAGGCAAGTTTATCTATCATATTATATTATATGACATTTTAAGTAAAATATCAAGTGTCGTATTCCACGGGTTTATTGATTACTTCTGCTCACAAAATTACAATTATTTTATCTCAATATTAGAGTTGAATAAATTGTAATAAAAGAAAGTAGAGAAGATTAACAAAATATAAGTTAAAAAATGAGGAGAGATTAAAGATAGTACTTGATGTTGAATCTCTCTCTAATGAAATAAAGCAAACTCAATTTAAATCATAAGTATCTTCATAGGATATCTTGAACATAGAGGTTCCTGAATTATGATAACACCTATCTCAAAGATTAATATCACCTGACTTTTGGTTGATCGACCGAAATCTCTTTTTATAATCAAAACCCATAAACTTACTTTATATGGTGAACCCCTCCATTGGATTCGATTCTAATATAGAAGAGTTATGTCATCCTATCTCTGGGGGTATGAAATCGTTTTACCTAAGATTGATTTACTCATATTCATGGATCTCTCGACCAACTAGAATACTAATCTTAATTGATATATTTATACCAGAAATATGAAATCAATTCGATAAGAATCAAAGGTAAATCAAATATTTCTATTAAAAAACTTATGTTAAAAATAGGGTTACAAAGATATTTCATTCAAGAGTTCATCATAATCAAGTACTAATAAATTTTAGCTATTCATCTTATGGAAGAATGATACAAAAAATGAAAGAAAACATGATCTCTAGCTAATCAAAAATAAACTTACAAATTACAAGACCATCTTCACATGATAAGATTTCTCTTTCTTTCTCTCTAATCATAAACTAAAACAATAAAATAGAACTAAGAGAAAGAATTCTAAGTAGAAATTAGATTAAAAATTGGATATAAACTGGATATTTGACTTATGGAATGCTCCTCCTTATATAACTGGAAAATTGGATTTACACGCCCTGAGTACACGTCGTTTACTTAGGGCATGTAACTAAAAAATGTCAACTTGAAAGCTCTAGAAATATACTGGAGTGAAGGCGCTGTTTTGGTCATAAATCGATGTTACACGCCATGGGTACACGACGTGCACGCAAGGCGTGTTTTTTACAAACTGTTATAATTACCAATCAAGATTTGTTAGAGATCCATTACTGAAATTAAAGGTTACACACCATGGGTACACGACGTGTACATGAGGCGTGTAATTTTAAACTTTGCGGCTTAATTCCACACGACGTGCTAGAGGTGCTGAAAACGAAATTAGTTGAACATTTTTCTTTTCTTTAAGGTAATACAAAATACTACAAACTGTATATGCTCAAAAAAGAAGAGGAGTTAGAAGAAGAAGATCATAAAGAGGAGGAACAAGAAAGGAGATTCCTAGGGATATAGTGGAAGATGATGTAGTGAGCGCATTGGGAGCTAAATTGGCCAAAACCTAGCGGGGGAGGTAATAATTCGGGACTTTTGTTTTTAGCGTGAACCCAATTCTATCGGTTTTGTGGAGAAAGCCAATTCCTTCTCAAAATAGATCGTTCGAACATCACATTTGATTATTAATCCCCATAGCTAATTCACCAAAACCAATTGCGTCATACTGAATGGGCTCTCACAGATATTGGGCATATGGTCACATTGCCACTTTTGATGGTTTTATTCATGTGATGGTTTATTTTCTTATGTTGTTTTGTTTCATGCCATTTTGCTATGTTTCAGTTTTTCAAAAAACTTACATTTTCATTGATTAACATAAATTCCTTCATTTAATTCAATCATGCGTCTGGATAGAAAATTGATAGATTCAATTTATGTGTTTCAAAATATTCCCGCAAATGAACAAAAAATTGAGTTTGAACAGCTTGCTTCACACAATGAGATATTAATTGTACTCTCTGAGCCTTGGCTTGCACTGTTTTACCATCAAAAGGCACCAAACTATGTGAAGGCGGAGCCTCATTTTTAAATATCACAATACATCTCAGTTTTTATTATTCATTTTCATTGCTAGATTATTTCTGAAATGTAAAGGCTAAAATGCAAGGGGACAAGGGGTAAAATCCATGGCAATAAATGTTTCTCAACACTGACCTATGAATGAGGATCTTCTCTACTTGGAATCAAATGATGTGGATCCATTTCATGATCAAGACACACATTCTTTCTTCATCCAACATGCTAATTAATCACTTTCATTTTTACTTTTCATATATACAAAAAATGTTGCACCATTAGATAACTCAAGAGTTGATCTTGACCATTAAATTGATTCCGCAATTTAGACCCAAATGAAGAGGCTCTCCATCCCTAACCTACAACTCACACATCACTATCATTAAAATTAAATATGTTGAACTTGATTCTATTTGCGATCTTATCCAAAACTCCAAGTGAGCCTCAAGACACCATTGTTAATATATTTTGAATATCATAATTGTTGAAACCGAGAAAATTCTAGCTCCAAATGTTCGGACCTAAGTTCAGCCTGAGGTTACTGACTCCACGATCCAGTGATTAGGATCTAAAGGCTAACGTTAAAAGGGAAGAGAACGATCAAAAAAAGACCCCAGGGAGCTTCAGCAGGGAGGTCTCGCCACGTACCCGGAAGGTTAAATAAAAATATGGTACTAAGAAGGCACTAGATTGATGAGAATCTTGTCTGGATGGGGGGGGGGGGGGGGGGGGGTGATCTCTGATTTCTTAAGTGCCATTCCTGGTACCCCTGGGGGTCTATTTATAGACAATTTCTAAATGGGGGGATGCATGCGACTATACCTAGCCCTACGAGATTGGATAGTTGAACATGGCGAACGGGCAACTATTAAAGGATGCCACTCACGCCTGGTGAGGTACTTTTGATAATCACCACCTATGAAGGATTTCGCCCACACCTAGCGAGATACTGTCGATAGTTGCTACATAGGGGCGAGTAATCCTGATGCTCGTATCTTGCATTAAATGCCCATGTGAATTGATTACTATCTTTGACTTGACCTTTGACTTTGACTTTTGCCCACGAGACCTGAACGGGTCCTACTCATAAAGAATATGGGTTGTACACAATCCCCGCTCTTTGCGAGCAACATAGTGTCTCGGAAAGAAATATCCAAACTTTATTCGGTGAGGGTCTTCTGGTGAGTATCGGTCACACTCGAAAGCATGGGGGTCCCCTCCGACATCTATAAATAGGAGTAGAGGGTCCTTCCCCGACATACCCCTTTTTAGCTTACGATGAGATATTGACTCCCGAATAGATAGTCACGAAGACTTGGGCATTGATGAAGCTGCTGAATAAGACGCGGGGTGGTGATCCTCGCCATGCCCGGGGACGAAAGAGGAAAAGGGACGATGTTGAGCGTCCAACTAAGAGGACGCTGAGGGAGGATGTTCCAGCAGGAGGACCTGCACAACCTGTGCCAGACCCAATACAAACTCATCCGAGTCAGACGGGCATGGATGAGGACATCGATTAACAGGCCGCTGACAGCGAGCCTTCGTCCATTCCCCTTAACACCACCGCCACAGGTAATTGGCGCACATCTTTAGAAATCTTGTAACTATTTGCTTTATTGATGCTGACTTTCTCTTCCAGCGACTCTTCCTCGAGAGACCAACTCGGTCGGACCGAGTGCGTCGACGCCTCTTGCTGGGGAGACGGCGAGCGCAGAGCGTCTACCACCTCCACCGGCTATCCTTCCTGACATCATCCCCCAGCAGAAATCTTCTCGCCAATCGCGATCTTCAACATAGGTGGGAGAGAGTAGTTCCCACGTGGGAATCTTAAAGCTAAGAAGTGCGAGGGTCACGTTCCCCCATCCTCCTCCGCCTCCTTCGTCTGAAACTCCTCACCCACCGACGGTGTTCGATCCAGGTCATCCAAATTCTGGTGGAAGAGGAGGTGGTTGATCCTCTTTTGCGCCTCCGCCTTTGACGTCCGCGAGGGTGTATGATCACGGGAAGATGCCTGTGGAACAGCCATCTGGGCCCTCTTTTCGAAAGCACGAGATCATGTCCCCGCACCTTCATCCAGCGGGCGGGAATAGTAGAGGTGGGCGGTCCAAGACTAGGCGGACTCCTCCTCGCCGTACTCCATCACCTCGCCTCCTTTCACCACCACGTCAATGAGATACACCTCGACGGAAGCCTTCTCCCCGCTGGCAGCCCAGGGTAGCTCCTCCGTGCGTAGGTACTTCTCATTTTAAAGCGATATGTCGCATTCTTCTTGTTGATATTCCTCTGACTCGCTTCTATCTTTTCTAGGTCACACGACATCTCTGGGATCTACTTTCATAGATGCTATCAGCCTGCCTTTGCCCGAGTTCCATACAAAATTGGTCTCCGCATACCTTGATATTGAAATCAAGGTCGTCGGGCTTGCGGCGTATGAAGCAAATCACCGGATATCCCAACTGGACTCTCACATCGTGAACATCGAGGGGTTCGAGCACTGGCTCGAGGCTTTGGAGGCCAAATACTATGGCATCAACTAGCTGGATAGGCGGATGGAGGATGTGGAACACCGACAGGACTTGCTGTAGGCTGATTTTTGTGGCATGCGGGCGAGTATGTGCTCGCTTGGGACCCTTACTCTCTTGTAGGATCATATCCACCTTACCGAGGAGTACATGGTGAGGGACAGGGAGCAGATGAGCCTTGCGCATGAGCTGGGAGAGATTGGGCAACATGCCCATACTTCAGAGAGGCGCGACAATCCTCCAGGACTACGACTCGGACGTCGGTAGACAACCTCTTCCTTTTCTTTTCTTTGTGGAAATTTAACATTCAAACTTTCTGTAATAATTCTAATTTATTCCGACAAGGATCTGATGTATGCCCACACTTGTTTTCGACTTTATTTCTACTTTTGCGATGTTCTTATTTTTTATTTCTGCATATTGTGGTGAGATTCGCTTGTTTGTCGCGCTCTGCGAGCAAGGGACGACCACATACTCTTAGGAACTCTTCCGCGGGAAAGTCGTTTTGTCAAGAGCTTGAGCGAGTTAGGGTGATTACTCGCACGTGATGAGTCTCATGCCCCCTTGCGAGTTAGGCTGAAAACAGTACGCTTTCATAATCCGCTTTGAGTATTCTGCTACGACGTGCGAGTTTCTTTCCTTCTCGATGGCGCCTAACGACGTTGCAGCTGCTCGCATATTGACTTATGACAGAAACTTTGTAACAACCCAGCCCAACCACCACACTGAAGGGATGGCAACCCGGCTCACAGGCCGGTCCATCTCCACCCCAGTGGGCTGGCTGCCGCGGTTGACGGGCCGGATGGCAACCCGGCTCACAGGCTGGTCCATCTCCGCCCGCTTTTTTACAAGGGCTGCAGTCCGGTGCACCCCACCCATGGCTGATCCTATTTCTCAACTACAGTGGGATGTTGAGGCCGGGATTCGATACCGCGCCCCTTTAATAAGGCACCTTCAACAATCCTCATCACCAACTGAGCTGCAGCTCAGTTGGTGATGAGGACTGTTGAAGGTGCCTTATCAAGGGTGCGCGGGATCGAATACCGGCCTCAACATCCCAATGTAGCTGAGAAACAGGCTCAGCCATAGGTGGGGTGCACCGGACTGTAGTCCTGTAGCGGTGCCTGTCGGGTCCCAGGAAAGCCAGTCAGGTCGGGCCAGGGTCGTTACATAAAAAGTGCACTTTTTATGTAACGGCCCTGGCCCGACCTGACCGGCTTTACTGGGACCCGACAGGCACCGCTACAGGACTGCAGTCCAGTGCACCCCACCCATGGCTGAGCCTATTTCTCAGCTACAGTGGGATGTTGATGGCGGGTCTCGATCCCCCGCCACCATTGATAAGGCACCTTCAACAGTCCTCATCACCAACTGAGCTGCACTTTTTATGTAACGGCCCTGGCCCGACCTGACCGGCTTTACTGGGACCCGACAGGCACCGCTACAGGACTGCAGTCCGGTGCACCCCGCCCATGGCTGAGCCTGTTTCTCAGCTACAGTGGGATGTTGAGGCCGAGATTCGATCCCGCGCTCCCTTGATAAGACACCTTCAACAGTCCTCATCACCAACTGAGCTGCAGTTGGTGATGAGGACTGTTGAAGGTGCCTTATCAAGGGGGCGCAGGATCGAATCCCGGCCTCAACATCCCACTGTAGCTGAGAAACAGGCTTAGCCATGGGTGGGGTGCACCGGACTGCAGTCCTGTAGCGGTGCCTGTCAGGTCCCAGTAAAGCCGGTCAGGTCGGGCCATGGCCGTTACATAAAGCTCAGTTGGTGATGAGGACTGTTGAAGGTGCCTTATCAAGGGTGGCGGGGAATCGAGACCCGCCATCAACATCCCACTGTAGATGAGAAACAGGCTCAGCCAAGGGTGGGGTGCACCGGACTGCAGTCCTTGTCCAACCGAGTTTAGTCGGCCCACTGGGTGGAGATGGACCGGCCGGTGAGCCAGGTTGTCAGCCCTCAGTGTGGTGGTTGGGGCGGGTTGTTACAAAAAAGTGCACCTTTTATGTAACGGCCCAGGCCCGACCTGACCGGCTTTACTGGGACCCGACAAGCACCGCTACAGGACTGCAGTTCGGTGCACCCCACCCATGGCTGAGCCTGTTTCTCAGCTACAGTGGGATGTTGAGGCCCGGATTCGATCCCGCGCCACCTTGATAAGGCACCTTCAACAATCCTCATCACCAACTGAGCTGCAGCTCAGTTGGTGATGAGGACTGTTGAAGGTGCCTTATCAAGGGGGCGCGGGATCGAATCCCGGCCTCAACATCCCATTGTAGCTGAGAAACAGGCTCAACCATGGTTGGGGTGCACCAGACTGCAGTCCTATAGCGGTGCCTGTCGGGTCCCAGTAAAGCCGGTCAGGTCGGGCCAGGGCCATTACAAACTTCTCCGAAAAGAAGTTCAAGAAGTTGATTACTCATCAAGATGAGCTGGAGAGCTTCGTTCATCACTTCCTGCCGGAGGGATATCATGCGAGCTTATCGGCAAGGGACGAGCGGATAAACTCATTTGTTGAGGGGAAACTCGCCTTTCCCCTCTCCCACATCGAGGTGGGTCTGCGACTTCCTCTCTGGCCGGAGTTCTGCCAGATCCTTCGCTATTTTGGCTTGGTTCCGATGCAGATCAACACCAATGGTGTCGCTATAATCATGGATTTCCTCTGCTTCCTGAGGGCGGTGAGGATCCGTTCGACCTCGCCATATTCCGGAAGGTCTTATACTTGGGCGCGACCAAGGATGGGGTGATCTAATTCGGTAGTCACCTCTGCTCGCTGACGGGAACCTCGAACAAGGTTCATCGCTCGAATGAGTGATTCGTCTTTGTGTCTGGCGACTTTGGAGGCATCCCTTTCTGACCCCAGCAGCCTCCAGGCGAGTTGTTCCTCCCCCTGCTTTACATGGCGCTCGTGAGGAGTTCTGTACGACGATGAAGAGAATGATGTTCGTCGTCATTTCCTGTTGGCAATGCGTTGACCATCTTGAATATGTCGCGCCTGGAGAAGGTAATATTTCTTCTAGTGAGTAATACACGATGAGAGTGTTTGTTTCTGTGATTAACCCTTGTTTTTTTCAGGTGTCTACTAGGTTCCCGTGATCGTTCATCCGGTGGCATTCGAGTCCCCTCCCCCCGCATCTCATGCAGGGCAAGCACATCTTAGGGATGAGGAGGACAGTCATGGGGCGGCCTCCCCCTTTGAAGATGCGCTTGCGGGTCTCGGCGAGCCGGCTGAGATCCTTCGCACTTGCGGTCGGCGAGGCGAGGGTGAGTCTTTGTTGAAGAAGAGGAAGAAACAGATCGCTCGAAAGTTCCAGTAGGATCAACAAAAAGAGCTCGAGGACAACGTCCCCGAGAACCACCTGAATTTTGGATAGGGTGGGCGGAATACCAAATTGGATGGCGAGCCTCTCAATGTGTGGAGAAGCAAGAGGAATGAGGTCCACCTTAGTTCCCTCCTTCATCTCGGAGCGAGGATGAGGAGCCAAATGATGATGACTTTGTGTCACGTTCAGTCTCTACGGGCGTGACGATGCAAAACTCCTACGGGATGCGACTCCTTGATACCTTGACTACCAGGGGTCGTGAGCTATGTTGCGAGCAGCGGAAATTGCTCATTAAACTGCCTGGAACCTGCTCGGTGCCGAGGAGGAGAACGAGGTCCTATGGAATCTTCTTTGGGTGGCGGAGACGTGCCAAGCCAAGACCGAAGCGAGGGCTGTGGAGGCTGAGAACAAAGCTTCCTCCAGTAAATAGTTTGAGGTGATATTGGTAGTTCGCCATACTTCCTTATTATCTCGTACCGCACCTATTCTATTATGCTTTATAATATGGGTCTTTTTGATTTTACAGGAGGAGCAACTCGTAGTGGCGGAGACCATCCCCATGCTAAAAAACGACCTGCATGCTAGCCAAACCTCACTGGAGGCGGCGTAGGTCCGCATTGCAGAGCTTGAGTCAAAGAGTGTGGCACCATATACCGCGGAGGACGGCCCTTCTTGCCGTAGAAAAGAACTCTCCATGTCCTCGTGAGAGTGGTCCGACATTCGGCGAGAAATCGCGATCACCGCAGACAATCTGGTCTTCTCCATGCTTCAAGTCGGAGGCTTCCTGATGCCGGCTGGCGAGGCCCTGACAACAGAAGACATTCTTCTAGATGTCTTTGACGAGGGAGAGGATGGCGGGTCTTCTAATTCCTCGGATTACGCTCCATCATCGAGTTAATCTTTATCATTGTACTGATCATTTTTTGTTACTCCGAGGGATAGATTGTGATTTTGACTTTTTAGATTAATACAAATTTGTGAGATACCTATGTCGCTTGCTCGTACTTTTTATACTGTTGTACTGATACCTGCAAGGCTCAAATGCATGAATATGTTGAATGCTCTCTAAGATCATAGGCGTGAATGCATTGATTGCTCGCTAGGCTCATAGGCGTGAATGCGTTGATTGCTCGCTAGGCTCATAGCTAGGTGCGAATGCATTGATTGCTTGCTAGGCTCATAGGCGCGAATGCGTTGAATGCTCGCAAGATGGATGCAGCTTGGAAGGGTACTTGCAATAATTGCCCGACTCTTCATACTCGCCTGTTAGCAAACTCACATAGTATAATACTCGCATGCTCGCACAGAAATGCTCATACCTACCTGCTTGCACTTATATACATTCACCCATTCGAGCTCTTGTTTTCTTCCAAGGATGCATATATTTGGAGGTGGCGCTCGGGGGTCCCATAGGATGCACACTCCCGAGGTTTCTACTCTGCCTGGTGAGAGACTCAATAGTGCATATTTGCACATATATATATATATATATACATATATATATAAAGTGAAAGGTTAGGAAATGGCAATTGGGGGGTCCACGGGAATGCACATCCATGAGGCTTCCATCTTACTTTGCTGCAAAATGCTAAGAGATCCGGCAAGTAGGGAATGAAAGTCAGGCGGTCAAAGGCGACGCACAACCACAAGGCCTCCAGCCTACTTCGGGTCTTCAGTTCTTGAGGTGTCATCATCCAGTCACTCAATAATCAGAGGGGGTTAACCGCACTAATTCATATGATGAGAAGAAACAGCTATTTGAACTTGATTTTGCTGCGAGCTTTTAGCTCTTTAAACAACACCTTTATACAAGGGTCCTTCTGTCAGCTAAATTGACCATCGCTTCGTCGAGTTGGGGAGTTGGAGTCCATACTATTTTTTGATAATCTCTACAGTCGGGTGAGAAATGCGATCGGGGGGGGGGGGGGGGGGGGGGTCATTCGACCAACGTGCAAGGGGGGAGCCAATCTCGGGCATCAATGCAGAGTCTTAGTATTAGGAAAACTCGCTATCCCGATGCACCAACCCATCACCCGTCCTGGGTCTTACGAAAGGCGAGTCAGAGGACTGTTCCCCAATCTGTCGTGAAGGTCAATTTCACCTACTCTTTTATCATTTTTCAAAACCCTTGCACAAGAGATAAAGGACACATGGCATCTAGTTTTTTTTTTTGGGGGGGGGGGGGAGGGTACTTTATTTATATAAAATAATACATCCAGGAGGGGTATATACATTCCTGTTAGGGGTAGAACCTTTTCAGGTCATCACTGCTCCAGGTATTCCCAAGCAGCTCCCCTTCATGATTCTGCAGGCGGTATCCTCCGGCCGTTAGTGACTCGTGGACGATGAAAGGCCCTTACTAGTTTGGGTTGAGCTTTTCGATAGTGGTTGCTCTCCCTGCTGCATCTACTTTCTTTAGGATGAGATCGCCCACTTGGAACTACTTGATGCGTACGTGCTTGTCGAAATGCTTGTCCATCCTCCTTTTAATCTCCTCCTTCCTAGCCATGGCAAGATCTCGAAGCTCTTCGATGTAGTCGAGAGAGAGTCGCTGAGCTTCTTCATTCTCCAACTGCCATTCTATGCTTCCTTCTTCTACTGCAACCACTCTAGGACTCCTGACCTTGAACTCTACCAGGATGAGAGCTTCGGATCCGTGAGGTAACTTGAAGGGAGTCTCCCCCGAAGCTATGTTAGGAGTGCTCCTCAGAGCCCATAGGACAGAGGGTAGTTGCTCCGCCTAATTCCCCTTTAGAATCTCAACTTTTTTCTTCAAAAGGTTGATAATTAGCTTGTTGGCAGCCTCCACTTGCCCATTGCTCCAAGGATGATGCACTGAAGCGAATCGGAGATCAGTTCCCAACTGACGGCAGAAGTCGGTCAGCTCTAGGCTGGCGAACTGCGGACCATTGTCCGTGATGATGGCGAGAGGAATCCTGAAACTTCAAGCGATCTCTCCCAAGATAAAGCTCTTCACGATTGAGATGTGGTATTGGCTAGAGCTTTAGCCTCGATCCACTTGGAAAAATAGTTGATCATGATGAGAACAAACTTCCTCTAACGACTGGCTTGGGCGAAAGACCCTACCAGATCTATTTTCTATATGACGAACGACCAAGGGGCCGTGATCGAATGAAGTTGTTGGGCTGGCTGCAACTAGAGAGGGGCAAATAGCTGAACTTCTGACACCTCTTCGAGAGAGCTTCGACGTCCTTTTAGATGGTTGGGCAGAAGTAACCCTGTCTTAGGATTCTTTGCTCAAGAGTGTGAGTTCCTGAATGGCTCCCGCATTCTTCAGAATGGATCTCTTCCAACACTCAAAGGTACTCCGGCTTCTGAGACGCATCTGGCCAAAGGGACCGAGATGGTTTTGCGATATAGTTCCCCATTTTGCAGTAAGTAGTAGGATAAATTATATCTGAACTTTCTTTGATCTCCTCCGTCTGCTGGGAGTTGATCGGTAGTCAGGAATGCTATAAAAGGATCCATTCAGAAAGGGCGATGCTCGATCTCCATCATCTCCCCTTCCTCGATGGATGGTCGGAATAGCCCGATGATTGTTCCCCCGGCCCTCGGACCATACTTGGACAAGGGGTATGCCTCCGAATTCTCCTCTCTCGGTACGTGTTCGATGAAGAAAGACTGAAAGACTCTGACCAGCCCATTAAATTTGATCAGGAACTTCTACAGGATGGCATCACACACTTCGAACTCTACTCGGATCTGCGAAGCGACCACCATTGAATCCGTAAAATCTTGAATGTACAGAATCCCCAACTCCTTGGTGAGACGCAAACATGCCACTATGGCATCGTACTCTACCTAATTGTTTGTGACGGGGAAGATGATCTCTACCACTTGCTCGATCCTAGTTCCCTGCGGGCTAACAAGCACGATGTCAACTCCCACAGAGCTCTTGCCCGAGTCTCCATCCACGAACATCTTCCTGTAAATCAGATTCAAGGGGCCTTCACTTTTGCCTGCCTCCCCCGAGAGGTCAGCTAGAAAGTCTACCACTGCCTACGCTTTTATCGCCACTCAGGGCGAGAAGGAAATGTCGAACTCACTGAGTTTTACCGACCATTTCTCCAGCCTTCCTGAATGCTCCACTCCTTCCAGATACTTCGTAGGGGATGATCGGTCATGACTTGGATGGCGTGGGCTTTAAAATAAGATCGGAGCTTCCACGCTGACACCACTAAGGCGAAAGCTAGCTTCTCGAGGACGGGATACCGCATCTCTGCCTTCTTTAGCATTCGTATTACATAATAGATGGGTAGATGCTTCTTCACTCCCTCTCTGACAAACACATGAGTTACCATCACTATCCTCACTCCTAGGTAGAGGAGTAGGTCATTGCTTTCCCTCGGTCCTTGGAGGAGAGGTGTCTGGGTTAGCTGCTGCTTCAGCTTTTCGAAGGCATTTTCACACTCTTCGGTCCACTCAAATTATTGGCTGTTTCAGAGCATTTTGAAGAATGGAGAGCACTTATCTCCCTCCTTTAACAGGAAGCGGCTAAGGCCGACAAGCCTTCCAGTCAGCCTCTGAACTTCCCCGATGCTCTTCAGCGATGCCATTTCGATGATGGCTTTTACTTTGTCAAGGTTAGGCTCCACTCTTTCGGGTGTGAGGAGATGTCCCAAGAACTTCCCTCTTCCCATCCCAAACATGCACTTGGCGGGATTGAGCCTCATCTTGAACCTTCGGAGTGTTACAAAGATCTCCTCCAGATCGGTGACGTGAGTAACACCCCAGTTTCCCAACAGAAGAAAGTAAAGCAATCAGGTAGCAGTACCTACCGCTAGGTGGTAGTGCTAACACTGGCGGTAGGGATGTCAATGCAATTGTTGGAACATGGTCTTCCGCATCTCCTAGGTTTGAGAATAACAAATCCTATGTGTATTTGATCTTGTGTGTTTAAGTGTGCAGGATAACAAAGTCCACATGACTCAAGGATTACATAAGAAGGTTTCCCCCAAAGTTGAGCCATCAAATCCAAAACACCTACTAGCGCTGGCGGTAGTCCTAGCACAGGCGCTAGCTGTCGTCCGACGAACAGTTAGCGGCGCTCGACGAAATACTCATAACTGCGTTCGACGAAAGTTCGATCGACGAACTCTCAGCTGCGTTCGACAAAATTTTGATCGACAAAATGTTTGATTAAGCGCAATTGCCGGGAGAACTTATAGAAGGAGATAGCGCAAGGCGGTATCCGATAGCGCAGGCGATAGCGAGGAGCACAGAAGGCAAGAGAGAATTTTTTCCTTGGATTGAAGATTCTGCCGCGCAAAATATGTCCTAAAATGGGATAGCGTCGGCGGTAGCACTAGCGCAGGCGCTAGCACTAAGTCTATAAAAAGGACCTCTTGGCTCCGTCTTCCTCATCCTCTAGATATTCTAAATTCCAGAGCTTCGTGCCACAGCATAGGAGGAAGGTTCAGAGAGATACTCCCACCAAACGCTTAGAGAGCTTCTGAAGGAGGACTTCGTCACGCTACATCCGAAGAGTGATCGCTTCAATCTCGCTTATTCTACAGCGATCGTTCATCTCCGATTTCAGAAGTTTCTTAGAGGGAATTTTTAATATTGTTGTTGTTATTTTATTTCATATCTTTTGTAACCGTTAGAGAATTCGCCTCGTGTTGACGACTAGGTCTGGGTAGGACTTAGGGAAGAAATTCGCCTCGTGTTGGCGACTAGGTCTCGGGTGTAGGTCTAGGGGGTGCTCGAGGCCATATCCGGTGAAGGGTTGGCTAGAGCGGCTTGAGGCCGTATCCGGGGAAGGATCGGCTTAAGCCAACCGGTTCGTGGGGATACGAGTCGGTATAGAAAACAAAAAGAGTCTTTCTATTCGCTTTGATTTCTAGCTTCGATAAGAGATCAAGTTTTGTAATCATGCTTCTCAAGTTAATAAAATCATGTCTTTACTTTTAGTTCACTTGATTTGTCTTGATCTTCTCTAGTTTAATAATCAAAGCTTTTTCAAAGTTATTCAAAATATAATATAAGTTTTTAAAACCCTTATTCACCCCCCCTCTAAGGGCGCCTACCGATCCAGCAAGTGGTATCATAGCCAGGTTATTCCAAATCGGCTTAACAACCGGGAATAATGGCGTCTCATGATCTCGCTTCTATTAGTGGGGAAAATTTTTATGAAGAAGAAAAATCTCTTACACCACCTTTATTCGAAGGAAGAAATTATAAAGGGTGGAGATTATTAATGGAAAGGTTTATTAAAACATTAGATATCAACGCTTGGGATATAGCAATAACAAGACCAGCAGACGAATCAAATAAACAAGAGCGTCACCTAAATGCAAAAGCTATGCATTATATTTTTTGTGCTTTATCTCAAGATATTTTCAAATTAATATATTGTTTTTCTAGTGCATACAAAGTATGGAAATTTCTTGAAGAAATGTATGATTCTCCTTCTACAGGTATGGAACAATCGCAAGAACTGGAGAATATGCAAGCTTGCACAAGTCCTCAAGAATGCTCCTCTCATGACAGATCAATGGAGCACACTTCAAATGGAAAAGAAGAAGAAGAAGAAGTACTGTCTTCGGAAGAGGAGTGCCAAAAAGATGTAAAAGAAACGATGTGCTCAAATCGTGCCTCTCCTGAAAGCAATGTAAGGAAATCAAATCCCATTTTCTGTACTTCTATTTCTACATTACAAATGCTTCAATCTACAAAGCGCAAAATTAAGAAATTAAAAAATGCTAATAAACATTTGCGCTAAGAAAATAAAAATTTAAAGGCAAAAATTAATGAAGAATCAAATTCAAATTTATCTAGTTTTATCCATGGTTCCTTAGTTGAAAACACTACACCTTGTATGGAATTTGATGATTTACAAGAAAAATGCAAGGAACTTGAAAAGGAACTTCTTTTTATAAAAGAACAAAATGAAAGATTACGTTTAGAAAATTCAACTTTGAAAAATGATTGTGCTATGTGTACAAGTTATAAAATTGAAATTAAAGAGATAGATGAAACTCTTGATGACTTTAGAAACGAATACAACAATCATATTGAGTCTATCGTATCCACTCTCAAAAATAACACAATAGGGTATAATATAGCAAGACATAATCTTAAAGTTAAGAACTATGAATTGGAAACTAAAGTAAACTTGCTTAAGGAAATTATAAAGAAAAATTCTCAACACATAAATCAACAGTTTCAAGCAAATTCCAAAAGCAAGTTAAATCTGAATTTTCATAATATGTCTAAGCCTAACAAAGGAAATAAAAAATATCAAATGCCTGAAAATGAAATTCCAAATCATTATTATTTACAAAATCATGTTTCTCCCAACATAAAATTAAATGTTCACAAATTTCCTATAAACAATGTTTTACAAAATCATCATGGAAATTTGACATATAAGAATAATATTAAACCAAGGTTTGAATGGAGACCCAAAGTTAAAGATGAAACACAAACTCCACTCAAAAGGGCTCATTCACTTCCATCTCCCCAAAAGCAAACACGATGTATTTGGGTACCCAAAGGAACCGTCACACCCCGTCCTCTTTGGATACCTAAATCTATCATTCATTAGTATCCAATCATTTGCATGAAGTAGAAATCAACGCAAAAATAAAATATCAATTCTCTACTTGATGATATGCTTAATTTCCTTTTTGTTTTTGCTTTTTATTTTTTGTTGAACCATCATGATATGATCACTTTATGTAACTTGTGATATGACTTTCTCATATTAAACCAAAATTCATAAATAAATCAAATTGAACTAAGTTGAATAAAAAGTCATGTCATTGTTTTTAAGTGATCTACTTATTCTTTTTATTTTTATCCTTCTAAATCCATTTCCTAAAAGTCGTATATAATTTGAAAAACTAAATTTGTTATATGATATTATTAAGACTAAATGAAATAAGTGTCAAAATGGATTTACAAGGTGTATTTTAGGGGTATTAGGCTAAATTTATAAAATGCGCAAGTTTTGCTTAGGTAGTTAATATCTTTGCATCATTTTCAATTACCCCAAGTATGTTTAATCATAATCATGTTAAATCAGAATTGAAAAATTGCATGAATATTATTTCACTTATTTATGATCATTTCACTCATGAATATGTTGTGCAAAACTCAAGAATTAAGGTCTAACTAGTATGGAGCTTTAATGAATATGAAACCCATGTACTAAAATTTTAACTTCCGCAACTTTTTGCGATTTCTTCTCGTCTCATCACTTCATTAGACAGACCTTACATTGCACAAACATAATTAAGAAAAATAGGATGCAAAATCGAAGAAAATCTAGGCTATATGATCAAAATAAGCACTCTCTGTGAGCTAACGCAGGCGCTAAGACCTAACGCCGGCGCTAGCTCAAGTATCCGATTTTCTGAAATTTTAAAATTCTGAAAAATCAATAAAATTATATTATTTTATATGTACTACTCATTTTTGCAATTCTGCCTGTACTTGTTTTTGAAAAATTAAAATACAAAATTACAAAAGCCAAATTACAAAAAAAAATATTTTGTTTTGTCTTTGGATATTTGTTTGAATTCTATTCCTATATGCAAAAATCAAATACAAAAATATAAAACAAAAACAAGTATCAAAAACTATTATTTTGAACTTAACTTTTCGATTTACATGTATCTTGCGAAAGGGTGATTTGGGCTATCATCCCATCATATCACCTAGTACCGGGCGAACCTCTCACAAGGTAGTCCTCGGGAAGTCCAAGATCAATCTTATGAGTTCAAACTTTAAATAAAAATTATTCTTCAAAAATATCAAAAATACTGTATGGACATCATTGAGAAAATCAAGCATGATTTAATCTATTATTTAGAACTTCTATAATGTTGCAATTTATCTTTTCAAAATACTTTGGACATTGCTTTCATCATGCTTTGATATATCTATTAATATGTGCATCAATTATATTGAAAGTTGTGTAGAACTATGCGTAGCATGCCTCTAAGTATGAGTAAATGTTTTATGTTTGATAATGATCGCTATTCACTCACTTAGTTTGGCATTGTCTACTTATGTGTTTAATCTAAGAATGCTTGTGTATGTTATGTAATAGTACAATGAATTAAAATTGCACAAGTATCTTACCTACACAAACTTTACTTGCACTTTTAAAAGTTAAGAAAAGTGGTTATGTTTTTCATAAATTATATTGGTTTGCAAAACAAGTCTATTCGGAGAACTTTGTACAAAACAAAAATCATAAAATCAAGTGACAAAGATAACTCCACCAAGCACTACTTGAACCTCCTGATAAGTCTTAATAAGCGTTGTGAGGTTGAGCACCTTGGAAAGAATAGTAAAGTATCTTGTGCAAATCAATTCTTTCTTTCAAAATAAAAACCACTTACTCTTAAAGTACACCGGATCACTAATCTCAACATTAAAAATAAAATATGTGATCCCCCAAGCACTACTTTGCACCCTGATAAGTCTTAATGAGCATTGTGTGTGCAAAGCACCTTGGTAGTTGTACATTTTTATTTGTGCATTGAAGTGTGTGGAAGTAAAATTATTTTTGTTTTATTGTGCTCTTCACTTTACATATCTCTTGTATTTTTGATTAAAACATTTGTTTACTCTATTCAAAATACACTTATGTGCACATCATTATCTTCCATAAAACTTCTTCTCAAGAGTATTGGATCCTAATGCAAATTCTATACTACTCTTTATTTATGAAATGCACTAGATAACCTAGCATGCTCTCTACAATGTTTGGTATGTTTTTGAAATTGTGAATTAAAATAACATTGTAGTAATCTCTTTTTGATAACATTATTTCATGCTTGGTTACTTTATTGTCAAACTTAAAGATTTTAATTGAAAAATGATTTACAAAAACATCTTCTTTTTGAAATTTAACTCATATATCTTTTTATGGATCATCATTAATTACAATAAGATGTTACTTGTATTTCTATAAGTCTTCCGCATCATAACCATATAATTGTTTTACCTTGCACTTTCATGCTTATATCAAAGTCTTAAATACCAAAATTCCTTTTTCAACAAATGGTTGACTTACTTGGTAGAATTTATATTGGTTATTCTAAATATTGTAATGCTAAAACTCTGATTCATTAATGGATTTCTAAATAGCTACGTGAGTTGTTTGTTTATAAAATTTTTTTTTTAAAAATAAATCCAGAGGCTATGTCACTAGATTTATACGCTTAAATGTTTCCAATAATTATTTTCCATGACTTCATTTCTAACCATAGCGGGGGCGTAGGGTTGTAGACATTAGATAACCTTTATCTCTAGTCATGTCTTGTCCTTAACCGGGGAGGGTTCCAGTGGGGCCTTGCGAGGCACTGGGGGGAAAGAGTGCTTGGTTGAGTTGTGTCTAGTGTTTGCATATGGGACTAACACCCCAAACTATGGCATGTATGCAGCTCCTCATGCCCATCCGTCACTTAGAACGGGGCTAGGGTGTAGACATATTGTCTGGGTAGTTTAGTTACTTGGACATCATTACATTTGTTTATGCTACAAACTCTGATTTATGAAAATGTTGTAATACTCAAACTCTGATCTATTTAAATAAAAAGTATTCTAAAACTCCTTATCATTTCCTTCTCTACAGCTCGATCATGCTTTTATCTTATTGTCAATTTATAAGTGGTGTCTCCTTACCCGCTTTTGCTAATTACAAAAGGGGGAGAACTAACATGATAAATATTAATCTGCTATCAAAATATAATGCTTAATTATGATGATATCTTACATATTAGGAGAGCATTCACTTAGGGGGAGCATTGTCACAACCCGCATTTTCCCAACATTTAAAATGCTATCAGAGTAGGGAAAGCTACGCATTGTGATGCCACGTCACGTAGGGGACGCCTACTGACGTTAAGGCAAATCATCCTTCTTCGCAGTCAAGCAAATATTATTATTAACTCAAAGAGGTTTAAATATAATTTATGCAAAAAGATTAACAAGCCGCGTCCCTCGGCTAGGTCGATCAACTAGTCCACGCTTTTAAAATATAGTTTTACGCAGCGGAAAAATACTTGATTTAATTACTTAGTGGCCTAAGTGAACATGAAGACCTAGTGAGGTGCACCATGCAAGATCGAATGTGTGTATTTACTTTATATAAAAGTAGATTTATCACGCGCAAAAAGTAGTGAGATTACCATTTCAAAACATGATATGCAATGCTATAATTACCTTAGCATATCTAAGCAAGGAGCTATAAAGCCAACCCGCATCTAATCATTCCAGAACAAGTGTTCGAAGTAAACAACAAGTAACATCAGTTTTGAAACAAAAGTCTATCCAAACGGCACCACGGGCGCCAACACCTGACACGAACCCATGGGCCGACAAGTCCACAGAAATATCCTACCTCAAGAGGGTCAGAAGACGGCAGCTAAAGCAGCTCTGCACTAACACCTGCTACTATCCAGAACCTAAGGCATTCAAAGAAAGAACACCTCAGAAGCAAGTTACAAGTGGTGCAGAAAACAAGAAAGTAAGCAAACCTCCGCGAGACCGGAGGGAGACAGAAGCTGCAAGGGTTAGTGACGACAACACTATCCATAAATAATCATCAGAAAAAAAAGAAAATATGATAATCAACAGGAAAAAGGGAAACAGCAGAAGTAACTGATATTCAGCAGAAAAACACCCACCAAACGAGGGTGTTAAAACAGACAAGGTCAAAACTCGCCATCAACAAGAATCATCAACATTCACATTATTATTTATGTTGCTCTTGTTCAGAATTATAGAGACTGATCAGCTCATCCAAAAGAAGAGCACCGCACCGGGGGCAAAAACCACACCGCGTACGGCCTCCCAATCAAAAGCTTAAAAGAGCATCGCACCGGGGGCAAAAACCACACCGCGTACGGCCTCCAACAGAATTCATATTTTCATGCAATTTCAAGGAAAAGGGGCGAGGCTCATCAGAACATAAGACAACATTTTCTTGCTTAACAAGATGAGCAAGATTATATTGAGTAAAAAAATGAGTAAAAGTAAGGCAGATGATAAAATTCAGCATAAACCAAGTACTGGGAACAAAGGTGAGAACCACAACAACAACAAAAAAAGAAATAAAGGGGTTTAGCAAAGAGGATGAGCAAGATCACCACTTGCCTTCAAATCACCGGAATCGTTCTCCGAACAACTCCTCGTCGTAGATCGGCCCAAAAGGAGGCACGACGAGGCGAGATCTACAGAAAATGGCCAATACGAAGGTTAGGGCCGAAAAACCTAACGACAAAGTTTCACGAAACGGAAGGAAATTACCACGAGGACGAAGCTCTCGTCGAGAGCTTTCCGAATCTATGCTCGGCTCGCGATTTCGACCACCGGAGCTCCGTCGGCGGCGTCCGGAAGATTCAAGAAATCGCCACTCCCGTCGCTCGTTTTTCTCTCTGGTTCGGACAGAATGAGGAAGAAGAAGAGGGCTGGGTTTACTCTCTTTTAGGCAACATATCATATTTTAATAATAATAATAATAATAATAATATCATTATTATTATTAATAATAGCATGGCTAAAATTGAACGGGAGTTGATTCGTCGAACGGCATATTTGTCGAACAAATAAAGGAGGGGGATCGACGAATTCATTGCTGAAAGGAGAGGTCGACGAATTAAATGCATAAATATATATATGCATATAGAGTTCGACAAATGGGGGGAAAGAAATTTGTTTCGTCGAACGCATGTTAGAGGGAAAAAACTGATCGCGGAAGGGTGGTCGACTAATGGAGGTTGTTAGTCGAACGGGCATGCGATTATATACATATATATGTATATGATTTCATTTTTTTTTATAATAATAATATTATTTTAATATTATTACTAAAAATTAAACGAACGCCGAACCCAACGAAAATTTCGCCTAAGGTGAACGGCGGCGCTACGAATCCAACGGCGAAGTTGGAATCAAAATTTGACGTGCCGTTTTTGAGATATAAATGGCGGAAGTTACGGCGAACTTTAAATATATACAAAAGTTCTAAAATGCGCCGAGGCTCCAAAATGGCTCGGATCGCGACGAAACTTGACAGGTAAGTCTAAAATTAAATAATCTAATTTTCTAACGTAAAATTTTCCAATTCCGGGTGGTCGCAAAATTCGGTCGACTTGACCCAAACGGACGCGAAAACACGCAAACGGCGACGCAGCGCTAACTCGACGTTAAAAGTAACGCCCCGACGTCATTAACACGCCATCACTGAATTAAACAAATACCGGAAAAATCAGGGGCGTTACAGCCACTCCCCCTAAAAGAAAGTTTCGTCCCGAAACTTGACATAAGGGCAGAAAACAACATTAAGGTTGATAAATGGTACAAGAGAGAAAATTTAAGATAGATAAATAATTGATACAGAAAAGGGAATTTTGACCTGGGCTAGTTAGATGAAAGATAAAGGTGCAGGAACAACAATTTGGACAAAATAAAGGTACAGGAAAGAAAATCCATCTGAGCAATTAAAATGAAAAGATAACTGGTGCAGGAGAGCAGATCTACCTGAACTAATTAATTGAAAAGGTGAGGATGAGACTCTCGCATTGCTGACTCCAGCTCCCATGTTACGCTCTCGACGTCATGATTCCGCCAAAGAACTTTCACCATGTGAATAGATTTTCTCCGCAACACCCGTTCTTGGGTCTCTAAAATGCGAACAGGCTCCTCAACATAAGTCAAATTGGGCTGAATATGAGGCACCGAATCGAGGACTTGACGATTGCTGCGGACACACTTCCTTAACTGACTCACATGAAACACATCATGGACGCCAGGGAAGGTAGCCGGTAACTCCAATCTATAAGCAGACACTCCGATGCGCTCAATGATCTGAAATGGCCCAACATATCTGGGATCCAACTTGTGGTTCTTCCCAAATCTTTTAACGCCCGGCATCGGAGAGACCTTCAGGAAAACACTGTCCCCAACCGCAAACTCCAGATCTGCCCTTCTTCAATTGGCATACTTCTCATACCGCTCCTGAGCAACGCGGAGCTTCTCCCGAATATTAGTCACCGCCTCTTCCATCTCCATCAAAGCTTCCGGACCTAGCAACGGTCTCTCACCGACTTCGGCCGAAAACAAGGGAGTTCTGCAGCGCCTCCCATACAGTGCTTCAAAAGGGGCCATCTGCAGACTTTCTTGAAAGCTATTATTGTATGCAAATTTCATAAGTCTGAGGTGCTCGTCCCAAGCTCCACCATGCTCCAAAATGTAGCACCTGATCATGTCTTCCACGATCTGATTAACTCGCTCCGTTTGACCATTAGTCTGCGGATGGTATGCGGTCGAAAACCTGAGGTCGGTGCCCAAGGCTCCTTGTAAGCTCTGCCAGAATCGCGACGTAAACCTGGAGTATCGATCTGACACGATACTCACTGGCACTCCATGCAAACGAATGACCTCATCCAAATATAACTCTGCTATCTTCTTCATAGAATAGCCGACTTTGAAGGGGACGAAATGCGCACACTTCGTCAATCGATCAACTATAACCCATACTGAATCATGTCCACGAGGGGACCTCGGCAATCCCGTAATAAGGTCCATCGATATACTTTCCCATTTCCACATGGGGATCTCCAAAGGGGTCAGTTTTCCTCCCGGCCTGCCATGATCGGCCTTCACCCGCTTGCACGTGAAGCACTCCGATACAACTTTGGCGATGTCATTCTTCATGCCCGACCACCACACAATTTGCTTCAGATCTCTATACATCTTGGTGGAACCCGGGTGGTAGGCCACACTAGATCCGTGAGCCTCCCTGCAAATCATAACTCGAATATCTCCCACCGCCGGAATACAGAATCTACCTCTATACAAGAGGGTGTCAAGCTCATCGATGGAGAAATCAGATAATTCTCCTTTCTCGGTCCTTCCTCGGAGATGCTGAAGATCTGGGTCTTCTTTCTGATGTAACCTTGTGAGGGTGATCCACGAAGGCTCTTCTGCCTCCAAACGAGAGCGCTCGCCACGGCTCACCGCCGAAATATCCATCAAAAGAAATTCCTCGACCAAGGTTTGAACGGATAAATTGAAGATCTGAGCCGTCTTCCTACTCAACGCATCGGCCACCACATTGGCCTTACCGGGATGATAAAGGATATTCACTTCATAATCAGCAACATATTCCAACCACCGGCGTTGGCGCAAATTCAGCTCCTTTTGTGTGAATACATACTTCAAACTTTTATGATCGGTATAAATCTTGCACACAGCGCCATATAGTAAGTGTCTCCACAGCTTCAAGGCATAGATCACCGCCGCAAACTCCAAATCATGAGTAGGGTAATTTTTCTCATGAACCTTCAATTGCCTAGATCCATAAGCGATCACCTTTCCCTCTTGCATCAGAACGCATCCAAGTCCGATGTGGGAAGCATCCACATACACCGCAAAATCCACTCCCTCGATAGGAAGAATGAGAATTGGGGCAGAACACAACCTTCTCTTCAGCTCTTGGAAAGCCTCCTCACACTTATCACTCCAAATGAAGGCGACATCCTTTTGCGTAAGCCGGGTCATCGGAGCGGACAACGTGGAGAAACCCTCCACAAATCTCCTATAGTATCCGGCCAAACCCAAGAAACTTCTGATCTCCTTCGGAGTAGAAGGTCTCTTCCAATCCATCACAGCCGAAATCTTGGCGGGGTCCACAGAGATTCCATCCTTGCCCACCACATGTCCCAAAAAGGACACCTAAGGCAACCAAAACTCGCACTTGCTCAGCTTAGCATACAGCTTATGCTCTCTCAAAACAGACAGAACCAAACGCAAATGATAGGCATTCTCCTCATCACTGCGAGAATAGATGAGAACGTCGTCGACGAAGACGACCACAAAATGGTCAAGAAAGTCCTTGAATACTCGGTTCATCAGATCCATGAACGCAGAAGGCGCGTTGGTCAACCCAAAGGACAACACGAGGAACTCGAAATGCCCATACCGGGATCTAAAAGCCGTTAGGGGAATGTCTGACTCACGAACCCTTAGCTGGTGGTAGCCTGAACGAAGATCAATCTTTGAGAATTTGGTGCACCCACGCAGCTGGTCGAACAAATCATCAATCCGCGGCAACGGATATCTATTCTTGATCGTCACCTTATTCAACTCTCGATAATCAATACACAACCTCATGGAACTGTCCTTCTTCTTCACAAAAAGAACAGGAGCAGCCCATGGAGAAGTACTCGGTCTGACGAAACCACACTCCAGAAGTTCATCCAGCTGAACACGCAATTCTTCTAATTCACGAGGCGCCATGCGGTACGGTGCCTTTGCAATGGGCCGGGTGCCTGGCTCGAGGTCTATGGCAAACTCCACCTCTCTTTCAGGAGGGAGAGCGGAAAGATTGTCAGGAAAAACATCAGGAAACTCTCGCACCACCGGGATACCCTCCACGGTTGGCTCCACACGAGAAGCATCCACCGCACAGATAGAAACTAGAAAACCCTCGCAACCAGAAGCTAAAGCTCGGCGGGCACGTACCGCAGAAATAATCGAAGAACTCTCCCGAGGGAGACCATAAACGCTCAATGGACTTCCGTCGCCCAACTTGAAATCTAGCCGCTTCTCCTTGCACTTGATCACGGCATCATACTTGGACAACCAGTCCATCCCAAGAATCACATCAAAATCTGCCAAATCTAGCATCTTCAAATCAGCCAGAACCTGGACACCACCCAAGGAAATGGGGCACTCCCGGATACCCCGATCTGACGTAACCTGATCTCCAGACGGAAACTTAACGGACAAGGCGTCATCCAACCGGTCAATAGACCATCGGTGCCTACCAACAAAACTCCTACCAATGAAAGAGTGGGACGCTCCCGAATCAAACAGGACACGCACCCATTTATTCTTCACCTTGAATTCACCTAAATAAGCGTGCGTCACTAGACAACTAGTAAGCTAAATTTAGGAGAAAAAAAAAGAACGAGTTTGGAGGAAAGAAACTAACCAGATATCACGTGCGCTAAGGTTTGAGCTTCCTCTCTAGTCAGCACATTAAGCTTGCCTTTAATCTTGCCCACAAACTGCGGGGGCGGTGGTAAGGTCTGCAGGGGAACCGCTGATGTCACGGTCTGAGAGTTTGGGCAGTCGGCCCTACGATGCCCTTTTTGCCCACACAGGAAACAACAACCAGCCTTCTTGTAACACTGGGCCGCCTCATGCCCGGGCTTAGAGCAGAATGAGCACACTGGGACCGCCTTGGGCGCGTCCTGAATCGCACTAACCTTTAACGGCTCCAGCGCCTCGAGCCTCTTGAAACACCTTTCGAACGGGTGGCCCCGCTTGCCACAGAAGCTACAGTGCACCACACCCTTCTTCTTTGAGTCCGAATGAGATGCCTTAACATTCTCCCGATCATCCAATTTTCTCTTATCACTCTTTGCCTGCTGCCCATGACTCTTTGTCTTTTCAATCGACTCGGCCTTCCATGCGGCCTCCACCGCTTCAGCATAAGTTTTTGACCAATAGGCGCTAGCCCACTGCTGGACGTCACCAGTGAGACCACCCAAAAACCTCTTCACTCTTCCTTCCTCCGAGGCCACCAACTCGGGGGCGAATCTACTCAACTTGCTGAACTCGATCTCATATTCACTGACGGTGAGCTGCCTCTGCTTCAGATGCAAAAAGTTGTTCATCAATCGGTCGCGCTCAACCGAAGGGAGGAACTTCTTAAGCAATAACCCCTTAAACGTCTCCCACGAGCATCCCTCCGCGAGACCTTCCTTCTCCCTAATCCACCAACCTTTTGCCAAACCCTTCAGCTGATATGCAGCCACCATCACCTTTGAAGCCTCAGAGATGCCCGAATAGGAGAACATCTCCTCCATGCTGATCACCCAATCATCCAGGGCCATGAAGTCTGCCCTACCATCGTTGGTAGGAGGTCCCAAATGCTGAAAGTGCGAAATGAAGTTCATCTCCGGTGGCAATGCCACTGGAGGCACCAGGGGAGCAGGAACGGCTGGGCTCACCACCGGTTCTTGCACAGCAGGCTGCTGCACCGAGGCAGCAGACACCAAAGACTGAATCTGAGCCTGCATCGCGACCAACTGTCTCGTCAAAGCCTCATTGCTCTGTCGCAGGCTTTCGATCACGGACTCACTCTGACCACCAGAAGACTCTCCCTCAGGCAGGGGAGTCGATCGTGTCACTCTCCTACGAGACATGTCTACAAGAAGGATGGACATTCAATCAGAAACAGACCCAAAAAAACTTAAGCCAAATATACTCGGAAAAATTCACGGATCGATTCAGAACAGGAAAGAAAACAACCTGCTATTGTTGTTACCTTGTTCTGGAATTTCATGAAATGATGCAATGATTAAACTTAGGATGATGCCCCATCATCCTATTGACACTTGTGCTATGACATGAGTGCATGAACATTTAAATTTCTTTTCAAATCATGTGTGTACATATGTCATCTGGTATGTCTTTAACTTGGCACGCGTGCTTATGCGATGATATGAATGTATGCAGTGCTATGCATTCTAGAAAGAGGCCTTAATACATGTTATGAGCGGCGTACACATGTAACGTTATGCATCCCATACTACATAACATTACATGTGACGAAAAAAAGAAAATGTGCTAATGGGCATCCATGCAATGGTGGTTATGCATCCCATACTACATAACCATCACATGTTGCCACCTATGGTGGATCCATATACAAACACATATTATGCATCCCATACAACATAATATGCCCCGTATACTTCTTATCATGCTATGAGTGTAGTGACTATGCTTCGGTCAAGACATATTGATGACATATCGGTGTGTGTATACAATGAAATGATCTAATGAGGTTCTGCTTAGGATAGCGGTTGTTTGGCTAACACGCTAAACCACCCAACTACCTTTTTTCACAGAACCTGGCTCTGATACCAACTGTCACAACCCGCATTTTCCCAACATTTAAAATGCTATCAGAGTAGGGAAAGCTACGCATTGTGATGCCACGTCACGTAGGGGACGCCTACTGACGTTAAGGCAAATCATCCTTCTTCGCAGTCAAGCAAATATTATTATTAACTCAAAGAGGTTTAAATATAATTTATGCAAAAAGATTAACAAGCCGCGTCCCTCGGCTAGGTGGATCAACTAGTCCACGCTTTTAAAATATAGTTTTACGCAGCGGAAAAATACTTGATTTAATTACTTAGTGGCCTAAGTGAACATGAAGACCTAGTGAGGTGCACCATGCAAGATCGAATGTGTGTATTTACTTTATATAAAAGTAGATTTATCACGCGCAAAAAGTAGTGAGATTACCATTTCAAAACATGATATGCAATGCTACAATTACCTTAGCATATCTAAGCAAGGAGCTATAAAGCCAACCCGCATCTAATCATTCCAGAACAAGTGTTCGAAGTAAACAAGTAACATCAGTTGTGAAACAAAAGTCTATCCAAATGGCACCACGGGCGCCAACACCTGACACGAACCCATGGGCCGATAAGTCCACAGAAATATCCTACCTCAAGAGGGTCAGAAGATGGCAGCTAAAGCAGCTCTGCACTAACACCTGCTACTGTCCAGAACCTGAGGCATTCAAAGAAAGAACACCTCAGAAGCAAGTTACAAGTGGTGCAGAAAACAAGAAAGTAAGCAAACCTCCGCGAGACCGGAGGGAGACAGAAGCTGCAAGGTTTAGTGACGACAACACTGGCCATAAATAATCATCAGAAAAAAAAGAAAATATGATAATCAACAGGAAAAAGGGAAACAGCAGAAGTAACTGATATTCAGCAGAAAAACACCCACCAAACGAGGGTGTTAAAACAGACAAGGTCAAAACTCGCCATCAACAAGAATCATCAACATTCACATTATTATTTATGTTGCTCTTGTTCAGAATTATAGAGACTGATCAGCTCATCCAAAAGAAGAGCACCGCACCGGGGGCAAAAACCACACCGCGTACGGCCTCCCAATCAAAAGCTTAAAAGAGCACCGCACCGGGGGCAAAAACCACACCGCGTACGGCCTCCAACAGAATTCATATTTTCATGCAATTTCAAGGAAAAGGGGCGAGACTCATCAGAACATAAGACAACATTTTCTTGCTTAACAAGATGAGCAAGATTATATTGAGTAAAAAAATGAGTAAAAGTAAGGCAGATGATAAAATTCAGCATAAACCAAGTACTGGGAACAAAGGTGAGAACCACAACAACAACAAAAAAAGAAATAAAGGGGTTTAGCAAAGAGGATGAGCAAGATCACCACTTGCCTTCAAATCACCGGAATCGTTCTCCGAACAACTCCTCGTCGTAGATCGGCCCAAAAGGAGGCACGACGAGGCGAGATCTACAGAAAATGGCCAATACGAAGGTTAGGGCCGAAAAACCTAACGACAAAGTTTCACGAAACGGAAGGAAATTACCACGAGGACGAAGCTCTCGTCGAGAGCTTTCCGAATCTATGCTCGGCTCGCGATTTCGACCACCGGAGCTCCGTCGGCGGCGTCCGGAAGATTCAAGAAATCGCCACTCCCGTCGCTCGTTTTTCTCTCTGGTTCGGACAGAATGAGGAAGAAGAAGAGGGCTGGGTTTACTCTCTTTTAGGCAACATATCATATTTTAATAATAATAATAATAATAATAATATCATTATTATTATTAATAATAGCATGGCTAAAATTGAACGGGAGTTGATTCGTCGAACGGCATATTTGTCGAACAAATAAAGGAGGGGGATCGACGAATTCATTGCTAAAAGGAGAGGTCGACGAATTAAATGCATAAATATATATATGCATATAGAGTTCGACAAATGGGGGGAAAGAAATTTGTTTCGTCGAACGCATGTTAGAGGGAAAAAACTGATCGCCGAAGGGTGGTCGACTAATGGAGGTTGTTAGTTGAACGGGCATGCGATTATATACATATATATGTATATGATTTCATTTTTTTTTATAATAATAATATTATTTTAATATTATTACTAAAAATTAAACGAACGCCGAACCCAACGAAAATTTCGCCTAAGGTGAACGGCGGCGCTACGAATCCAACGGCGAAGTTGGAATCAAAATTTGACGTGCTGTTTTCGAGATATAAATGGCGGAAGTTACGACGAACTTTAAATATATACAAAAGTTCTAAAATGCGCCGATGCTCCAAAATGGCTCGGATCGCGACAAAACTTGACATGTAAGTCTAAAATTAAATAATCTAATTTCCTAACGTAAAATTTTCCAATTCCGGGTCGTCGCAAAATTCGGTCGACTTGACCCAAACGGACGCGAAAACGCGCAAACGGCGACGCGGCGCTAACTCGACGTTAAAAGTAACGCCCCGACGTCATTAACACGCCATCACTGAATTAATCAAATACCTGAAAAATCAGGGGCGTTACAAGCATGTATTTAGGGGGATCAATTCTAAATGCTAAATGCTAAAATTAGCCTAAGTCATCACTCACACACACACACAAGTATGTTTCTTCATGCATATATATTAAGGCTCTGATTTATCATTAATGGATTTGTTATTATCAAAAGGGGGAGTTTGTTGGAACATGGTCTTCCGCATCTCCTAGGTTTGGGAATAACAAATCCTATGTATATTTGATCTTGTGTGTTTAAGTGTGCAGGATAACAAAGTCCACATGACTCAAGGATTACATAAGAAGGTTGCCCCCAAAGTCGAGCCATCAAATCCAAAACACCTTCTAGCGCTGGCGGTAGTCCTAGCATAGGCGCTAGCTGTCGTTCGACGAACTGTTAGCGGCGCTCGGCCAAATACTCATAACTGTGTTCGACAAAAATTCGATCGACGAACTCTTAGCTGCGTTCGACGAAATTTTGATCGACGAAATGTTTGCTTAAGCGCAATTGCCGGGAGAACTTATAGAAGGAGATAGCGCTAGGCGGTATCCGTTAGCGCAGGCGATAGCGAGGAGCACAGAAGGCAAGAGAGAATTGTTTCCTTGGATTGAAGATTCTGCCGCGCAGAATATGTCCTAAAATGGGATAGCGCCGGGGGTAGCACTTGTGCAGGCGCTAGCGGTAAGTCCATAAAAATGACCTCTTGGCTCCGTCTTCCTCATCCTCTAGAGATTCTAAATTCCAGAGCTTCATGCCACATCATAGGAGGAAGGTTCAGAGAGATACTCCCACCAAACGCTTAGAGAGCTTCTGAAGGAGGACTTCGTCACGCTACATCCGAAGAGGGATCGCTTCAATCTCGCTTATTCTATTGCAATCGTTCATCTCTGATTTCAGAAGTTTCTTAGAGGGAGTTTTTAATATTGTTGTTTTTATTTTATTTCATATCTTTTGTAACCGTTAGAGAATTCGCCTCGTGTTGGCGGCTAGGTTTGGGTAGGACTTAGGGCAGAAATTCGCCTCATGTTGGCGACTAGGTCTCGGGTGTAGGTCTAGGGGGTGCTCGAGGCCATATCCGGGGAAGGGTTGGCTAGAGCGGCTTGAGGCCGTATCCGGGGAAGGATCGGCTAAAGCCAACCGGTTCGTGGAGATACGAGTCCGTATAGAAAACAAAAAGAGTCTTTCTATTCGCTTTGATTTCTAGCTTCGATAAGAGATCAAGTTTTGTTATCATGCTTCTCAAGTTAATAAAATCATGTCTTTACTTTTACTTCACTTGATTTGTCTTGATCTTCTCTAGTTTAATAATCAAAGCTTTTTCAAAGTTATTCAAAATATAATATAAGTTTTTAAAACCCTTATTCACCCCCCCTCTAAGGGAGCCTACCGATCCAACAGCAATGACTCTACCTTTTCGACGTGAAGGTCTTGTTGTCGTTGAGAGGTCTCAGCGATTATCAATCTAACGCCAGGTGATAGTCCTACCGCTGGCGGTAGCTATATCGACTTGATGGTTCTCGTGTGTTCGAGATGATCTCTATATCGACGTGATAAGTTTTATCGATGTGATGATAGCGCCATGCATTAGCGCTAACACTGGCGGTAGAAATATCGACAGGATAAGCCATATCGTCGAGATGAATTATATCGATGAGAGGAATTAAGCGGTGAGCGGATAAGCTCCACCACCTAAGTCACTACCGTGGGACGGTAGTGCTATCGCCGAGCGGCAAACTCCAGAAAATACTAGAAAAAGAGTGGCAGAATCGTTGCTCTATCTCTTACCGCCCAGTGGTAGTGCTATCATTGGCGGTAGCTTTTGGTCAAATTCAGTGAGCCGTTTGTGGTGGGTGTGAAGCCTAGGTCCTAAGGATTGGGTGCGTGATGCCATAAAGCTATAGGCCTACAGTTGCAGAGCATAGCTGAGGGAAAATGTGTGTTCTATCGATTGCGCCATGTGGAAATGCTTCCGCTGGCGGTAGTACTACCACTGGATGTAGCTCTAGTGAGCAGATCGTGAAGCAGATGGGTCTGATGTGCCTAGCTTCATTGGCATTGTGTGCCAATAGTGGGAACAAGGGGAATCCATACCCGTGTCAGGTAGAGTTGATCACGATGATATATGATTGAGTAAAGTTGAACCAAACCCGTCCCTTAGCCGGTCAGTGAAGAGATCACCCCTCGATGCACTGATGGAAATTTGGGAAAGAAACTGCAAGGTATGATGACCTTGACGGTAAAGCTCATAGCCATCTACGTTAAGCGGGGATTAAGATGGCGGTGTATCTCGGGGAGTACACCGAAAGAGTGCCATGAGTGCACGAAACATGTGGCCATGAATGCCTACGTTGATGATGATTGCAGTGCTTAGATGAACTTTTGAGATATATGCTGCTAATATGTGCTTGTAGGGAAGGAGTACCACCGCCCCAGAAATGGGGTAGGGTCGTTATAAATCTTGGTCAGCTAAAGCTGATCGGTTACTTATTTGCCACATTTTGGTGGAATATGTTTCTACAGGTCCTGGCGAGCCGAGTGGGACATAGTGGGTTGGAGCCCAAACGGCTGCACTGTACTGGGCCGCAAAGGCCCATGTGAGTGTTTACTTATTTTCATATGTGGCCGGCCTGCGTGCCGATGTTAGTAAACCACTTGTTATTGTAAACATTGTAATTATAAGAAGTTTTGATGTGCTTTCATTCTTGTTGTAGTAAAGTGGACTTATGTAATATGTTGTTTATTTAAATAAATAAATGCTTCCGTTGTATACCTCTGTGAATACTTAAATGTTTTGCTTAAAACTGTTTAAAAACTATTACGTAACTCCCTCTCCTGTTCGTTTAATATGGCGTGGGGTCCCGGCCGGACCTACTATTATATTCTATGTAACAAGGAGGGTGTTACAAGTTGGTATCATCTACGAGTCAAGATCCCTTTCCGTCCGAATTCGTGGTCGAATTCTTTAATGGTTTGTGAGCACGTGTGTGCGTCACAGTTAAAACATTTAATTAACCAATAAATGTCCACTTTAGGAGTGAAATACACGTGTATTTGTAGCAACGTTGTGAAACCTGAGTGTTCCTTTGTGGTTTCATGCTATAGTTTAGTCGCTTAATTGTGTTCTGCTACATATGTATAACGACTAGGAGTTGAGCAGGGCAGTCTTGACCCCAATGCTCAATTGAGAGTAGTGCACCTGCCGATGTGCCTACTCCTCCTTCTTTTGCTTAGACGATTAGGTTGGTCGCTGAGGCAATGTTTGCAATGTTCAATGCACAACCAGGATGACCTATACAGCCTCCTACCCTTGGGGTGTCCCCAGTGATGGTTGTTGTAGTTGAACCCGTTGCTGAAAGGCAAGTGCCGATTATGGTAAGACTGGCTTCAAAACAACAATTGAAGCATTTTTTGAGCTTCAATCCTCCTACATTAGCGGGAATAGGATCCCCAACGCATGCTGATGAATGGCTCTCTAGGGTAAGGAGAACCTTGACAACTACTAAGGAGGAAGGGAAGAAAGCTACCTTAGCCACCTTTCTTCTGGATTGAGAGGCATGACTTTGGTGGGAGGAATTGGAAGAACATCAGTTGGCAGGAAGGAAACTGATGGAGGTCTCGTTCGATGAATTCCTGAGACTATTCTTGGCTAGGTATCTCCCTTCGGCCCAGCGAATTGCGATGTAGAACCAATTCCATAGGTTGACTAAGGGAAATAATCTGGTGGATGACTATCTGCATGAATTCACAAGGTCGGGCGGTATGAAGGCGCTACGTTTGTAGATGAGGAGCGAAAGACCAACAGATTTTATGAAGGTCTGCGAGACGATTTGAGGTTGCTTCTCTCAGGCCCAATGATGCAAGGCTTTATGACCTTGGTCAATGCTGCACATTCCTTGGAGCAGGATATGAAATGAGTCAAAAGTAATAAGTACGTAGCGATAAAGGAGCCAGAGTTCAAGGTACCAAACTCTTCAAGATCTGGACAAGGCAAGTGGAGCAAGAAGGCTAGACACTCTAGGAGAGCTCCATCTTCTATGTCGGAAATGACTATTGGATGAGGTCCAGTCACCTATTATAATTGTGGCAAAGTGTGACACTTTGCTCAGGATTATTGCAGCAGCAAAAATGCAGTTGCGTCCTATGCGAAGAAAGGGAAAGCGACGAAGTCAGCTGCATCCCACCATACTCCAACTCAGCCCCGAGTGTACAATCTTGGCCAATAGGAGGCCATCAAACAAAGTGATGTGGTGAGAGGTATGAGTTAGTATACAACTTTTGTTGCTTTATATACTTACTACCTTGTGCGTTGCTTGTTTAACTTGTTTGTAGTAGTCTTTGTACTAATCTTTAATTATCCGACAAGAGCACTGTTTGATACTGGAGCCACTCATTCCTTTCTATTTGAGGACTTCATATGACGAATTGGAGTGCCTTTGTTCTTATCGAACGATAGATTGGATGTGTTTCTTCCAAATGGGTGTTCGATGCGTGCAGATAGTGTTTGCTGTGTTAATGTACGGATATAAAGTTGCGAGTTTGAGTTGGAAGCATCGATGCAACAAATTTCAGAGTTTGATGTGATTTTTGACATGGATTGGCTGTCAGAGCAGCAAGCTTGCATTGATTGCACTTTGAAAGAAGTCACACTAGGACAGAATACTGAACGAGTGACTACTTTTGCTGGTATGTGTAGATCGAGCAAGATGTTGATATCTGCTATCCAAGTAGTCAAGGCAGTTTGGAAGGGTGCAGAGTGGTGCTTCGTGCTAGTGGAGGCTGTAAAGCCTAAGCCTAGTCTGAGTGATGTGTTCATTGTATCGAAGTTTTTGGATGTATTTCCAAAAGATCTCCTTGGAGCGCCACCTCAGCGAGAGATCGACTTCATGATAGAGCTAGTGCCATGTGCAAAGCCTGTGTCACGCTCTTCATATTGTATAGCGCCATAAGTGATGGCAAAACTAAAAGTTCAGCTGCAGGAGTTACCAGAGCAAGGGTATATACACCCAAGTTCATCCCCTTGGGGTGCACCAGTCCTCTTTGTGAAGAAGATAGACGGAAGCTTGCATCTTTATATATACTACCATGAACTGAACAAGCAGACAGAAAAGAACAAGTATCCAATTCCGAGAATCAATGACCTGTTCGATCAGCTGGTTGGGTCAACTATCTATTCAAAATTGGATTTGAAGTTCGTGTATTACCAGTTGAGAAATCGGGAATGCGACATTCCCAAGACAGCGTTTAGTACCCGTTATGGGCACTACGAGTTCACAGTAATGTTGTTTGGCCTGATGAATGCACCATTGTGTTCATGGATCTAATGAACATAACGTTTCGAGAGTGTCTTGATCAGTTTGTGATCATCATTATTGACGATATACTGATATACTCTCAGTCTGAAGAAGAACATGCGATTCATTTGCGCATAGTTCTGGATACCCTGAGAAAGAATCAGTTGTATGCCAAATTCTCAAAGTGTGAGTTTTGGGTAGCCTCTGCGACGTTCCTTGGTCATATTGTTAGTGGTGAAGGTTATGCAGTGGATCCGGCGAAGATAGTCTCGATACATGAGCGGCTTGTGTTGACTACGGTGGTGAAAGTTAGGAGTTTCCTTGGACTTGTCGGCTACTATAGGCACTTCGTAGAGAACTTTTCACGGATAGCTCTTCCTCTTACAACTTTGATAAGGAAGGATCAGAAGTTTGCTTGGTCGTCGGTGTGCGCGCGAGCTTTTGAAGGGTTAATTATTCGTCTAACCACGACGCCAATCTTATGTTTGTCATGTGGCACGGAAGGCTATGAGATATACAACAATGCGTCAGGGAGCGGTTTAGGCTGCGTTCTTCTTCAGAATGGACAAATTATTGTTTATGGCTCTCGCCAGCTAGAAGTGCATGAGAAGAACTATCTGGTCCATGACTTGGAGTTAGCAGCCATGATATTCGCTCTCAAATTGTGGCGGCATTACTTGTATGGTGTGAAGATCAATATCTTTACAGACCATAAGTGCTTGAAGTATCTGTTGGACCAGAAGGACTTAAATATGCGACAAAGGAGGTGGATGGAGTTCCTTGGCGACTATACCTTCACGATACATTACACTCACGGGAAGGGAAATGTGGTCGCGAATGCTTTAAGTTAGAGGGCTTCTGCGCAAGCCAGCTGGATTCAGATGTATGATATGCGTCTAGTCAGTGACTTGGAGGCCTTGGAGATTTCCTGTGTGGAAAGGAACTTGATGAGTCCAATTTATATAGTGATTTTAGGACTCATCTGGGCTAGTTTTCACGCACTTGCACTTCACTTTTTGTGTATTTATGCTTATATTTCACTTATTCACAATTCTCACATGAGGTGCACATTTTAGCCCATTTTGGTGTGATTCCTTGTATTCTAGTGGTCCTGGATGTTTTCATGCAGGTTCATGGGTCGTGCGATGCTCGGAGTTTGACTGGGGGCAATTTTTGCCTAAAAAGCCACTGATCGTGCATTTTCCTTCGTGCACGATCAGGCGCACGACCTCTGGTCGTGCGTTAATTCCCCTTACCAGACAGAGAAGTTCGCACGATCATATACCTTCTTCTCGCCTACCACTGGTCGTGCGCCACTGACCGTGCACTATTTTGCAGTTCAGGACTATGCTACAGGTTCTTCGCGCACGATCAGAGGCATTTCTTCGCGCACGACCAATGGTCGTGCGCCACTGACCGTGCGCGTTCAAAATTCTGCTTTCTATAAATACGTGTTTTCATGAATCCTTCCAGCTAATCCGTGTTTTAGGTCATTTCCAACGCCGTTTTCCCGCTCCAGAGGCCCATTTCTCCGCCCCATCACCGCCCTCCTTCGGGATGAGCTCCGACCGCCATTCTATTGCAAATCTCAAGCCGGAGCATCCTCTAGGCCTCCTCCATTGCTCGTGCACCTCCGAATCTCCATTTTGAGGGATTTTCTGCTGCATATATGCAGTTCTCCTGTGAGACCAGAGTCAAAGAAGATTGACGGAGAAGACGGGTACAATAGAAGAAGGTGACAACTCTTCCTGACCCCGGACGGCAGTTGGAGCCCAAGCTCGGACAAGGATTGACAACCCTAGATTCCGTCCGTGAACCACCGATGAGTCTCCGCCCGTTTGGTTGTAATCTCACCTCCTTTACATTGTTGTGTGTTATTCCTTAATAATTTGGGTGTATGAACAAGGTTTGCTAAACCTTGTTTTGTCATTTATATTTCATGTCTATGTGAAATCGTTATGTGTGGTTTATGCAAGTGAGGAGCGCCCCATTCCTTCCTCCATCCCGCCGTCATGTTCATGTGCCGCACTAGCAATTGCTAGTGGCTTGCCTGTTGATGAGGTGCTCACTACCCTCATTCCGTCCATGTGCCTACTCATCCATTCCGCTTGACTACTCGTCCATCCACCTAGCAAGCGTGGCATAGCGGCCCGTGTAATCCATTCGCCTCACGAAGCAGTGCGCTCAAGGCCTGCACTGTTCCAGTCCGCACTTACCACTCCATCCGCTTGCCTACTCGTCCATCCGCCCTTGCGAAGTAGTGCGTTCAAGGCCTATGTAGTCTTCCATCCCGCCAAGCGAAGCAGCGCATAGCGGCCTGCATAGGAGTAGTTGAGTAGTTGTTTTCTTTTATTTTCCACAATCCAAATCACCCCGTTTTCTGCAATCCATTCGACCTAAAGGACGTCAATCTCAAGTCCTTCCTCGATAGTAACCTCCACCTTACCATGTTCCTTTGAGATTCGATACTTGGGGATTCAATCCCATATTTTATATTACTTGAACGATCGGCACACTGCCGTTTCGTGCCGCAGTCTCGCTACTGCCTATAGCGGTGTGTTAGATTTGCGCATCAAGTTTTTGGCGCCGTTGCCGGGGAACACAGTCGTGTGAGTTTTCTGTAAAGGGAGACAAGAGTTAGAAGTTCCTCCATTGTGTATAGTCCTCTTGTTATTTTATCTGCTTTCTATTTAATTTTTGCTTTTATTATTTTTATTATTTCAACCTTTCCTGTTTTAATTTTTTTTAGGCAAGTTGTTCCGATGTAGTTTTAATTGATTGTGTAGTTTTTCTTGCAAAGAATTTCAATTTTTGTTATATCGGAATCCTTCTAATAAAATGTATTCCTGGACTGAACCTAGCATTAATGACAAGATGAGATATTATATCGATCAAATGAGGGAATTAAATGCTACGTATCGTAGGGGCTTTGTATGTTTAAATTGTAAAAGTGAAAATCATGTTTTGAAGGACTGTCCCAGTCTTTTACCTACTCCAATCCCCGACTGCAGTCCTTTACATCTTGATGACAAAGTCCATATCGCTCAGTCCTAAACCGTGGAGGGAATCGAGCCCTCAACCCCCGAGCTTATTTCTTGCATGGACTCTTCACTCCCTGTATATGGCTTTACTACTAGTGATAACGATGATTCATTTGATGGCCAACATGGTGAGATTTGGGAGCTCCATGATGAACTAGAGTGGGATGAGGAGAGTGTTCTCTCCAGTGGGGAGGTACTTGCTGATCTTTTTGCGGAGGAACCTGATATTTTACTTTCTGATTCTGATGTTCCTCCAGTTTCTTTGCAAAATTTTTCTACACATATTTTTGATGATCCCGTCGAAGATTGTTTGCAGGGTGATGTTCTGGACCTCCAAGCTGCGCCTAAGTGGGATGACAAGGATGACCTTTCTGATGAGGAGTTGTGCACCTCCTCATTGGTGAAGGAGATTTGCCACACCATTGATGCCTTCGAGTTTTCAGATGCGCCTCGCTAGGACTCTTATGACACTGACTGTGATCAGGCTTGGGAACCTGCCACGAGTGAAACCGGGACCACTCCTCCTTTGTTTCATTCTTTTAGTTCTTCATCCAGTTTATTTCCTAATCCTCTTTCTTTTAATGATGATATTGATAAGTTCATCCTTCCTGCTTCCCTGCCTTCTTTAATGTCTGATATTTCATTTATCCCTCTGCATGTGCTTGAATATCTAGACCCATTTTTGGGTAATTCTAAGTGGCAGTCTTGGAAGGAAAAGCAAATGGCAATGATGAAATCAATTGTCTATTCCACCTCATCATCATTGCCTGCTTTTTCCTTGAAAGACTGGGTGCAGGGTGGTAAACGATACTTCATTCATGACCGCCGATTGGAGGAGAGGAAGAGGATGAAGAAAGTTGAAATATGGAGATGGAAAACTCCTGATCTTCTGGACTGCTGTTGTTGGGTCTTCGGACCCATTTCTTTTATTTTCAGTTACTACTTTAAATCAACTTACAGTTGATCATTTTGGCATGTATGTAATAATTAGGATTTATTTGTTTCCCTTTTTGCTTAGACACTTTTTTTTTAAAACTGCTTAATACAGGTATTTGGTCCACCTTAAGGACGGTAAACAAAAGGGCTAATGGGAGACAACCCAATTTTGCTTGTGTTGCTTTATCTAATCCGCTAATGCCACAATATATTATTTTTGATATTGCTTGGTGTATCCTTTTTGTAGGGTGGTGATATTTTGGTGGCGGACTTGGATTTCCATCGTAGTATTCACGCCAATCTTCTGGTATGTTCATTTCTGAGCATGGGTAACTTTTCTTCCCCTAGCCTTTTATTCAATTTTCATGGTTACATCATTTGTGTCTATTGCTTAGATTGAGTCTGGGGGAGAGCCGCTATGTGTTACCCATTGCACGTGCACATCTCAGTGCATGCTAGAAGTATTTTATTTTAGTTATATTATTGTTCATCTTAATCGCACACCACAACACCCACTTGAGCGTGAACTCGCTTGTTTGTATGCTCCCGTATATCCAATTCATGGTTGTGATGTCGGAATTACTGTATTAACCAAACAAATTGCAAGATGGAGTGTCATGTTGACTCCTTTAGTGCTCTAGTTGAGTACTCGTGCCTTGCATAGGGATTTGAGTAGAATTAGTTTTTATTTATGCTTCTAATGTATAATTAGTAGATTTGCGTAGATTTTAATTTATTTTACTCAAAATGGTGAATGTTGTTGAATCTAGTGGTAGCGGTGTATTATGTGTAGGAGAGCGCGAGGTTCGTGTTACTCGAGTCGGGAGGAAGGATTACCTTTCTCGGGTGCTAAGAACTTGCCCCAAGCATCTCTCGAAGCATGGGTGCGAATGATTTGCAAGTTCAGCGTGACATAGGCCATCTATTTTGCAAGCTTGAGCTTTGTTCTACCACTCCTATACGCTAATCGTTGCTAGCCCATTTTTGTGCCTACTCGACCTTTTGGTTCAGCTCCACCATACTTCACCAAGGCCTAAAAGCTAATCTCATTATCGCAACCAAAAATTAAGCCAAAAGCATTAATGAATTGTAATTTTCCAATGCAGTGCGGTCTTGTGAAACTTTTGTGTTGATGTGGATATCTTAAAAAATTCTATATGCTGAGATTCTTGCTAATAGATTGTTGATATAAAAAAAGTGGGTAGGAAAAGAAAAAAACAAAGAAAAATATATAAAAATATATCCCTAGCGTTTTAATTGAAACATCTACTATCGATTGGAATAGGCTGTGTGCACACCCGGTATCAAAGTCAAGTCTGGGCGTGTGTTACACGTGTATTATTGGGGCTGTTATGAATTAGCACTTTTGTATGCTCATTTGGGTTGCGATTAGCCTTCACGTTTATCTTTGTATTCCAAACCGTAACCTAAGCCTCGTATTAACCAAAAAAGTCCTATTGATTCATCTTGTGAGTTCACTAGCGTCGTGGAGAGAGTGTGACAGGGCGAGCTTATGGTTCTCGACGTTGATGGATTTCAATGGAGATAATTCTGAGTTCCGGCCTTGGGTAACACTCCCCTTCGCGCCTTGCTTACTTTCGTACTATGTGACCTCGTGATTCACCAACATTCCATTTTTGAGTAAAAATAATTTTTTTTTACGCATTTACACTTTTATAAATTAGCTAGCATATGTAGAAACTTCTTCTAATGAACTTCTATGCACACAAGTATGCAACTTCGCATTCTATTCCATGTTTGCAATTTTTTGGCTAGCTATACTTTTCCTACTCCGCCGGATTTGTTTGCCGGGATGCGCAAACGGGTAAGTCTGGGGGTGTGATGAGTCCAATTTATATAGTGATTTTAGGACTCAACTGGGTTATTTTTCACGCACTTGCACTTCACTTTTTGTGTATTAATGCTTATATTTCACTTATTCACAATTTTCACATGAGGTGCACATTTTAGCCCATTTTGGTGTGATTCCTTGTATTCTAGTGGTCCTGGATGTTTTCATGCAGGTTCATGGGTCGTGCGATGCTCGGAGTTTGACTGCGGGCAATTTCTGCCTAAAAAGCCACTGATCATGTGTTTTTCTTCGCGCACGATCAGGCGCACGACCACTGGTCGTGCATTAATTCCCCTTACCAGACAGAGAAGTTCGAACGATCATAGACCTTCTTGTCGCTCGACCACTGGTCGTGCGCCACTGACCATGCACAATTTTGCAGTTCAGGACTATGCTATAGGTTCTTCGCGCATGATCAGAGGCATTTCTTCGCGCACGACCACTGGTCGTGCGACATTGACCGTGCGCGTTCAAAATTATGCGTTCTATAAATAGGCGTTTTCACGAATCCTTCCGGCTAATCCGTGTTTTAGGTCATTTCCAGTGCCGTTTTCCTGCTCCAGAGTGCCCATTTTGCCGCCCCATCACCGCCCACCTTCGGGAGGAGCTCCGACCGCCATTCTCTTGCAAATCTCAAGCCGGAGCATCCTCTAGGCCTCCTCCATTGTTCGTGCACCTCCAAAGCTCCATTTTGAGGAATTTTCTGGTGCATATATGAAGTTCTCCGGTGAGACCGGAGTCAAAGAAGATTGACGGAGAAGATGGGTACAATAGAAGATGGTGACAGCTCTTCCTGACCCCGGACCACAGTTGGAGCCCGATCTCGGACAAGGATTGACAACCCTAGATTCCGGCCGTGAACCTCCGATGAGTCTCCGCCCCTTTGGTTGTAATCTCACCTCCTTTACATTGTAGTGTGCTATTCCTTAATAATTTGGGTGTATGAACAATGTTTGCTAAACCTTATTTTGTCATTTAATATTTCATGTCTATGTGAAATCGTTATCTGTGGTTTATGCAAGTGAGGAGCGCCCCATTCCATCCTCCATCTCGTCGTCATGTTCGTGTGCCGCACTAGCAAATGCTAGTGGTGTGCCTGTTGACGAGGTGCTTGCGACCCTCATTCCGTCTGTGTGCCTACTCTTCCATTCTGCTTGACTACTCGTCCATCCACCTAGCGAAGCGTGGCATAGCGACACGTGTAATCCATTCGCCTCACGAAGCAGTGCGCTCAAGGCCTGCACAGTTCCAGTCCGCACTTACCACTCCATCCACTTGCCTACTCATCCATCCTCCCTTGCAAAGTAGTGCGTTCAAGGCCTACGTAGTCCTCCATCCTGCCAAGCAAAGCAGCGCATAGCGACCTGCATAGGAGTAGTTGAGTAGTTGTTTTCTTTTATTTTCCACAATCCAAATCACCCCCTTTTCCGCAATCCATTCGACCTAAAGGACTTCAATCTCAAGTCCTTCCTCGATAGTAACCTCCACCTTACCATGTTCCATTGAGATTCGATACTTGGGGATTAACTCCCACATTTTATATTACTTGAACGATCGGTACACTGTCGTTTCGTGCCGCAGTCTCGCTACCGCCTACAGCGGTGTGCTAGATTTGCGTATCAGAACTCTAGCGTGAAGGCATGCTTGAACTGGACAGAGGTGCAATATGATCTCACAGACAGAATAAGACAGGCCCTGGATCTTGATTCAAGCATGAAGCACTATGTGGCGGAGATTGTGGATGGGTATACAGTTGAGTTTGTGTTTGGCGACGGTCTTTTACAAATAGAAAGTCGGTTGTGCGTCCAAATGTTGGCAAACTGAGGGAGGAATTGATGTGCGAAGCACACTTGATATTAAAATATTTGGACTTGTGTTTTTGGAAAAGTAAAGAAAGGGGTTATGTAATGATATTTTCCAAACCTATATCCTATGAAGGCAAGTGTACCTTATCGTCTATAGTATAGGATATTTTATAAATACCAAGGTCGTATTCCTCGAGGCACGTTGATTACTTCTACTTCGAGGAGATCACTATTATCTTATCTATTAATTTTTGAAGAGTTTTTCTTAGGCTAAAGAGACAATTTACAATTAAGAGAAAGGCTTAAACAATGCTCAATCTAAAATCACCTTGGAGTGAGAATAATCAAGAAGAGATAAAAATAAATCTAATTCCTTTTAAATAAACTACTTGACCATGGAGGTTCCCAAAGCTTGAACATGCCTCTCTCGAGGGAAATGCCCAACTAAGTTTAGGAAAAATCGACCAAACTGAAAGGAGAGGTTCTAGTTCTTATTTATCTTTTTGAAAGATCTTGATTAAGTTTTTGATTTCAAAATAAATGATATGTATATTTATATGTGTTTACTGAGTGAGTAATTTTCACAAACAGTAAGAGTGCACAGTAAAGATAAAAACATAAAACATAAGCAAACAAATACAATCCAGATGACACAAGAAATATAGTAGTTCCCCAAAACTTGGGTGCATCTACTCTTCTACCCACTGGTAGGAATCCACTAGGATTTTTGATCAGGTGCCCTTACACCATTGCAGGTTTGATCAGGTACCCAATTCACCACAGTCAGGTTTTTGCTAAGGTGACCTGTCACCAGGAGTTCACTTTTGAAGGGAGTAATAACCCTGTACAAGATGGGGGTAGGGAATAAAATAACACAGAAATTGAAATGTTCTTCTCTGTATAAGAAGACTCTTGAAGATCCAGATGTGGTGCTGAATGGATCTGATATTGAAAAGCTCCCCCTGTCTGATACAGATTGTTGACAGTTCTGGAGGTCTCTTCTTTCACACACTTCTTTCCTCTGATGCAATGGTAATCCTGAGCAAGTAGTGGTGATTTGTGTCTCAGGATGTTCTTAATCTGCAGGAAGATGTTAGCAACCAGAGTGTGTTGCGTTTTTGTGTTGTCTCTATATCTCTGTTTGTATATCTCCTTCTCTCTTGTATTTATAATCCGAGAAGTACTTTTTAAATTCTTGCCCGGGAAAATGGAAAGAGATAAAGTCTCTTTAATTTCATTCCTTGGGAAGATAAGTATGTCGATTTGACACATCAGAAACAGCTATGAACTTTAATGCTGCAACGGCTAGATTAGTCAAAAGATATTGTATAATATATAAGAGAGCCGTTAACTATAAATCATATTTTAGTCGAACTGACAGAGGTATAGAATTTCGTCGAACTCAGCTTTGCTTTCGTCGAGCCGAGCTTATCTTTTGATGTGCTAAGCAATTCTCTTTATATAAAATATACTTGATTTGATCTGAATAGATTTCGTCGATCTTGATTTATCTCGTCGACCTGCTGAGCTTTAGAGAAAGCGTCGAGCGCTGAGGCTGATCGTCGAACGCCGGTAGCAGTTCGTCGAACGCAGATAGCAGTTCGTCGAGCGCAAGAAGACTTATGATAATTTTATCTTTTCTTCTCCGATTCGATCGCATTATATTTAATTAGATGTTTTCTTTAGAATGATGTGATTTAAGTTATCAGATAGATGAACTTTAGAGATTAGATGTTGATCCTAACTCAAATCAAACCTATGGTTCCAACAATCTCCCCCTATTTGAGTTGGGATCCTAAATCAAATTAAAACTAGTGGCCTGGTGGTCTCCCCCTATTTGGTTTAGGATGCCGACAGTTTTAATTTTTATATACTCCTTTTCTCTCTCACTTGGTTTCTCTGAATTTCTCATTTTCTTTCTCACTTGGGTTTTAATAAATTTTCATCTTTTTAAAATTATTTGAGCCACTCTGCTTTCCTAGATTTTAATTTCTTAAGATCTGAATTAAAATTTTCAATTGCAGCCACTTTTGTAATTAGAGAGATTAAATCTTATTTGGGGTTTTGAGCTTCTCATTTTCTCTCTCACTTGGGTAACTTTATTATCCTAGAAGGTTTTAATATGTGAATTGCTACAGCTGTTAATGAATTTTAAGAGATGTCAGACATTTTCTTTCTCATAGAATCCCCTTATCAGAAGAGACTCACACTCAGTGCTATGATCATTTCTGATCAGTGCAGCTACAGTAGAATGCTCAAACTGACTTAGAGAAGTCTGTAAGAATACAAAGTTGTCTTTAACATTGTTTTTATAATGGAAACAATCCATGTAAATTTTAGATTTGTTGTTTTAGAATTGGAATGGAGTTTAATGGAGAAAAACTTTTTAATACCTTTTGAAAATTCTATTAGAAATATATGTTTTAAGAATTTTAAAATCTGATTTTTAATGCTAATTGAAAGTTTTCTTTTGTAGTCATTAAAATATATGTTTGAAATTATTTTAAAGTTTTCTTGACAATCATTAAGCACTTTATCCTTAATTGATCTATTTTGTGTCTTTGATTTTTCTTCAGTTTTGTTACTTTCAGAAGTTAAATGATTTATCTTTATTAACTTCCTTTTAATTTCTTTGTCTGTTGTTATTGAATCTGTGAGAGTTATTTCAAAAACATTTTTAGAGGTAGAGTTATGATTTGATTTTACCTCTTTTACCTTTCCTAGATCTGCTTTTGCATCTGGATTTTGGTATGACCCATTTATGGCCATCATGCAGAAAGCTCTAGCTCTAAGTTCTTCTTCCTCTTCTTCTTCACTTAGGTTTGTTGATGGTTCTGCATCAAAAATACAATCAGTTGAAGAGATGGAAGAAGGTTCATTTACCATCCTAGAGAGGGAGTTCCAAATTCCTCTTGCAGAGGTGCAGTCTTCAACTCTTTGAATAGTGTCTTTTGACACTGATTGAGTCAAGATCTGCATAGCTTTTGCCTCTGCATCAGTGGTAGTTTTCTTTGAAGAAGATATATCAGTGCCAGCATGAACGGGTCCTGTCAAAATAGATTTGTAAATCTCTTCATCTATAGCATTCATATATAATCTGATTCTAACTTGCCATAAAGAAATATTATCCAACTTAAATATAGGTGGATCTGAAAACAGAAGGATTTCTTGTGCCATTTTGAAAATTCTAAGAACTAAAAGTGATCTTTGTGATTTCAGGTGTTAACCTGTGTGACAAATCAATTTCTCTAATACTAATCGAAAGAAGTCTTAATTTTGAAAGTATTAAATGCTAGAAATTGAAATGGTAAAATCACCAGCCTCTGATACCAATTGAAAGGAGAGGTTCTAGTTCTTATTTATCTTTTTGAAAGATTTTGATTAAGTTTTTGATTTCAAAATAAATGATATGTATATTTATATGTGTTTACTGAGTGAGTAATTTTCACAAACAGTAAGAGTGCACAGCAAAGATAAAAACATAAAACATTAGCAAACAAATACAATCCAGATGACACAAGAAATATAGTAGTTCCCCAAAACTTGGGTACATCTACTCTTCTACCCACTGGTAGGAATCCACTATGATCAGGTGCCCTTACACCATTGGAGGTTTGATCAGGTGCCCAATTCACCACAGTCAGGTTTTTGCTAAGGTGACCTGTCACCAGGAGTTCACTTTTGAAGGGAGTAATAACCCTGTACAAGATGGGGGTAGGGAATAAAATAACACAGAAATTGAAATGTTCTTCTCTGTATAAGAAGACTCTTGAAGATCCAGATGTGGTGCTGAATGGATCTGATATTGAAAAGCTCCCCCTGTCTGATACAGATTGTTGACAGTTCTGGAGGTCTCTTCTTTCACACACTTCTTTCCTCTGATGCAATGGTAATCCTGAGCAAGTAGTTGTGATTTGTGTCTCAGGATGTTCTTAATCTGCAGGAAGATGTTAGCAACCAGAGTGTGCTGTGTTTTTGTGTTGTCTCTATATCTCTGTTTGTATATCTCCTTCTCTCTTGTATTTATAATCCGAGAAGTACTTTTTGAATTCTTGCCCGGGAAAATGGAAAGAGATAAAGTCTCTTTAATTTCATTCCTTGGGAAGATAAGTATGTCGATTTGACACATCAGAAACAGCTATGAACTTTAATGCTGCAACGACTAGATTAGTCAAAAGATATTGTATAATATATAAGAGAGCCGTTAACTATAAATCATATTTTAGTCGAACTGACAGAGGTATAGAATTTCGTCGAACTCAGCTTTGCTTTCGTCGAGCCGAGCTTATCTTTTGATGTGCTAAGCAATTCTCTTTATATAAAATATACTTGATTTGATCTGAATAGATTTCGTCGATCTTGATTTATCTCATCGACCTGCTGAGCTTTAGAGAAAGCGTCGAGCGCTGAGGCTAATCGTCGAACGCCGGTTGCAGTTCGTCGAACGCAGATAGCAGTTCGTCGAGCGCAAGAAGACTTATGATAATTTTATCTTTTCTTCTCCGATTCGATCGCATTATATTTAATTAGATGTTTTCTTTAGAATGATGTGATTTAAGTTATCAGATAGATGAACTTTAGAGATTAGATGTTGATCCTAACTCAAATCAAACCTATGGTTCCAACACAAACTCTCATTTTATAATCGATTATATTACCTAAAACTTGCTTTACGAAGTGAACCCCGCTATTCAATTTGACTGCAATCCAAGAGATTTACGTCATCCTCTCTCGAGGGGTGCGTGCAATTCTCTTTACCCTTGCGTGATAAATTCATACTTTGAGCCTCTCGGCTAGCTAAGTATGAAAACGGTCAAAAAAGGAAGTCGTGGGCTGAGCCGGAGAGTGAAAACCATATATTGAAAATATAGCCTCACTAATTAAAAATCAAGGGTAAATCAAGTGTTTACATAAATGGGAAAAGAGATCTAGAAGATCATAACTTGATTATCTCATCCTCGGATCTTTTCGATCGAGCACTAATGAGAGTTAGTTAATCATGGTAGAGGGAAAAAGATAAAAATAAGATTGCATGAAAGTAAAAATTAACTAAAGAAGAAAGAGAAGTGAAGAAAAGTAAGCTAAATTTTATTAAAACTAAAAGCAATTACAAGCCTTAAGGAAGATTACAATGCTATAAAAAGAAAGGTTGCAAGCTTAAGAACTATTGCATGAAAGAAAACTAGGAGAACTTACTTGAAAGGAAGAGAAAAAGAGAACATGAAATGGAAAAACAAGAAAATAACAACTATGAGCTCTAGAATTCTCCCCCCCCCTCCAAAATTCTGAACCCTGGGATTTCTAGAATTTATAGGAAAATTTTCCAAGCTACACGCCTTCGGTCACGCCCGTGACCAAGGGCGTCTAATTACTTTTCTGCTCAGATGGGACAGCGGCGTGGGGCTTGCGTGATGGTGCGGTGAAAATCAGACATTACACGCCCGTGACTTGGAGGTTATGACCGTGTACTTGGGTGGCTTCATTAAATGTGGCATGGGGCTGACCGGTGGCGCGACAGAATGCAGAGATCACGCGGGAGAGTCACGACCGTGACTTTGAGGAACATAGGAGTGACTTGAGTCAACTTTGCACGACATCTCCACTTGGACACGGCAGCGACGCTGGGTCATCTTTAAGTTAACACGCCCTCGGTCATGGGCGTGACGGAGGGCTTGTAATTTGAACATGGGCGTGACCTGAGGGAAATGTTCCCAAATTGTGAGGCAACAACTATGGACGCACATTAGGATTACACGCCCTTGGTCATGGGCGTGACCGAGGGCGTGTAATGCAAATTTGGCCAAATTGTCCCAAAAATCTGCAAAATTATAAGAAATGCTAAATTAGGTTTAATTTGAAGAAAAGAACTATTTATAAGCTAATATTGACATGAAAAAGAGAAATTCCTATTAACTAATTACTAAAATCTATAATAAAAATTCATATAAAACCTACTTATCAAATACCTCCATACTTGGAATTTTGCTATTTGAGAGCAAAACTATGAGAAATATTTTATAAGACATTAATATAATTTCTAATTTAACTAAAATTTTCATTTAGATCAAAAGTAAGTTAAGGATAAATTTTAGGAAGAATTAAGTCCTAAATTATGATGATGATTTGAAAAGAGTGAAAATACTTAGCTAGCGATTTCTCAAGATAACTAACTAGCTATCAAAATTTTAGAAATTATCAAACTAAATTAGATTAAAATTATATGAACTCTAATTTAAAAGAAACTTAAGGAACAAGTAACCTACTAAATATTGCTCTCTCCATAACTTAAATTAAATCTAGTTCAAAGATATTGGTTAGGGGGATTTACAAAATTTGGCGTAAGAAGAGATCTTAGAAAGGAGGTGATGAAATTTAACCTCTCACCTCACTCAATTTTCTTGAAATATATATGTTAAGTAGTAATGAATTTTATCCTCTTACTCCATGTCATATAATCTTTTAACATTCTCTTCTAATAAAATCCTAAAATGTATATATTTAGGAGTAATGAATTTTATCATCTTACTCCATGCCATATAATCTTTTAAATGATTTTGGGTGCATATGTTTAGCGAATAATGAATTTTATCCTCTTATCCCCATGACATATGATCTTTTAATACACTTTTTTATATGCCATCAAAGGGGCAGGGTAGAGAAAAATTTTTCTAGCTTATAAATTAAATTATTTTGACAGCAAATTCAAATAAATTGAAATTTCACAAGATCTAAAAAGCTAAAGGAAAATATAATAGAAATCTAAAGAGGTTTAGAAAATTTACTACAAAACGAAGCCATTTAAATTAAAAAGAAAAATCACGGTAAATAGATTTTCTAATCAAATTTAAATCATAAGATGATTCTTAAAATAAGATTTCCTAAAGTTTAAATTTAACAAACTATGACAAAACAAAAATTTAGCCAATTAAAACATGAAAATGCTTATAAGCATTCTCAAATAGATTTCCGAGAAATAACCAAGACAACAATAAGGGTTTTTGGCTTTTATTCTAAGTTTTTCCTTTTTTTTTGAATTTTTGAATTTTTTTTTGAAATTTTAATTTTCTTGCAATGATAAAAAGAGAAACTAGTTTTAATCCTTTTTTTTAATTCTTGGACTTCCCGAGGTATACCCCGTGAAGGGTTCTCACTGGTACTAGGAGGTGTGCTGGGATAATAACCCAAACGTCCCTTTCCAAAATATTAGATTTTTGATTATCTATTTTTTTAAAATTTTGTGGTTTGAAAAAACTTGAATAAAAGAAAATATAAGAAAAAAATAAATATATATACTTTTTTTAAGATTTTCTAACTTAAGAACCATATTTACACCTCCATACTTAAAGTTAAACATTGTCCCCAATATTTAAAACTAAGTATGAAGCAAAAATAAAAGAAAAAAATAAACATGCAAACTAAAATGAAAAGAAAAAGAATGCATGATAAAAGGGAGGAGGGAGAGGGAAAAAGGGCTTCCTTGATTATGAAGTTGCGGGGAAGCAACGGTGATCCTGCAAAAAAACGTTAGAACAAAAACAAAAAAATATCAAAAAAGAGATAACTTTGGGGTGCCTCCCAAAAGCGTTTTGTTTAAGGTCACGTAGCTTGACCCATTTGCGCTCACATTATCGGCAGAAATAATATTGATGATTCACTCTTCTCATTAGATAATTCTCCTGAAAGATACAACTTAAGACGGTGACCGTTTACTTTGAAGGAGCCTTTTTCCGGGTGGGAAATGAGAATTGTCCCAGAGGACCAAACCTCTTTAACGATAAAGGGGCCAAACCATCGAGATTTTAGTTTTCCCGGGAAAAGGCGAAGATGAGAGTTATAAATGAGGACGAGATCGCCCGACAAAAATGTTTTTGAAATTTTTATATGTTTATCGTGGTAAAAATTTGTTCGCTCCTTATAAAATTTGTTACTTTCGTACGCGCTCACGCGCCACTCGTCGACTTCGGTAATTTGAAACTTTCTTTGTTCGACCGCTAAGGTAGAATCGAGATTTAAGAATTTTAGCGCCCAAAATGCGTGGTGCTCTAATTCGACCGGAAGTTGGCAAGCCTTGCCATAAACCAATCGATACGGTGTATAACAGATGGTGGTCTTGTACGATGTTCGATAGGCCCATAGCGCGCCATCGAGCTTAAGTGCCCAATCCTTCATATTAATAGAAACCGTATTTTATAATATCCGCTTTAGTTATCGATTCACGACTTCAACTTGGCCGCTCGTTTGTTGTGATAAGCAGTGGAGTGTTTGTGCGTGACACAATATTTTGCTAAAATTTTAGCGAATGGGCTATTGCAAAAATGGGTGCCCATATCACTAACCATTGTGCGTGGCATGCCAAAATGAGAGAATAATTTTTTTTGGAAATTTACGACGACTCTCACGTCGTTGGTGGGGAGAGCCCGTGCATCCGCCAACCTCGACACGTAGTCGACCACAACGAGAATATACTTGTTTGAAAAGGAGGGAGGGAGAGGACCAACAAAATTGATACCCCAAAGATCGAAAATTTCGCATTCTAGAAAAATATTTTGGGGCATCTCATCCCGGCGGGAGATGTTACCCGACTGCTGGCAGCTATCATAAGTACTCACAAGGGTGTGAGCATCTTTAAAAGCATGGGTCAATAGAAGCCCACCTTTAGCGCCTTCCTTGCGGATCAGTTTGTTTGATAATGACCACTGGGTGGTCCTTCATGGCAATGCCGAAATATTTTTAAACCTTCCTCACTCGAAACACATATTCTCACTACCTGATCCGCGCAGACACATAATAGAAAGGGATCCTCCCAAAAATAATTATTTAAATAAAATTTTTTTTTTCTTCGTTTGCTGACTCGAGAATTCTTTTGGCAGGACCCGGGCTACTAGATTGTTAGCCAAATCCGTGAACCAGGGGGTGGAAGATGTCATTATGTTTTCGAGAGCAAGGAGGCACTCTTCAGGGAATTTATCATTAATATCAGCTTCCACTAACGCTTCCATAGCGCAATATTCTAAACGGGAAAGATGATCAGCCGCCAAGTTCTCAGCTCCCCTCTTGTCCCAGATCTCTAAATCAAACTCCTGCAAGAGGAGGATCCATCGCAATAGACGGGGCTTGTCGTCCGATTTACTTAAAAGATGACTAAGAGCAAAGTGATTTGTGAAGACGACTACTTTGGAGAGAGTGATGTACGACCTAAACTTATCAAAATCAAATACGATTGCTAGATGCTCCTTCTCGGTAGTGGTGTAGTTCATTTTTGCTGACGTGAGTGTCTTGCTCGCATAATAAATCAGGTGGAAATACTTATTTACCTATTGGCCTAAAACGGTGCCTACCGCATTATCACTCGTGTCACACATAATTTCGAAGGGTAGCGACCAAACCGATGCAACTAGAATCAGAGAATTTATAAGTTTTTCATTTATAAGTGTTGGGAAAATGACCCTCAATGTTCCCTTGATTTGAAGAAGCTTCACGTTTAAAGCTAAAAGACATTCGTCATTGAAAATAAAAGAAGTCTCTTTTTCGATAAGATGGGTTAACGACTTTGTGATTTTAGAAATTTTTTGAATAAATCACCGATAAAACTCCACGTGGCCTAGGAAACTTCTAATTGCTTTTACATTCGTTGGAGGGGGAGTTTTTCGATAACCTTGATCTTGTCCCGATTGACCTCGATCCCTTTGCCCGGTATTTTATGGCCAAGGACTAATCCTTCTCTGACCATAATGTGGCATTTCTCCCAATTGAGAGTTAGGTTTGTTTCCTCACAACGCTTAACCACACGCTCAAGATTTTTTAAGCAACTTTGAAAAGAATTTCCGAAAACTGAAAAGTCATCCACGAAAACTTCCATCACCTCCTCTACTAACTCGTCGAAGATTGCCAACATACATCTTTGGAATGTAGCCGACGCGTTACAAAGGTCAAACGATATCCTTCGATAAGCGAAGGTGACAAAGGGACAAGTGAATGTTGTTTTCTCTTGGTCGTCGGGCGATATAGGGATTTGGAAGTATCCCGACAAACCATCGAGGAAACTATAGTAGGAGTGACCTGAAAGGCATTCTACGATTTGATCGATAAAAGGCAATGAGATGTGATCCTTATGGGTGACATCATTTAGTTTTCGATAATCTATGCACATCGGCCAACCCGTAACAGTACGGGTTGGGATCATTACATTATTTTCATTCGCAACTTATGTTACATCGCCTTTCTTCAGAACGACTTGTACTGGTCTAACCCAAGTACTATCCGAGATCGGGTAGATGATTCCAGCATCTAAGAGTTTGGTAACTTCAGCCATGACGACTTCTTTCATATTTGGGTTTAGCCATCGTTGAGGCTGAACCGTGTTGCGGGAATTATGTCCGAGGAAAATTGTGTGAGTGCAGAAGGAAGGGTTGATCCCTTTGATATCAGATATTTGCCAGGAAATTGCATGGCGGTGATTGCTTAAGACTAGAGTAAATTCAGAAATTTTTGAATCACTCACTTCGGATGATACGATAACGGGTAGCTTGGAATTTTTTTATAAAAACAAATATTTAAGCTGAGGGGGGAGTTGCTTCAACTCTAAGATGGGTGGTTCTTCATAAGAAGTTTTGATTTTTAATTTTTCTAAATGTAGTGGCTCGGGTGGTGTGGAGCGAAAAACTTCTTCTAGACAGTAGAGCTCGGCTAGCTCGGAATCGTTACTCGATGTGTAGACTTACTTGGGAAGTGAATAAAACTCGTTTTCAAAACACCCTTCTAGGTAGAAACATGAATCGTCATTCTCTAGAGTATTTCACATTGAGGGATTTATACTAAAAGTAACTTTATCATCTCCAACCCGTAGGAGGATCTTTCCGTTACTTACATCGATAATTGCGCGGGAGATGGTAATGAAGGGGCGACCGAGTATGAGGGGTACTTTGACACCCACTTCGATATCAAGAATGACAAGGTCCACCAGAAAGATGAACTTGTTAACCTTAATGAGCACGTACTCCACTATCTCTACTGGATATTTTAATGAATGATCGGCGAGTTGGATACTCATTCAGGTAGGTCAAGGATTTCCTATACCTAACTTTTTAAATAATGAAAAAAGGCATGAGGTTTATACTTGCTCCAAGATCAGCTAAGGCGTGTTTTACTAACGAATTGCCAAATAGGCACGGGATGGAGAACCGTCCCGGGTCATTTGCATTTTGGGGCAATTTGTTAAGTATAACCGCGGAGCATCCTGCGCTTAAGAAAATATGCGAAATATCATCTAATTTCTTTTTATTGGAGAGCTACTCCTTGAGATATTTCGCATACTTCGACATTTGAAAGATAGTCTCGCAGAAGGGTACATTAATATCAATTTGTTTTAAAATTTCTAACAACTTTTTGGAATTTTTCTCGGCGCACTCGCTCCTAAGTTTAGATGGATACATAATATTTGAACTAGAAGCGTGTAGAGCAAATGTTGCTGGAAAATTCGAAGTGTTGGGTATATTGCCCTCAATATTACCTTGATTTGAAGAGGCATCACTCTCAATGCTAAGGACATATTGTATTTAACAAAGCTACACTTGTGTAGGATATACAGGCACAGGTAACTCAAAAGGAAGGGCCAAACATGGCCTTAGATAAGAAGAAATCATCCACAAGGAGATGAAGATCTGTCTCAGCATAACCGCTGAGACAATGGGTCAGAACTGCTGAGACAAGGAGCCGTCTCAGCGGATCTACTGAGAAGGAGACTGGAGCAACCGCTGAGAAGGGGACTAGAGCTGCCGCTGAGACTGGAAGCCGTCTCAACCCAACCGCTGAGACTGGATGCTGTCTTAGCCCAACCGCTGAGACAGATCCAAATGTTTTGACGGGATCTGCTTTTGGCGCAAATGACATTTGAGAGGGAAAAGCAAGTCCAATCAGCCCCATACTGTGTTAGGAGGATTGATATAGCCGGTGAAGCCTTCTGGGGGTATAAAAGAAGATGTTAGGGCACATCAAGGAGTACTGTTCCATTGAGAAGCTTTTGCTACACGCCGCAATCGAGCATTCACGATTCAGCCAGTTGAAGTCATTCTCTGCAGCTGAAGTTAATCTTCTAAGGGAGATTAGATAGCTCTTCCTATACCAACTCAAGAAGGGCAAGTTGATCTTCTGCTTGGCTGAAGGAGAAGATCAAAGTGATACAAATCTGAAGATGCTGTTTTCAGATCTGAAGAAAGGATTTAGAAGACCTAAGAGTACTCCTTTTGTCCTCTATATTCAACTCAAACTCTATTATATCTTTGTAAGGCATTGTTGCCTGAGTAAAAGGCTGTTGAGCCTGTGTGTAAAGCTGTGTTGACAGCTTGAGTGGTAGGACTTCTTGATAAGTCTGAGGTAGGAAATCTGTGGGATTTCTGAGTGGTAGGAGTTCATAACTCTGAGTTGTAGGGCTGTTGTTGAGCCTGAGGTGTAGGGCTGCTGAGCCTGAGGTGTAGGGCTGCTGAGCCTGAGTGTAGGGCTGTTGTGCCTGAGGTAGGATCACTCTGGATCTGAGAAGTTCTGAGGAACTTGTGGTGTAAGCTCAAGGAGCCGAGTTTGGAGTTTGTGGCCTTGTCTAACACACTGTTAGAAAGGTGAAGGGGGAAAGAGGACTACTCAAGACACCCTGTCTTGAGGAACCTCTATAGATCCTTGTGTGCTTTCTGTGTTTGTGTTTTTTGCAGCTAGAAACCTTAGGTTCAAACAAAGAAAATAAGTAGAACCTATTCACCCCCCCTTAGGTATTATTGACTACACCTATATAAACTATCAAGTTGTATCAAAGCTAGGTTGATCAAAAAGACTTAACAGTCTGATCAGATCCTATACAGGAGTAGTCAAATCTGAAATCTAATGGCCAACGGTGCAATGAAGAAGGAGTTGGTGTCAATGAAGTTGCCCATATGCTCCAAAGAAAACTTTGGGATATGGAAGCAAAGGGTAAGGCTATTCATGGAAGCATCAGACCCAAGGATCTTTTTTACTATCAAAAATGGTCCTTATACCTTTGAGAAAGTCTCCACTATTGACCCTACTAGAAAAGTACTTAAGGTATTTTCTGAACTGACCAATGATGAGTTAGAACTGTACACTATGGACAAGAGAGCTCAAAACATAATAGTAAATGCCATTGATGACACTATATTTCAGAACTTGGTACACTGCCAAACTGCCAAGGAAATGTGTGACACATTGGTTGTCTATATGGAGGGAACAACTGAAGTAAGGGATGACAGAAAGTCACTCCTCAATCAGGAGTATGAAGCCTTCAGACAGCTGAGCCAGGAGAATATCTCCATGTGCTATGAAAGGTTCTTTATGATCGTAAATGAACTAAGAACCTATGGAAGGGTGTTCACAGATTATGAACTTAATGACAAGTTCCTTAGATCTCTAACTAGAGAATGGGGCACTAAAATCTGTGCAATCAGGGAAGGGACAAGACTTGGAGAAACCCCCACCCATACACTGTTTAGGAAACTGCTCTCATATGAGATGCAGCTTTCTGCAAGAAAGGAGGAGGACTCTTCCTCCAGGGCTCACACTAGGGAGAGATCTGTTGCTCTCAAAGCTGAAAGCTCTAAGAAGAACAATGTTAGAGTGCAGTCACCTCCAAGAAAGGCTGCTGAATCTGAGAAATCTGAAAGCAGCAACTCAGACAGCTCCTCTTCTGATGAGGAGTTTGCTGCCTTCACAAGGCAGTTCAAGAAGATGATCAAGAGGAAACAATGGAAGAACAAACCTTCCTCCTCTTCTCATCCCAAGAAGGATCATTACAGATCTGAGAGGCAACATCCCAAAGTGGACAGGTATGACTCTAGAACTAGTAAACATGTTTCAACTAACATAATTTGCTATTGCTGTAGTAAGCCTTGACATGCCATTGCTGACTGCCCAGTCAAGAGAAAGGAGAGAGGTGACAAGAAGCCTCATCACCAGAAGGAGAGGAATGGAGAAAAATCCTTCCTGGCTAAGAAGGGCAAGAGCTGGAGTGAATCTGAGTCTTCATATTCAGATTCAGATGGTGAGGAGGAAGCCTACTTGGGGCTGTTTGCTGATCAGGAAGAAGAAGACTATCCTGCTACCAAGATAGGAATCAGGTCCCCTCTATCACATTCAGATAGTGATTAAGAGGAGGATGAGGTCACTCTAGATGACCTTGGGTTGATGGCTATAACTGAAGATGAGGACAGCCACAGCAATTCAGAACATGAGCAGGTATTGATACACTGCATTCTTTCTTCTTCTGATTATGAAAAAAAAATCCAGAATCTGAATCTCCTCCATCTAAAGTTGGAGGTGAATCATATTCTGAGGAGGATGTCAATCAATTGATTGATGAATATGGTGCACTCCTGGAAGCTCTGAAAAAGAGCAAAAAGCTAGCCAAGAGGCAAGCCCAAGAAATTACTTTCCTAAAGCAATCAAAATCTGAGTGCATTGAGCATGCTACCCAGCTAGCTCAAATGAGCAATGAGAGTGGCAAGGTAAGGGGAATGTCAATGATCCATGTGGGCACCATAAGTCACAAGAACAAGATCATCAAGGATCTTGAAGAAAAGCTCCTCAAGGAGAGGATGCTAGTGGCTAATTTCTCCAAGCCCAAGACAATGATGCCTATTATTGACACCTTCAACTCACATGGCAGGAGAGGTGTTGGTTTCAACAAAGAGGCAGCTACTAGCAACACTAAGGGAAAGGTCAAGGACTCAAAAGAATCTAAGATATCCTTTGTGAAGGTCTTGATGCCCTCAAACAAGTATGACCAAGAAAGTATTCATGGTCACTTACTAAATGGAAGTTCCTATAACTTGAGCAAGAATGCTCACAGCTATGGAAATAGAAAGGGCATGTGATTGAGTGCAATGAAAGCTCCACATGAGGAAATACAAATGATCCAACCTGGACCATTTGTGTTTGGTGTCTCAGCACCTTTAGTCAAGAACATGGAAGCAGGCTCTTCCAAATCTGCTTCAGCAAAAAACAAGACTGCTGTCAAATCTGTTGACAAGACCCGCTGCTCAGTGTCTGATTCCATCAGATCTTGTATGACTGCCAAGTCAATGCAAACTGAGGCCATCAGGACAAAGAGCAGCAAGACTGTCCACAGATTATCCTTCAGTCAGATTATTGCTGAAAGAAATAGGAAGAATGCTAATATCTCTTCAGTTGAACATGTACAAAGTGCTGTACCAATTCAGAAAAATGTTCAGAAAAGGAGATACAATATTCATGATTGTTGGTGCTGTGGCAAGGTGGGACACTTTGCAATTGATTGTTGGCACAACCTCAATGTGCCATAGACAAGGACTGAACCTCAAGCCAAACCAGCCCTCTCTAGGAATATTCCCTATGGTGAAACATGAACCTAGGACCCAAAGTCAGTTGGGGTCCTAAGGTACATTAAATTTTGTGTTGCAGGTTAGTTCAAGTACCAGTCTCAACCAAATATGGTACTTGGACAGTGGGTGCTCAAGGCACATGACAGGAACTAAGAATCTTCTAAAGGATTACCATCCAGTGAAGAATAGAACCAAAGTTATCTTTGGTGGATCTGAAAAAGGAGTCACCAAAGGATATGGTATGATTTCAAATGGCATAGTCTCAATTACAAGGGTAGCTTATGTTGAAGGGTTGCAACACAACCTTGTAAGCATAAGCCAACTATGTGACTTAGGCTATGTCATTGAATTCCACAATGACAAGTGCTTGATCAAAAAGTCTAATGACTTGGAGACTATTCTCTTAGGTACTAGGAGTGGAAATGTTTATTGCTTAGACTTCATTTGCAATTATTCTATTTCTTCTGTGTGTCTTGTAGCTAATAAAAGTGAGTCACTTTGTGTCCAATGGCACAAGAGACTTGCCCACATTAACTATAAGACAATGTATAGATTATTTTCTAAAGACCTTGTTAGAAATAGTCCTAAATTAAAATGTGTTAAAAGTGGTCCATGTCATGCTTGCCAAATGGGTAAGCAAACTAGGACCACCTTTAAAAGTATTGGCTCCAAGGATACTGAAAGGTGTTTATACCTATTGCACATAGACTTGTTTGGTCCTTTGCCAATTCAGAGCCTAGGTGGAAAGTTGTATACTTTGGTAATTATAGATGATCATTCAAAGTATACATGGGTATTCTTCCTTAAGAAGAAGTCAGATACCTTACATGTCTTTATAAATTATGTCAAGGCTATTCAGAATGATCTACAATGTACTGTGGTCAGGACAAGAACTGACCATGGCACAGAATTTCAATCTCATGCCATGACAAAATTTTGTTAAGAATTTGGTATCCCCTAAGAGTTCTCCTCCCCAAGGACTCCACAGCAAAATGGTGTGGCTGAGAGGAGGAATAGGACCTTGATAGAAGCTGGGAGAACATTGCTTAGTGACTCCTCACTCCCAGAATACTTCTGGGCTGAGGCAGTCAATACAGCCTGTTATGTTCTCAATAGAGCCTCCATCAATAAGGTCCTTGGGAAAACCCCTTATGAGATTCTGAAAGGAAAACAACCTACAATTTCTTACTTTAGAATCTTTGGTTGAAAATGCTACATTCTAAATAATGGAAAATCTCAATTAACAAAGTTTGCAAAAAAATACAATGTGGGGGTTCTTGTTGGGTATAGCTCACATAGTAGAGCCTATAGAGTTTATAACAAGAAAACCCATGTTGTAGAAGAATCTATGCATGTTGTATTTGATGAGACCAGCCTTCTCTACAAAGAATGGTCTAGTTCTTCTATTTTCACAGGAAATGAAGAAGGGATGCATGAGCTGACTGTCCAAGACAAGCCCAACAGCAGCAAAACACAAACAACTGCTGCAATTCCTGAAGAAGAAGAGGTACAAGATGGTGAAGTCATAGCTGAACCAGTGGAACAAACACAACCACCCGAGGACCCTCTTCCTGCTGCTGCAAGGCACCTGAGAGATCATCCAAGAGATCTAATAATTGGAGATCATACCCAAGGCATATTGACAAGAAGCAGAGCTCATAATGAAGCACTATTCTTGAGCTTCCTTTCTCAAATGGAGCCCAAGAAGTTTGAAGAGGCCAATCAAGACACTTTCTGGATTGAAGCAATGCAAGAAGAGCTCCTACAATTCAAGAGATGCAAAGTATGGAAGCTAGTGCCTAGACCTCAGGGACACAATGTGATTGGCACTAAATGGGTATACAGGAACAAGCTTGATGAGAATGGTACAATCATCAAGAACAAGGCCAGATTAGTAGCCAAAGGATACAGGCAAGAGGAAGGTATAGACTTTGATCAAACCTTTGCACCAGTTGCTAGGTTGGAAGCAATTAGGCTATTCCTTGCCTATGCTGCCCACAAGGGGTTCAAAGTCTACCAGATGGATGTCAAATCAGCATTTCTCAATGGAGACTTGAAGGAAGAGGTATATGTTGAACAACCCTCAGGTTTTGTACATCCAACCCTAACTTCTCATGTTTATCTTCTTAGGAAAGCACTATATGGTCTCAAGCAAGCTCCAAGAGCTTGGTATGAGTCTTTGTCCAACTTTCTCCTCAAGAACAAGTTCATCAGGGGAAAGATTGATAGCACATTGTTTCTTAGGGAAACAAGGGGCAAGTGTCTCTTAGTCCAAATTTATGTTGATGACATAATCTTTGGGTCTACTGATGACAACCTCTGCAAGAGATTTGCAAATCTAATGCAGGGGGAGTTTGAAATGAGCAGTATGGGTGAACTTAAATATTTCCTTGGGCTCCAAGTGAAACAGTCTGATGATGGAATTTTCATCTCCCAGACCAAGTACTCTAAGGAGCTCATCAAGAAATTTGGGATGGAATCAGCCTCCACCATGAGAACACCCATGGGGTCCAATGTATCATTAGACAAGGATGAAAAGGGAAAGGCCTTTGATGAGTCCATGTACAGATGCATCATTGGATCCTTATTATACTTAACTGCTAGTAGGCCAGACATTATGTATTCTACATGTGTTTGTGCTAGGTATCAAGCATGTCCTAAGGAATCTCACTACACCTATGTGAAGAGGATTCTGAGATACCTTAAGGGCAGCTTGCATCTTGGCCTTTGGTACCCTAAGAACAATGATTTTGAACTAACAGGCTTTTCAGATGCATATTTTGCAGGTTGTAAGGAAGACAGGAAGAGTACAAGTGGTACTTGTCAATTCCTAGGGAGAAGACTGATATCTTAGAGCAGCAAGAAACAAACCAGTGTGGCAATATCCACAACTGAGTCTGAGTACATTGCTGTAGGTAGCTGTTGTGCACAACTCCTTTGGACACAACATAAGTTGGAGGATTACAACCTCAAGGTAAGGGAATCTCCTTTATATTGTGACTCATCCAGTGCAATCTCTATTGCTAAAAATCCAGTCTCTCATAGCAGGACTAAGCATATAGAGATTAGATGTCATTTTATTAGAGAACATGTAGAATGTAAAGATATCTGTCTTGAATTTGTCACCACTGACAAACAGGTAGCTGATATCTTTACTAAGCCACTGGATGAATCTAAGTTCTATGCTTTTAAAATTGATCTTGGCATGTTTAGCATATAATAGTTCTATATGTATAAGTAATAACTGTCACTATGATTAATTATGAATGGTGAATTATCAAACTTTACATTACTGAACACTACAACTTAGTGACATGACTAGGACCCATCTTAAGCCAAAATATCTACATTAGGCCTAAAACCTATGATCAGCTAAAATGCAGGAGTATGTTCAACTGAATCAGCTGAGAAAAATCCCAGCTGAACCGCTGAGATGAGGAAACTGTCCCAGCGGTTGACAGTTCTCTGTCCCAGTTGAACCGCTGAGACGAGGAAAATGTCTCAGCGGTTGACACTTTACTATCCCAGCGGCCTAGGTCTCCGTCTCAACTGAACCGCTGAGATGGGGTATGTTCAATATGAAACCTGATAATTAACCCAAAACTCCTCAACACAGTAAGGTAATTAAGTCTAGAAGCCTAGGGTTAATAAAATCGAAACTAAAAATCTATAAATAGATACACTGTAACCTAAAACAAACCAAAAAGTCAAACCCTTAGCCGTCGAGATGATTCATCTTCTCTTCCGTCTCAGCGCATCGATTCTCTGCTTCCATGGCGCCAAAAAGCTCGAAAGATCTCCTGGAGGGGTATGAAATAGTAAGAAATGGATTCTCTCATGCTTCTGAAGAAATACGACAAGTGATTCATTTAATGGAAGCTCAAGGTCTGGAGCACATGTTGTCTGAACCATGCTGTATTCTCAAAGCTGAAGTTCTGGAATGGTTCAACCATGTCAAACTGTCTCCATCCAAAACAATCCTGATGTCCAAGATAGGAAGAGAGAAGATAAAGATTACTGCTAAAAGGTTGGAGAAGGGGCTAAAATTAACTCCCTGCAGTAAAACTAAAGAGGAAGGGATATCTGAAAAGGACAAGCAGACTGCCCTAAAGTGGACAGGATACAGTGAAACTAAGACCAGTTGTCTAAGAAGGAAGTTCTTCAATCAACTAGGGAAGCTGTTGTCTGATATTGTGGGCAAAGCTATCCTATGCAAGCCTGGTTCACCTGACACTGTCTCACAGTTCATGTTTGAATTAATGACAAGGATAATTCTGTCCAAGAGAACCTCATGGGGAGAAGTCATCTTTCAAAGGATAAAAGAATCTCTATAAGCCCCCAATATGGGAAGAATACTATCTCTGTACCTACTGAATAGTTATTCAGAGACCTTTGCAAACTCCAAGGGGTCAAATCTCCATTACCTCAAAAGAATGGACATTAAGACTCTGGATAGATTCTCAAGAGTGCTCCCTATGAGCCTGCCAACTGTGGCAAAGGCAAAGAAGAAAGAAGTATCCCAGCAGAAATCAAATTCATCCTCAAAGTCAGCTGGATCTGACAATGAAGATAGTCATGGAGCTGATCATAGATCTGCCAGCAACCCAATGAACATTGATAATGAAGAGGTCCCCAGGACAAATGAGGAGCCCCAAGGAAGTGTTGTGCCCAATCCTGAGCCAACCCAAATGAATGCTGATCCAGCTATTCATCAAGCTGAAGATGAAATTCCCAACTCACCTATCCATGGTAAATTAAGAATTCAGTTAGGTCTCTTTTCTTTATAAATAGTATAGTCTAGGTATTTAATTCATCAATCATTTTTCAGGTGACCTTAGACAAAACTCTCCTCCTAAGGATGCCCCAAGTGAGGGGGAGCATAGCCCAGCCTATGAAGGAGGAGGTGGGTATGCTAGTGGGTGAGAACATCAACCGGAATTGGTATCACCCAATGCCCCATCTGAGGGGGAGCAGATCCCTGATAATGAGAAGGCTAATGCTAAAAGTGGAGCTGAAGAGATGGTTTAAATGGAAGTACCCCAGGAAAGACCAGTTGCAGTTTTGGACACATCTGACCTGATAAACTCAATACAAACAATGATTGAGGTCAGATGTTGTCTATGAGAGAGATTATTGCTCAACAGATCCATGATGTATCTACCCAAATAAGGAATGAATTTCATACAACAAGAGCTGCATTGACTCAGGAAATTCAGTCCAGTGAGCAGAGAATGGACTCAAGAGTGGCTGCAGTGAGAACTGAACTGAAAGCACAAGTTAATGATGTCAAAACTGCATCAGATCATATCCTTCTGCAGATGACAAGATGGTTTGAAATGGCCAAAAATACTGTTGCTGCCCAGCACACAGTTCTGAAGGATATTGCAGACCATCAAGGGGATTCCACAAAGGACATCACATATGTAAAGAATCACCTCTTCAAAAACCAAAATGTCTGGGAGAATGCAGTTTCAAGGATGGCACAAGTGGTCAACACATCAAGCAGGCAAGTCAAGTCCCACATTGACAAGGCAAAGGCATGCATCTTAGATGATGTTGACATCACCTTTCAGACTCTCTCTCAATCCATATTGGATCAACACTCTGAAATTGAGAAGAAAATAGTGGAACATAGCAAAGAAGGGGAGGAGAAGATTACCAATCTACATGCTAAGATGAAAGGAGCACACATACAGTTATATAACAACATGGAGTCCTCTCACAAACTGATACTCTCCAATCAAGAAGAAGCCAGCAAGCAAATGGTGGAAATGGTAAACAATGCTTCCAGTGCTATTCAAGAAAATATCCTTACCATGGCCAGAAAGGTCACTGATAATCAATGGGAATCAAGCTTAAAGGTGCTGCAAGGAACAAGAATTGCATTGAATCTGCCAATCTTGAACCCTAGCAGAAATGAAGACTTTGACTTCCAAAGTCAATCAAATCTGATTGCTGATGAAAGAGCAGCAAAGAGGAGAAGGGTAGAGGGTATTCAGACTGCTGAAGAATACATGGCTCAAAAGAGAATGGAAAGATTAGAGGATCCACTCCATGAAGATGACAATCTGGAGTTGGACACCATTGTTGTCAATACCTGGGTGAGCCATGGAAATCCAATGAAGGACATTGACCATGTCTATTCAGCTGCTGATTGGATCAAACACCTTGAAAGGGAATCATTGAGGGAAAGGATTCTCAAAGAAAATATGGTAAGAAGGGAAACTCCTTTAAGGATTCCCCCAAGATATCTTCCCAAGCCATTCCTGTACTTCAAAGTAATGGAAAAGCTCAAGGATGCTGCTGAAGCTAGGAAAAGAAAGTCTACAGATGGAGAAAGCTCTTCCAAGGGTCAATCCTAGAAAAATCAGCCTTGACATTTTGTTTTGAATTAAATGTACAACTATAAGTTGAATCTTCTTTTATATATCTGTACTGAACATTTAAAATGCAATGATAATTCATATTCTGATCATAATATTGTGTTTGCTACTATTGATATATGTACTCTGTATTTATTCTCTCTAGTATTCAGTAGCTTAGATGGAATGTTCAGATTGAGATGGATCAGCTATTACAGAAAATAGCTCTCCAATAAAGGGGGAGTAACTTCCTTACTCAGGTTGAGGGGCAGTTGGCACATGCTAAGAGTGCACAGGTTAGACTATAAATTGATCCAAAGGGATCTATAGATGTTATCCCTTTATACATAGCAAGTTAAGGGGGAGATAACTAGTTAAGGTTGAAAAAGCCAGAAAGGGGGAGATAGGGCCAGTACCAATGCTGGAGAAAGGGGAGAAAGGGCCAGTGCAAATGCAAATGCCTATGCTTTGGGTGTTAGGTCCTATGCTTTGGGTGTTAGGTCCTATGCTTTGGGTGTTAGGGCCAGTGCAAATGCAAATGCCTATGCTTTTTATTGTTAATGGACCTTAGCATTGGGGATGTTCTGCCTTCTTCAAATAGGGGGAGATTGTTGGGTATATTGCCCTCAATATTACCTTGATTTGAATAGGCATCACTCTCAATGCTAAAGACATATTGTATTTAACAAAGCTACACTTGTGCAGGATATACAGGCACAGGTAACTCAAAAGGAAGGGCAAAACATGGCCTTAGATAAGAAGAAATCATTCACAAGGAGATGAAGATCTGTCTCAGCATAACCGCTGAGACGAGGAGCCGTCTCAGCGGATCTACTGAGAAGGAGACTGGAGCAACCGCTGAGAAGGGGACTGGAGCTGCCGCTGAGACTGGAAGCCGTCTCAGCCCAACCGCTGAGACTGGATGCTGTCTCATTCCAACCGCTGAGACAGATCCAAATGTTTTGACGGGATCTGCTTTTGGCGCAAATGACATTTGAGAGGGAAAAGCAATTCCAATCAGCCCCATACTGTGTCAGGAGGATTGATATAGTCGTTGAAGCCTTCTGGGGGTATAAAAGAAGATGTTAGGGCACATCAAGGAGTACTGTTCCATTGAGAAGCTTTTGCTACACGCCGCAATCGAGTATTCGCGATTCAGCCAGTTGAAGTCATTCTCTGCAGCTGAAGTTAATCTTCTAAGGGAGATTAGATAACTCTTCCTGTACCAACTCAAGAAGGGCAAGTTGATCTTCTGCTTGGCTGAAGGAGAAGATCAAAGTGATACAAATCTGAAGCTGCTGTTTTCAGATCTGAAGAAAGGATTCAGAAGACCTAAGAGTAATCCTTTTGTCCTCTGTGTTCAACTCAAACTCTATTATATCTTTGTAAGGCATTGTTGCCTGAGTAAAAGGCTGTTGAGCCTGTGTGTAAAGCTGTGTTGACAGCTTGAGTGGTAGGACATCTTGATAGGTCTGAGGTAGGAAATCTATGGGATTTCTGAGTGGTAGGAGTTCATAACTCTGAGTTGTAGGGGTGTTGTTGAGCCTGAGGTGTAGGGCTGCTGAGCCTGAGTGTAGAGCTGCTGTGCCTGAGGTAGGATCACTCTGGATCTGAGAAGTTCTGAGGAACTTGTGGTGTAAGATCAAGGAGCCGAGTTTTGGGTTTGTGGCCTTGTCTAACACACTGTTAGAAAGGTGAAGGGGGAAAGAGGACTACTCAAGACACCCTGTCTTGAGGAACCTCTATACATCCTTGTGTGCTTTCTGTGCTTGTGTTTTCTGCAGCTAGAAACCTTAGGTTCAAACAAAAAAAATAAGTAGAACCTATTCACCCCCCCCCCTCTAGGTATTATTGACTACACCTATATAAACTATCACGAAGATAACATAGGAAGAGGAGGAGTAAGTACCTTGGATTTGTCCTATTTTGAAACCACATCCTTTACACTGCGGAGGGTAATCACATTCATGCTCTCCCTGGGATTTGGCTCTATATTTCCTGGTAGAGCTCCTTGCTGACGCTCAGAGAATATTTTTGCTAGCTGCTCCACTTGATTTTCTAGATTTTTGATCGATACGGTGAGGTTCCGGATGTTCGATTCATTTGTAGCAACATATTTTGCAAAGACCTCTTCAAGCGGAGTGGGCTTTTGCTGTTGCGGTGGAAAACTGGGTGGATTAAAATTTAGAGGGGAGTTAAGTTTAGTGGCTGATTAAGAGGTTGATTAATATTTAGAGGACGCTGAGCATTTCCTTTGTTTCTCCATGAGAATTTCAGATGATTCATATAACTCGCATTGTAGGTGTTGTTGTATGGAGCGGAGTTCGGGTTATAGGAAGGCCGAGGTGAATTTCTCATGTAGTCAACCTGCTCTTCAATTAAAATATTATTATCCCAAAGAGGATTGGAGGAGGAAGCAGACATCTTTGCCACTTGTTTTGTTAAGCGCTCAACTTGTAAAATCAAATTAGAAGTAGCATCTATTTCAAAAATTCTAGCCGACTTGTTAAGCCGCGCTTGTTGATACACATTCATAGCCATTTCCTCAAAAAGCTCCTGAGCGGCCTCCGGGGTCTTTTTATTTAACGTACCCCCGACGGCCGCATCAATCATTTGCCTAGTTTGGAAATTTAATCCATCATAAAATATTTGTACTTGTTGCCAAGTAGGAAGTGCGTGGTGAGGGCATTTATGCAAAAGTTCCTTGAAGCGCTCCCATGTATCATAGAGTGTCTCTGAGTCGATTTGCATAAATGACGCAATATCTGTTCACATTTTAGCGGTCTTTGCAGGCGGAAAATACTTAGTAAGAAATTTTTATGCCATATCGGCCCATGTAGTGATGGACTCCTTAGGAAGGGAGCCCAACCACTGCTTGGACTTAGACCGCAAAGAAAAAGGAAAAAAGATGTAAATGAATGGCGTCATCAGTGACGCCATTTATTTTGAAGGTGCCGCAAATTTTGAGAAAATTAAAAATATGACAGTTTGGATCTTTGTCCGACAGACCATCAAAGGTCATTGATCATTGCACCATTTGTGTGATGCTTGGCTTGATCCCAAATTTATTGTTCTCCACCGCAGGGTGAACAATACTTGACTGTTGAAAGTGCACCGTGTGCCCCTGAGATATACTCTAGAGCGGGGTGGGGGTGAATAGAGATTTAAATATATTTTTATCCTATTTGTGCAAATACAATAAAAACACTAAGTGTTATGCTCTAAAATTCCACACACAGAATAAAACACAGTCTGTTTGTTGGGGAAATGATTTATCTTAACCCCTAGAATTAAGAAGAATATAATTTCTAAGAATGAAAAGTTCGTCTAAGTAAATATGCGTCGAATAGAATTCGACGCAACGTCGAAATGTAGTCGACGTTTCTCTCAGAATGAGTCAAAGTAACTCTAAGAAGAATTCGACGTAATCTTTGTCGACGTAACTCTGACTTCTAGTCGACGCATTTAATAAAGTCGACGCACCTTAGTTGACGCACCTTCCTTATTCTCCTCTCGACGTCCAGCCAGGATGAACTCGGCGCTTACGTTGAATAGTAATCGGCGCACATCGATTTCTATGTCAAATTCAAATTCACGCCAGATCTCTTTCCTTCTTTCTAAAGATCTGAATTTTATGGAATGATTTTATTCTTTTATAGCCGTTCTGAATCTGTCTTTCCTTCTAATTGATTCTTGGCTAATTTGATTAATATTTATTTGGATATTATTTGAAATCAGAATAAACTCCTTCCATCTACAGATAAAATTAGTATGGAAACTTTTATCTCTTTCTAATTCTCTGTCTGCTAATTGATTATTCTCCTTTAGCAATATCTTTTCAAACAGAGTTATAAATAAGAAGGAAGTCGACAGAGAATAACAACTAGTGATCCACCATATACATTTGAAAAAGAGGAAGAGCTCCCAAGTGAAGAGTGAGAAAGCAAAAAAAGAGATAGTGTGCTGCAGCAAAGAAAAAGCCTTCATCTTCTCCTCCTGAGGCCATTCTGCTGCAAATTCTGAAAGCTCTCACAAAAGAGAGAAAAGCTTACAATCTCCTTCTCACTATAGAAGAAAGACTACATTCACTATTCTTGTCCTTCTAATCTTCTTGCTAGGAAGAAGATTCCTTCTTGTTTAAATTACTTCTTCTACTTCTTCTCCTTATCTTTATTTCACTTTTAAACTGTGTAAAAGAGTTTTTAGAATCTCTCTTCAAAAAATTCAGTTGTACTGGTTCTAAGAGTCTCCTTATCAAAAGACTCAGGCTGGTTCTAAGAGTCTCCTTATCAAAAGACTCGGGCTGGTTCTAAGAGTCTCCTTATCAAAAGACTCAGTGCAAGATAGTGAATTCCTACCAAGGGGGTAGAAGAGTGGACTACCCAAAGTTTGGGGAACCACTATATTTCTTTATGTTGTGCTGTGATTTTCTTCTTGTTATTTTCCTTCTTTACTTGCTTAATTCTTGTTGGTGTGTGGGAAGCTTAAATCGGTGATTATTACACACACACACACATATATATATATATATATATATATATAATTGCACAAAGTATTTTTAAATCTCTATTCACCCCCCCCCCCCTGTAGAGAATTCTAGTGAGGTTAACTGTGCACTTTCACTGTTTAAGTAAAGTAAGAAAAGCAGTAATAGAAAAAGCAAACTATATGGGACAACATAAAAAATAAGCAACCAGAAGACACAAAGATTTTATAGAGGTTCCCCAAAATGTGGGTAGTCCTCTCTTCTACCACCTGGTAGGATTATACTATCTGTGCCTGAGTTTTTTGACAAGGAGACTCTCAGATCCACTGATCTATTGAAAAGGAGATCATAACTCAACCGGATCTTTTGATAAGGAGATCTTAAAACTAACCAGATCTTTTAATAAGGAGATCTTGAACCACTGAATCCTTTGGAAGAGGGATTCTCGAAACTCTTTTACAGTTGTGAGTGAGAAGGAAAAAGAAGAAGTGGGAGGAAGATGAATTCTGTTCTCTGAATTCTTATGAAGCCTTTCTCAAGAACAACTTCTATTTTCTTCTACTAGATCTACTGGTGATGAACTCTTGCTTATGATTGTGATGATTTGCAAGAGTTATGATTGTCAAATCTTTTCTCTTCTTTTTTATTGAACTCTGGCTGCTATATGATATTGATGATGAGCAGCCTTCTATTGTTTTGCAGTAAGAGATGGAGAGCAGTTGTTCTTTCTTCTCTGTCTTTTCTCTATTAGGGTTCCTGGAGGAAGAAGAAGAAGAGGAAGCCCTAATTCAAAAACTTTAGCCGATTGTAATGAATGCTCTATGTTTCTCTTTTTACTTCTCCCTTTTATTGTCCATCTTCAATTTGAATTGATTTCCTTTTCTGGTAGGTCCTAAAAAGGTATTTTTCCCTGGACAATTTCTCTTCCTTTCCTTCTTTAATTCACGACCCGTCCACCAACTGTAAGCTTATTTCCAAGAAAGCTTTTCTGTCCTCATTTATTTCTTCTTTCTATTTGAGGCAATTAAGGAGCCGTTGGAGAATGGTCTTCAGTATTGTGGGCCATGAGAGAGGGTCCAAAATGACAGCTGAAAAAGATTCCTTTTCAGACAGTATTCGACATAACGTTGAGTTCTCTTCCTCTCTCATCGACGCACCTTCGAGTTCTTGTAAGAGCAGCTTCGAATTCTTCCTTGCTCTGAATCAAGTCTACTTGTCAATGTTGCGTCGATATCCTATCGATGTAACCGTCGAGTTGAAAGCTTAACTCTGAACTTCATCACCAGCGTCGAATTGTTGTTGACGTTGCGTCGACTTCAGATGGCTTCTATAGATTCATGGCCACTACGTCGATATCTATTCTACGTAACGTCGACTTGATCTACTCTGACAGAAAGAGTGAGTTGCTTGGACTTCTTGTCAGAGTAGCGTCGACAATAACTTGATGTTGCATCGATTTCCATTCGACGCAACTGTTAACTTTGCCCAAATTGTGCTTCTCTTGATCTGTCCTTGACACCCTAGGTTGAGTGTGACATCCTAAGACATCTAATGACCAGATTACCCTTACTATACAATGGGTAATTCAACCTAAGAAATAAAATCACTTTTATGTAATTTGTTAAGTTAAATCAGAGGGTTTTTCCCAACAATCTTCCCCTATTTATCTTAATAAATTTTACAGATTATTCAAAGTGATTTTACACATTCCTTTTACATAAACAAAGATGCATTCAAGATAGCATAGACATAATAAAATGATAGACAGTAATCACAAGCCATTTCATTCAATTGTCAAGAACTATATATAGATCACCATAACTATTTTTCAGGAATTATAAGACTTTACAGAGTACCTGAACCTCATTGCTCCTTCTCAGGAGTTCTTCTTTTCCTTGAAAATACTTTTGGAGTAACCTTCCTTGGAGCAATCTTCAGAGGCTAACCATCTTCATTGGACATTTCTACTTCTTCAGCAATGTTGTCATTGAGGAGCTCTCCCTGACTATATGCATTCAGCTCAGCAAAGTCAACAACTTCCTTGGCAATCTTTGCCACTTCATCCAGCAAATCCTCTGCATGATGCTCCCCCTGGGCCACTGCTCCACCTTGTTGTTGGGTTGAATCTTGAGGTGTACTAGGGACCTCCCTCTCATCTATCAAATACTGATGTACATCTTCCATCTCTTTGTCAATCATCTCCCCTGAGTAGATGTGAACTCCTCCTGATTATCTACTTGATTTTCTGGCTCATTTCCTTTTTCATTCCCTTTTGGATGCTCTGGAACTGGCTCCCCCTGGATATTTGGACCTTGAAAGTTGCTGTGTGTTATCAGGGACTGCATCATCATTCAACTTATCTTGGCCACTAAACTCTAGAACAGTCCTTTCCTCCTCCTGTCCATTCTCCCCCTTCTTAACATTGCTGATAAGAGAGGTTAATAACTCCCTTGACACTAGGGAGGAGGACATGAAATCTTTGATTCCCTATAGAGATCTTTTGGAATTCATGAGTTCAGGCTCCACTTGAGAGTACTTTTTATTAAATCTTCTTGTTTGAGCAGCCAGAAGATCAGCAAAGGTGCTAGAAGCTAGCCCTACTGCTTTTTAAATGACTTGCTCATGGTCAATTTAAGTGATAACTGTGGTAGATTGAGGAGGTGATGGAGGGAAGTCTTCTTGGATAGGGGAGAGAGCATGTTAGGTTTCAGGTGAGACATGAATTGGTGGTGGTGGAGGTGGAGCAAAAGTGAATGGTAGCTGATGGGGAATTTGAGGAGATGGCTCTGGGGCTGAAGAAGATTGTTACTGTTGTTATTGTTGTTGCGATGGAATGAGATGGGTTGAGCCAGGAACTGCAATGGATGAGGTGGACTGAAGATTTGCTGTTGAGGAGAGGGTTGTGCATGAACATCATCCCTTGGGCGATCTGAAATAATATCCTGTTGAGGAGGGGAGGGAGGAGGAGAGGGTGCATACTGACCACGCTTTAGAATCTGCCTGGTCCACTTGGAAAAGATCCCAATATTTATCCTTTTACTAGGAGGTATGGGAACTCCTTTGGATTTGCAGATGCTTGGATAGTATTGGAAGAGCACTTGGCTCATTATTCTCATGTAAGCATTTTCTTTTTGTGCATATTTGTGACCAATCATTCTCAGAAGTAACTTCTCCCAGTTTATCTTTTTCTTGAGGACAAGAGTGCCCATAATCTGCAGCTGCTGCTTTGGAATTGCATCATGAGCTGAGATTTTGCACAATAAAACCTTCCCAACTATGTCAGCCAGGAACCTGTACTCTTCTGCCAAGTCGATCTTCTTCAGATTTATAGGTATGTCTTTCTTGAATTGCATGATCTCCAGGACATTCTTTGTCTCTTCTCCTGTCAATTCTTCCGAGTCACTCCCAGTAAGTAGATTAAATGTTTGGGAGAGAATTTCATCAGTTATACTAATGTCTTGTCCAGAAATTGTCCCTTGAAGGGACCCATCTTCTACAGCATGGACACTGTCCTTGAATTCTGTAAGTTCTACATCTAAAATCTTACACCTTGTGGAGATAAGCTTGGTTAGGCCAGCTTCCTGAAGCAAGCCAAGAATGGCTTTGAAGCTATCCGCCGCTGCACCGAATGAGTCCATATCGACGTCAAACCCATAGTTGATCTTAGGTGGAGCCATTTGATTGAAGGTACCTACAAACACAGAGAAAAACGAGAGAGAGAGAGAGGCATGGGAGAACTGGAGAACAAGAGAGCGAGAAAGCAAGGAGAGGAAAATTCGAAAGCACAATGATCTCAATGATGTTATTACTTAAAAGGAGATGAATCGCCGCAACTTAGGGTTTAGGTCGACGCACCGTCGATAAAACTTATTATTTGGCGTGCAAAGCTATGTCGAGATTGCTTCTATAAGCATTCCTGCGCGCGCTGTTGTATCGACGTTGCGTCGAATAGTATTTGACGGAACTCTATGATTATTTGACATTTTTTAAGTCGATGTAATCCTGTCGACGTTACGTTGATTTCCAATCGACGCTACCTCGACTTTGAGCAGCGACCATTGAGTCGATGCATGCGTCGATATGAACTTGACGTTGCGTCGAATTCTATTCGAATTATCCACTCTGAGTGCTTCTTGACGCTAACGTCGAGTAGAAGTCGATGGTACGTCGACTTCTATTTGACGCACCTATGAGTGAACAGATCCATTTCCTAAGAAAATTCGTGTTGTTTTTCCCAGCAATTATATTTATTGAAAATAGAGCTTATGATAATAATTTTATGAACTATAAGGATAATAAGGGAATTAAGAGAAGTAGTACTCACTTGATTGATTTTAGTTCTTTATTCCTTTTCTTATTATCTCCTAGATAGTCCCCTTCCTTACCGTACACAAGTAATTCAAACATTAGAAGGAACCCAAGTTACCTTGGGCCCTTTGTTTTTACCATTGTAGGGTTCAATGAAGGAATAGAAGGGTGTTTCATGATATCGTTTTGGATGATAAGGAATGAGTTTCCCAAACCTATTATTTTGATACTTGAAATGAGTATAGAATGCATCTAAATAGAGAAGATCAGCAGAATGTCTTATTATCCTAGGTTTTGATTTTACCCTTTGATTGTATAATTTTTCTAAATTCTTTTTCTCTTGAGATGTCTTTCCTTTGTTGATATTTGTTTTCTTATCTCTAGATGTTTTCTTTGGTGTATTGACTTCCTGATCCTTAGTATTTTCATTATCCTTACATGATTCATAGTCACCTGGTCTAACGAAGGATACTAGATTTTCAAGGCAGGTTTCCTAGGTGCTTCTGTGCTGATGGAGGGCTCTGCTCCTAACCCTAGGTGATTAAATCTCATAGAGAGATTTTCTGTGATGTCTTTGAGCTTCTGACTCCTCCCATTGAGTGAGTCCTCAAAAGTCTTTGCCTTTGCTAGCACTTTTTTTTAATTTTATGTTTTCTTCTCTAAGTTTAATCAATTCTGACTCTTTATCATTAATTTCATTTGTTAGATTTTAATTTCTTAGGTAAATGTCATCTTGCTTAAGGTTTTCTAATTTTGTCCTAGCTATGTCTAATTCCCTTTCTACCTTAAGATGATCAATGCAGAAATCTTTAAAACAAGATTTATCATCTGAGCTAAAATCCAAATCATCAAAAACTTATACATGTTCCTCTTCATCAGCTGATGACATCCCTAGTGCCATCATGCATGTTGCTTCAACTGCTGCTTCATCATCACTTTCAGATGATGATGAGGAGCATAATTCTACTTCAGAGTCACTCCAGGTTTCAGCAATAAAACCCTTAGCTTTCTTCTTGTCCTTCCCTTTGAAAGACTTCTTCTTTCTCTTCTCCTCTTTGTTGCTGCTTCTGTTCCTTTGTTCTTGTGGGCACTCTGGAGTAATGTGTCCTGGCTTTTTGCAAGTGAAGCAGATAATCACCCACTTTGGAGTTTTATCATACCTGGGCCTTGAGTCCCTTTCTCTTCTCCTTGAGTCTTCTGTCTTGACCCATTTATTGAATCTCCTTGCTAGGAGATTCAACATCACATCTTCAGGAGTAGAAGGCTCTCCTTCAGAAGCTTTCAGAGCAAGACTCCTTTGGATATGAGCAAGGGTGGCTTGCTTTTCTTCTGACTCAGCCCTGTTCTGCAGTAGCATCTTATATGACTTAAGCTTTCCTAGCAAAGCTTCAGTAGGGATTTCTCTGTGGCACATGGACTCTCTGATTGCACAGATCCTTGAATCCCATGAGCTAGGGAAGCACATGAGGATTTTATCATTAATTTCAGTTAAGGATATCTCCTTGTCCAAGCCTTTGAGCTCATTAATGATAATGTTGAATCTGTCATACATATCAACAATAGATTCTTCAGCTTTCTTCCGAAAGTTCTCATACTAGGATATGAGAAGGGACTTTCTGTTCTTTCTTTCATTTGAGCTTCCTTCCACCATTCTGGTGAGAGAATCCCATATATCTTTTGCTGATTGGCATTCAGCAACCTTCTGGAAGATGTCATCTGACATTGTTGAAACCATAATGTTCATGGCCTTGGCATCACATGCCTTGACCTTCTTCTCAGCCTCTGTCCACTTATTTCTTGGGACAGCCTCAGTTATTGATGATTCTCCTGCCTTTTGTCTGAGTTGAGCTGGAGGACCTGTGAGAAGAACATTATAGATGTCTTCATCAATGGAATTCATATAAAGCTTTATTTTGGCCGTCCAGAGTGTGAACTTATTCAAGTTACACACTGGGGGTCTTGTAGAAGCATAATCCTTAGAACTCATTTTTCTTTATGACATATATTTGTAATATAGAAATAAGTGTAGGATGTCTTTTTGATCAAGGTGTTAACCTTTTAATGATCAAAATCCCTCTGATACCAATTGAAAGTGCATTGTATGCTCCTGAGATATACTCTAGAGGGGGGAGGGGGGTGAATAGAGATTTAAATAAATTTCTATCATATTTGTGCAAATACAATAAAAACACTAAGTGTTATGCTCTACAATTCCACACAGAATAAAACATATGTTGTTTAAGTAAAACAAGAAAAGCAGTAATAGAAAAAGTAAACTATATGGGACATCACAGAAAATAAGCAACCAGAAGACACAAAGATTTTATAGAGGTTCCACAAAATGTGGGTAGTCCTCTCTTCTACCAACTGGTAGGATTGCACCACCTGTACCTGAGTCTTTTGACAAGGAGACTCTCAGAACCACTAATCTTTTGATAAGGAGATCATGAACCAACCAGATCTTTTGATAAGGAGATCTTGAACCAACCAGATCTTTTGATAAGGAGATCCTAAACCACTGAATCCTTTAGAAGAGGGATTCTCAAAACTCTTTTACAGTTGGGAGTGAGAAGGAAAAAGAATATGGGGGAGGAAGAAGAATTCTGATCTCAGAATTCTTATGAAGCCTGTCTCAAACACAGCTTCTATTTTCTTCTACTAGATCTGCTGATGATGAACTCCTGCTTATGATTATGATGATTTGCAGGAGCTATGATTGTCAGATCTTTTCCCTTCTTTTTTATTGAACTCTGGCTGCTATATGATATTGCTGATGAGCAGCCTTCATTTGTTCTGCAGTAAGAGAGGGAGAGCAGTTGATCTTTCTTCTTTGTCTTTTCTCTATTAGGGTTCCTGGAGGAAGAAGAAGAAGATGAAGCCCTAATTAAAAAACTTTAGCCGCTTGTAATGAATGCTCTATGTTTCTCTTTTTACTTCTCCCTTTTATTGTCCCTCTTCAATTTGAATTTATTTCCTTTTCTGGTAGGTCCTGAAAAGGTATTTTTCCCTGGACAATTTCTCTTCCTTTCCTTCTTTAATTCACGACCCGTACACCAACTGTAAGCTTGTTTCCAAGAAAGCTTTTTTGTCCTCATTTAATTCTTCTTTCTATTTGAGGTAATTATGGAGCCGTTGGAGAACGGTCTTCAGTATTATGAGCAATGAGAGAGGGTCCAAAATGACAGCTGAAAAGGTTTCCTTTTCAGACTGTATTCGACGTAACGTCGAGTTCTCTTCCTCTCTTATCGACGCACCTTCAAGTTCTTGTAAGAGCAGCTTCAAATTCTTCCTTGCTCTGAATCAAGTTTGCTTGTCGACGTTGCGTCGATATCCTATCGACGTAACCGTCGAGTTGAAAGCTTAACTCTGAACTTCATCATCTGAGTCAAATTGTTGTTGACGTTGCGTCGACTTTAGATGCCTTTCGACAGATTCATGGCCACTACGTCAATATCTATTCGAAGTAATGTCGACTTGATCTACTCCGACAGAAAGAGTGAGTTGCTTGGACTTCTTGCCAGAGTAGCGTTGACAATAACTCGAGGTTGCGTCGATATCCATTCGACACAACTGTTAACTTTGCCCAAATTGTGCTTCTCTTGATCTATCCTTGAAACCCTAGGTTGAATGTGACATCCTAAGACATCTAATGACCAGATTACCCTTACAATACAATGGATAATTCAACCTAAAAAATAAAATCACTTTTAGGTAATTTGTTAAGTTAAATCACAGGGTTTTTCCCAACAACTGTGCGCCTTTCAAATTCGGTCGTACATAATAGGACATAGTCCTTTGTCGTGCCTCATTAGGATTAGTGGCATTAGACTCCATATTTTCCGCGGTAGTGTCCCCGATCGACTCTTCGAATAATGAGTGTGTATCCTGATCACGAGAACGGCGGCGCCGCAAAAGGGTTCACTCGATCTCTGGATCAAAAGGAATATTCGAAAAGCTACCTCAGGTCATACAATTGAAAAGAAAATGGGAGAGAAGAAAGAACGAAAGAAAGAGAAATAGAGAGGGGAGAGAATTATAAAGTAAAATGAAAGAAAGAGAAAAAACACAATTATTATTATTATTTTTTCTTTTTAGGTGGATTAAGTTAGTCTTGGACTTCCCGAGGTATACCCCATGTGGGGTTCTCACCGGTACTAGGAGGTGTGATGAGATTGTTGGAGCTTGCTTTCCGCATTTCTTGGTTTGAGAATAACAAATAGCATGATGTATTTGATCTACTCTTTTGCATGTTTATAGTGTACAGGTGATACATGTTAAATAAAGAAACACGTCCTCGTTCATGGATCAAAAAGACAAAATGACGAGTTTTGTATGGTAAACTTCAAACGGCAATAACTTTCAATCCAGGAAGAGTTACGGAATGTGCCACCCCATTGTGGAATGAGAACGGCGTCAATCTATAGTCTGGAGAAGTTTCGGATGGCAAAAATGAAGAGGAGCAATCGGATTTCCGACAGCAGTACCGGATTTCCGATAGCTAGGTAAAGGATTTCCGATAGCTAGGTAGGTAACGGATTTCCGACAGTGCATGATCTTCCCGTAACTCCACGACGTGCAGCAGTTACGCAAGCTAACGGATATCCGATAGAGATATCGGATATCTGACAGCCCATGTCTCAACCACGAGCTCCACTTCGCGCAGAAACTTTGAATTAGTGGGACACGTGGCAGCCTCTGGAGATAACGGATTTCCGATAGCTAGCTAACGGAAATCAGATAGCTCTCTTTTATTAAGAGGGTTCAGAACTTCATGTATTTCAAGCTTTGAAGATTCTAAGTTCCTTCCTGAGTGCATACGAACCAGAGAGCTCCAGAACCTCAAGAACTCCCATTTGTGCTGAGAATGTTTGAAATTGAAGACGAGATCGGACGCGCTTCTACATCAACGATCATCTCGAGGCTTCAACCTTCCTTTCAGAGATCTAAATTTCTAGGGAGTTCTTATTTTATCTTGTATTTTTATTTATTTACATTTTACTTTGTATTGGTAGGGAAAATCGCTTCCTTGTGCGGAGCGTCTAAGTCCTTGCGTGGCTTAATGGAAAATTGCTTCCTTGTGCGGAGCGTCCAAGTCCTTGCGTGGCTTGGTGGGAAATCGTGGTCTTGTGTGCTACGTCTAGATCTTGGGAAGATCTAGAGGATAGACTTGGGCTTGGTCTAGGGAAAGATAAGTCATAGCCTTCCGGTCCTTAGTAGAAGGACCGGTAAAATTGTAAAAGTTTTATTTTACCATTATTGCCTTGATCTTAAGCTTTATTAAGATCGTTATGTTCATGTATGTCTTTGTCATATTTAATAAAATTATGAATGCTACTTTATTGAAAATTAATTGAGTATTTATTAATATAAATTTGTGTTTGGAAAATTTCGATTAATTATTTTTAAGAAAAGTGAAAGTTGGTGAAAAATTCTTAAGTAAAAATCATAATTTAAAAAGGCCCTTATTCACCCCCCCCCCCCTCTAAGGGCGCCACAAGATCCAACTCGTGGTATCAAAGCTAGGTTATTCCAAATCGGCTTAACAACCGAGAATAATGGCGTCTCTTGATCATGATCTCGCTTCTACTAGTGGGGAAAATTTTAATATAAATGAAAAAGTATTATCACCACCTTTATTTATGGGCAAAAAATTTAAAGGGTGGAAAATATTAATGAAATTTTTTCTTAAGGCCTTAGATGAAAAAGTTTGGAATATTACTATTAAAAAGCCATCTAGCGTACTAACTAGAAACAAAATTATTTTAAATGCAAAATCTATGAATAGTATATTTTGTGCGTTAGACCAAAATATTTTCAAACTTATTTATACTTTACCTACCGCATATGAAATTTGGATTTTTCTTGAAAGAACTTATGATTCTCCTTCTACAGGTACGGAACATTCACAAGAACCGGAGAATATGCAAGCCTATGCAAATATTCAAGAAAGCTACACAAAGGATGGATCCATAGAATGCTCATCAAGCGGAAAGGATGATGGACACTCTTGTTTGTAAGAGGAAGATGAAGAAGACAACGTCACAATATTGGACTCAGTTGATGGCAAAACATCAAGCAAAAGAGAAGACGGAAACTATAGCAAGGTAAGAAAATCTAAATCTTCTCTTTTAGTAACTAATTCTATTTCTACATTTCGTGTGCTTAAATTTGCTAAACGTAAAATTTCAAAGTTGAAACATGCTAATTCCAAATTACGTTTAGAAAATAAAACTTTAAAAACAAACACTAAAGTAGAATCTTATATTGATGTTTCAAATTCTTGTTCATGCTCTTTAATTGAAAATGCTAAACCTTGTTTTGATTATAATACATTTAAAGAAGAACTCAAGTTTTTGGAAAAATGTCTTTTAACTTCAAAAGAGCATAATGAAAAATTGTTAAAAGAAAATGATAATTTAAAGGATAAATTAGAATCATTAAAAATGTTTATTCAAAACTTTTCATATAATAAAACATCTTTTATTTCTAGTTTATCAAATTATCAAAAGTCTAAAAGCTTAACTTCATATTATAAGAGTACGTCTATAATAAAGAGTGAAAATGAAAATCATCAAAATAAGAACCAATCATTTAAAACATATTGTAACCCACCTTTTCAACATTCAATTCTTAAGAAATACCATCACTCTTATAAACTCCCAAAGAATCAATATAATACAATTCATTATGATTATCAACATCAATGTATTTTGAAAAATAATTTGAATAAACATAAATCCCAAATGAATTATTTTTCAAACAACTATCATTCCAAAAAGATGTCAAATAATCATAATATGAATTTAAAAGATAAACAGCCAAAGTATGAATGGAGGCCCAAAATTAAAAATGAAACACTAACTACACTTGTAAAGGCCCATTCATCACTATCTCTCCAAAAGCCTATACGATGTATTTGGGTACCCAAAGGAACCATCACACTTGGTCCCCTTTGGATACCTAAGTCTCTCATTCACTAGGAATCATTATATTGCATGAAGTAGAAATTAATTAAAAATGAAATATCAATACTCTACTCCATGATATGCTTAATTGCATTTTCATTTGTTTGTTTTCTTATTTTTGAGCCAACACGCTAAGGTCACTTAGATATATTATGAAATATGACTTTTACATTTAAAGCCTAATGTTTATCAAATCAAAATTGAATTAAATTGAACATAAAGTCATAATTTTCAAGTGATCTACTTATCCTTATTATTTTTATCCTTCTAAATCCATTTCCTAAAAGGTCTTATAAAATTTGAAAAACTAAATTTGTCATATGATATTATTAAGACTAAATGAAATAAGTGTCAAAATGGATTTAAAAGGTGTATTTTAGGGGTCTTAGGCTAAAATATTAAATGCACAACTAATTGCATATTTGTCTATTTTTCGTTGCTGCATATAATAGCCCCTATATTGAAAATCATAATAAAAAAAAATCAGAATCAAATAATATAAAAAACAATGTGTTTTAAATCAAATATAGTAACTCTGTTGCTAACGCCAGGCGTTATCACTAACGCTGGCGGTAGCATTTTTTCCTAAAAATTCTGATTTTCTCTGAAAAATTATTTTTACTATCATTGTTGTCAAATACCTTGTATTTGTTTTGTCAAATTTCTAAAAATTAAAATCAAAAAGAAAATTTACAAAAATGATGAATATGATTTCACAATCACCACCATGATCTATTAATATCCTATGCTAAAATTCACTATAATCATATATCATAATTCATGATCCATCAAGACCTATCTTAAATCAACTAATTCTATCAACCTTAGGAATTATGAAATATATGATTGCAATTGGTATTATAGTTTCATATCTTGTTTTGTGTGTGTGATGTGTATCTTTATTGTTTGCATGAATCTTATTATCTTTAGACCTATGAATTAACTTGATATCAACAAGATGAAATCAAATAGAATTGTCACTTCTTTCTAGGTCTATGAAAATTCAAAACTCTATGTTTGAATACATGCAACTCAATCTTATATTTGTTCATCTTTACTTAGCTTTGCACCATGTTGTCCTAATTCATCACACTAGCATTATCACGTACCATAGATAGAAATCAACGCTCATGCTAGTTATATCTTGCAATGCTAAAGTAAATTATGTCATTAAAATATGAAAATCTTATTTTCCTTTATAGTTATTTGCATGAATAAAACTTTTCTAAATGGATTTAAAATCAACAATCTTCGATAAAATTGTAAATCCAAAACTAATCATGAAATTATAACACAGTTAATATATTTAAGGCTTACACGCTTAGTATGTCCATAATCAATAAACCTATGACATGTGTCTCACAATAGCGAGGGCGTAGGATTGTGTGTATTAGAGAGCTAACCTCTAAGTCAGGTCTTGTCCTTAACCAGGGAGGGTTCCAGTGGGGCCTTGAGAGGCACTGGGGGGAAAGAGTGCTAGGTTGAGCGTCGTCTTTTGTATGCATATGGGATTAACACCCCAACCTACGGCATGTGTGCAGCTCCTCATGCCCATCCGTCACTTAGTACGGGGCTAGAGTGTAGTTATGTAGTTAAGGTATCTTGATCTTAGATATACTTATATTATATTCATTGCTTGAACATTATCTCACTCTTTATACATAAATCATGCATATTTTTTTTTATTCTAACATTGCATCATGTGTTTGCATATTTTAATATTTCGAGCTTTAATGATTTTACCAAACACAAGTATTTGAAAAATCAACAATACATGTTAAAAGAGCCTTCAAATCTAATCAATATACTCTGAAATTTCAACTGAAGGAAGGTCTCTTTATAATACAAATGAATTGAGAAAAATATTTTTCAAAACATCAAGAAATGCAGTTCTATTTTGGCATTAAGAAGTTAATGCCTGGCGTTAGCTCCTTTGCTCCAAAATATTTTTTGTTTTGAATTATTTCTGGTATTATTTTAATATTTTGTGTGTTTGTAAAAAGTTTTCTATCTTTTTATTCCTTTTAAAACAAAATTTTATTTCTTTTACAAAAATATATATGTATTTTCTCATACGTTATTTTTGTTTATTTCTCTGGCATAGAATATCATTTACTGAAAGGGCTATTAAAGACTTCTATGATTTCCAGAATATATATAAAAAAAACAAATACAAAATTACAAAATAATTTCAAAGAACAAAAATGTGTTTTTTCTTTATGTGTGTTTATTGTTTTGTGCATATATAAAAAAATTCAAAAATTTATAAAAACAAAACTGATTGTTATTCATTGCCATTGTCAAGGATGGATGATTAATTATATCAATTAAAGATTAAATACAATGTTTAATTTAACTTTCAAGTTTCTTAAAAACATTGTTTTGTATTTGTCATGCCTTAAAAATTATCTTGTTATGTGTAATGAAATTGATTGTAGATAAACATGTGTAGAAATATTTAGCATGCCTTTAAGTATGAGTAATGTATTATGTTTGATAATGATTCATTCACTCACTTATTTGTGATAACCTACAGTGTTTACAATCTTATTCTTACATGATTGTGTAGTGTAATAACATAAATAATTAAAATGCCTAAATAGATTACCTACACAACATTGAATTGGTTATTACAATTCTTTGTCTTTCATGCACTTATTCTTTAGAGAAATTTCGTTTAAAATGCTATGTTTGCAAAACAAGTGAATTCGGAGTCCTTAGTCACTAAACTAAAAAGCAAATAATAAATGACAAGGAAAACTCCACCAAGCACTACTCACCCTCCTGATAAGTCTTAATGAGCATTGTGAGGTTGAGCACCTTGGCTAAGAATTGTAAAGTGTCTTATAGCAAACAATTTATACACCACTTCTCTTTAGTACACCGGATCACAAAAAATTGAAAATAAAGCTAAAAAGTATAAAAGTGATCCCCCAAGCACTACTTTGCACCCTGATAAGTCTTAATAAGCATTGTGTGTGCAGAGTGCCTTGGTAGTTGTACTATTTATTCATGTGCATTGAAATAGTGTGGAAGTAATATTATTTGTGTATTTTAATGTTGTGTTATTTCATTATATATGTCATGTGGTTTTGATTGATTCACTTGTATACTTTATCAAAACACTACTTTGTACACATCATTATCTTTCATAAAACTTCTACTCATGAGAATTGGATCCTAAAGCTCATCTACTCAAATCTCTACAAACTTAAGTAAATGCACTAGATAACAAAGCATGAATGCTACAATGTTTATGTTTACTTGAAATGCAAATTTTATTACATTGTAGTTTGTGTATCTTTTCTTGATATTATGAAATCATGCTTGCAATTTTTTTATCTTAATGGAATAGCATCTCTTCAATCTTTAACTCAAACATCAACTTTTCAAATTTAAAACTCATTATCCCTTTATATGGTTTTATCTTCTAAAATGATGTTTATGTTTAAGAGTGCTTATTATTTTTAACACTTTGTTTTCCTTTAAGCAAGTGGTATCTTAAAATAGAATGCTTACTTTATCATGTTAGCTATGTTGCTTACTACTTTATGTTACATCATGCTTATATTTTTCTCAACAAGTAGTATTTAACAAGCTTTTGATTGCATCATATTTCTCTTCTCGACATAAAATCTATTACTCTTATATACTCCCATATTTATTATTTCTTCATAATTATTCATTCTTTATTTCAAAATAACTTTTGATAATATCAAAAAAGGAGAGAAATATAAATTCAAGAAATCTCTTACTAATCTCAATTTTTCAGAATGCACCATTGCAATTAATTATAACATTTAGGGGGAGCATACATTTAGGGGGAGAATACAATTTAGGGGGAGTATATTAAAAAGTTTTCATGGAAAGCGTCTATGTAGAGGGAGTGATATTGCTCGATCATGACAACACACTTTTGGTAATAACAAAAGGGGGAGAATAAAATGAGAAATATAGTGACATAGATATTTAGGGGGAGTAAAATCTATCACGCAGTAAACCTTTTATTCATGCATATCTTTTATCGCACTTATCTACAAACTCACTAATTTCTCATATGGGTATTTGTTATTATCAAAAGGGGGAGATTGTTGGAGCTTGCTTTCCGCATATCTTGGTTTGAGAATAACAAATACCACGATGTATTCGATCTACTCTTTTGTGTGTTTATAGTGTACAGGTGATACATGTTAATTAAAGAAACACGTCCTCGTTCATGGATCAAAAAGACAAAATGACGAGTTTTGTATGGTAAACTTCAAACGGCAATAACTTTCAATCCAGGAAGACTTACGGAATGTGCCACCCCATTTTGGAATGAGAACGGCGTCAATTTACAGTCTGGAGAAGTTTCGGACGGCAAAAATGAAGAGGAGCAATCGGATTTCTGACAGCAGTACCGGATTTCCGATAGCTAGGTAACGGATTTCCGATAGCTAGGTAGGTAACGGATTTCCGACAGTGCATGATCTTCACATAACTCCACGACGTGCAGCAGTTACGCAAGCTAACAGATATCCAATAGAGATATCGGATATCCGACAGCCCAAGTCTCAACCACGACCTCCACTTCGCGCAGAAACTTTGAATTAGTGGGACACGTGGCAGCCTCTGGAGATAACGGATTTCCGATAGCTAGCTAACGGAAATCCGACAGCTCTCTTTTATTAAAAGGGTTCAGAACTTCGTGGATTTCAAGCTTTGAAGATTCTAAGTTCCTTCCTAAGTGCATACGAACCAGAGAGCTCCAGAACCTCAAGAGCTCCCATTTGTGCTGAGAAGGTTTGAAATTGAAGACGAGATCGGACGCGCTTCTACATCAACGATCATCTCGAGGCTTCAACCTTCCTTTCAGAGATCTGAATTTCTAGGGAGTTCTTATTTTATCTTGTATTTCATTTATATACATTTTACTTTATATTGGTAGGGAAAATCGCTTCCTTGTGCGGAGCGTCTAAGTCCTTGCGTGGCTTAAGAGAAAATCGCTTCCTTGTGCGGAGCGTCCAAGTCCTTGCGTGGATTGGTGGGAAATCGTGGCCTTGTGTGCTACGTCTAGATCTTGGGAAGATCTAGAGGATAGGCTTGGGCTTGGTCCAGGGAAAGATAAGTCATAGCCTTTCGGTCCTTAGTAGAAGGACTGGTAAAATTGTAAAAGTTTTATTTTACAATTATTGCCTTGATCTTAAGCTTTATTAAGATCGTTATGTTCATGTATGTCTTTGTCATATTTAATAAAATTATGAATGTTACTTTATTGAAAATTAATTGAGTATTTATTAATATAAAATTTGTGTTTGGAAAATTTCGATTAATTATTTTTAAGAAAAGTGAAAGTTGGTGAAAAATTCTTAAGTAAAAATCATAATTTAAAAAGACCCTTATTCACCCCCCTCTAAGGGCGCCACAAGATCCAACAGAGATGATACCCAAATGTCCCTTTCCAAGAAAATGATAAAATTAATTGTTATCCGCTTTTCAAAATATCAACCCAAGTCCCCGGCAACATCTCCAAAACATGATATGAAAATATTTGGAGTTGTTTTTTTGGAAAAGTAAAGAAAGGGGTTATGTAATGATATTCTCCAAACCTATATCCGATGAAGGCAAGTGTACCTTATCGTCTATAGTATATGATATTTTATAAATGCCAAGGTCGTATTCCTCGGGGTGTGTTGATTACTTCTACTTAGAGGAGGTCACTATTATCTTATTTATTAATTTTTGAAGAGTTTTTCATAGGCTAAAGAGACAATTTGCAATTAAGAGAAAGTCTTAGACAATGATTAAATAGATTAGTGCTCAATCTAAAATCATCTTGGAGTGAAAATAATCAAGAAGAGATAAAAATAAATCTAATTCCTTTTAAATAAACTACTTGACCGTGGAGGTTTCTGAAGCTTGAACATGCCTCTCTCTCCGGAAATGCCCAACTAAGCTTAAGAAAAATCGACCAAACTCTCGTTTTATAATCGATTACCTAAAACTTGTATTACGAGGTGAACCCGCTATTGGATTTAACTCCAATCCAGGAGATTTACGTCATCCTCTCTCGAGGGGTGCGTGCAACTCTCTTTACCCTTGAGTGATCGATTCATACTTTGAGCATCTCGGCTAGCTAAGTATGAAAACCTAAGTGAAAACCATATATCGAAAATATGGCCTCACTAATTAAAAATCAAGGATAAATCAAGTGTTTACATAAATGGAAAAAGAGAGATAGAAGATCATAATTTGATTATCTCTTCCTCGGATCATTTTGATCGAGCACTAATGAGAGTTAGTTAATCATGGCAGAGGGAAAAAGAGAAAAATAAGATTGCATGAAAGTAGAAATTAACTAAAGAAGAAAGAGAAGTGAAGAAAAGTAAGCTAAATTTTATTAAAACTAAAAGCAATTACAAACCTTAAGGAAGATTACAATGCTATAAAAAGAAAGTTTAAAAGCTTAAGAACTATTGCATGAAAGAAAACTAGGAGAACTTTACTTGAAAGGAAGAGAGGAAGAGAACATGAAATGGAAAAACAAGAAAACAACAAATAAGAGCTCTAGCAGAACCTCCCCCTCTACAAAATGCTGAACTCTGGACTCAATGGGACCTCTGGAATTTATGGGAAAAATTTCCAAGTTACACGCCCTCGGTCATGCCCGTGACCAAGGGGGTTTAATTACTGTTCTGCTCAACTGGGGTAACAGCGTGGGGCTTGCGTGACGGTGCGGAAAAATCGGACATTACACGCCCGTGACTTGAAGGTCACGACCGTGTACCTGGGTGGCTTCATTAAATGCGGCGTGGGGCTGACTGGCGGTGTAGTGGAATGCATAGATCATGCGGGAGAGCCACGACCGTGACTTTGAGGTTTACAAACATGACTGAGTCAACTTTGCACGACATCTCCACTTGGACATGACAATGTTGCTGAGTCATCTTTAAGTTGACACGCCCTCGGTCACGGGCATGACCGAGGGCATGTAATTTGAACACGGGCGTGACCTGGGGGAAATCTTCCCAAATTGCGCGGCAGCAACTCTGGATGCACGTTAGGATTACATGCCCTTGGTCACGGGAGTGACCGAGGGCGTGTAATGCAAATTTGATCAAATTGTCCCAAAAATCTGCAAAATTACAAGAAATGCTATATTAGGTTTAATCTGAAGAAAAAAAACTATTTGTAAGCTAATATTGACATGAAAAAGAGAAATTCCTATTAACTAAATACTAAAATCTATAATAAAAATTCATATAAAACCTACTTATCAACACTTCACAAAGTACTCAATTCACCCAGGGACCACAAAGTTGTACCATGACTTGAAGTTGTTTTGGTGGCCAGGTTTGAAGGACATAGCCCTTTACGTGGCAAAATGCAAGACTTGCGCACTTGTGAAGGCGAAATGTCAAAAACCTGGTGGGTTCCTGAAGTCGTTGTCTGTTCCAGAGTGGATGCTTGATGATATTTCTATGGATTTTGTGCATGGTTTGCCGAGATCGCATCACGGGAACGATGCTATTTGGGTGATCATGGACCGTTTAACAAAGGTATCCCATTTTATTCTAAACTGGAGGGATGATTAAGTGGAGAAATTGGCAAAGCTATACGTTGATAGTATAGTACGATTGCACGGCGTGCCCCGTAGCATCATTAGTGATCGAGATGGGCACTTTACATCGAAAGATTGGAGGCTAATCCACCAAATATTGGGTACCAAGCTGAAGTTTAACACTGCCTTCCATCCTTAAACAGATGGGCAGACTGAACGGACTAATAAGACAATTGAGGATATGCTCCGAATGTGCGCCTTAGATTTCAGTAAGAGGTGGGAAGATCATCTCTTCATGATTGAGTTCGCTTACAGTAACAACTATCAAGCTAGTATTAAAATGGCGCCCTTTGAGTCCCTTTATGGTAGAAAGTGTCATACTCCCTTAGCTTGGGTGGAGACGGGCGAGACGAAGCTGTTTAAGCGAAAGGAAGTCGAATAAGCTACTTCGATTATTTGAACAATATGTGAGCGGTTGTTAATTGTGCAGGATAGGCAAGCGAAGTACTACAACACCAAACATAGAAATGTTGAATTCGTCATGAGCGACTGGGTTTATCTCAAAATCATACCTTTCAAGGGTGTATCAAGGATTCAACTCTTAAAAAAGTTGAGTATGAGATACCTTGGACCGTTTGAGATAGTGGAGCGTGTTATTTGCTTGATGTGTTTCACATCTCCGTGCTAAGGAAGGCTATGCAAGAGCCTACTCAAGTGCTGGTGGCTAATCAGGTGCTGGTCAATGATGATCTAAAGATGAAAGTCAGGCCTATTTGCATTGAGGACACTGATGTCAAGCAATTGCGTAATAAATTGATCCAAATAGTCAGGGCCCGCTGGAACAATTACGGTCGTGAGGAGCTTACATGGGAGTGAGAACAGACCATGCTAGAGGAGTTCCCTGAGCTGTTCCGTTAAGGTACAACTTATGTTTTGGTATCTTTTCATGCTTTCTTAATTCTGGAATTTCGGGGCAAATTTTCTTTAAGTGGGAGGTGTGTGTGTGTGTGGGGGGGGGGGGGGGGGGGGGGGGGGGGGGTTTGTAACACCCCAGTTTTCCCAACAGAAGAATATGGTAGCAGGACCTACCACCAGGCGGTAGTGCTAATGCTAGTGGTAGGGATGTCGACACAATGACTTTACCTTGTCGACATGAAGGTCCTGCTGTCGTCGAGAGGTCTCGACGATTATCAAGCTAAAGCCAGGATGTAGTCCAACCACTGGCGGTAGCTATATCAATGTGATGGTTCATGTGTCATCGAGATGATCTCTATATCAACGTGATGAGTTTTATCCATGTGACGCTAGCGCCACGCATTAGCGCTAACGTTGGCGGTAGAAATATTTTCGGGATAAGCCATATCGTTGAGATGAATTATATCGTCGAGAGGAATTAAGAGGTGAGCGTATAAGCTCCACCGCCTAAGTCACTACCGCAGGGCGGTAGTGCTACCGCTGGCGGTAGCAGCTAGGATCAGATTTGTTACTTTAAATCATGGCCATCCATGAAATTTGGATTTAAGATCATGTTGCTGAGATTAGGCCCGAATTCCTTAAGTGCTGAGAGGCTTTTGTGAGAAGTCATTTATCATTTCTCTCTCTCTCTCTTTATTTCTCTCTCTCTCTCTCTCTCTCTCTTCAAGGAAAAGGCTAAGTAAAGAAAGGAGGAAGAAGAAGCTTTGGGCTTGTGAGAACTATTGAAGGTTTGTGCCAATGTTGGATCCGCAAAGAGTAAGGTGCTCTGAACGCTTCCATCCGGCTCAACTACGATACGATGGCACCAAAATGAGCGTCAAGGGTAAAGACTCTCCTTCTAAATATTTGGACATGCTATTCCTTTGATTGGCATAATAATAGGAAGATTTCCACTAAATAGTGGATATGGTTCTTCCGATGGGTCGATATGGAATATCCTCATAGAAATTGCATTTAGTGTCTGGATCACTGTACGGACATAGACATGTTGTGTGAAACCCACTCAGACAAGTTGGTTTAGAATGGTGATGCTTATATTGTTTATTGCGTTCTGGAGAAGACTCTATGTATATGTGCTGTGTTTTCAGGTTCTGAGTACTGTGGTGTACTGCATGGAGTTTTGGTGGCAAACTCTAGAAAATACCCAAAAAGGGGGTGCAGAATCGTTACACTGTCTCTTACCGCCCAGCGGTAGTGCTGCCGATGGTGGTAGCTTCTAGTCAAATCCAGTGTGCCATTTGTGGTGGGTGTGAAGCCTAGGTCATAAGGATTGGGTGCGTAATGACATAAAGTTATTGGCCTGCAATTACAGAGCATAGCTGAGGGCAAATGTGTGTTCTATCGATAACGCCAGACGGTAGCTCTAGTGAGCAGATTGTGAAGCAGAAGGGCCTAATGTGCCTTCTAGTCATACTCGCGTCGGGCAGAGTTGATCCCAATGATATATGCACGACCAATGTCGAACCGAACCCGTCCCTTTGCCGGTCAGTGAAGAGGTTTGCCCCTCGGTGCACTAAAGGAATTTTGGTAATGGAACCGTAAAGTATGATGACCTTGATGGTAAAGCTCATAACCAAATACGCTAAGCGGGGCTTAGGAAGGTGTTGTAACTCGGGGAGTACACCTAAAGAGTGCCATGAGTGGACAAAATGTGTCGTCGTGAGTGCCTATGATGATGGTGATTGCAGTGCTTAATGTTGGAGTCCACTTCCGCATCTCTTGGTTTGAGAATAATAAATACCGTGTTATATTTGATCTTATATTTTGTGTGTTTATAGTGTACGAGTCATACAGGTACAAGCATACATTGAACGAGAATAAAGGACGGAAGACATGCTGGAGCTCTGAATTTAGAGCTACTGCGGAGCGGTAACTCCTACCGCTGGCGGTAGATGTGATGACGGTAGAAGACTAATGGCAGAAAGTTTCTCGATGATAAAATGATTGAAGCTAATGTGGGGCATTAGATCTTACAACAATGCAGTAGGTGAATGATTCATTGCAGTTAGCACGTTCGCAACGATGTCAGGCACATTATGATACGATACGCTAGCGCGGCGTGGTAATGTTACCGCTTGCGGTAACTTTCGGAGTCTATTTAAAGGTTGGATCTCTCCTTCTTTTGAGAAGAGCTCTCACATCCATCAAAGCTACAACTCTGATTCTTTTGAGGGAGGCTCATCTCTATACATTAAGAGAACTCCCTTTGGGCTAACATGAAGATCAAAAGAAGATTGTGAAGGAAAAGGTTTACAATGCATATTCAACACGAAGGGCGAACACACCAAGAATGCCGACTTCCACATCGCCTTCGTCTTCACCTTCAGAATTTCTTGGGGAGTTTCTCTTACATTATTTCTATTTTGTAATCTCTTTTATTTTATCTTCTTGTAACTAGTGTGAAGAAATCGTTCGAGGAGAACATTGGATTCCAGGGACTAGGCCTTGCGAGGCTTAGGGTGAATTCGCCATGGTGTGTGTGGTGACTAGGTCTAGGTTAGATCTAGGGGTGGCTATAGATCTTATTTGGGGTAAGATAGGCTATAGCCAACCAGTCCATGGGAGAAGAACCAGTGAATAAACAAAAAGAGATTTTTATATTCGCCTTGATTTATAGCGTTATAGAAATCAAACATTTTTGTTTTCAATTTCTAGAGAAATAAAATCATGTCTCTCTTTGTCTTATTATCTTGATCTTATTTCCAAGTTATGAAATGTTTTAAATTATGTTTTCATCAAAGCATTAAAGCAAAATCTATTTTAAGATTCATTTTGATCATTAACTTAGGAATTTAACTTCTGTGAACTAGTGCCAGGTGTTTGCACTAGCGTTGGCGATAGTGGAGAAAAATTGAATTCCGTTTTCTTTATAAAGTAATCTTCAATATAATTTTATCTAAGATATTAAAATATATTTTCCTATAAATATTCCGAACTTCGGTCACAAACTCTGATATTTTAAATAAGATTTAAATTCCATAAAACCCTTATTCACCCCCTCTAAGGGCGCCTAAAGATCCAACACGTGGTATCAGAGCGTAGGTTATTCCAATATGGCTTCAAAACTGAGAATAATGACGCTTCATGATCTCACATCTTTTAAAAGAGAAAATATTTATGAAAATGAAAAATGATTATCACCACCTTTATTTTTGGGTGAAAATTATATTGGGTGGAAAAGTCTTATGAAAAAATTTCTTAAATGCCAAATTTAAGAATAGTATATATTGTGCCCTAGATCAAAATATTTTTAAACTTATTTATACACTTCTTACTGCTTATGAAGTTTGGAAATTTCTTGAGAATTCTTATAGTCTTCCTACCACAGATGTTGAAAAAGAGCAATTCTTTTTTGCTCCAAGAGAAGAAACTGAAGAGGACTCATGCTTGGAGGAAGATCTATCTAAGAAAGAAGAATGCAACGTCACAATATTGAATTCAAATAATGGCAACACATCAAGCAAAAAAGAAGATGGAAACTCAACTATGGAAGAGGAATACCAAGAAGATGTCAAAGGAACCTTAAGTTCAAATCTTGCCTCGTCCCATAGCAATGTAAGAAAATCAAAATCTTCATTTTTTGTAACAAATTCTATTTCTACACTACATATGCTTGACATTGCTAAACGTAGAATAAAAAATTTGAAAAATGCTAATTTCAAACTACGTTTAGAAAATAAAACATTAAAAGCAAATACTAAAGTAGAATCAAGTATTGATGTGTTAAATTCTCTTTCATGCTCTTTAATTGAAAATGCTAAACCAGTGTTTGATTGTAATACTTTTAAAGAAGAACTCAAGGTTTTGGAAAAAGGTCTTTTAACTTCAAAATAGCATAATGAAAAATTGATAAAAGAAAATGATGCTTTAATGGATAAACTAGAATCATTAAAAATAATTATTCAAAAGTTTTCAAGTAATAGAAAATTTCTTATTTCTAGTTTATCAAATCATCAAAAGTCCAAGAGTTTAACTTCACCTTATAAGAGTAGTCTATAAGAAAGAGTGGAAATGAAAATCAAAAAGTAAATAAGAACTATTTATCTAATGCCCGTATTTACCCACTCTTTCAACATTCAATTCTTAAGAAAGACCATCACTTTTATAAACTCTCTAAGAATGATTATTCGACAACTCTTTATGATCATCAACATCAATCTATTTTGAAAAACAATATCAATAAACATAATTCACAAACAAATTATTTTTCAACTAACTATCACCACAAAAAGATGTCATATAATCATAATATGAATTTGAAAGACAATCAACCAAAGTATGAATTAATACCCAAAATTAAAAATGTAACACTAACTCCACTTGTAAGGGCCCATTCATCACTATCTCCCCAAAAGCCAACACGATGTATTTGGGTACCCAAAGGAACCATCTCACTTGGACCCCTTTGGATACCTAAATGTCTCATTCATTAGTATCCAATCATTTGCGTGAAGTAGAAGCAATTAAAAATAAAATATCAAAACTCTACTTCATGATATGCTTAATTTCCCTTTTGTTTTTATTTTGAGCCAACACGATATGGTCATTTTATATATCAGGGGATATGACTTACACAAATTAAGCTTAATGTTTGACAAATCAAATTAAATGAAATTGAAAAAGTACAAAAATGATATTTAATTCCTATAAGAACCAATATCTGTTGCTAACGCTCGATTATAATACTTACCGCTGTTGATAGCCCATTTTCTTGAAAATTATGATTTTCATTAAAAGTTATTTCTTGAAAATTATTTTACTATGTTAAGTATCATTATTTTCTACTTTCAGATATCTTGTATTTGTTTTGTCTAATTTTTTTAAATCAAAATCAAAAAGAAAATTGACAAAACAATTCAAAAATCACCAAAAAAAAATTTTCATTATATATCATATTCACCTTATAAGCCTTAATTAAAAATAATTTAAAAAGGTTGTATATGAACTTCACACATACACCACCATGCATCATTATTGTTCACATGATTATGACTACTTAATTTCTCATACTTTTCAAACTCTAATCATGTTTAATAAATTTGTTTTGTGATGAAGTAAAATATAATTCATTTCTATTATAGATAAATTTTCAAACAATCACATAAAATTTACATTTGAAATCAAAGAACAACTAATTAATGAAATCAAATGGAATAAGTTCATTTGATTTCAAAATCATTTTATAATTACATTCATTTTATGATTGCATGCATCTCATTATATTTAGACCATAGAATCAACTTAGTATCAATAAGCTGAAATCAAATAGAATTATCACTTCATTCTAGGTCTATGGACTATGATTGAATACATGCAAACCTATAATATATATTTAAAATAACATTGCATCAAAATTCATTATCCTAGCATCACCTCTTAGTATATGCTCAATTTAGCGTCTATGCTAGGTTTATCAATATAATATCATGCTAAATTAATAGTAGGAAATTGAAAGTTAAAATTCATAATAACTGTGCAACTTTAAAATCTACAATTATTCTAAGACTCAAACAAACTCATGTTTTATGAATCAATCCTTAGGCTAAAATGCTTAGTATTTTCATGACCATTCACCCACTTTGTTTGTCTCACAATAGCGAGGGCTTAGGATTGTGCGCATTAGAGATATAACCTCTATATAACCTCTAAGTCATGTCTTGTCCTTAACCGGGGAGGGTTCCAGTGGGGCCTTGCGAGTCACTGGGGGGAAAGAGTGTCAGGTTGAGCGTCATCTTTTATATGCATAAGGGATTAACACACAACCTATGAAGTGTGTGCATCTCCTCATGTCCATCCGTCACTTAGTACAGGGCTAGGGTGTAGACATATAACTAGGGTATCTTGATCTTAGACATACTTATATTATATACATTACATAAATATTATTTCACTCTTTATGATCATTTCATTCATGCATATTTTGTTCAATCTTGCTTATCTTGTATTTTCCATATTAAATCTATTTTTGAGCTTTCATGATTTTTCAAACACAAACATTTTTAAAAATAACCTCTTTTTGACACCTTAGGCAAAATTCTTAAACCTGTAACTTTTTCATTATTATTCAAAACTTTTTGTGGTATTTGGTGTCACTTATCTTAGAAAATATAAATCAAGAAAAATCAAATTGAAAAATTATCAAAACACATGTTTTCTAAGCAAAAGAAAAATTCTCTGTTGCTAGCAATAGGCGGTAGTACTAGTGTCGGATGTAGCATAAAATTGATAATTCTTTTATTTTTTACATTTTCTCTGGCATAGAATTTCATTTACTGATAGACTTGTTAAAGACTTCTATGTTTTAAAGAAAAATATTTAAATTTGAATACTTAAAATCAAATACAAAATTACAAAACAATTTCAAAGAACAAAAATATGTTTTTTTCTTTATGTGTGCTTATTGTTTTGTATGTGTAAAACTTCAAAAATTCATAAAAACTGATTGTTATTCATTGCCATTGTCAAGGACGATAAATTACATCAATTAAAGATTAAATACAATGTTTAATTTAATTTTCAAGTTTCTTAAAAACATTGTTTTGTACTTGTCATGTCTTGAAAATCATCTTGTTATGAGCAATAAAATTGAATTGTAGAAAACATGTGTAGAAACAATTAGCATGCCTTTAAGTATAAGTAATATATTATGTTTGATAATGATTTATTCACTCACTTATATTATAATCTACATGTGTTTATAATCTTAAACTTGCATGATTGTGTAGTGTAATAACATAAATAATTAGAATGCATAAATAGATTACCTACACTACATTGAATTGGTTATTATAATTCATTGTCTTTTATGCACTTATTCTTTAGAGAAATGTGGTTTAAAATTAAAATTCTATGTTTACAAAACAAGTGAATTCGGAGTCCTTAATCAGTAAACTAAAAAGTAAATAATAAATGACAAGGAAAACTCCACCAAACACTACTCACCCTCCTGATAAGTCTTAATGAGCATTGCGAGGTTGATCACCTTGGCTAAGAATTGTAAAGTGTCATGTAGCAAAAAATTATACACCACTTCTCTTACTACACTGGATCACAAAAAATGAAAATAAAGCTAAAAAGTATAAAAGTGATCCACCAAGCACTAATTTGCACCTTGATAGGTCTTAATAAGCATTGTGTGTGCAAAGCACCTTGGTAGTTGTACTCTTTATTTATGTGCATTGAAATATTGTGGAAGTAATATTATTTGTGTATTTTAATGTTGTATTATTTCATTATATATGTCATGTGTTTTTGACCGATTCACTTGTATGCTTTATCAAAACACTATTTTGTACACATCATTATTCTTCATAAAACTTGTACTCATGAGAATTGGATCCTAATGCACATCTACTCAATTCTCTATAAACGTAAGTTAATGCACTAGATACCAAAGCATGACCGATACGATGTTTAATTTTACTTGAAATGCAAATTAGTTTACATTGTACTTCTTATCTTTTCTTGATACTTTCAAATCATCCTTGCAATTTTTTTTCAAAGTAGCATCTCTTGAAACTTTGACCCAAACGTGTACTTTTCAAATTTAAAACTCATTATCTTTTACATACTTTTACCTTCTAAAATGATGTTTATTTTACGAGTGCTTATTATATTCTTCTATTGTGATTACTACTTGAGCTCATTCATGACTACTTTTTTTAACAAGTGGTATCGTAAAATAAAAATGCTTACTTTATAAGTTTCCGATGTGTTTCTTACTACTATATTCCATTATGCTTAATTTTTTTTCGAACAAGTAGTATTTAACAAGCTTTATATTGCATCCTATTTTATTCTCTACATGGAACTTATTAATTCTTATTGCATACACTCACCTAAACCTTCTTTTTGATACTATCAAAAGGGGAGCATAAATTGCATAAATCTAATTGTTAGGTGGAGTACATTAAAAATTTCATAGGAAGTATCTATGTAGGGGGAGTAATCATATAGGAGGTGCATACTTTATTCTTTGCTCGATCATGATTATCCTTCCAATAAGTATCCCTAATCAATCTTAATAGATATACACTCATCCCTACCCACTTTTGCTAATAACAAAAGGGGGAAAATATACTGAGAAATCTAATAAAATAGATATTTAGGGGGAGTAAATTATAAGAGAACTCTTATATAGGGGAGCCTTCATATAAGAAGAGACTGTAATTGTACATTAAATCTATCACGCTATTAACATGTTATTCATGTATATCTTATTACCGCACTTATCTATAAACACAAATAGTCTTAAACTCACTAATTTCTCATACATGTATTTGTTATTATCAAAAGGGGGAGATTGTTGGAGTCTATGTTCCGCATCTCTTGGTTTGAGAATAACAAATATCGTGTTGTATTTGATCTTGTATTTTGTCTGTTTATAGTGTGTAGGTCATACAGGTACAAGCATACATTGAATGAGAATAAAGGATGGAAAACATGCCGGAGCTATGAATTTAGAGCTACCGCAGAGCAGTAACTCCTACCGCTTGCGGTAGATGGGATGACGATAGAAGACTGATGGCAGACAATTTCTCGACGATAAAATGATGGAAGATAACGTGGGGCATTAGATCTTACCACGTCATGGTAGGTACATGATCCATTGTAGTTAGCACGTTCACCACAATGTCGGGCACGTTACGACACGATATGCTAGCGCGGTAATGCTACCGCTGGCAGTAACTTCCGGAGTCTATTTAAAGGTTGGATCTCTCCTTCTTTTATGAAGAGCTCTCACATCCATCAAAGCTACAACTCCAATTATTTTAAGAGAGGCTCGTCTCCAGATATTGAGAGAACTGCCTTTGGGATAACATGAAGATCAAAAGAAGATTGTGAAGGAAATGATTTACAACACATATTCAACACGAATGGCGAACGCATCAAGAGCACCGACTTCCACATCGCCTTCGTCTTCACCTTCAGAATTTCTTGGGGAGTTTCTCTTACATAATTTCTATTTTATAATCTCTTTTAATTTATCTTTTTATAACTGGTGTGAAGAAATCATTTGGGGAGAGCGTCATATTTCGGGAAGGATTCCATAGGTATGTTCGCTGTATTGTGTGTGGGGACTAGGCCTTGTGAGCTTATGGGGGAATTCACCGCAGTGTGTGTGGCGAATGGGTCTAGGTTAGATCTAGGGGTGGCTAGAGGCCTTATCTAGGGTAAGATATGATATAGCCAACCGGTCCTTGTGAGAAGGATCGGTGAATCAACAAAAAAGGATTTTTATATTCGCCATGATTTCTAACGTTATAGAAATCAAACATTTTTGTTTTCAATTTCTAGAGAAATAAAATCATGTCTCTTTGTCTTATCATTTTATCTTATTTCCAAGTTATGAAATGTTTTAAATTTCATCAAAGCATTAAAGCAAAATCTATTGTAAGATTCGTTTTGATCATTAACTTAAGAAATCAACTTCTGTGAACTAGCATCGGGCGTTAGCACTAGCGCCAATGGTAGTGGAGAAAAATTGAATTCTAAAAAGTAATCTTCAATATATTCTTATATGAGATATTAAAATATATTTTCCTATGGATATTTCGAAACTTTGGTCATAAACTCTGAAATTTTTAAATAAGATTTAAATTCCATAAAGCCCTTATTCACCCCCTCTATGGGCGCCTAAAGATCCAACACTTAGACACACTTTTGATATATATGTTGCTAATATGTGATTTGCAAGGAAGGAGTGTCACCGCCTCGGGAATGGGGTGGGGTCGTTATAAATCTTGGTCAGCTAAAGCTGACCGATTATTTGTTTGCCACATTTTGGTGGTATGTGTTTCTATAGGTCCAGGCGAGCCGAGCGGGTCATAGCGGGTTAGATCCCCCAGCTGCTGGATTGTGCTGGCCCTCGAAGGCCCTAGTGTGTGTTTACTTGTTTTCATGTGTGGCTGGCCTACGTGCCGATGTTAGTAAACCACATGTTATTATAAACATTGTAATTACAAGAACTTTTGATGTACTTTCATTCCAGTTGTAGTAAAGTGGACTGATGTAATGTGATATTTATTTAAATAAATAAATGCTTTCGTTGTATACCTCTGTGAATGTTGAGATGGTTTTGCTTAAAACTGTTTAAAAATTAATACGTAACTCCCTCTCCTGTTCGTTAAATATGGCGTGGGGTCTTGGCCAGACCTACTGCTATATTCTATGTAACAAGGGGGTATTACAACGTGCTCTTGGGTGCTCTTGCTTTTGACCAAGAGATTGTCTACGGACACCTCCAATTTCCTCCCCTTTTGACTTTTGAAAACATATCCCTCATTTGCTGGTAAGTATCCCCTATATTCTTCAACCCGAAAGGCATCATCTTGTAGCTGCAGCAGCCATCCCCAGTGATGAACGAGACATCGGGACAATCGGGAGGATGCATCCGGATCTGGTGGTATCCTAAAAAGGCATCAAGGAAGCTTATCATAGAATAACCGACAATTGAATCAACCAGCGCATCGATTTTAGATAGGGGATAACAATCCTTCGGGAAAGCTTTATTCAACAATGAAAAATCAATACACATCCGCCAACCCTCAGTGGCCTTCTTTACCATTACAATATTTGAGACTCAGCCTGGATTCTGTATCTCGAATACAAAACCTGCCTCAAGCAGTTTCCTCACTTCCTCTCGGATGGGTTCAGCCAACGTGATGGCGCTCACCTTATTCTTCTGCCGGATGGGCTTGACCTCAGGGTCTAAATTGAGATGGTGGCACACGACCTATGCATGGATCCCTGACATCTCCGCGGTGCTCCATGCGAAGACGTCCACATTCTATTGCAAACATGACACTATCTTTATCTTCTCACCTGCCTTCAACGCTCCATAGATCTTCAGTAGCCCAGGCTCTCCGCCCTCTGAGGATACTTCCACTTCTTCTACCTCCTCCACAGCCTCCAGCCTAGCCATCCCTTCTAGGACTCGGTCCGCCTCCTCCATCCATCTGATTGTACTTACCGCGCTCAGATAGAACTCTAGAGCGACCTTAGGATAACTCTGGATCCTCACCTGGACGTTTCCCTGGCAATAATTCAAGCACTGATGGTAGGAGGATGGAACGGCCTTGAATGTGTTGATGAGTGTCCTGCCGAAGATCATGTTGTAATAGCTCGACGCGTCAACGATGACAAATCGGCACTTGGTTGAAGTGTCGTTGAGGGTTACCAACAACTCCACTCCTCCCTCCACCTCTTTCCGCTCACCCGAGAAACCGAAGAGGGGCTCCTCTGAGGCCATCACCCTGCTTGCCTCCACCTTTAACCCATAAAACGTCTTCTTGAAAATGATGTTTGCCGAACTCCCATTGTCCACGAGGATTCGGTTAACGGTGAAGCCTTCGATGATTACCTGAATTACGAGGGAATCATGAAAGGGGTTCTCATTCCCCAATATGTCCTCCTCTAATAAGGTGATCTCATCCAGTGGGGGCGGCGCATGGGAGGTCGAAGAGACGCTCCTGCAGTAGATTTGGTGTAGACTTGCCTTGTGGGAAGCTCCGAGCCCCGCTCCTCCGTGGATTACTCATACTCCACTTCCTCATCCCTGAGCCACTTCTCGACCTCCCTTGTCAACCCGATCCTCGATCCTCCTCCGGACGGGTGCATGACCCACCACCCGCTCTACCGGGATCTCTTGCCTTTACTGCTCTCCTCCTGATCCGTCACCGATCCTTCTTCTGGCCTCCGGAAAATTGTGGCAGGCCATCATTCTGTGCCCCTCCACCTGGTGCAGCTCACAGTACAGTGGGATCTCCTCCACCTGATGCCTCATTTGGTGGTTCCTCTGGTTATGTTTGTTGCCCTGACGGGAAACATCCATTGCTTCCCTGCGTCCTCCCTCCTGATGCCTTTCCTGCCGATCGTGATTCCTCCCCTCCGGAGAGAACCTCCTTCCTTAACTCGGTTGCTGAGGACTTCCCTCCGGTCTTCACGGCGGTCGCTGCTCTGGTACCTGGTACCTACTTTCCTCTTCTCGCCTCTCTGGGGTAACGAAGGGCCTCGTAACATCCTGCCTCCTCGGACCCTCCGACCTTTTTAGCTCTTCACTCCTCCTCGGATCCTCCTTCCTTCTGGCTTTCTACCTCCTCTCCTGCTCCGTGGGCTCCATCTTCTTTCCCTGCACCGGGACCTCCTCCACTTCCTCGTCTTCTTCCATAGTCAGCTTGGTGAGCCTTGCCAGGAATCCTCAGTTTGTCGACTCCCCCTGAACGAACTTATTGGCTCTTTCAATAAGTTCTTCATAGGATAGGGGAGGATCGTTGCTGATTTCGAGTTTGAAGAGGCCCTCCCTCAGACCAAAACTGAGGGCTAGCTGAAGGGTGAAGCCATCCACCTCTTGGATGCCTAGGACTTCCTCCTGGATGTGGTCGATGTACTGACCCATTGTCTCGTGTACTCCTTGCACTCGATAGAAGAGGGTTGTCGCCTCCTTCTTACTCTTCTTGGACGTGGCAAAGCTCATCATCAACCCTCTTCACAGGTCTTCAAAACAGTAGATGGAACTGTCCTGTAGCTGGTGGAACCAATCTCTAGCCTTTCCCTGAAAGGTTATCGCAAAGAACCGACATTTGAAGGCGTCCATCATGTTCCGGATGGAAACTAAATCCTCAAACCATTGAAGATGGCGGATCTGATTATCCCTCCCAGAGTAGTAGTTGAGGGCAGACTCTCATGAACCCTTCTTGAACTGGGGTGTCCAGTACCTCACAACAGAAAGGACTCCTTCCACCCTGGCGATGATCTTCTATGTGGCGAGTAATAACACTATACTCGCCACCCGCGCGAGTATCTGGAAACCTAGCCGGGTTCCCCGCCTCTCGAAACCTTGTCCCCTGGAAACTCGCCGGGAAATACTGCGATTGCCCCGGTCGCTCAGGCTCCTCCGCTATCTCTTCCTTCCCTGCTTTCCTGGATGGCGCACCTTTCTCAGACAGGGTCTCGCAGAGAGGCGAGGTTGATGTGACCTCGGCGCGAGGAACTAGAGCCGCTCGCAAGGTTTCTTCAATCCGCCGCGCGAACTCTTCAAAGTCGGACCTCCTCACGAACTCACTCCCGCTCGCCGAGTCTCCACTTGCTCTTTCCTGCTCTCCTCCTTCCACCATCTCGCCTGCAACACAGAACTTTCTTCCTCCGACTGCGGTCCACGCTCACCGCACCAAAGTGTTAAAGTCAAGAAAATCCTTGCTCCAAATGTTTGGACCTAAGTGAAGCCTGACTCCGCGATCCTGCGATTAGGATCTGAAGGCTAGCGTTAAAAAGGAAGTGAAAGACCACAAAATGATCCCATAGAGCTTCAACAGGGAGGTCCCACCACGTACCCGGAAGTTTAAATAAAAACTTCCATTCCACGACCGCATATAGCTGAACTTGGTACTAGGAAGGCACTGACTTGATGAGAATCTCGCCTAGATGGGGTGGGGGTGATCTCTGATTTCTTAAGTGTCATTCCTGGTACCTCTGAGGGTCTATTTACAGACAAACTCTAAAAGGGGAGATGCATGTGACTATACCTGGCCCTGCGAGATTGGATAGTTGAACCTGGTGAACGCCCACTATTGAAGGATCTCTCTCACGCCTGGCGAGATACTGTTGATATTCGCCACCTAGGAAGGATCTCGCCCACACCTGGCGAGATACTGTTGATAGTCGCTACTTAGGGGAGAGTAATCCTGATGCTCACATCTTACATTAAATGCCGATGTGAATTGTTGGCTATCTTTGGTTTGACCATCGACTTTGACTTTTGCCCACGTGGCTTGAACGGGTCCAACCCTCGAAGAATATGAGTTGCACAATAATTATTTTAATTTATTTAATAACCATACTGTAAATATAATAATAATTAAGAATGAAAAAAAAACTATTTTAGCTCCGTTTGGCATGGCGTTTTTGCTCCTATAAGTTTGGACAAAGCGCCACAATTATAGAATGTATGTTTGACTAACACTGATTATGACCGCCGCCAAGAAAAAAAACTAATTTTGAACATAAAAGTGGATAAGTTCCTTAGGTGAGGTCGGGCGGTAACGAACAACGCTTCATCACGACTGTCACCAACATGCCAAACGGATCCTTAATTACATAATATTAATGCAATGTGCAAAAAACCCCATGTGCTTGCGCCCACAATAGAACGTTTTAGTAGTAGTTTCTCATGAGAAATAATTATTTCATACACATTGCAAAGAAAAGTGTGAATACACGTAATTTGACATATATTTGTAAATATATCAAGTGACTTGTTTTAACTTACTTTTCTTATAGCCAATTAATGTTATTTAGTGAAATTAGGTAGTTTGGCATTATTGTGTAATGAAATTCATTCATATTTCATTACTGTTTTAACGATGACAATTACAACTACAAAAATCATTGAGAACTATACCGTCAATTTTGGCTTCGTTAGGCACAGCTTATTTGCTCCGATGAGTTGAGTCAAAAACGCCATTATCATAGATTGTATGTTTGGTAAGACAGGTTATGACCGCTACCGAGAAATTAAACTACTTTTGAGCATAAAATGCATGAATTTTTTTAGGTGAGGTCGGGCGTTCACGAACGACGGTTCATGACCACCGCATTTACGACCGCCACCACCGCGCCAAACGAAGTCTTAGTTATCATAGTGTTTACAGTATTCCAATATATTGAGTATTAAAGAGTTTAATTATGATATTTATGATGATTTTTTTCATTACATATAGACCAAATATAAAAAGTTAACAAATTATTCAAAATTACAGATAAATATTTGTATTAAATGTGAGAATTGATTTAATTAATAAGTGATAAAATGAATTTATTTATAATACTTATCCTGTGATAATAAATATATTTATATTAACTACTGTGGTTTTGATTAGGATTATCAATGTTTTAATTAAAAAAATGAAATTATGCATAATGTAATTTATTGACACTTAAATAAGATTTAATCATGTTTATTACTTTTTTTTAATTTAAGTAATATACAGAATAATAATAAATTGACAGAATAGACATAATAATATTAATAATAAATCCAAACATGACTTTAAATAAATTGACCACATTATTGTTGTCTTTGTTTCCAGGTTGGATCCTAAATGCTTTTTTTCCAATAAAAAGCAATGTTCTATTTCCGTATAACACTCCCACCATCTTTATGCAAATATCTACTTTTACTTTTGGGTAGCTATCTCCCGTTTCTATAAAACATAGTCTAAAAATAAAATATTAATATCAATTTGTAAAGAAAAATTTCAACATCAATTTCCGTTTTAAATTTGGAATAGTTTCTAACAAGATAACGACATTACACACACATAGGGGACAGTCGCGGCGAGAGTACCGCAGCACGATGCTCCCGCCACTCGCTGTCTCCCGAGGGTAGTCGTGTTGGGGGTTGCAATTGTGCGCTCGAGGGACTGCGATCGTGCGCTCGAGGTGCTGCGAGTGGCGATAGTGTCGTCACAGTAAAAATTAATAAAGAGAGGAGATGATTGGATGGAGCCTGCTCCCCGCGACAGTACCCAAGCCACGACAGTACCCAAGCCACGACATACCATTACACCACTGTGTGGGCGGAGGTACTCTCGAGGTTTGGGAAAAAAGAGCACAAATAATTTTATTTTAAATCAAGGACTAAATTGTTTTTTCCTTGAAGATAGATAGATTTGATTTAAAATGGACGACAAAGATGAAAGAGTTGGTGCACACCGTTACACCATTAGACCATCTTTATATATTCGTGTAAATAAAGTCTGCCCGGCCGTACGACCAACCGTGACAGTATCTCGACCGTAATAGACATAAGGTTGCGCCCATATCACTATCAATTAATTAAATAATGCGGAAAGTATTTATACAATACTTTTCGATTTTTGTTAAAAAATCTCTCATCATGATGCATATATCATCACGTATGTCAAATCAATTTTAATAAAGTTCATGAGTTTAATGGTAGCTCCACAAAAATATCACTGACATGCCTAATGAGAGCCTTCCTCGAAAATATCGCTAACATGCCTAATGACAGCCTTCCTCGAAAATACCCCTGACATGCTTAATGATAACCTTCCTCAAAAATACCATTGACATGCCTAATGCCAGCCTTCCTCGATAATATTGCTGACATGCCTAATGACAGTCTACCATAGCAGATATATAAGCTCTAATAAAAGTTTTTTCAATTTTATGAATTTTCATCATTATTTTTAATATTAGGATAAGGTGTAATTACTTGAGTAAACGTTGTATTTTATTTTCTTGGAAATAGATTATAATTTATGTTAATTAATTAAGTTAATACAATAAAGCTATATTTGAAAATTTTCAATGTTTCACCAAAGACAAATTTTCCCTTTTAATATTGTAAAGATATATACTAATATATAAACATAGATCTTTATGGGGTTGTTATAACTGGGAATCCGGTTCACAAGAGTTCGGATCTAAGGGATAAGCCAAAGTTGCTGATCCCGAGGTCTAACACCACAAATCTGATTGCAAGAGCAAAAGAGAGAAGAAGAGAGGTAGAGTGAGAGACCAGATCATATACAAACAAGACCTGTGTGCTGCAACAAGAAGGTCCCGCCACACACCCATAAGTTTATAGGAGCTTCCCTTCCTATAGAGAAGCTAAACCAGGCACAAGGATGACACAGACTTAACAAATGAGAAGCTTGTGTGTGTGTGTGTGGGGGGGGGGGGGGGGGGGGTGTTGGGGTGCCAGAATTGCCCCCGGCGCTGCGGTGCTATTCGAAGCGGAAGGGTGTGTCCCTCGTGGGTCTAACTGACTGCCCCGTGGATCCGCCCAAGGATAGCCGACTCTATAAAGGAGCGGTAGGCACCTTGGCCAACAGGCCGGTCTTTTGGTGCAGTTGGTTGCGCTGTATCCCTACTACTGGAACATGGTCTTCCGCATCTCCTAGGTTTGAGAATAACAAATCCTATGTGTATTTGATCTTGTGTGTTTAAGTGTGCAGGAAATCAAAGTCCACATGACTCAAGGATGGTTGTCCCCAAAATTGAGGCCAGAATTCAAACATGACCACTAGCGCCAGCGGTAGCGATAGCGCCCGGCGCTAACGATGATTAGCGCGATTCCGGCAGTTTTTTTAGAAAGAGCTAGCCCCCGGCGGTAGCTACTAGCGCTGGCGGTATGTTGGGTATTGTAGCCACAATTACCTTGATTTGAAGAAGTGTTCCTTTGAACTAAGTTGAATTGAGTTGTATTTGATGTTGTTCTCTAGTTATGTGTTTGCAGGTTCTAAATTGCTAAGTGCACACCAAAGTCAGGTTGCAATGGATCACCAAACACAGTTCTAGACAATGTAATCCCTCATTGTATAGAACAAAGTGTTGGTCCATGTGTAATCTCTCTTTTGGAGTACACTTCATATACTCATAACTGAAGGTTTTCAAGGTTGAGGAGTGAAGTAGGCTTTCAGAAGAAAAGGAAATTTCTGCCAAGTCCATTCGTCGAGATGACTCGGGTCATTCCGACGAATCCCGACGAATGCTGACAGAGGTCTTTTTGGCTGAGTTGTGAAGAAATTTCTGAAGCCAAGTCCATTCGTCGAGATGACTCGGGTCATTCCGACGAATCCCGACGAATGCTGACAGAGGTCTTTTTGGCTGAGTTGTGAAGAATTTTCTGAAGCCAAGTCCATTCGTCGAAATGACTCGGGTCATTCCGACGAATCCCGACGAATGCTGACAGAGATCAATTTTGTCTAGGTTCTCAAGAAAACTCTGCAGCTAAGTCAATTCGTCGGATGCTCTCGTGTTCTCCCGACGAATCCCGACGAATGACGGGCAGACGGATTTCATTTCCTCGTTTCGTTTTTGAAATTTAGGGTTAGCCGACATGTACTGTACACGTGGCAATCCCTCCTTGTTTGTCGCCCTTCTCGTTGCTCTCGTTTATAGCCGTTGGAATGGATAGGCTATATATAGCTAAGGGTTAATTCCGTTTAACGATGAATCGTGAATCCAAGAGGAAAGACGTTGCTCTCTTCGTCCATCGGCCGACCTTTATCGCAAATCAACTGCTCCTTGCCGACAAAGCTTTTCACGATCCCTCTTGAAGAAAGGAGAATACTAGATCTCTGATTTTAGATCTGTCAAGTTCCTTTCAGATCTAGTTTCTCCTAAGTGCTAAGTTCAAGGTTTTTCAAAGTAAGATCTATTCTTCCTCTTTTAGATCCAGATTTCAGATTTCTATTTTCAAGGAAGAAGAAGATCTTTTGTTTTAGATCTGAAGAAAAGGACTCCTCCAAGAGTTCCTAAGTAGATTGTTTCTCAATCAAAGATTTTGTAAGATTTCTTTACAATATTCTTGTAGGAAGCTTGCTTCCGAGTTGTAGGAGTTATACTCCGAGTTGTAGGAGCGTTGTCTCCGAGTTTGTAGGAAGTTTTCCTTCCGAGTTTGTAGGAGAGTTTGTTCTCCGAGCTTGTAGGAGTTGTATACTCCGAGTAGTAGGATTTGTTTGATCCGAGTTCAGTGAAGTAGCCTAGTCTAGCCGGTCATGCTAGATAGGTGAGGTGGAAAGTGGACTACCCAAGATCGGGGAACCACTATAATTCTCTGTGTTGTGCTGTGCTCTTTTGGATTCTGTGTGCTTTTATTTCTAAGTTTTTTATTCCGCGAAAAGACATAGAATCCACCTATTCACCCCCCTCTAGGTGATTTAGGTCGCAACTAGATACTTTCAATTGGTATCAAAGCGAGGTTGTTCGCTATAAGGTTAACACCTTGAACAAGATCTTTAAATCTAGTTGCAAGAGCAAGTTTGTCTGAAATGGAAAAATCCAAGGATTCTCTCAAGATGCTCGTCTGTTCTAAGGAGAACTTCCCTATGTGGAAGGAAAGAATGAAGTTCTACATGGAAGCCACCGACCCAAGAATTTTTCAGATAGTAGAGGAAGGTCCCCATGTTCCTATGAAGCCATCGTCTATAAATTCAGCTATTATGATTCCCAAGAAAATGTTGGAGCTAGACAAAGATGAGATTGCCCTCGTCATCTTGGACAAGAAGGCAAAGAACATTATTGCTGGTGCAGTGGACGATTCAATGCTACAAAATCTTATACACTGCAAGTCTGCCAAGGAAATGTGGGACTCCATAGTTGTTCTTATGGAAGGAACCGAAGAAGTAAGGGATGATCGAAGATCATTGCTGAATCAAGAATATGAAGCATTCAAGCAAGATCCAAGAGACTCCATTTCTGATACTTATGAGAAGTTCTTTAAGATCGTCAATGGTCTTAAGAACTATGATCGGGAATTCACCGTTGGAGAACTAAATGACAAGTTCTTGAGATCCCTAACGAAAGAATGGGATACCAAGGCTATTGCTATCCGGGAATTCGGAAAGTTGGCTACGATGGAGCCACAAATTCTGTTTGGCAAGCTCTTATCACATGAGCTCAAGCTGAGTATTAGAAAAGCTGAAGAAGAGGGATGCTCCACCTCTGGAAGAGAGAAGACCGTGGCACTGAAGGCCAAAGAATCAAGAAGACATAAGGCCTCGTCTTCTGTCAGAAGAAAATCCTCAGATGAAGATGATGAATCAGATGCTTGCCCCTCAAGCTCTGATATGTCTGATGGAGAGTTCTCTTCTCTCTCCAAGAAATTCAAGAGATTGCTCAGAAAAAGAAGCCAGAGGAAAAGTCAATCCTCATCAGATCATAGAAGATCAAGGGGTGATGATGAACATCACAAGAAGGAACACAACAACGACAGGTATAAATCTAAACCAAATAAATATATTTCGACTGATATTATTTGTTTTTGTTGTAATAAGCCAGGACATTTAAGCACGGAATGTCCATACAAGAAGAAATCCTTCAAGAATAAGAGGAAAGAAGAAAAGAGCTTCTTGGCAAAGGAGTCCAAGACTCTTAGTGACAGTGACTCAGGGAAGTCAAGCTCAGATGAAGAAGCCTATTTTGGGCTTATGGCACATTCAGATGAGGAAGGAAGTGTCTCCTCATACAAAGGGAAGGTAAACTCGCACACTCCTCTTTCTGCATCTGAAACTGATTCCGTTGAAAATGAAGGCTATTCTTCAGAGGAAGACTTAGATCTAATGGTTCAGTATAAAGCTATGTTGGAGGGATTTGACAAATGCCGCAAGGTAGTCAAATCTCAAGCACATGAGATTGCATCTCTCAAGATGGTGGAATCAGCTTTGAGGGAGGAAATTAAACAATTGACTCCTCTCAAAGATGAAATCCAACCCTTGAAAGATGAAATTAAAAGCTCCGCTGAATTATTAAATCTTAAGGAGAAGTTTATCAATGATTTAGAAGAAAAGTTAGTGGTGGAAAGGAAGATAGTTGAAAGCTTCTCCAAACCAAAAACTATCCTTCCAATCATTAAAAGATTTTCTGCTCCTGCGAAGGTTAGTGGTCTTGGTCATAAGGCCGAAAGTAGTAAGGCTGCTAAGAAAAGAGTTGTTAAAGGTAAGGGCAAGGTTGACCAAAATCAAACCCGTCCCCGATGCTTCGAAACAACTGCTTTCAAGGGACCTTATGAAAAAGTAATCCCCAAGGATTATGGTTCATTTGTACATGGATCAGTTATTAAGAAAGCACCAAAGATTAAATCAATTGTTGCTAAATCTCATGAAGAGAAGAAGGAGTCATGTGTGTGTTGCAACCACGAGACTTCTACTTCTAAGAATATTGCTCCTGCTAAACTCCCCGTTCAAAAGTTAAAACAGGAAAACAAGAGAAGATACAATCGATTTGATTGTTGGTGTTGTGGCAAGATTGGTCACTTCGCCATAGATTGTTGGTTTAACCCCAAAAATGTCAAGACTCCACGGGTTAACAATGTAAGAATGACCCCTTGCAATGTTAACACTCCGAGTGGTGTTAATCTAACCAGAAACCTAGGACCCAAATCCTTTTGGGTTCCTAAGGGAAATTAATCTGTGATTGCAGGTATGTCCAAAGGCCAACCAAAACTCTAATCAGGCACTTGGACAAGTGGATGTTCATGGTACATGACCAGAAAATAGAAGAAATATAGTAAGGTTGTTGAAAAGCTTAGGAAATCAGTCCAGGCACTGAATTTCTAAGGGGGAGATAAGTCTAAGGGGGAGAAAAGATTGAGGGGGAGCTTTGAGCTCTCATGCTTTTTCTTCCCTATCTGAAGTAGTCAGAAAGGGGGAGAGAAGTTGTATTTGCAAGAGAATTTGAAGTTGGGAGGAATTGGCAAAGTTAGATTTGGCAAAGTTGAAAGAGAAAGTTGAAAGGGAGAGAAAGTTGAAAAAGTTAAGTTTTTAACTCTCCTTATCTATTTGATATATATTTATTTAAGTGCAATTCAACTCAGTACATAGGTTCTGACTTCTTCAAATAGGGGGAGATTGTTGGGTATTGTAGCCACAATTACCTTGATTTGAAGAAGTGTTCCTTTGAACTAAGTTGAATTGAGTTGTATTTGATGTTGTTCTCTAGTTATGTGTTTGCAGGTTCTAAATTGCTAAGTGCACACCAAAGTCAGGTTGCAATGGATCACCAAACACAGTTCTAGACAATGTAATCCCTCATTGTATAGAACAAAGTGTTGGTCCATGTGTAATCTCTCTTTTGGAGTACACTTCATATACTCATAACTGAAGGTTTTCAAGGTTGAGGAGTGAAGTAGGCTTTCAGAAGAAAAGGAAATTTCTGCCAAGTCCATTCGTCGAGATGACTCGGGTCATTCCGACGAATCCCGACGAATGCTGACAGAGGTCTTTTTGGCTGAGTTGTGAAGAAATTTCTGAAGCCAAGTCCATTCGTCGAGATGACTCGGGTCATTCCGACGAATCCCGACGAATGCTGACAGAGGTCTTTTTGGCTGAGTTGTGAAGAATTTTCTGAAGCCAAGTCCATTCGTCGAAATGACTCGGGTCATTCCGACGAATCCCGACGAATGCTGACAGAGATCAATTTTGTCTAGGTTCTCAAGAAAACTCTGCAGCTAAGTCAATTCGTCGGATGCTCTCGTGTTCTCCCGACGAATCCCGACGAATGACGGGCAGACGGATTTCATTTCCTCGTTTCGTTTTTGAAATTTAGGGTTAGCCGACATGTACTGTACACGTGGCAATCCCTCCTTGTTTGTCGCCCTTCTCGTTGCTCTCGTTTATAGCCGTTGGAATGGATAGGCTATATATAGCTAAGGGTTAATTCCGTTTAACGATGAATCGTGAATCCAAGAGGAAAGACGTTGCTCTCTTCGTCCATCGGCCGACCTTTATCGCAAATCAACTGCTCCTTGCCGACAAAGCTTTTCACGATCCCTCTTGAAGAAAGGAGAATACTAGATCTCTGATTTTAGATCTGTCAAGTTCCTTTCAGATCTAGTTTTCTCCTAAGTGCTAAGTTCAAGGTTTTTCAAAGTAAGATCTATTCTTCCTCTTTTAGATCCAGATTTCAGATTTCTATTTTCAAGGAAGAAGAAGATCTTTTGTTTTAGATCTGAAGAAAAGGACTCCTCCAAGAGTTCCTAAGTAGATTGTTTCTCAATCAAAGATTTTGTAAGATTTCTTTACAATATTCTTGTAGGAAGCTTGCTTCCGAGTTGTAGGAGTTATACTCCGAGTTGTAGGAGCGTTGTCTCCGAGTTTGTAGGAAGTTTTCCTTCCGAGTTTGTAGGAGAGTTTGTTCTCCGAGCTTGTAGGAGTTGTATACTCCGAGTAGTAGGATTTGTTTGATCCGAGTTCAGTGAAGTAGCCTAGTCTAGCCGGTCATGCTAGATAGGTGAGGTGGAAAGTGGACTACCCAAGATCGGGGAACCACTATAATTCTCTGTGTTGTGCTGTGCTCTTTTGGATTCTGTGTGCTTTTATTTCTAAGTTTTTTATTCCGCGAAAAGACATAGAATCCACCTATTCACCCCCCTCTAGGTGATTTAGGCTCTTCTTGGCCGAAATTTGACGACATGCCGAAGCTCTGCAAATTTCTGAAGGAGAATTCCATCACGCCGAATCCAAACGAAGTCCGCTTCGACAAACGCTGATTCTACATCGGATCTTCGTCCCCGACTTCAGAAGTTCATCTTAAGGGAGGTTTTGTTATTTTATTTCTCTTTCATCATTGTAAACGGTAGTGAAATCGCCTCGTGTTGGCGACTAGGTCTGGGGCAGACTTAGGGCTGAAATTCGCCTCGTGTTGGCAACTAGATCTAGGCTAGTTCTAGGGGGTGCTCGAGGCCACATCCGGGGAAGGATTGGCTAGAGCGGCTTGAGGCCGAATCCGGGGAGGATAAGGCTAGGGCCACCTGTTCGTGGGGAAGCGAGTCGGGATAGAAAATAAAAAGAGCTTTTTTATTATTCGCCTCCGATCTCTAGCGTCATCGAGATCAAATTTTGTAAAAATTATTTATCATTAATAAATCTTGTCTCTCTTTTTGTTTTACTTAACTTATTTCATGTCTTTAATCTTGCAATAATTCAAAGTTTTTTAAATATAATCTAAAGTTTTTGAAAACCCTTATTCACCCCCCCCCTCTAAGGGCGCCGACCGATCCAACAAGTGGTATCAGAGCTAGGTTTTGTTCCAATCGGCCTAACAACCGGGAGCAATGGCGTCTCATGATCTCGCTTTCTCGGAGGGTCAAGGGATTAGTCGACCACCTCTCTTTACTGGGTCAGATTTTAACTATTGGAAAAATAGAATGATGCGTTTTCTTATGACGATGGATGTAGAAGTCTGGAATATGGTAGAAGTCAAATACTCTCCTCCTACAACTGTAGTGGGAGAGGCGACATTATTAAAACCTAAAGATAAATGGGACGATAGCGACAAATTAAGGTGTAAAAATAATGCAAAAGCAATGAACGCCTTATATTGTGCCCTAAATAGGACTGAATTTAATAGAATTTCTGCCTGCACTACTGCTTATGATATTTGGAATCAATTAGAAGTAACTCACGAAGGTACATCGCAGGTGAAAGATGCAAAGCTGTTTCAACTGCAATCTGAATACGAGAAATTTTGGATGGACACGGAAGAGGACATCAACTCCATGTACACTCGCTTCACAAAGATTGTCAACGCATCAAAGGCGCTTGGAAAGACCTATTCCAACGGGGACTTGGTGAGGAAAATTCTTCATTCCTTACCCCCAAGGTTCAATCCGAAGGTGACAGCCATCTCGGAGACGCACAATTTAAGAACGCTCCAGATCGAGAACCTCATTGGGAATCTCAAAACCCTTGAGGTAGAACTGCAAATACAACATGACGAATACAACAAGGAGCCGAAGAAAAAGGCGTTGGCGCTAACATCAAAGAAGGAGTGCACCGAAGAGGACGATGATGATGAAGAAGGACTCCTGGTGAAGAACTTCAAAAAGTTCATCAGGAATCCAGAAAGAAGGAACACATTCAGAAAATTCTTCCAAAAGGATACTCGACGAAAGGGATCCTCCTCTTCATCGAAGAAAGAAAAAGGAAGCGATGACGAAGAAGAAAGGCCGCCTCCAGAATGCTATCACTGCAGAAAAACCGGGCACATTCGGAGCCAGTGCCCAAAATACCAAAAGCAGCGGAAAGAACAAAAGAAAGAAAAAGAGAGGAAGAAAGTGCTGAAGGCCGCTACTTGGGATGACTCTTCCTCTGAAGAGTCAAACGGTTCTGAGTCAAGTAGCGAGGAGGAAGCAAACTTATGCTTAATGTCCAAAAGCGACGATGACGACACCCGTGTTCTTAGCGACACTGAGGTATCTCCTCCTACCTTTGAAGAACTTTATGATAAATTTGTTTTATTAAATCATGAAAATGAATCTATTATAAAAGAAAATCGTAAGCTCACAAAAAAATTAGTCTCTCTTGAAAAAAGAAAAGTTTCATGTCAAGAATGTGAGTACTCTTTATTTAAGATAAAAGAACTTGAAGTTTCTCTCTCTAATGCCCTTTCACAAAACAAAATCATTGCAAAAGAAAAAGGGGACTTAGAGAGAAAATTGAAAACTTCTATATTATAAATTGAAAAGAACAAAAAAGGATTTGAAAATAAATGTGTTATGATTGTTCAAGAAAATACATCTCTTAAAAAACAAAATCAAAATCTCAATTTAGCCATAAACAAATTCGGGATTGGTCAAAAATCCCTGGATATGCTTCTGGTAATCAATGCTTTGGGTCTGGAAAAATCGGACTCGGATATAAAAGTGAACACTACCGCCCGGCACTAGCTACTAACGCCGGCGGTAGCTCTAATGTTAAAAATTATTCTGGTTTTTCTAATGTACAAACATCATCCAGCAAGGGCAACGTAGAAACTCAGAAAAGGGTCTCAACCCCCTTTATTTCGTGTGCTAATTGTCTTAAATTTGGACACACGTCTGGCTCTTGCAGGAATATAATAAATCAACGATCATTAAAACAAATATGGGTACCTAAGAAATCCACTTACTCTATGGGTGGTACCTCTTGGGTATCTGGGTCTTTACTCTCATCCTCTTTCTAGATTTGCAGGAAGGCTAAGGAAACAGAAGACCTGTGGTTTTTGGACTCAGGCTGCTCCAAACACATGACGGGCAATAAAGCAAAATTCCTTAGCCTAGAAAAGAAGAAAGGAGGAATAGTGACGTTTGGCGATAACGGTAAAGGAAGGATCATGGGAGTTGGTACAGTGGGTAACGCATCTTTTCTTATATCAAATGTACTTTATGTGAAGGGATTAAAACATAACCTAATATCTATAAGTCAACTGTGTGATAAAGGTTTAGACGTACTTTTTGAATCTTCCACTAACCTTTGCAAGATTGTTAATCCTAAAACAAAAGATGTGTTATTAACTGCACCTAGAATTCATAATGTTTACATAGTTTCATTTCATGATCTTTCTAAATCTTCTATAAAATGTTTTATAACGAAAAATAATGAATTAGAATTATGGCACAGACGCTTAGGCCACGCTAGTGCAAAACTCATTTTAAAACTAGCAAAAAGAGAATTGATTAGAGGATTGCCTAAACTAAATGGAAATTTATCTTCATTATGCTCTCCATGCCAAAAAGGCAAATTTACAAAGTCATCTTTTAAAAGCAAAAACGAAATTTCTACATCAAAACCACTGCAACTAATTCATATGGATCTCTTTGGTCCCGTTAACACTGCGAGTCTTGGTGGTAGATTATACACTTATGTTCTCATAGATGACTATTCTAGATATTGTTGGACTTTATTTCTCTCCTCCAAATCTGATGCGTTTTGCGAATTTTCAAAATTATGTACTCGCATTCAAAATGAATTAGATTTAAAAATAAAATGCATTCGCTCAGATCATGGAGGTGAATTTGAAAATGAAAATTTTAAATCTTTTTGTGACATGTTAGGTATTAAGCATGAGTTCTCCGCTCCACGCACACCTCAACAAAACGGTGTTGTAGAACGGAAAAATAGGACAATACAAGAACTTGCACGCACAATGCTATCTGAATATAAATTACCTAAGTATTTTTGTGCAGAAGTCGTAAGCACTGCATGCTATGTAATGAATAGAGTTATGCTTCGCCCATCATTAACTCTCACACCATATGAACTCTACTATCAAAAGAAACCTAACATATCGTATTTTAGAGTATTTGGATGTAAATGCTTCATTCTTAATACAAAAGATTCTTTAGGAAAATTTGACGAAAAATGCGATGAAGGAATATTTCTTGGTTATTCTTCAACTAGTAAAGCATATAGAATATTTAATAAAAGATCAAGTAAGGTTGAAGAGTCAATTAATGTCAGATTTGACGAGTTTGTTCCATGTGCAGAGAAGCTCCCTACAGGTACCGATGATGAACCTTTGCCATCCTTGGAGCACGACGAAGAAGAACCATCCAAAGAAGAGGAGGAGAAGTCAAAAGAAGATGAATATGTACCTCCAAGTATTCTAAACTTCTCCAAAAATCATCCAAAGGAGCTAGTCATTGGGGGAACCTTCTACTGGGGTAAGAACTCGGTCCTCTCTTCATGAAACATTTTCAAATATTTGCTTTGTGTCTGAAATTGAACCTACAAACGTTTCCACCGCTTTAAATGACGAATTTTGGTTTTTGGCAATGAATGAAGAGTTAGGACAATTTGAAAGAAATAAAGTTTGGAATTTAGTAGAAAGACCATCTAATCATCCAATTATTGGCGTAAAATGGATTTTTAAAAATAAGCTAGATGGTGAATCTAGGATTGTAAGAAATAAAGTACGCTTAGTTGCTCAAGGCTATTCACAAATCGAGGGGGTAGATTTTGAAGAAACTTTTGCACCCGTAGCTCGCTTAGAATCTATACAAATATTTTTGGCATTTGCGAGTTTTAAAAGAATAAAATTATTTCAAATGGATGTTAAAAGTGTCTTTTTAAACGGGTTTATTAAAGAAGAAGTTTATGTAGAACAACCCCCCGGTTTCATAAATGAAAGATTTCCAAATCATTTTTACAAATTAGAAAAAGCGCTTTATGGTTTAAAACAAGCGCCCCGTGCCTGGTATGATCGTCTTACATCGTTTTTGTTAAAGCACAGTTATGTTATGGGAAGTGCAGACAACACACTCTTCATTAAGCAAAAAAATAACGAATTAATTATTCTACAAATATATGTTGATGACATCATTTTTGGAGCCACTAATGAAGAGCTGTGTAATGAAGTAGTTTTAATAATGAAAAATGAATTTGAAATGAGTCTTGTAGGAGAACTATCATATTTTCTTGGTTTTCAAATTTCACAAAGAACTGATGGTATTTTTCTTTGTCAATCAAAATATGTTCACGATATGCTTAAACGATTTGGATTTGAAAATCTTAAACAAGCTTCTAGTCCTATGAGTGCTTCCTTAAAACTAGGAAAAGATGAATCTGGAATTTCTATTGATCAAACGCTATATAGGGGAATGATAGGTTCTCTTCTATATTTAAGTGCATCTAGATCAGATATAATGTTTGCCATATGTTTATGTGCTCGCTTTCAAGCCGATCCAAAAGAATCTCATTTAAAAGCGGTAAAACGTATTTTTCGTTATCTAATAGGGTCATCTAAACTAGGATTATGGTACCCACATAATGACTCTTTCACACTCCACGGCTATTCCGATTCGGACTAAGTCGGGTGCTCAATAGATAGAAAAAGCACTAGCGGTACGTGTCACTTTTTAGGACCCTCTTTAGTTGCATGGTCTAGTAGAAAATAATCTTCGGTTGCACTCTCCACCACGGAGGCTGAATATATCGCACTTGGTAGTTGTTGTGCACAAGCATTATGGATGAGCCAAACACTAGAGGACTTTGGATTTCATCTCAAAAACATAGATCTTAAATGTGACAACAAAAGTGCAATAGACCTCACATATAATCCTGTACACCATTCTAGATCCAAACACATCGACGTTCGTCATCATTTCTTTAGGGATCACATTAAGAAAGAAAATGTAAAAGTAACATTGGGACAGACTCTCAACTCGCTGACATATTCACTAAACCTCTTCCCGATGCATGATTTCGTTTATTATGACTTGAGTTAGGTGTGCTAGATCTTACAAGTTAAAACATGCTCACATATATAAGCTTCTTCACTTTTAAACATCAAAATCATCTCCTAAAAATCTGCACTTTCAGCCTGAAACTACTAATGGGACACCTAATCAAGACCACCAATCAAAATTTCCAAAATCCTAAAAAATCGTTCACTGTCTCCCGCGCTAGCGCTACCGCAGGCGCTAGCGTCCATGTTCATTTTTCTGTATATTTTAAATTTCTAAAAATCCCTTAAAATATATAAATTTATATTTTCTACTTAGTTTTGCACTTCTGTGTTTCTTTAAAAAATTAGATACAAAACTACAAAAACCAAATTACAAAAAAAATATGCTTTTCTTTTTCGCTTGTGTTGTTTCCTTTGTTTAAAGTTCATCTTTATGCAAAAATCAAATATAAAAATTACAAAAGCAAAAATTACAAAAATATGCTTTTATTTGCTAAAATTAAATACAAAAATATAAAACTTTAAAACCATCAAAAAAAAATTGTATGAACTTTTTCTGGCAAAATCAAGCATGATTTACTCTATTACTTAGAAATCCTACAATGTTGCAATTTTCTTTTCAAACTACTTTGGACATTGTCTTTCTTCATGCTTTGATATATCTATTCAAATGTGCATCAATTATAGTTTAAAAGTTGTGTAGGATCAAGCTTAGCATGCCTCTAAGTATGAGAAATGTTTTATGTTTGATAATGATATTTATTAACTCACCTTTTTTTGGCATTGTCTACATATGTATTTAATTTAAGAATGCTTGTGTATGTTTTGTATTAGTACAATGGATTAAAATTGCACAAGTATCTTACCTACACTCCTTCTTTTTGCACTCTTAAAAATTAAGAAAAGTGGTTATGTTTTTCATAATTTCTATTGATTTGCAAAACAAGTGTATTCGGAGACCTTTGTACAAAACAAAATTATAAAATAAATGACAAAGATATCTCCACCAAGCACTACTTGAACCTCCTGATAAGTCTTAATAAGCATTGTGAGGTTGAGCACCTTGGAAAGAATAAGTAAAGTGTCTTGTGCAAATCAAATCCTTCTTTCAAAAATAAGAAAAACCACTTATTCTTAAGTACACCGGATCACAATAAAAATCAATCTAGAAGAATAAAATTATGTGATCCCCCAAGCACTACTTTGCACCCTGATAAGTCTTGATGAGCATTGTGTGTGTAGAGCACCTTGGTAGTTGTACTTTTTATTGTGCATTAAAGTGTGTGGAAGTAATCTTATTTGTGTTTTATTGTGCTCATACTTTACCTATATCTTGTATTTTTGATTAAAACACTTGTTTACATAACTCAAAAATACACTTATGTGCACATCATTATCTTCCATAACACTTCTTCTCATGAGCATTGGATCATAATGCTAATTCTATATTACTTTTTATTTATGAAATGCACTAGATAACCTAGCATGTGTTCTACAATGTTTTGTATGTTTTTGAAATTATGAATTAAAGTAACATTGTGGTAATCTCTTTTTGATAAACATTATTTCATGCTTGGTTATTATAAAATTTAAAGATCTAACTGCAAAATGATTTACAACAACATCATCTTTTGTGAACTTTAACTCATATTTTTTTTGGATTATCATTACTATTTGTTGTTTTTGTATTGCTATAAGTCTTCCGCATCTCAACCATATAAGTGTTTTACCTTGCGCTTTCATGCTTACTTAATATCTTGTATTCTTTGCATCATCACTTATTCTTAAAAATTCCTATCTTTCTTTAAGTGATAGATTTCCTTGGAACACTTTTTATTGGTTACTTCAAACATAAAGATCTTTTATGCTAAAAACTCTGAAAATTTTGTAATGCTCATAACTCTGATCTAATTCAATGAAAAACAATTCTAAAACTCCTTATCATTTACTTAACAAGCTCGATCATGCCTTCTCTTTTATTTCCACATTATTTAGTGCTTTGTTTCCCTACCCACTTTTGCTAATAACAAAGGGGGAGAACTAACATGATAAATATAACCCACTATCAAAAATCCAACATGACAAATTAAGATGATAGCTTACATATTAGGGGAGCAATCACCTAGGGGGAGCATGTATTTAGGGGGAGAAATTCTAAATGCTAAAATCAATAATTATCCTAAAGTCATCACTTTCACACACACACAAGTATAGTCTCATCATGCTTATCTATTAATGGATTTGTTATTATCAAAAGGGGGAGTTTGTTGGAACATGGTCTTCCGCATCTCCTAGGTTTGAGAATAACAAATCCTATGTGTATTTGATCTTGTGTGTTTAAGTGTGCAGGAAATCAAAGTCCACATGACTCAAGGATGGTTGTCCCCAAAATTGAGGCCAGAATTCAAACATGACCACTAGCGCCGGCGGTAGCGATAGCGCCCGGCGCTAGCGATGATTAGCGCGATTCCGGCAGTGTTTTTAGAAAGAGCTAGCGCCCGGCGGTAGCTACTAGCGCTGGCGGTAGCATGGCGCACAAGAGGCATAGAGCAAAATGTTGCCGCAGATAGAAGATCCTGCCGTGCAAAATGTTACCTATTCCGGGCTAGCGCCGGCGTTAGCGCTTTGGCTATAAAAGGACCCCCTCTCCTCTTGTTTTCGTACACCTATTGCATACACCTCAGAGAGAGAGTGCTAGAATTCCAGAGGCTCTTCTTGGCCGAAATTTGACGACACGTCGAAGCTCTGCCAATTTCTGAAGGAGAATTCCATCACGACGAATCCAAACGAAGTCCGCTTCGACAAACGCTGATTCTACAGCGGATCTTCGTCCCCGAGTTCAGAAGTTCATCTTAAGGGAGGTTTTGTTATTTTATTTCTCTTTCATCATTGTAAACGGTAGTGAAATCACCTCGTGTTGGCGACTAGGTCTGGGGTAGACTTAGGGCTGAAATTCGCCTTGTGTTGGCGACTAGATCTAGGCTAGTTCTAGGGGGTGCTCAAGGCCACATCCGGGGAAGGATTGGCTAGAGCGGCTTGAGGACGAATCTGGGGAGGATAAGGCTAGGGCCACCGATTCGTGGGGAAGCGAGTCGGTATAGAAAACAAAAAGAGCTTTTTTATTATTCGCCTCCGATCTCTAGCGTCATCGAGATCAAGTTTTGTAAAACTTATTTATCATTAATAAAGCTTGTCTCTCTTTTTGTTTTACTTAACTTATTTCATGTCTTTAATCTTGCAATAATTCAAAGTTTTTTTAAATATAATCTAAAGTTTTTGAAAACTCTTATTCACCCCCCCCCCCCTCTAAGGGCGCCAACCAATCCAACACCTAGAAGTGGTATCAGAGGGGGTCACGGGTTCGAAACCCCGAGGTCATTTCTGGGTGGGGGGGGGGGGGGATTGTTGGGGTGCCAGAATTTCCCCCGGCACTGCGGTGCTATTCGAAGCGGAAGGGTGTGTCCCCCGTGGGTCTAACTTACTGCCCCGTGGATCCGCCCGAGGATAGCTGACTCTATAAAGGAGCGGTAGGCGCCTTGACCAACAGGCCGATCTTTTGGTGCAGTTGGTTACGTCGTATCCCTACAGGGGGGACACAACTTTTCTTGAACCATTGGGCTCCTATTTATAGACAATTTAGGGGGGGGGGTATTGATTTGCGAATAGTAACCCCTGCAAAATACCTAACCCGTCTAGCGGGCGAAAGAACTATTGGATCTGTAGGAGACCTTAGAAGGGGGGGTGAATAAGGATTCTAATAGAAATATAGTTTTAGGTTAAAAATATTTTACGAAATATTTTAGTTAAGATAAGATTTTATGCTCTTGAGAAAAAGACGTTTTCACAGCAATGAAAACATGAGAGATGAAGTCTCTGTTGCTATCGACAGCGGTAGTAGTTACCGCTTGATGATAGTGACGAGGACTGTCCTTTTTGCTTGAACCAAAGCACATAAATATGTATAGTGAAAAACAGAGAATAAAATATTTTTATTTCATTAAAAAACAATTACAAAACTAGATCCCAATGATGCTTGGAATTGAGGCGACTGAAAAACCCTCTTGGTTTTCTGTACCGACCATTCTACTATGGACCAGTTGGCTCTAGCCTATTTATCTCCAGATAAGGCCTCGAGTCGCCCCTAGATCTAACCTTAGACCTAGTCGCCACAACCCGCGACGAATTCTCCCCAAGTCTCCTAAGACTTAGTAGCCAACTCCTAAGGCGAATTCACTACCAACAAAGAACAAGTGATACAAGAGAAATTAAAAATAAAAACTCCCTTAATAGTAGAACTCAAGGATGAGGTCAAAGGCACGCCAAGGAGATCGTCAGATTCGATGCGTGCGGCCTTCACTTTGAGTGAGCGGGATGAATCCTCCTTCGAGCTCTTGGTCTTCACGAGTGGTGCAGGGGGTTCTCTCAGCTTCAGGGAAGAGGGTTCTCACAAAATATCTGAGTTATGAGTCTGGTTTTTATTCTGTTGAAGGAGAAGATCCGCTCTTTAAATAAACTCGGATAATAGTGCTAGTGGTAGTGTTACCGTTGGGTGGTAGCCTATAAGTAATGTAAGAGGCACACAGATCGAGCCTGAAAAGATAGTCGCGCTGCTCCAATTTAGGAAACCCTTCTTACCACGCCGCGGTAGTGACTACCGCGCCCCATTAGCATTATTTCCTCTACGGCATCATATCTCCTTCTTCTTTTGCTCCTCAATAAGCTTTGAAATGGTGCCCCTTCCATAAGTTATCGCTGAGCATTAGTGGTTACCGCACCGTGGTAAAACTTGCTAAGTATGGCTCTAGCTGGCCTTTCCTTTCAAGCTGATTTTCCCATCTCGACGATATTGCATTTTAGGTGATGCTACTGCTAGTGGTGGAAGTTACCGCGTCGCGCTACCACCCTATTCCGAGCACCATCTTCATCATTTTTCATTGTACGCATAAGAGTATTGAACCTATAGTTCCTGCAAACAATAAACACATGACAAGCTTGATCAAATACATAATGAGATTTGTTATTCTCAAACCAAGAGATGTGGAACGCATGTTCCAACAAACTCCCCTTTTTGATGATAATAAATCCTCTAGGAAGAAATAAATCGAATATAACAAGAGTGATGTTTATAGTTAGTGATAAGTGTGAGAAATGTGCCTACTCCACCTATATGGATGCTTCCCCTACATAAATGCTTCCTATATTGTACTCCCCCTAAATTGTATATTTCTTCATAGTTATTCTCCCCTTTTTGGTATTATCAAAAAAGGGTGGGGTTGAGTGTTTATCAATAAGTTTTTTGTGTTCTATGTAGAAAAAATGATAAGTTTATAATTACCACTTGTTGAATGAACAACTAATCATAATCGAACACAAGTAGTAATGCTGTGGAAAATTTGATTAAGCATTCTTGAAGAAAAAAACATCATTTTGGAAAGTAAAAAAACATATATAATATAAGAGTTGTAGACTTGAAAAGAAGATGCCTTGGAGTTTGAAACTAAGATATGCTATATAAAATATGTGCAAGCATGATGCAATTTATCAAAACAAGATTTCAAGTGTACTTAAACATTGTAGAGATCATGCATTGCTATCTATTGCATTTTACAAAAGATTGTAGAGAATTATGTAGACGTACGTTAGAGTCCAATACTAATGAGTAGAAGTGTTATATAAGATAATGATGTGTACACGAAGTGTTTTGATAAAGAATACATATGCATTAATCAAAACACATGAGTGTGTAATAGAATAGACACGACATTAAAATACACAAATAATTTTACTTCCACAATATTTCATTGCACATGAATGAGAAGTACAACTACTAAGGTGCTCTACACACAATGCTTATTAAGACTTATCAGAGTGCAAAGTAGTGTTTGAGGATCACATATATTTTTTTTTCTTTTTTTTGTGATCCGGTGTACTAAGAGAAGTGGTAATAATTTGTTTTCTACAAGACTCTTTACAATTCTTCTCCAAGGTGCTCAACCCACATGACTTATTAAGACTTATTAAGAGGGTGAGTAGTGCTTGATGGAGTTTTCCTTGTCAATTATTATTAGATTTATATTTTAGTGACTAATGACTCCAAAGTCACTTGTTTTGCAAACAATAACATTTTAATTTTCCAGCCACATTTTTCTAATGAATACATGCATGAAAGACAAGGAATTGCAATATACAATTCAATGCTGTGTAGGTAATCTATTTACGCGTTATAATCTATTATGTTATTATAATACACAATCATGCAAGTATAAGATTAAACACACATGTAGGTTATCAAAATAAGTGAGTGAATGAATCATTATCAAACATAAAATATTAATCATACTTAGAGGCGTACTAATCATTCCAAAACATGTTTTCTATAATCAATTTCATTGCAGATTACAAGATAGTTTTTGTAAGACCCCCCTCCCGGAACACAAGAAACGGCAAATGGGAGTCCTATGCCCAGGACAGCCGCCTTGCGAAAGCGCCATCACACGAGCTAGCCTCTTCCACAAGACGCCTATCCTGTCGTCCAAACCAATATCATCCAGCCAACCCCTAAATTGTATAAAAGACAGAAGCCATACAATTCACATATAAGTAAATGTGTCACAATTATACAAAAGGCAGGCAACTTTGGGAGCTCCTCCAAATATCAGAGTGTCAAAAGAAATGTCCCAAGGGCTACATCTCAAACTATCGCTCACATCTCTCACTAACGGCATCGACGGTATCGTAGTCTCTGGCCCTGTCATCCTGACCTGGCTATCCTCCTCCAGCGCCGTGCGCTGTTGCTCCTGGGTGCACTCCTAAAAAGGGGTGCAACAACCGTTATTCATAAAGACTAAGTGGCTTCACATCCTCTCCCCCGACGACTTCAAGGCACCGGGCGGAAAGGAATGAAGAGAAGCTGCAATATAAACAGTAGTAGCAAAAGCAGGTGGTAATGAAGCTAGGATGTAATCACAACAGTATATCAAATGTATACAATGTACATCTAATAAGTAGTATGGTCAGCGATAAAGTATAAGCAAGCAGAGTACATATAAGGAACTGAATTGAACTTAACTTATAAGGATGCCCATACAAGCTTATAAGTTAAGGGTCATTTGCAACAATAAGTAACTCATCATATAAAGGTGCCCATACCAGTTTATATGATGAGGATCCAATGCAGTGCAATGCTGTGATCATGAAAGGATGAATGCAATGCAATGATTATGATATGATGACTCACCCATGCATATTTGCTATGTCGGCATAGACCTGTACTTCCCACTTTTCGAGGGTAGCTAACCTCTCCAGCGCCACCCATCATGGCCATACGGTGGCAGTGGAACGAGCTTCTCCACTACTAGGCGGGTATGCACACAACTAGACCTAGGCCTTATGTATGCCTCAACGCTAAGAACAGAACAACGGAGCACATGCGCACTCTTGCTCACAAAACTAGCTGAGTCTTAAGACGCGGAAGGGGTCTTGGGATGTGAACACCAAGAACCCAGCCCAATCGACCAAGATCTATCTACCAGCTCCCGTCGGTGTGACGACCATCGAGCCCGTAGATCTACCAAAAGTAATCCTCCAACAAGGATTATTAAGCAATCGTGTGAACCTATGCATACCCTAGTAATTTCCCATGCTCAACCCGTGTTATCAAGCGCCCAAGGACTCACGAAAGGAGACTTATTACATTTTCCCTCTTACAATCAAGCCGAAGCTAATTAGCATCCAAGGACCCAACCACCGGATCCTTAATATTGCACCGTAAGATATGACCATATCTTATAACCCGCATCAAGCCATCAATGCTACCCATACCAAATTGTTATAACGATTGTGTAGTGGCGTGCGTATAACATGGAAATAACTCTATGAGACCCTGTAGGACTACTTGTGCGTATAGAGACATATTCTTATCTTACTAAATAAGTAAGCCCAACTTATCATCAATATTCAATTCACATGCTCAATTCACAATGGGTTTCAATACCGTTGAAGCTATCACCCATATTAAGAGTTTATCACGAATCTAACCCCCCGATAGACTGTCAAACGATGTGAGCATTTATATAAACATGTCCTCTAAATTCTTCATTCACTTATGCATCACCTAGCCCTATTTTAGAATCATAACATTCATTTACGTCTCGCCCAATGGACATGGGAACCCATGAACTCCTACCACACCAAAGGAGGAGAGCCTGAAGTTCTCTGTTTGCTAACGCCGACGGTAGCACTTCCACCGGGCGCTAGTGATCCAGTCGACACACCTGCCCATCGACATTGGGTGTCGATGGGAAGTTAGGCCTTCACGTCGACAAGTCGACCCGTTAACATCGGCGGTACCGCCGGGTGCTATTGATTCCACCAACACTCCTTCCCGTCGACATTAAGTGTCGACAGAAAGTTACCCCTTCCCGTCGACAAGTCGACCCGCTAACACCAGCAGTAGCGCTACCGTCGGGCGCTAGTGATTCTACCAACACTCCTTCCCGTTGACATTAAGTGTCGACGGAAAGTTACCCCTTCCCATTGACAAGTCGACCTGCTAACGCCGACGGTAGCGCTACCGCGGGGCGCTAGTGATTCTACCATCACTCCTTCCCGTTGACATTAAGTGTCGACTTGAAGTTACCCCTTCCTGTCGACAAGTTGACCTGCTAACGCCGGCCGTAGCTCTACCGCCGTCGCTAGCTAACAAAGAACAATTCCTCTGTTAAACACATCCACTTTTCTTCCCGTGAACTCTCATCTCCAATCAAGATCAATTCTTCCTTCCCTTAGTTGCTGGAATTTCACCACTAATCATTAGTCCCCTTATTATTCAAGTGCAATATTATAATTAAAACTCTCTTTAAACAAGGGGCTATTCATCATCTTTCCCAAACGCGAATTAGGTCATCTCACTTTCTTTCCTCCAATACTCCCTCATTAGGCCATCGTTCTTCATGAAATCAACTCCTTAAACTTCGTATTGAAGAGGGGAGTTGATCGATGACATACACGCGGTGAACAACGCCCTAGAACATATGCTCTAGCGTGACCACTTCCTATAAAACTCTATTAATCTCGCTAAATCAAGCTCTTTTGAGCTCAATGTCTCTCCTAATTGAATCTAAAGATCTAGCACCAAGGGAGAGGGGTCAGAAGTCACCTGATTTCTGGCTGACGATTGCGGTCGTCTCCTCGGCGGCATGGCGACGGTCGGCCAAGCTCAAGTCCTTCTCCAAGCTTGCTCCTTAAAGAACACTAAGTTAACACCTTGAGGTGTGAGGAAGAAGATGAAGAAAAGAAGAAGATGATGATGATGAATAGGGCCCTCTGATTAGGAGAGTTCGGACCATTTGGGTTAGGAGAGAAGGAAGAGAGAGAAAGAGAATTACATTAATGAGTATTAAATGCAAATTCCAACTCCCATGCCTTATGTTGGAACTCCACATCTATGTGTCAGCCACTTATTGGCTCTTCATTCCACCATTTACTTAGATTTAGGCAATTTAGGGCACCCACCATGGAATAATTCTCGTGCACTAATTCGTCCACTAAGCTTCCCCCTCTGCTATGTCCTAAGCTTCCCCCTCCCAGGATTCTGAATACCGGCTCCAGTGCTGCATCCTGCCTCTGCTATGTCCTGATATGGCCTCGGATGTCATAAGTAATGTTCAGGGCAGCTAGATATTCTTTGTGGGCCTCAGGCTCGGCTCTAGATACCAATGTGATCTCCATGTCCTCTAACATCTTCACCAACTCCATATCCATCACTCGGGGCTCTGGTCCAGACGTTCCATCTCTCCTACTCAAGGCATCTGCCACCGTGTTTGCCTTCCCCAGATGATAGTGCATGGTGTAGTCGTAATCATATAGGAACTCTAGCCACCTCCGCTAGCATAGGTTTAGATCCTTCTGAGTTTTTATATACTTGAGGTTCTTGTGATCAGAAAAGATCTCACAATGAACCCCATAAAGATAGTGCCTCCAAATCTTCAAGGCAAAGATCACAACCCCGAGCTCTAAATCATGTACTGGGTAGTTCTGCTCGTTCTTCTTCAGCTGCCTCGATGCAAATGCTATGGCGTGCCCGCGCTGCATCAAAACTGCAACCATCCCCTGGTAGGACGCGTCAGTATATATCTAAAATCCCTCTTTCCCAGATGTAATGGCAAGGATCGTGGTTGAGATGAGCCTGTCCTTCAGCTCCTAGAATGCTGCCTCGCATTGATCGGTCCAGGTAAATGTGGCATCCTTCTTCGTCAGGGTGGTGAGGGGAAGTGCGATCTTTGAGAATCCCTCTACGAACTTGCGGTAGTAACCAGCAAGCCCTAAGAAACTACGCACCTCCACTGCTAACTTCAAAGGTGGCCATTCCCTCACTGCCCGTACCTTGGCAGGATCCACTGCTGAACCTGCTCCACTGATGACATGGCCCAAGAAAGCGACTTCCCGGAGCCAGAGCTGGCACTTACTAAACTTTTCAAACAAGCTGTGCTCCCTCAGCTTCCCCATACCAAGTTCTAAATGACGTGCATGATCCTCCTCGGTCCTTGAGTAGACCAGAATGTCATCAATAAATATTATCACGAAGACATCCAGGTACGGTTTGAATACTTTATTCATCAAGCTCATGAATGCGGCGGGGGAATTCATGAGTCCGAATTGAATGATAGTAAACTCATATAGACCATACGTCAAACTAAAGGTGGTCTTCGGGATATCCTCCTCCTAAATTCTCAATTGATAATAACCTGACCGCAAGTCAAGTTTGGAGAGCCAGTGCGCACCCTCCAGCTGATCAAAAAGCTCGACGATCCTCGGTAATGGATAGGTGTTCCGGGTCATCTACCGGTTGAGCTCTTGATAATCGATACATAACCGGAGCGAACCGTCCTTCTTTTTCACGAATAGGTCTAGGGCTCCCCAAGGCGATGAATTGGGGCGGGCAAACCCAAAATTTACTAACTTTTGAAGCTACATCTGAAACTCCACGAGCTCCTTCGGTGTCATCCTATAGGGAGCCCTAGAAACGGGTCTAGCTCCCGGAACCAGTTGGATCTAGAAATATTCCTCTCGATGCGGGGGTAGTCCGGGCATCTTGTCCGGAAAGACATCAGGAAAGTCCCGAACTACCGGTACTTCAGCAATGCTGATCTCTATCTCCTTGGTCTCAAAGAAGATCATATAAACCTCATCGCCCCGCTGGTTAGCTTTGACCACCGGAATAAATGAGAGTAATAGATAGGAGGTGGGGGTAATACCTTCGATCACAACCTCAGAATCTTCGTGCCGCAGTATAATTTTCTTTGCCGGGCAGTGAATCTTAGCATGGTTCCAATGCAACCAATTCATGCCCTGGATCAGATCAAAATCTGTCATTTTCAGAAGTGTCGCCGGTGCTTTGAAGAACCTTCCTCCGATCTCTATATTCATGTTGGGAAAATGATTTATCTTAACCCCTAGAAATGAGTAGAAAATGAGTTCTCAGAGTGAAAAATTAGTTTAAGTAAATATGCGTCTAATAGTAATCGACGCAACGTTGAAGTGTAGTCGACGTACCTCTCAGAATGAGTCGAAGTAACTCTAAACAGAATTCGACTCAATCGTAATCGACGTAACTCTGATTTCTAATCGACGCACGTCGATTTCTATGACATTCAAAATCGCGCCAGATCTCTTTCTTCTCTTTCTCTTATAGCCGTTCAGAATTAAATCTTTCCTTCTTATTGATTTTTGGCTAATTTGATTAAGATTATTATGGATGTTATTTGAAAACTGAATGACTTCTTTCCTTCTATAGAAATATTAATTATGGAAGATTTCTCTCTTACCATTTCTCTGTGAGCTAATTCATTATTCTCCTACAGCAATGTTTTTGAATAAACAGAGCTATAAATACACAAGGAGGTCGGCAAAGAAAAAGTAGAAGTGATCCACTCCATTTTGAAAAAGAGGAAAAGCTCCCTAGAGAAAAGAAAGAGAAAATTGAGAAAAGTGAAAGAGTGCTGCAGCAAGAAAAAGCCTTATTCTTCTTCTTCTTCCTTCTGAAGTCATACTGCTGCAAATTTCTGAAAGCTCTCACTGAAAGAGAGAAAGGCCTACAATCTCCTTCTCACTATAGAAGAGAGATTACATTCACTATACTTGTGCTTCTAATCTTCTTGCTAGGAAGAAGATTCCTTCATGCACAAATTGTTTCTTCTTCTTCTTCTTCTTATTCTTATTCTTATTTCAATTTCAATAGTGTAAAAGAGTTTTAAGAATCTCTCTTCAAAAAATTCAGTTGTAGTGGTTCTAAGAGTCTCCTTATCAAAAGACTCAGACTAGTTCTAAGAGTCTCCTTATCAAAAGACTCAGTGCAAGATAGTGAATTCCTACCAAGGGGGGTAGAAGAGTGGACTACCCAAAGTTTGGGGAACCACTATATTTCCTTGTGTTGTGCTGTGATTTTCTTTTTGCTATTTCTTTCTTTGTTTGCTTAATTCTTGCTGGTTTGTGGGAAGCTTAAAACTGTTAATATTATATATATATTTGTTAACTTTGCACAAAATATTTTTAAATCTCTATTCACCCCCCCCCCCCCCCCCTCTAGAGAATTCTAGTGAGGTTAACTGTGCACTTTCAATTGGTATGAGAGCTAGGTTGATCAAAAAGGGGTAACTCCTTGATCAAAAAGATCCTACCTCATATATATATATATTTCTAATTTTTTTTATGGCACTAATCAAAGATTATGCTTCCACCAGACCACCAATGTGCAATCTTGAAAATTTTGCCGTTTGGAAAACAAGAATTAGGATCTATATGAATTCTATTGATGAAGAACTATTTGATGTTATTATGACAGGTCCTCCCAAGCTATTCAAGAAGGACTCAAGTGGAGAGGTCACACAAACACTTGGTCCAAGGGCTGAATGGACAGATGAAGAAAAGAAAGCCCAAGCATGTGATGCAAAGGCTATGAATATATTAGTCTCAACCCTCTCAAATGAAATCTTCCAAAAGATTACTGAATGTGGGTCAGCTAAGGAAATATGGGAAGCTCTCACTAAAATGGTAGAAGGAAGTGCTGATGAGAGAAAGGATAAAAATGCATTACTCATCTCTCAATATGAAAACTTCCAGAAGAAAGATAGTGAAAGTGTTGTTGACATGTATGCCAGATTCAGCCTCATAATAAATGAGTTAAGAACACTTGAGATGGACATATCTCTCACTGAGATAAATGACAAATTGCTGACTTGCTTCTTTAGCTCTTGGGACTCAATAATCTGGCCAATTAGAGACTACAGAAGCCAAACAGAAATCTCAACAGATGTCCTGTTGGGTAAATTAAGATCTTATGAACAGTTGTTGAAAACAAGATCTGAGAAAGAAGAGAAAGAAAAGACTCCTTCACTCTCAAAGGAAAAGAGTATTGCCGTAAAGGCTACTGCAGGTGAACCCTCTACAAGTGATAAGGAGCTGATCAGTCTACTGGCTAGAAGATTCAAGAAATGGATCAAAACAGAAGGATCTAGAAGGAGAGACTCAAAAACCAGGTATGACAAAACTCCTACTAAAGAAATTATATGTTACTCTTGCAGGAAACCTGGACACATTGCACCTGAATGTCCTAAAGAGATCAGTAATAAAAAAGATCTGAAAAGAACAGATCTAAAGAAGAAGAAGAAAGAGAAAGGATTCATTGCTCAATCATGGAGTGATTCAGAATCTGAAGGAAGTACCTCATCTGAAAATGATCAAGAAGAGGCTAAGCAAGAGGAAACCTGTTTGATGGCTACTGAGAAGCCTGAAGGTAAATCTCTGGTAAATATATCTGATGATATAGATTTTTCTTCTACTGATTTCAAAAATAATTTCAAAGAATTTTGTTTAGATCAAGTCAAATCTGAGAAAGAAATAAAAGGACTAAGAAATGAATTGAACAATCTCAAACAAATGGATACACAATATAAAAGCTATGAGCTCAATCAAAAACTCTCTAGATCAGAGGAGCAACTAGATAAAATCAATACTGAAAATCAAACACTGAGAAATGAGCTAGCAAAGGCAAAAGCCTTTGAAGATTCTCTAAATGGCCTAAGTCAAAAGCTCAAGAATATCTCTGAAAATCTCACTGATAGATTTAGACAACTAGAGTTTAATACTGATTTAGAACCCAGACCTCAAACATCCAGCAAATCTGTTTGGAGACATCCTATCCACTTCACTAGGAAGAATAATCTGATAGGAGAAAATTCACAAGAAAATCCAAAAACAACTACTGTTTTTAATAAAAATGATTTCACTATATATGAAGGAATCCTAGGTAAATATCCTCAGAAAAGAAATAAATTTGCGTCGAGTTATTATCAACGTGCGTCGAGTTCTACTCGACGCAACTTAAATGATGCATCGATTTCTAATCAACGCATACACCAAAGTGCGTCGACTTTCAACCAACGAAAGTATGAACATACATCGAATTCCTATCGACGCAACCAATCTGACAGGAATCTCTGCTTTTCCAAAAAGTCTTCTCAATCCATTTCCTTTTATTCTAAATGCTATTTCTGCAACATTACCAAAGACTGTTTGTATGATAAGCCAACACTCCTAAAGAAGAAAGGGTACTCTGAAAGACCCACTTATTCTTTCATTGAACCTTTCACTGTTGGAAGGAAGGGAACCCAGCTTAGCAGGGTCCAAACTAATGTTTAAATTTATGTGCAGGTGTATCACATCTTCATGCTGGTGTGGTACTTGGACAGTGGATGCTCCATGCACATGACAGGGTACAAAAATCTATTAACCAGCTTTGAGGATAGACATTGACCACCAGTGACTTTTGGAGACTCTAGCTGTGGGCAAACCAGGGGCTTTGGAGATTTCAAAGAAGGGAAAGTAACCTTCAAGAATGTGGTAGTAGTCAAAGGACTAAAACACAATCTGATAAGTATAAGTCAGATATGTGACAATGGTAAGTATGAGGTAAAATTTACCAAACTAGTTTGCCATGTTATTGATGTCATGACTGGTGCCATTGTACTCAATGGAATCAGAAAAGTGAAAGTATATATAGTAGACTTTAGCTCCACACACATAGAGATTTGTTTGTTCAACAAAATTATTGATAAAAGTGAATTATGGCATAGGAGGCTAGGCCATTTAAACTATAAAACCATTAGTAAATTAGAAAAGAATAACCTAGTCAGAGGCCTACCAAAGGGTAGGTACTCTAAGGATTCTCCATGTATACCTTGCCAATTAGGAAAACTGATCAAATCATCCTTCAAACAAATTGGTAAGGATGACTCCCCTAGGATTCTCTACTTACTGCACATGGATCTCTTTGGTCCTATATCCACTCAGAGCTTAGGTGGAAAGTCTTATACCCTAGTCATTGTGGATGACTATTCTAGATTTAGCTGGGTATTCTTTCTAAGGGATAAGTCTGAAACCCACATGATTCTCTCAAGATTCATAAGACAGATTCAATTTGAATTCAATACTCATGTTTCCATTATCAGAAGTGATCATGGGACTGAATTTGAAAATCAGTTAATCTGTAGTTTCTGTGAGGATGAAGGGATCAAACAAAGCTTCTCAGCACCTAGAACTCCTCAACAAAATGGAGTTGCTGAAAGAAAGAATAGAACCTTAATTGAATCAGGAAGGACCTTGCTTGCAGAATCAGGATTACCAAAAACCTGCTGGGATGAAGCAGTCAACACTGCAAACTATGTTCTGAATAGAAGCCTCATACACAAAACCAAGTTAAAAACTCCATATGAGCTTCTGAAGGAAAAAACACCCACTGTTAGATACTTTAAGACTTTTGGATGTACTTGCTTTATACTAAACAATGGAAAGATCATCTTGCCAAGTTTGACAAGAAGTCTGATGATGGGATATTTCTGGGGTACTCATCATCTAGTAAAGCTTATAGGTGCTATAACAGGAGAACTCTCAGAATTGAAGAATCCATGCATATTATATTTGATGAAACTAACATGTTTTGTAAGGGGGAGGAAACTTCCACCAGTCCTTTTCCACAGGAACACAGTTGCATAGAGACTCAGTTTGAAAAACTGACTCTAGAGAACACAGACACTGGGAAAGAAAACCAGCTATAGGAACCAAGTGAGGAATCTGAACAGGAACATGAAGAAGCTTTAGAAAAGAGCAATCAAAACCAACTCCCACAAGAGAACATGGTTCAAGAAGAACTGGTGGGAAATGATCCTATTATTAATGAGGAAGAAGAGCCTCTGACAAATCCAAGCAGGACAGGAATCAATATGAAAAATCATCCACAATCCCAAGTAATTGGAGACCCCAATACTGGAGTAAGAACAAGACACCAAGTCTCCAGTGGGATGATGCTCCAATGCTTCTTATCACAAGTTGAACCAAAGAAGTTTGAAGAAGCAAATTGTGATCCTCACTGGATTATAGCTATGCAAGAAGAACTAAGCCAATTTGAGAGAAACAAAGTATGGAACTTAGTTGAGAGACCAAGAAACTATCCAGTTATTGGTACAAAGTGGGTATACAGAAACAAACTAGATTCCACTGGAGTAATCATCAGGAACAAGGCAATACTTGTAGCACAAGGGTACAGACAAGAAGAAGGAATAGACTACAACCAAACCTTTGCCCCAGTAGCCAGATTGGAAGCAATCAGACTTTTTCTTGCCTATGCAGCTTTCATGAAGATGAAAGTCTACCAGATGGATGTCAAGAGTGCTTTTCTGAATGATGACCTTCAAGAAGAGGTGTATGTAGAGCAACCACCAGGTTTTTTCAAACCCTCCTCTCCAAACTGTGTTTATAGACTTAACAAAGCACTTTATGGTCTTAAGCAAGAACCTAGAGCTTGGTATGACACTCTCTTCAACTTCCTTATAGAAAACTCTTTTGAAAGAGGAAAAGTAGATAAAACACTTTTTACTAGAACCCACAAGAATCAACTCCTTCTTGTTCAAATATATGTAGATGACATCATCTTTGGCTCAACTCATCCCAAACTCTGTAAAAGATTTGCTAATCTAATGCAATCTAAATTTGAAATGAGTTGTATGGGAGAACTCTCTTATTTCTTAGGGCTACAAGTAAAACAAAGCAGTGAGGGGATCTTTATCTCACAATCTAAATACACTAAAGAATTAATCAAAAAGTTTGGCATGGAATCAGCTTCTACCATGAAAACACCTATGGCAACTAATGCCATTATAGAAAAGGATGATAAGGGAAAATCAGTAGATCAAAAGACATATAGGGCAATCATAGGATCCCTTCTCTATCTAACAGCTAGCAGGCCTGACATTATGTTTGCCACCTACATATGTGCTCGATTTCAGGTTGATCCAAAAGAATCCCATCACTCCTCTGTAAAAAGGATTCTTAGATACCTAAAGGGAACACATGAACTAGGTCTATGGTACTCAGCAGAAACCAACTTTGAATTGATAGGTTTCTCAGATGCAGATTATGCTGGATGTAGGGTTGATAGAAAGAGTACATCTGGTACTTGCCGGTGATAGACTAATATCATGGTTCAGTAAGAAACAAACTTCAGTCTAAACCTCAACAACTGAAGCTGAATATATAGCTGCTGGGAGCTGTTGTTCACAAATCCAATGGATGCAAAGTTAGCTTCTTGACTATAAATTGGAAGTCAATAACTCTAAGATCTATTTTGATAGTTCTAGTGTTATATCCATAGCATCCAACCCAGTCCTTCATAGTAGAACCAAACATATAGAAATCAGACATCACTTTTTTTGAGACAATGTAGAATAAGGCAAGATAACCTTAGAATATATTCCTACAGATAGTCAAAGAGTAGACATTTTTACCAAACCCTTGGATGAAACTAAGCATACTTACTTCATCAACACCTTAGGAATGCTTGATGGAATCTTGTAAATACCATTGTTGGGCAAATCTAAAAGAGGTCAACAAAACTAAGAAAGCACTTGAAGATACGTCGATTACCTATCGACGCACCGTCGAGAAGAACTCAACGCTGGCATTGATTTCTTACAGGCAAAGATACGTCAATCCTTTCTCGACGGACCATCGACTTCATGATAAAACTGGAAACAAATCTTTCCTTCTTCTTTTGACGATTGGATTACCTAATATACCTCGATTTCTCTTTCCTTTTCGACGTCTCACCTTCTTTAAATAATACCTCATATTTCATAACTCCTACTCTCCTAAACCACCAAAAACTTCATCTTCTACCTTTCTCTCTGCATCAATGGCGCCGACTCCTGCTCAATCTGCCATCATCAAAGCGATAGATGATGCCCTGAAACAACTTATGAATGAATTTCAGTCACGATTGATCAATTTCTCTAACGAGTGTGCCTCCATGCTAACCACTTGTGAAGCCAAACTGGCCGACATCTCTGCATCTCTTCCTGAGCTTCATGTTCTTCAAGAACAAAATCTGTCGCCAAAAGGGTTTATATCCTTTCTACAGGATATAAACCAGGGGGAGAGTTGCTTTAGAAACCCCTCCAATCAGGTTCTCTATTACTCTTAAGCTCAGGGTTAATTCCTCTCCAATCTCTAAATATTAAACCAACTCCATTTCTTACTATAAGCACAAATCTTCTCCACTCACTCTGAATACACCTTCAAGGAGAAAACCCCTTTGGTAAATCCTCATCCTACTATACAGAAGGAGACCATGCTGTGGATTCAGCATTCAAAGCAGATGCTGTGGATTCAGCAATCAAAGCAGATGCTCCAAATGTTCAGGGGGAGATTGCTATAGTAAAAGATACAGAAGTCCAGGGGGAGGAAGAAGCAGCTACTTCTGATGACTGGAAAGGCAAGTCTGGATTGATGCACCCCTTTGTGTGGAAGAAAATTAGTATCACACTCCTGGCTTCTCTGCCAGTCACATCAAACTTAGGACACCCCTACTTGAGGATGTTCCTCCAGAAGAAATTGAAGGAGAAAAACATTCTTCAGCAGAGACTACCCTACCTAAGGACATTCTACCTCCTATTGTAGAACAAACTCCTCCTCCTGCAAAAGTTCCTTCTCCACCTTATCTTCCTAAAGAGAACTCCACCTACTCTACTACCTTTATCTCCACCATCAACAAAACTTACTCCTACTCAAAGCTTACCTAGGCAAAGTCCAAGAGGACAAATGAAAAGAAAAAGAGAGGTCATCCCTCACTGGCAAAAATATTCCAAAGAAGAAAGGAAAGAATATGCAAAGGAAAAGAAATACAGAAAAGCTTGTGAGGAAATAAAGAGGTTTGAAAAGATTCCTAATATCTCTCCTGACAGTACTATAAAGGAGTACAATGACCCTGAAATGGAAAAGAGGAATAATGAAATAAGAGAAAGAGACCTGTATGAATTTGAAGCAGCTATGAAAGAAACTGTGGATAAGAGAAATGCTTGGATAGAAAAGATCAAGAAGGGAATGACCAAAGAACAGATTCTTGCTGAACCATCCACCAAAATTCCAAAGAAATTGTTTGATGTTGAAGCATATCAAAAGAAAAATCCTCAAGCAGGGCTTATCCTAGATAAAGGACAAAAGCACAAAAGGGGTGTAGGGTGTTCAGAAGATGTCTACATTCCCTATAAGAAGCCTAAAAAACCAGAAGGACTAGACAAATGGCATGATTCACCCTGGAAAGGGAAAGAAAAGATGTCTGAGATCCCTGAGAAACAGGAACCAGAAAAGAAAAGGAAATATAGGCCCAAGGTTGACAACAAGGGACATTTGAGCCTAAACCTACATAAAAGAGAGAGAAACCTCAAGGCATTACAATAGAAATGATTGATGAAAAGGCAGCAATTATCATTAGCAAGGGTTATTCCATAAATGACACTCTCCCTGATGCTGAAAAGAGCTTGGCAAAACTGCACACAATTATCAGAAATGTTCAGGAGCATCCTGACAGAGCCAGGCCCTACATTTTTGAAGATGTTGAACAATTATCTAAGAAACTCTTCTCTGCCTTTGTTAATTTCATGTATAACAAGAAGTTCTTGGTTTAAACCCTGTGAACGATACTTACTTATTTATATGATTTCTTTTTCTCTTCTAATGAATGCTTGACAAACTTCTTTAATATATCAAGGTATTCTTTGGACAAAAAGTAAAATTTCTCTCTGATCAGGGTTAAGACAAATAGGGGGAGATTGTTGGGAAAATGATTTATCTTAACCCCTAGAAATGAGTAGAAAATGAGTTCTCAAAGTGAAAAATTAGTTTAAGTAAATATGCGTCGAATAGTAATCGACGCAACGTTGAAGTGTAGTCGACGTACCTCTCAGAATGAGTCAAAGTAACTCTAAACAAAATTCGACTCAATCATAATCGACGTAACTCTGATTTCTAATCGACGCACGTCAATTTCTATGACATTCAAAATCGCGCCAGATCTCTTTCTTCTCTTTTTCTAGATCTGAATTTATGGAATTATATTATTCTCTTATAGCCGTTCAGAATTAAATCTTTCCTTCTAATTGATTCTTGGCTAATTTGATTAAGATTATTATGGATGTTATTTGAAAATTGAATGACTTCTTTCCTTCTACAGTAATATTAATTGTGGAAGATTTCTCTCTTACCATTTCTCTGTGAGCTAATTGATTATTCTCCTATAGCAATATTTTTGAATAAACTGAGCTATAAATACACAAGGAGGTCGGCAAAGAAAAAGTAGAAGTGATCCACTCCATTTTGAAAAAGAGGAAAAGCTCCCTAGAGAAAAGAAAGAGAAAATTGAGAAAAGTGAAAGAGTGCTGCAGCAAGAAAAAGCCTTATTCTTCTTCTTCTTCCTTCTGAAGTCATACTGCTGCAAATTTCTGAAAGCTCTCACTGAAAGAGAGAAAGGCCTCCAATCTCCTTCTCACTATAGAAGAGAGATTACATTCACTATACTTGTGCTTCTAATCTTCTTGCTAGGAAGAAGATTCCTTCTTGCACAAATTGTTGCTTCTTCTTCTTTTTATTCTTATTCTTATTTCAATTTCAATAGTGTAACAGAGTTTTAAGAATCTCTCTTCAAAAAATTCAGTTGTAGTGGTTCTAAGAGTCTCCTTATCAAAAGACTCAGACTGGTTCTAAGAGTCTCCTTATGAAAAGACTCAGTGCAAGATAGTGAATTCCTACCAAGGGGGGTAGAAGAGTGGACTACCCAAAGTTTGGGGAACCACTATATTTCCTTGTGCTGTGCTGTGATTTTCTTTTTGCTATTTCTTTCTTTGTTTGCTTAATTCTTGCTTGTGTGTGGGAAGCTTAAAACTGTTAATATTATATATATATATATATATATATTTGTTAACTTTGCACAAAATATTTTTAAATCTCTATTCACCTCCCCTCTAGAGAATTCTAGTGAGGTTAACTGTGCACTTTCAATTCATGTTACACTTTGCGCATGAAAATATCTTCGACCCGTATGCAAGTCGCACCTTCCTATGGATGCCTTCAAAGTGCTGCACTTGGTCTAGATCATTTATGAATTCCTCTGAGATGAATGAGTGCGAGGCACCCGTATCGAACAAGGTCTATGCGGGTTTACCGTAAACAAGTACTATACCTGAGTGATTTTTGTTGTTCGTGTCATAAGTTAAACTAAAGTGAAAGTTTGCAAGGTACCAAGTAATCATAAGAAACACACTAAAGTACCTGTGATGACCTCCTCAGGGTTATGGGGCTCTGCGAGACCAACGCATACATCTGCTCTGATCATTGGCATCTACCGTGAAGTCCTCGTCCCTGACCTCATTCTCGGCCTCGTACTTGCTGTGTTGCTGGAGGAACCATGGGACGATCCAGAGCATTCCCTTGTAGTTGCGGGCAAAAGCCCCGAATGTGGCCTGACTGATGGCAATGGAAACAAATCGCTCGAATGGGCTCTCTTGGCGGCTGATGCGCCTGACCCTGATATGGTGGGGGCAATGGTAGCTGTCGTGCTGACTTCTCCATCTTGAAATTTGTGTGGAAATGCCCACCACCTCTCCTCTGGTCTCCTCCTCTGCCCCTGACATTCTGCCTCTTCCTGAAGCTGGGTCCTGCTTCCATCACACCCTCCGCGGGCCTATTAATCCTAGCCTGGAACCCCAAGTGGTCGGCCTCCAAATTCTATGCCATCTCAATAATCTGAGTGAGGCTCGAATCGACGAAGAAGAGAAGAGCCTGCCTAAGGGAATCTCGCAGACCCATGTAGAACCACTTTGCGTAACCGCGATCATCCAATCCGTAGGAGACTACGAATCTGGCAAGGTGCTAAAAATCCTGCTGGTATTCAACTATTGATATAGATCCCTGCTTTAGCTACAGGAACCTCTCCTCGAGCTCATCACAGGACTTAGAAGAGACAAAGTGATCCAGGAATGCATTCGCAAACTTATCCCGGCTTATGTCAAGGTAGTTACGCACTTCAAAGGTGGAGCCCATAAGGGTCTTCCACCACCTCTTAGCATGCAGATCCAAAGGCTGTGACTGCCAACGTGACTGCCATATTGCCAGGGCATCGAATCCACGCCAGCAGCTCCTGCACCGTGTCTAACCATTCCTCTTCTGGACCGCCGACTCTGTCCCATGATAGGTGGGAGGAGAGAGAGCTCGGAAGGTGCTTAACCAATTTGAGTTTGGGGCCTGTTGCTGCACCGGGGTTTGCTGAGACCTGAAGGCATCCAAGATCGCCGTCAAGGTCTGACCCATCTCAGACTGCCGGAATAAAGTAGGTCCCGGAGGTACGGGGGTGCCAGCTGCTGGCTCCAAATGTACCGGAATCTACACGTAATGTAGATTTTTGGGTTGAATACTTAAAGAAAGATAATGGACACACTCAATGTGAATCACACATGGGCACACCACCGCTTCCTCTCATTCAGTTTGTCCTCAAAATGAAGAAGTGAGAGGGGTGGCACCATGAGGAAATGGAGTTCTTTATCTCAGGATCTTTGCAAGCTGATACCATTTGTAAGACCCCCCTCCCGGAACACAAGACACGGCCGAGGGGAGTCCTATGCCCAGGACAGCCGCCTTGCGGAAGTGCCAACACACAAGCTAGACTCTTCCACAAGACGCCTATCCCGCCAGCCAAACAAATATCATCCAGCCAACCCCTCAATAGTATAAAAGATAAAAACCATACAAATCACATATAAGTAAAGATGTCACAATTATACAAATGGCAGGTAGCTCCGAGAGCTCCTCCAAATACCCGAGTATCAAAAATAATGCCCCAAGGGCTACATCTCAAACTATGGCTTATAGCTGTCACTGACGGTATCGACGGTATCTTAGTCTCCGACCCTGTCGTCCTGACCTGGCTATCCGCCTCCAGCGCCGTGCGCTGTTGCTTCTAGGTGCGCTCCTAAAAAGAGGTGCAACAGCCGTTAGTCATAAAGACTAAGTGACTTCACATCCTCTCCCCCGAAAACTCCAAGGCACTGGGCGGAAGGGAATGAAGAGAACCTGCAATATAAGCAGTAGTAGCAAAAGCAGGTGGAAATGAAGGATGTAATCACATAAGTATATAAATTTTATACAACGTACATATAACAAGTAGTATGGTCAGCAACGGAGTATAAGCAAGCAGAGTACATATAAAGAACTGAGTTGAACTTAACTTATAAGGATGCCCATACAAGCTTATAAGATAAGGGTCGTTTGCAACAATAAGTAACTCATCAAATAAAGGTGCCCATACAAGTTTATATGATGAGGATCCAATGAGGTTCAATGCTGTGATAATGAAAGGATGAATGCAATGCAATGGTTATGATATGATGACTCACCCATGCATATTTGCTATGTCGACATAGACCTGTACTTCCCACTTTTTGAGGGTAGCTAACCTCTCAGGCGCCCCCGTCATGGCCAGACGGTGGCAGTGGAACGGGCTTCTCCACTATTAGGCGGGTATGCACACTACCAGACCTAGGCCTTACGTACGCCTCAACGCTAAGAACACAACAACGAAGCACCTGCGTATACTTGCTCGCCAAACTAGCTGAGTCTTAAGATGCGAAAGGGGTCTTGGGAAGTGAACACCAAGAACCCAGCCCAACCGGCCAAGATCTTTCTACCAGCTCCTGTCGGTGTGACAACCGGCGAGCCCGTAGATCTGCCACAAGTAATCCTCCAAAAGGGATTATTATGCAATCGTGTGAACCTATGCACACCCCAGTAATTTCTCATGCTCAACCCGTGTTATCAAGCGCCCAAGGACTCACAAAAGGAGCCTTATTACATTTCCCCTCTTACAATCAAGCCGAAGCTAATTAGCATCCAATGCCCCAACCACCGGGTCCTTAACATTGCACCATAAGATATGACCATATCTTATAACCCGCATCAAGCCATCAATGCTACCCATACCAAATTGTTATAACTATTATGTAGTGGCGTGCGTATAACATGGAAATAACTCTATGATACACTGCAGGACAACTTGTGCGTATAAAGACATATTCATATCTTAGTAAATAAGTAAGCCCAACTTATCATCAATATTCAATTCACGTGCTCAATTCACGACGGGTTTCAACACCCTTGAAGCTATCACCAATATTAGGAGTTTTTCACGAATCTAACCCTCCAATAGATTATCAAACGATGTGAGCATTTATATAAACATGTCCTCTAAATTCTTTATTCACTTATGCATTGACATGCCCCATTTCAGAATCATAACATTCATTTACGCGTCGCCCAATTTACATGGGAACCCAGGAACTCCTACCACACCAAAGGAGGAGAACCTGAAGTTCTCTGTTTGCTAACGCTGGGCGCTAGTGATCCAGTCGACACACCGTACCTTCCAGTCGACACCCGTTAACGCCGGCGGTAGCGCTACCGCCGGGCACTAGTGATTCCACTAACACTCCTGCCCGTCGACATTAAGTGTTGACAGGAAGTTACCCCTTTCCGTCGACAAGGCGACCCACTAACGCTGACGGTAGCGCTACCGCTGGGTGCTAGTGATTCTACCAACACTCCTTCCCATTGAAATTAAGTGTCGACGGGAAGTTACCGTTTCCCGTGGACAAGTCGACCTGCTAACGCCGGCGGTAGTGCTACCGCTGGGCGCTAGTGATTCTACCATCACTCCTTCCCATTAACATTAAGTATCGACGGGAAGTTACCCCTTTCCGTCGACAAGTCGACCTGCAAACGCTGGCGGTAGTGCTAACAGAGAACAATTCCTCTGTTAAACACATCCACTTTTCTTCCTGTGAACTCTCAAATCCAATCAAGATCATTTCTTCCTTCCCTTAGTTGCTGGAATTTCACCACTAATCATGAGTCCCCTTATTAATCAAGTGCAATATTATAATTAAAATTCTCTTTAAACAAGGGGCTATATATCATCTTCCCCAAACGCGAAATAGGTTATCTCACCTTCTATCCTCCAATACTCCATCATTAGGCCACTGATCTTCACGAAATCAACTCCTTAAACTTCGTATTGAAGTGGGGAGTTGATCATGGACATACATGCGACGAACAACACCTTAGAACATACGCTCCAGCGTGGCCACATCCTACGAAACTCCATTAATCTCGCTAAATCAAGCTCTTTTGAGCTCAATGTCTCTCCTAATTAGATCTAAAGATCTATCACCAAGGGAGAGGGGTAGGAAGTATCCTGATTTCTGGCCAACGATCGCAGTCGTCTACTCGGCGACATGCGGCGGTCAACCAAGCTCAAGTCCTTCTCCAAGCTTGCTCCTTAATGAACCCTAAGTTAACACCTTGAGGTGTGAGGAAGAAGATGAATAAAAGAAGAAGAAGAAGAAGATGAGGAATAAGGCTCTCTGATTAGGAGAGTTCAATCCATTTGGGTTAGGAGAGAAGGAAGAGAGAGAAAGAGATTTACATTAATGAGTATTATATGCAAATTCCAACTCCCAAGCCTTATGTTGGAACTCCACATCTATGAGTCAGCCACTTATTGGCTCTTCATTCCACCATTTACTTAGATTTAGGCAATTTAGGCCACCCACCATGGAAGAATTCTCGTGCACTGATTCTTCCGCTACCGCCGACATTAGCAAAAGCTACCGCATACGTTAGCTCCCTTCTACCAATCCTTTGCCCTTTGCGTTTTAACTTCATTGGGGGGGGGGGTGATGATTACACGCACCCCTGAATATCAGGGCACATCCATGACACCATTAGGACCTAAAGACTCCTACCTAGCCCAAGCATCTCCAAGTGACTCGTGTCACTCGAGTGGTCTTGTTTGAATTAGGAAGTTACAGTTTTCAAGGCATGACATAAACAAAATAATATTTTAAGTAACGCAAAGAGTTTTGAATTTTCCCGATTCTTGTTTTCTAAGATAATTGACACCAAGTACCGCAAAGAGTTTTGAATAATAATGAAATAGTTGCGGATAAAGGATTTTAGCCTAAGGTGTCAAAAATAGTTTTCCAAAATACTTATGTTTTTTAAAATCATGAAAGCTCAAAAGAAATATTAAAGTGAGGTTAGATCTTAAATTAACTCTAGAGGGTGTGAATAGAGTACTAAAACTTTTTATTAGTTTTATTGCGGAATTAAAAATACTGATATATATATATGTGTATAGCAGAGTGATTTAAGAAAATAAAACACAGCACAGCACAAGCACAGAAAAGTAAAGCAATCACAGAGGATACAATGAGCTATAGTAGTTCCCCAGTAAACTTGGGTACGTCTACTCTTCTACCACCCTTGGTAGGAATCCACTAGGATTTTTGATCAGGTGTCCTAACACCAATGAGCTTTTGATAAGGTGCCCAAAAACCAAACGGGTTTTTTTGATCAGGTGTCTTGCCACCAAGAGGTAAACTTTTGAAGGGAGTTTTAACCCTTTACAAGATGGGATAGAAAGGGGTTTAGATGTTCTTCTCTGACAATATGCTGAGAGAAGACTCTAGTGGATTTGATGTTGAGAAGCTCCTCTGTCTGATATGAAATGTTTGATAGTGATTGGCTGGAGCTTTCTCTTGTATGAAATGATCTTCCTGTAGCTGATTAAACTGAGAGAATAATTTCTTCAGCTTGTTGTTGCTCTTTTGAAGATATAAACTTGCAGCTGATCACTGAGAGATGAATGTAGATGTTCTCAGAAAATGAATGCTGCTTGAGGAGGAAGAAGTTCTGTTAAGCTTTTTCTGTTTCTTCCTGTAACCTTCTTCTTCCTTTCTCTTTACAGCTATATTGATATAATCTGTATGCTTGTCGTGAAGAAGAAAAACTGAAGTAATGATATTACTGTATATCTTCTTCGTTTATCTCTTTTGAAATCTCTGACAGATATTAAATGCAAATCCCTTATATTAAGGAATATAATATTATGAATAGATATTCTGTACTATAAATCTGCTGCGCCGTTTACCTTTTTCCTTTTCCATGAAATATCATTTTCCGAGAAATGTCAACGGCTATTTTCTCTTGGGAAGAGATGGAAAGAAATATAATAAGGAAGGAAACAAATCTTGTCTTATCTGGAATAGATCCGTTGCTGTAGTCGATCTAAGTTCAGAGAATGAATAATATAATCTTCCTGAAATTCTGAACTGAAATAAGAAATTTCGTCGATCTCAACAAATTTCATCGAACACAATATTTAGTTCGTCGATCTCAAATGAATCTGGCTAGGAGAATTAAATTAATTGAGCTGAGAAGAACTTTCGTCGATCTGAAGGTGTTCGTCGAACGCAGACTGAGTTTGTCGAACGGAAGGATTCATCGACCGCTGAGCCGCTGAATAAAATCGTCGACCGCTGAGCCACTGAGTCGCTAAGATGCTGAGACTGTAGATCATCGACCGCTGAGACGATCTTGAAGCAAGCCGTTCGTCGAACGCAGAGTGTAAGCTGTTTGTCGAACGCAGAGAGCAGTTCGTCGAACGCAGTGTGGAGTTCGTCGAACGCAAAATCTGAATGATTTCTTGAGTTCTAACAGCCTAAACTCTTGACCCATTGACTATACATTGGGGTCAACTTTGATCCTAGTCAACATATAGTGATCCTAGCCCAAATCAGAAATAGGGCCGTTCCAACAATCTCCCCCTATTTGGGTTAGGACACTATTTGACAAAAATTAAAACAAGCCAAAACAACAGAGCATATATATCTGATATATTTTAAATATTTCATCAGATATAAAAATATGATACTCTGAGTTCTGAAATTACATTTCAATGAAAAATAGAACTAATAAAAACACAATCAGAACCTTTGATTTTCTCTGAATTCTGACATTTCTGAATTCTGAAATCTGATATTGCCTTTCTCTGATTTTTCTGAATTCTGATTAGCTGAGCTTGTATCTGCTATATTTTAGCTTTCTGAATTTGTTGAACTGAACAACTTTATAATCTGAATATGCTATTTGTCATAACTGAAATCTGCAGCATCTTCCACTAAATCTGCAAATTGTTGTTATGTATTTCAAGAACTGAAAACATGTTTCTTCATACAGCATTTCCTCTTGATAAAAACAACTCCCCCTATCATAAAGGAGTTTCTTCAGCTTTCTCCCCCTGCCTAGTTCATAGAACAACTCCCCCTGAGTTAAACACTGCATCAAATGGAGCTTCTTCATAGAACTTCTCCCCCTGCCTAGTTTCAGGAAGGCATGAAGCTAAGCCCCTAGAAGAAGGGAAATTTGAGGAGGTAGGGAAGGATGCCATATTTATATCGCTATTGTTCCCGCAAAATGAAATAGAGATCAAGTGCAAAGGGAACAAGAAAGAGAAGCAATTCTGTAGGCATTCAGATAATCAGAAAAACTTAGTTTGATATTGAAGGGAATGAGGGGATAAATAGAAGATTTAATTTTTAATTGATTGAATCTCCATCTATCATTCCTAGCTGATTTATAAAGAAGATATGTTTCTTTTCATCCAAGGGTTTGGTGAAAATATCAGCCCTTTGCAAATCAGTAGAGATGAATTGTAGGCAAATTTTATTTCTATCCACATTATCCCTAAGGAAGTGGTGCCTAATTTCTATATGTTTAGTCCTACTATGGAGAACTGGATTTTGTGCTATAGATATTGCACTAGTATTGTCACAAAATATAATTGAATTATTTATATTGATCCCATAGTCTAGGAGCTGATTTTGTATCCACAACATCTGTGAACAGCAACTGCCTGCAGCTATGTATTCAGCTTCAGCTGTTGATGTTGACACAAATGTTTGTTTCTTACAAAACCAAGACACAAGCCTATCACCAAGAAACTGACAAGTTCCTGATGTGCTTTTCATGTCTACTCTGCATCCAACATAATCTGAATCTGAGAATCTAGTTAATTCAAATTCAGATGCTGTTGGATACAAAAGTCCTAGATTTGGACAACCCTTTATATATCTTAAAATTATTTTTAATAAAATTAGGTGAGATTCTTTGGGGTTAATTTGAAACCTAGCACAAATACAAGTAGCAAACATTATATCAGGCCTACTTATTGTTAAATAAAGTAATGAGCCAACAATTGCTCTATATACCTTTTGATCAACAGGTTTCCCTGATTCATCATTATCAACAACAGCATTAGAGGGCATGGGTGTTTTCAAGGTGGAAGAATCAGACATACCAAATCTTTTCACTAATTCCTTAGCATACTTAGATTGAGATATGAAGATTCCATTTGGAGTTTGCTTCACTTGAAGACCAAGGAAGTATGATAGTTCACCCATACTACTCATTTCAAATTTTGATTGCATTAGATTAGAGAATCTTTTGTATATATTTGAATCAGTAGAGCCAAATATGATATCATCTACATATATTTGAACTAGCAAAGTTTGATTTTTATGTATCCTGAAAAATATGGTTTTATCTACTATGCCTCTACATAATTTATTCTCTAAAAGAAAACTAGCTAAGGTATCATACCATGCTCTGGGAGCTTGTTTAAGACCACAGAGAGCTTTATTAAGCTTAAATACAAAACAGGAGTGAGTTGGAGAGATGAAACCTAGTGGTTGTTCCACATAGACTTCTTCTTTGATTTCTCCATTCAAGAATGCACTCTTCACATCCATTTGATAAACCTTGAACTTCTTGTATGCAGCAAATGCAAGGAAGATCCTGATTGCTTCTAACCTTGCAACTGGTGCAAACATCTAATCATAATCTATTCCTTCTTCCTGTGAGTATCCTTGAGATACAAGTCTAGCTTTGTTTCTCACAATATTGCCATCTGCATCTAGCTTGTTCCTGTAGACCCATTTAGTTCCAATGACTGGATGATTCTTTGGTCTAGGAACTAATTCCCAAACTTTGTTTGTCTCAAACTGATTGAGCTCCTCTTGCATAGCAATGATCCAGTTGGGATCTTGTTTTGCATCTTGTAGGGATTGAGGTTCAATCTGAGAGAGAAAATAAGTGTGCATCAGATTCTGATTAGCTTGATGCCTTGTTTGGACACTAGTTGATATGTCTCCAATTATTTGAGATCTGGGGTGATCTCTATTATTGACATAATCAACAGGCATAGTGGGATCAACATTATTTGTAATTAATTCCTCTTGTGGAATGTTACTTAATGCTTCCTTTTCAGTTATAGTTTCACTGATTTCATCATCACTTTCTTCACCATCCTGCTGTACAGGATTTAGAGATCCTTCCTTCTGTAGAGCTATTTGATCTAGCTGCTCACAGAGTGTAGGCACCTGCAGGTTTTCTTTGGTAGAAGAATTCTTCTCCTTGTAAAACATGTTAGTTTCATCAAAAGAAACATGCATAGATTCTTCAATTTTAAAAGAGAATTTGTTAAATATCCTATATGCTTTGCTGATTAATGAATAGCCTAAGAAAATTCCTTCTTCAGTTTTTGGTTCAAATTTCCTAAGGTATTTTTTGTCATTATTGTGAACAAAACATTTACAACCAAATGTTCTAAAATAGTTAACTTTAGGATTCTTTCCTTTAAGTAACTCATAGGGAGTCTTACCCTTAAGTTTATGTATCAAACTCCTATTCAACACATAATTTGATATGCTAACAGCCTCTGCCCAAAAAGATAGTGGCAAATTAGCATCTGCAAGTAATGTTGTTGCTGATTCAATTAGGGTTCTATTTTTCCTTTCAACTACCCCATTTTGTCGAGGAGTTCTAGGAGCTGAGAAGCAATGCCTGATAACCTTCCTTCTCACAGAATTCTTGCATGAGAAGAGACTCAAACTCAGTGCCATGATCACTTCTGATCAATGCAACTACAGTAGAATACTCAATTTGAATGCTCTTAAGAAAGTCTGTAAGAACTTTAAGGTTATCTGACTTTTCTCTCAAAAAGAATACCAAAGTGAATCTAGAGAAGTCATCTACATTAACTAGAGTTTATGACTTCCCCCCTAAACTCTTTGTTACTATTGGTCCAAAAAGGTCCATATGTAGCAAGTATAAGATTCTAGGTGAATCACTTTTAGATAATGATTTAAAACTGTTTTTAGTTTGCTTGCCTAGTTGACATGCCCTGCAAAGACCTTCCTTCTTGTATGAACCAGAAGGTAATCCTCTAACAAGATTGTCCTTAGATAATTTAGCAATGGTCCTAAGATTTACATGTCCTAATCTCTTATGCCAAAGTTCACTAGATTTGCTTAATTGATTAAATAAACAGATTTCTGATTTTGATGAGTTGAAATTTACTAAATAGATATTTCCTTGCCTAATACCTGATAAAACAGTAATATTATCAGAAGACTTAATAAGGCATTTTGATTTATTAGAAGTTACATGATACCCTTCATCACATAATTGGCTTCTGCTGATGAGGTTGTGCTTCAGTCCCTTGACATAAGCTACCTCTTTGAAGGTGACTTCTCCAACCTTGACTTTTCCATATCCTTTTGTTTGTCCATAGTTGGAGTCTCCAAATATCACTTTTGGTCCAAGCTTTGCCTTGTAGTTGTTTATATTGGCCTTGTTTCCTATCATATGCTTTGAGCATCCACTATCCAAGCATTGTTCTTTTATTCTTGGATAGCTGCGTACCTGCAAAAACAGAAAAACAATCTATTTGTTTTTGACCTAGACTACCTTGGGTCTTTTTGAATTTCCACAAAAATCAGAAATAAAGGATATTTCAGGCTGATTCTTATAGCCTTTTGGATGATATCTCCTTGGAGGAATTATCCATTCAGTGAAAGGATTCTTAGTATGTTTAGAATAAGAATTCTTTAAATTTTCTGTATAATTTCTGTTCGACGAACTGGGCTGAGTTCGTCGATCACCGTTCATATAATGACTATACTGAAAATCTATCTTCAGCTTTCATCGATCTCCGTCCGACGAATTGAATTCATTTCGTCGATCTCCGTTCGACGAATTCTGCTGAATTCTTTTATTCTTAACAGCTTTGCTTGAAATATCTTTATTTACTTCTACAGCTTCTTTGCTATTAGCAGAAATGAATTTTATAGGTGTAGAAAGTATGTTTTTCTTAATGAGATGTGGCTCACTTGATGAAGCACCCAAGCCTAGTTTGGCACTTAATCTGGCATTTACTGTGCTTGTAATGTCCATCAGTTTGATGCTTCTCCCATTTAGGGATTCTTCAAATTTCTTAGCCTCAGAAAGTTTATTCTCAATGAGAATAATTTGTTCTCTAGAGGCAGCCAAATCTTTCTTAAGATTGACATTTTCTTCACTTATTTGATTCATTTCAGCCAACTTATATCTGAGAAAGATTATTTCCTTCTCAGATTTGAGTAAGTCTAAGCAAAGTACTTTGAATTCATCTTTGAATTCAATTGAATTGAAATCAAAATTAGAAATTACCTGATCAACATCATTGTCAGCTTCTGATACTGATTCTTCAGAATTATGTCATGAGGCATTGATAACCATCATGCAGAAGTTCTTCTCTTCTTCATCATCTTCATCATCTTCATCATCAGAAGAGCTGGATGAAGATGCACTTACTGACTCACTACTTGAGTCATAAATGGCCATCAAGCATTGGTCATTATCCTTTGATTCTTCTTCATCAGATGAACTGGATGAAGATTTTGATTCAGTTTCACTCCAAGTTTCTGCTACAAATCCTCTTCCCTTCTTTTTGTGTTTGTGGGAGGAAGACTTGTTGGAGTGTCATCTTTCTTCTTTTTCTTTTCTCTTTTCCTTCTTGTCCTTCTTGTTTTGATCCTCTGGACAGTCAGGTACAACGTGTCCTGGTTTCCTGCAACCAAAACATATAACTTATTTAGATGGAGCTTTGTCATGCCTTGGTTTTTCATATCTCCTGGATGACTTTCTCCTAAAGTCTTTTCTTGCCATCTTGTAGAATCTTTGGGCAAGTAGACTCATCAACTTCTCATTGTCAAGAGTCTCTCCTTCTTCTTCTATATCTTTGAAGGCAATGTTCTTTTCCTTCTTTGTTGCTGGAGATGAAGTGGACTGATCAGCTTCTCTAGATTTGACAAGCAGCTCATAAGATTTGAGCTTGCCTAACAATGTCTCAGTAGTAATCTCATTGAGGCTTCTGGCTTTCTTGATAGGCCAGATCCTAGAGTCCCATGTGCCGGGGAAGCACATTAGGATCTTGTCATTGATCTCAGTGATAGAGATCACTTTGTCCAAAGATTTCAGCTCATTGATGATGAGACTGAGCCTATTATACATATCAGCCACTGTCTCAACTTCTCCTTTCTTGAAATTCTCATACTGAGAGATGAGATGCGATCTTCTATCCTTTCTTTCATCAGCAGATCCTTCAACCATATTGTTGAGAGAAGTCCAGATCTCTCTTACTGAAGTGCATTCTACCACTTTCTGAAAAATGTCATCAGACATTGTTTGATCCAGAATGTTCAGGGCTTTTGCATCAGCACTCCTTTGCTTCTTTTGAGCATCTGTCCACTCAGGAGGTGGGACATCATTGTTATTTGCTGCTGCATTAGTACCTGTTGATTCTGGGGGAGTAGGAGGTCCTGCCAAAATACCATTTGTTAGAACACCCAGTTTTAATTTGGATTAGGATCCCAACTCAAATAGGGGGAGATTGTTGGAACCTTAGTTTTGATTTGAGTTAGGATCCATCTTTATGAATTAAGTTTCTATCATAAACACATCTTGTATAACTTAGATCAAACTCCCTTAAGTCAGAAAACTAAGAAAATAATATAAGAAAGTAATATAAATATAATGCGATTGAATTATAGAAAATAATATAAGAAAATAACATAAGTTCTCTGCGTTCGACGAACGGCTATCTGCGTTCGACGAACGGCGCTCTGCGGTCGACATAAAGGTTCAAAGCTACGTTCGACGAAATCCATGCAGCGCTCGACGATCCCATCTCAGCGGTTCAGCGGTCGACGAACAGATCCCGTCTCAGCGGTCGACGAAAAGCTGCGTTCGACGAACTCAAGTCTGCGTTTGACGAATCTTCAACAGAAGCTCAGAACGACAAATCAAATTATCAGATCAATGAACTTGAAGATGAGCTCGACAAAAATATTATCAGAAATTATATTTTCTCAGCTCGACTAAAATTATATATATGCTGTCAGACTTATCAAAGCAATATTTTCTACATATATATTGCTTCCTTAATGTTATAGCCGTTGCATCACTTAATGTTATAGCTGTTGTAGAAAAGCTTAAAGACAACAGTTTATATTCTCGAGGAGTCAAAACAATTAAAGAGACTTTATCTCTTTCCCTTTCCCAAATAGAGGAATTCAAAATAAGAGAGAAGTGCTTCAGATTATATAAAGACATAAAAGAAAAGAAGAGATACACAGAATACAGAACACAGACACAAGAAGAATGAGAACACACAGATACAACAAAAACAGAGAACAACATATTGTTCTATCTTGTTTTATTTTGCTAACTCTTCTCTGCAGATCTTCTTCATCCTGAGACACCTATCAAGATCATTTGCTCAGTCTCTCTGCTGCAAGTTCAAATCTTCTATAGAGCAACAATAATCCGAGGAAAATCTGTCTCTCAGATTCATCATCTTATCAAGGAAGATAATTTGATTCAAGAGAAAGCTCCATCCTCAAACTGTCAATAATCTCAATCAGACAGGGGAGCTCTTCAACATCATCAAGATCCAAACTCAACAACCCATCAGGATCATCAAGAGTCTTCTCAGAGAAAAGAGAATAACACTTTAACTTTTTGTTTTCTTTATTCCTTCCTTCCTGTACAAAGGGTTATAACTCCCTTCAAAAGTTAACTCCCGGTGACAGGGCACCTTAGCAAAAACATGTGGTTTGGTTAGAGTTACCTGATCAAAAGCTCACTTGGTGGCAGGGCACCTGATCAAAAACCTGCAGTGGATTCCTACCAGTGGGTAGAAGAGTAGATGTACCCAGGTTGATTGGGGAACTACTATATTTCTTTGTGTCTTCTGGTTTGTTTGTTTTTGTTCTAATTCTTTTTGCTGTGCTGTGATTGATGTGCCTTCTTAGTGTTTGTTGTTATTACACACTTAGCACTACACATATATATATCATTATTTTGAAACAACCTAAAATGATATTAAGAACTAAACTCCCTTTCAATTGGAATCAAAGCAAGACTGATTATTTTAATCACCTTCAACTGATACTTAATTGCACTGTCAAGACAATTCAAAAATCAGTTGGGAATTCATCTCTACTGATTTGCAAAGAGCTGACATTTTCACCAAACCCTTGGATGAAAAGAAACATATTTTCTTTATAAATCTGTTGGGAATGATAGATGGAGACTCAATCTGATAAAAATAAAATTTTCTATTTATCCCCTAATTTCGTCGAATGGAGAACGAAGAAATGCTATCTTTCGTCGAACGGATATCGACGGTACTTGATAATTCAGGATCTACAAAGACAAGCGCGATCGTCGAACTGAGATCGATGAAAATTAATTTTTCGTCGAACGCAGTCAGACGAAGCCCTAAGTCTTTTTGACTTCTGATTCTATTAGGTTTAGCCGAACCCTGCTCTACGAAAGTGTGCAGCCTTCTCTGATCCCTCTATATAATCAAAGTTTTCATCTTATTTTATTCTTGCGCTTACATAATTTGCTCTTTCCCTCTAGTTCCCTTTTGCACTTGATCGCTCTCTTTTGCAGGTACAAATGGTGATTTCGCAAGCAGCGCTTTCATCAATGAAGTTTGACGCTGGATTCGACATTGATTTCAAATCTTTTGAGCATTCTGACCAAGTTTTCCCGGATATTCTTCACTTGTTTGAAGAATAACAACTGAAGAAGATGATTACCACCAGAATCAAACTACCAGTGGCTGAAACTAAGGAATGGGCTTATACAATCAAGGCAGAGGATAATACATTATCAGGAACAATATCTGGAAATCAGGTTATTCTAACCCCAGAAATATTATCTGAATTTTATGGCTTAGTAAATGGAGATGATGATTTGGAAATCACATCTGATGAGTTTAATGCTGCATTGGTTAAGATGGGTTATTCCAGTGGAAACCCTAACCACCTATTAAAGAAAAAATTATCTGTGGAATATAAATTTTTGGCCGATGTAGTAGGCAAAGTTTTGCTTGGGAAAACTTCTGCCCATGACTACATTACAAGGCACCAATTTCTGGTGATGGTGGCCTTGGTTGAGAAAATGAAAGTTAATTGTGGAATGATCCTTCTTGAATCAATCAGGAAGAAGTTAAGTAAGGCAAATGTTGGTTATGGTAGAATTCTAGGAATATTTCTTAAGGAAAGGCATCCAGACCTCCTGGTCTCTCCAAAAGTTTTCATCAATGCCAGTAAAAGGCTGTCCTCAGCCTTGTTTGGAAGATGGGAAAGGGTTATCCCTAAAAGGACTCCTAGTGCAGAACCATCAGAAATAGCTTCAGAAGGCACAGGGACTGTGCAAGTCACTCCCCAAACCCTTCCAGAAGTTTCTCCTGCTGTTTCTCCTCCTCCTCTCCCTTCTCCACCTAACATTTCCTCTGAAGAAATTCCTCTTCCCAACTCTCCTATTATCCCTTCATCCTCATTGCCATCTTCTCCTACTCTTCAGACTCACCCATATGAAGAACCTTCATCTTTCAATGATATTCCTTCTCCAATCCACATTGATTCTCATTCACCAACTATACCTCAATCACCCATTATCCACCAAGATATCTCTCTTCCTCAATCTCCTACACAAATTATCCATCAAGATATCTCTCCACCTCAGTCCCCCATCCATACTGAAGCTCAGTCATCTATCCCTCACTCACCCATTCATCCACCTCAATCATCTTTTCAACCACAACCACCTATCAACCCTCATTGCCCATCCACTCTCATCCACCCATAGCTCAAGCTACCAACATTGTTTTTCCATACCCCATCCCATCCTCTTCTAACTCCAATCCAGATCTTGTCTATGTTAATTTTAAATCTGTTTCTGATCAGATCTATCATCACATTGCTCCAAGACTAAATGACCACCTGGATGCAAAAATTGCTCCAGTTCTTCAAGCTCTTGCTGATCTTTCTGCCAAACTAGCTTCCTTCCCTTCACCCTCCCTATCTGTCCCTTCTTCAAGGGTCCTAGCTTCAGGATTTCCTAAAACTAGGGAGGGGGAGATGCCTGATGAAGAAGCTCCAGATCTCACAGTCTTCAGTGCAGATTCAGTTCAAGCAGATGCAGTTGTTGAAATTAGTGATACAGTAATGATAGATACAACTATTACAGTAGTAGAAGAAATAAATAACATCTCTATTAATGTAAGACCCCCTCCCGCACCAGGAGAGTTCCCGGATCTTATGCCCAGAACCGCCGCCTTACGGTGACGCAAACACATGAGTTAGCCGCCTCCGCAAGACGCCGATCCTGCCGGCAAGAACGATCAACTAGGCCAACAAGAATAAGAAGAAAATAAGTAAACAAGTCCACAATCACACGCATCTGTATAAATATATCCAAATGTAATATGTCCGTCAATGAGTACAATAAATGAAAGAGTAAAAGGGCTTATGCCCGATACATATCCAAAGTAGAACAAAATCTCACTCTCTCATTCTACATCTATGCGGAAGCTAAACAAGCTCTCAAATCTTCAAACACCTGTCTTGTAGTAGAAGTATTGTGCGGCTTCTTCTCCCCAGATCCTGCCATAATGTCCTGACTGGTCGTACATGTGCTCAGCTCCTCGAACTAAGCCGACCATTAGTCATAAAGACTAAGCCGATTTTGTGCCCGCCTCCCCCTGCGACTCCTAGGCACCGAGCGGGAGGAAGAAGCAGAGGACAACAAAGTGGAGTAAACAAAAGCAGCTGACAGGGAAATCTAAGCTAGCAAGTATATATAAACAGGCAAGCACTACTATAACAGTATAAACAAGTAAGCAGTAAAGAGCAGTAAAAGAAGTAAGTAACAAGCAGTGCGCGCAGGTATAGCAAACAAGTAAATAATTCTACACTACCATCACATAAGTACCTTAACTTATATGAATGCCCATACAAACTTATAAGTTAAGATTTCCGGAATTGTAACTTATCATATAAAAGAGCCCATACTAATTTATATGATAAGGGTCTGCAAATTATGTTCTAGGTTTACGTATGAGATGATATTCATGCCATGATATGACTCATACAAGTGCAACTCACCCACATGACTCTATGATCACAGACCTTTAGTTCCCGCTTTTTGGAGTTAGCTACACACTCTGGTACTACTGTTGTGGCTACGGTAGCGGTGGAGCGGGCATATCCACCCCTAGGCGGGTATACACACTACCAGGCTTAGACCTCCCATACGCCTCTTTACACATCCTAGGTGCACTCTAGAGTCTTGCGTACTCTTTGCTGGAACCTACCAGTCTTAAAGGCCGGGTGTGTGTCCTTTTGGAGATCGTCCTCCAGACCGCAGTATAAACAACCTACTGGCCCCTCAACCTCACACCCACCTAAGTCAACGTACTACCGTCGGTGTGACAACCGGCCCGTACCGAAGACCCGCCACTAATTTGTTCTTATGCACATGCAATTTATCACCACCCGAGCCTCCAGCTCGCAGGACTAACCCATCCTGATATACAACCTCCCGAGCCTCTAGCTCGCAGGACCATCTCGTCCTGATATTCAATCTCCCATCCCCAACTCGGGATGAAGTATACCATGTCTCTTATTCATTTAGTTAGACTAGTCTTGTCTAAATATTGTACACTTAGAAGTTTATGGTGTGTCCTGGATTCCCTATGTTTACCCGGTGAAGGGCTCGCAGCGGTACTAAGGAATGCAATGGGCTGAAACCCCAAATCCCCCATTCCAAGACAATTACTTTTTATTGGTGGCTACCCCATTCTAAGACCCACTCTACTTATTACTCTTTGTAATTTAGGTGTTTTCATGACCTATGTTTCACCCCATTCCTAAGCAACCGTTCTCTTGAACGGTGCTCAACTCTCAAGATTCTTCATCCTCTAAGTGGTATATACTTGTGTACTGTTATAATCCAATTCTCACCGATTCTCTATGTGGTTTTGCTGATTTAATCATCATATCAAGTTTTCACTATTCGCAGACCACGGTATATAACTAATTTGATTCCTATGATGAAATCTTGGTCAAAACACTTCCAAATGAGTTCTAATTTTTATCATAGGTTCTTACTGGGTAAAATAAGAGTTGACCAGAATTTAAGCAGATTTCATACAATTTTGACCTCCATAAAAATTTATAAATTAATTGTCATCATTGAAAATGCAAAGCAACTATCATGCCAATAATTTCAATATTGCTAAATAATTTTCCAGAGATGATAGGTGACAAAATAATATGATTCTCAAAGTTTCACAATTTTCAAGAGGTTCCATGATCATAATTTCCATTTAACAATAATTAGAAGAAAATGTGAATTTGCACAACAAGTACTAGATTTAAACTTCCTAAAATTCTGGTAAAATTACAGTGGCACTATAATGCCATAAAAACACTAATTCCAAAAGATCATAATTTTCCAACAAATTTAAACCCACAATTTCTATTTATCATAAAAGGGGTGAAAAATGACTTTGCACATCAAGTACCAGATCTTGACTTTCTAAAATTCTGGTAAAATTATAGTGGCACTATAATGCCATAAAAACACTAATTCCAAAAGATCATAATTTTCCAACAAATTTAATCCCACAATTTTTATTTATCATAAAAGGGGTGACAAAATGACTTTGTGCATCAAGTACCAGATCTTGACTTCCTAAAATTCTGAGAAAATTACAGTGTCACTATAATAACATAAAAACCCTAATTCCAGAAGATCATAATTTTACACCAAAGATAAACCCATAATTTCTATTTATCATAAAAGGGTGACTAAATGAATAAAGGGTATTTCAACATGAATAATGTCTCTAAAAATTCTATCAAAAATCCCAAAGATTAATAATTGTATTCCTAACAATCTTCCATAGTTTCACAATTTTCTCATGCATATAACTCAGAGAAATCCTATTATTCCGATTTGTGACCTAGGGGTAATTTTGTAATTTCCTGAAGGAAAAGCCTCTAAAATTTTCTACAAAAATTTACAGAGGTCCTGCATGTCATAACAATGAATTCTTTAGAGTTCTATAATTTTCTATAAGGTATTTGACATGAAAATTTCATGAATACCAATATGTGACTTAATTCACATTAATCCAAAATATAGGATTTTTGATCCCAAAAGTCCTAAGATTCCCTGAGGTGGTGTATTTTGTCATAATGAATATGTCAAAAAAAATTTAGAGGCTAACTCCAAGCCATTTGGGCTAAATACACAAAATACCATTTTTGGCTATTGGCACACCAAATCACCCTTAAAGTAGAGACATGCAAAGAGAATTACCCTACATGAAGAGGTCCAATTGATCTCAAATTTTAACCAAAGACTAATATTTCCTAACTAAGGGTGACACCCAAATTTGGGGCCAGTTGGAGCTATACAGCTCCAAAAATGTCATTTATTTGATTTTTCATATTTTGAATAAAATCTTAGGAAAATAATCTCCTAAAAATCGGATTTTTGGAGGCAAGCTAGATACAGGGCATATGCATGCATGGCCAAAATTTTAAGTCCATCAGATCTATCTTTTAGAATATTTACACAAAATGATTTCTGGTTTCTATTTTGACCAGCCTCACTAAAGTGAGTGCTGTGAGTCCTACTTTGATCCAAATGGTCTGATTTAACTTTCAAATGAAAGTAGACATCAAGGCCTACAATAGTTATCTCAGGCAACCTTTCCTAAAAAGGCCTCTAAGTGCCTCAAAACTGAGCGTGAACATTCATGAGAAAGTGTGACAGAAATGCATATATGATATTTAATATATAACACTTGATCCTGCACGGATCTTGGCGCAAATCAGAGGGCTCCTGGTCATCTTCTTCCTCCAGCCAACGACTGAGATCGTCCCATGTTGTAGCCCCTTGATCTCCTATTTCTCGACGACTGGGCCACCTCCCTGGCCGGCCACCGCCACCACCACCTCCGTTGAGGTGGTGGCTATCGGCCGACGGTGGTTTGGCCTGTAAGACCCCAAATCAGAAAATTCAGAATTCTGGAATCCAGAGCTGTCGCCGGCGACAGTGGCTGTCGCCCGGGCGATAGCACTCTATTGAGAAGGTTCTGCCGTGAGTTGTCGGACGGCGTTGACTGGTCAATGTCGGTTCTTATCGCTGTCGCCAGGGCGATAGCGGCTGTCGCCGGGCGACAACTCAAAGTTGGACTTTGTGGCCGAAATCAAGGGCATTGATTGCACTTTGACTTTGGGGGCTGGTTTTGGCTTGGGAGGCTCGGTGGCAGCATAGAAGGCCGAAATCCTCTTCTTCTTCATTATTTTCCTTAAGGGTTCTTAAGAGAGACAGAGAGAGAAGAGCTTGGAGAAGAAGGAGAAATAGTAAACCCTAGCTTGGAGCTTGGGTTTGGAGGAGCTACACTCATCCAATCCCTTCAACGTTGGTGACTACGCGTAGAGGAGGGCAAGGCGCTCCTTTCCATCCGTGCCAAAAGTCGAGCCATGGGCTCAAAGCGGCGTTTAAGGGTAACGAACTCTTCTAACCCCATTTGGACATGTTCTAGTCCTTTCCCATGCATCGTTGAGGGACCTACCCAAAAGGGTGAGATCGTGGCCTCCGACGGTTCGATTTGTGCTATCCCCGTCAAAGCTTGCATTCATGTAGAGTCCACGCATGAGATGGACGTAGGCGCGCTTTGTGAAGCCCATCCGAGACGGTTCGTCCGGATTGGTGATACTTTTTAGGTATTGTGCGTGCCGGGGAAAAACCCCGTGTTGTTATACTTGCCTCGTAGGGCTAGAGGGTGCTACTGCATGCGCAGCAACGCCCGGGGGTGTGCCCCGGGGAGCACCCGAAGTTAAAAGGCAGAAATGGAGTTCTGTCCAGCTGTCGCTGGCGCGACAGTGACTGTCGCCTGGGCGACAGCTCCCCAGAATTGGGTTCTGGTGAATTTGGGTGTTCTGAGGCAGTGGGAGTGCTACTGCATGTGCAGCAACGCCTGGGGGTGTGCCCCGGGAAGCACCCACAGCTAGAAGCCAAATTAGGGTTTTGTGCACTGTCGCTGGCGACAGTGAATGTCGCCAGGGCGACAGCTTCCCAGACTGAGTTCTGGTGATGTTGTTGTGCCCACCTGTTGAGGGGACCTGAGGCTGGTGTACCTGACTTGTGGGGGTGTCTTGGTGGATGACTTAGCGTCCGGTGGAGCCGGCTAATTGAGAATACCTGGGCTGAAGGGACGCCATACCCGCTTTTCGTGTTGTACAACGAGAGCTGTGAACAACGGGCATTTGGCAAACCTGAAACCGCACCATTGCAGCACCTGATTACTAAGCCTCGGACAGCATGTCGGGAGGCAATAGGACAGAGTCTTCGGACTATGTTATGTTCACAATTAAAGCACGGGGGAGCCCTGGTATTCGGGCCACCGACTTTAGCCTCGAAGAGCAAAGCCATCAAGAGTGGATGGTGGTGGAAGGCGTAGTACACCAAAGAGTGCCTGAGTGCACGAGACGTGGAGGCCATTCCCACGTTTGTGTTGTTGCATATGTATGAAATGTTGTGGGCTCGTCTAGTCGCACTCTTATATATATATATATATGCTGTTGAGACTGTTTTGCAGGGACGTTTAGAACTGCCACCCCCTCGAAGGGGTGGGGTCGTTATAACTTGGTCAGCTTTAGCTGACCGTTGCCCTGTTTTGCCACCGTCTTTGGTGGGCTTGTTGTACAGGAGCTGGACCGAGCGGGACCTTGGCGGGCTGAAGCCCCTGCGCTGCTGCGGCCCTTGAAGGCCTTTTGTCCTTTCTTCTGTTTTCATGTATGGCCGGCCTGCGCGCCGATGTTGGTAAACTGTAAGGTCGTCGTGCCACTTTTGTGTGTTGTAAAAAATTTTATTCCAAGTTAATAGAAGTGGACATACCCGAGTTCGGGTCTTGTGGTTTATAATTCTGTCTCTCTCTCTTTTACTTCCGCATAGAATGCTCTGAGTTAGGCTTCGTGGTATAGTGTCGTTGGATATTCAATTAAGTGACGTTTTCGTTTGTTTTGTAGTATATGGCGTGGGGCCCCGACCGGACCTTCTGCTATATGCTTCTTAACGGATGGGGGTGTTACATGGCCTCCGGAGGTGGCGGTTTCCGGCGATCCGAGCATGGAAAAATCCATGGAAAATAACATTTCCCTCACATTGAATCCGGCTCTGTTGAGCTAGATACCTCTGCTAAATGATCTAAGGAGCTAGCACGGAGGGAGAGGGGGAGAAACCGAACCTCAATGGAGCTTGACGGTGGCGACGTCGGCGGTTGGCCATGAATCTTCTCTTCTCCGGCGAGCTTGCTCAAAACCTCAATTCTCCCCCATTTGCAATGATCTCAGGCTCGCTTTCATGCTCTCTCCACCTTATGAAGCTAATGGAAAGGTCCAAATGAGCTGGGAAGGGCCGTATAAGGCGGTTTGAAGAGGGGGAGCTCGGGTTCACCTTGGTTGCTCCTCCTTGCTGCCAAGTGGCACCACCCTTGGTGGAAAAATGACAGGAATTGATGTGTTGGGCTCAAATATGGCCTTGGGCAGAAGGGAGGAGGGCCACATGGCAAGCTCTCCACAATTTCCTCCTTGTCTTTACTTGAAATTGGTGGAAAAACCAAGAATGTCCCTTTGCATGTCATTCCTTTCAAATTTCAGGGGGCATGGCTGGTAATTGCACACTTGGGCTGCTGGGTGGGCTTGGTTTGAGGCCTTAGCCCAATTGGATTTGGTTAGGGCTTTCAATTTCTCCATTTAGGCTTAAAGTTGACCATGGTTGACCTTGATGTTGACTTAGTCAATTGGGTTGGTTGACTGGACCATGATGTTGAGCTTGGGTCCCTCAACACCTCCCAATGTTGATTGGGTCATGATGATGCCCCAATTGGGCTAATTTAACCAATAGGTGTGATTTTGACCAAAATTGGGGAAAATTTGACTTTGGTCAATTTGGTCAAATTGATGATCTCTTGATGGGACTTTTGATTCAATTAGGTCCCCATGATGTTCTAAGACTAGGGGTGAAGTAATTTGATGTTTTGGGGGTACGTGAATTGAGTCTATTGGGGAAGGATTGACTTATGTTGACCTAAGTTTGACTTTGGTCAAATTGAACCAATTGGTGACCCCATGATGGGGCTTTTGGGTCCATATCACTCCTTAAATGGCTTACCATGTTGTGGTAGGGTCAATTTGGTCATATGAGTATGAATTGAACCATATTGAGTTGAATTGGGCTATATTGACCTAGATTTGACTTTGGTCCACTTGGCTAAATTGGTTGACCAAATGATGAGACTTTTGGTCAATTATGTCTCCTTTGGGTTTAGGGACATGGTGGTGGGGTTAATTCACAAGTGTAAATACAATTTAAGCTAATTTGACCTAAGTTGACTTGCCTCCTATAGTGGATCAAATGTGTCACTCAACTCAGTGCATCCCAAGGTCACCACCAAGCTCAAACTCATCTCACTCACCACATGTCCTACCCTAATTGAAGTTAAGGGGTCTAGTAGGAAATGGGATGTTACAAATCCCAATAAACAAAAAATAATAATTTCGTCCTCGAAATTTAAGTTCATGTCTACGGGGTTTCAGGCTTATTGAAGATGAAAAGTCTCAAGAAGGCATATATGATATCACAAGACTATCTGGTAATTGTAATTTTATCCCATCATCAATATTTCAACATATCCATCTTTCAAATTATATTCCAAGGTTCCACTTGTGAAAGGAGTACGATTTTTTCTCAGTAATTAATTATAACAAGATTTCGTGATCTTTCTATTAGTATATAAAAAAAATCTATATATAGATTCTATAATAATCCAACAACAATAGTTCATTGTATGAATTCCTCAAATTATACGCTCAAATTCTACTTGAGAAGGAAGTTTCAAAAATGAGTAACCATAAATCCCATCAAAATCCCTAGAAGTTCATATTGTTATCAAAGGCCTATGCACAAGTTTCTATAGCAATTCCGCGTCAATACTTCAAGATATGGGTTTCCTAATTTATAACTCCAAACTCTACATTGTGAAGGGAGTACCCAATATATGTAATTATAAATTCCGGGAAAATTACCAAAGGTGTATAATGATATCACAAAGTTATGTTCAGATTATTAGAATATTCCCGCGTCAATAACTCTAGGTATGAATATTCTATATTATAACTCCAAATTGCACATTGTGAATGAAGTATGAAGTAAATTGGGATAATTGAATAATTAATGATTAATGAACTATATTATCATCAAAAATTCCACCAAAAATTTACAGAGTGTAATCTCACTCTATTAAGTGAATCCCATAACTTTATGTCATTTCAGAAAGTTTTGATCCTAAAAATACTCCTTTAAGATCTATGTGACAATTCACATAAATTCCAAATTCATAAGGAAATCAAGCCAACAGTTTATGATTTTCTCCAAGGGATATTGTCTCATAAGCCTAAGTGTATGTTTTAAGTTTCGTGAGATTTTACCGATGGAAAACCCTTAACTCTCATGTAGGCCTAGTGTTACATGGTCATGCTATAAGCACACCAATTCCCTTGCACTTGTTTATGAAGTAAACTAACTTTCAGAGGTCCAGTTGGCCTAAAATTTTTAACCATGGTCTACTATATGCATGACCACCCTCCCAAAGGAGATTTGATGTGGTTTTAGTCCAAAACACTCATATTATGCACCATATATGATTTATTAAATTTCTCCTAAAACCTTAGAGAAATGTGCCCCAACAATTTTGATCCTTGGGCATATAGTAGACCCAGGGAGCATACACCCATGGTTAAATTATCAGCCTCATATAATTTATTATGTAAAAGTTATTCACATTTTAAGGTATGTCCTTCACTAGGACCCGTCTTACTAAATCTGGCCCACTGAGGGTTGTAGGGCTCCAAATGGTGTGATCTCACTTCCTACAGATAGTAGACACAAATGCCTACAAAGTTATCTCAACCTACTTTTCATTTTATGACCTATAAAGGCCTCAAAATTGGAGAGCAAAAGGTTTATTTTACTAGGGTAAAAACCACCTTTTGGTGTGGCCTAAGTAAAGGTCTTTCAATCGATCATTTAAACATATGTCTACTCATATGTAAGGATCCAATTGAGTCAAAATTTTTACCATAGACTAATATATACATAATCACCTTACCAAGGGGATTTGGAGTGATTTGACTTCATAGAAGCTATAGAAAAGGTCTTTCCAGAAATTCTCATTTTGGGCAGTGTATGTATTTGGTCATGACTCATGCATGACCAAAATTTCAACCTACTTCGAGTTGTAGAACTCCAGGATTCACTAGGTTCAATTTGGGTGCTAAATGCACACCATTTTCTATAAGTAAGGTCTAGGAAATCCAAGTTGGTACCAAACTAATCCAATAAACAAAAGGATTAGTCCCCATGCATTTTGGGTTAAGTTTCTTTGGTATCATTAGGATATATTTGTCCTAGATATACACTCAATCCTTAGTGTATCCGATCCTAGACTCGGAGTCTCATCCTGAGACCTATTGATATTCCATGTACTTTAAGATCCTCAGGGTTACCAATTAACACATCCTTCTCAAGGTTAAGTATATACGCAACCCCACAATGGGTATTTTCCAAACACCAATCCTTATCCGACTGAACACAAGTCCTTATCTGATTTCTGGTATTTGTCATGATGATTGGTTCGATGCAACCTAGTTGTTGGTTTGGAGATTTAAGTTTACGAGTTTCTTGTTATTTTCTAATGGATTTCATGCACCAATCTCTAGAGGCGGTCCTATCCATTGGGTAAGAAGTGATGTTCTCATTTGGTAGGAGAATTAGGGACATCGAGGTTTAAGTCTTAAGTATCTACTTCTCCATAAGGTTCTTCTCTAAGTCACTTTGGGTGTTATCATGCCTTAATCTGTCTATACCCGAGATCGGTTTGGATTAGTATATGCTATGAAGTCGTCTTGGTGCGTCAAACAAGAATGATGTCCTAGTTGGGTTGGCCTAACTCATTGATTAATGGACTATTTTGTGTGATTTTTACACATGGGCAGACCACTGCTTCCGCTGCTAGTTTGTCCTCAAACTAACTCGAGTGGGGGTGTCCCAGGGTTTTGCAGACTTCTTTCTCGTTGGATCGTTTGTTCAAGTGATACCAGTTTGGAAGACCCCCCTCCCGCACCAGGAGAGTTCCCAGATCTTATGCCCAGAACCGCTGCCTTACGGTGAGGCTAACACACGAGTTAGCCGCCTCCACAAGACGCCGATCCTGCTGGCAAGAACGATCAACTAGGCCAACAAGAATAAGAAGAAAATAAGTAAACAAGTCCACAATCACACGCATCTGTATAAATATATCCAAATGTAATCTGTCCATCAATGAGTGCAATAAATGAAAGAGTAAAAGGGCTTATGCCCGGTACATATCCAAAGTAGAACAAAATCTCACTTTCTCATTCTACATCTATGCGGAAGCTAAACAAACTCTCAAATCTTCAAACACCTGTCTTGTAGTAGAAGTATTGTGCGGCTTCTGCTCCCCAGATCCTGCCATCATGTCCTGTCTGGTCGTACATGTTCTCAGCTCCTCGAACACCTACGGTCACGATCGACCGTTAATCATAAAGACTAAGCTGATTTTGTGCCCGCCTCCCCCCGCGACTCCTAGGCACTTAGCGGGAGGAAGAAGCGGAGGACAACAAAGTGGAGTAAACAAAAGCAGGTTACAGGGAAATCTAAGCAAGCAAGTATATATAAATAGGTAAGCACTACTATAACAGTAAAAACAAGTAAACAGTAAAGAGCAGTAAAAGAAGTAAGTAACAAGCAGTGCGCGCAGGTATAGCAAACAAGTAAATAATTCTACACTACCATCATATGAGTACCTTAAGTTATATGAATGTCCATACAAACTTATAAGTTAAGATTTTCGGAATTGTAACTTATCATATAAAAGAGCTCATACTAATTTATATGATAAGGGTCTGCAAATTATGTTCTAGGTTTACGTATGATATGATATGCATGCCATGATATGATTCATACAAGTGCAACTCACCCACACGACTCTGTGATCACAGACCTTTAGTTCCCGCTTTTTGGAGTTAACTACACTCTCTGGTACTACCGTTGTGGCTACGGTGGCGGTGGAGCGGGCATCTCCACCCCTAGGTGGGTATACACACTACCAGTCCTAGACCTCCCATATGCCTCTATACACGTCCTAGGTGCACTCTAGAGTCTTGCGTACTCTTTGCTGGAACCTACCAGTCTTAAAGGCCGGGTGTGCGTCCTTCTGTGGATCGTCCTCCAGACCGCAGTATAAACAACCTACAGGCCCCTCATCCTCACACCCGCCTAAGTCAACATACTGTCGTCGGTGTGACGACTGGCCCGTACCGAAGACCCGCCACTAATTTGTTCTCATGCACATGCAATTTATCACCACCCGAGCCTCCAACTCGCAGGACTAACCCATCCTGATATACAACCTCCCGAGCCTCCAGCTCGCAGAACCATCTCGTCCTGATATTCAATCTCCTATACCCAACTCGGGATGAAGTATACCATGTCTCTTATTCATTTAGTTAGACTAGTCTTGTATAAATATTTTACACTTATAAGTTTATGGTGAGTCCTGGACTTCCCGAGGTTTACCCGATGAAGGGCTCGCAGCGGTACTAAGGAATGCAATGGGCTGAAACCCCAAATCCCTCATTCGAAGACAATTACATTTTATTGGTGGCTACCCATGAAAGGAGGGTCTAGTTCTTATTTATCTTATTAATAGATCTTGTTTAAGTTTTTCTTTAAAGTAATGCTATATATATAGATATGTATGCTGGGTGAGGAATAAAATCAAGCACTAACAGTGCATAAGAAAAATCACAGCACAACAGTAAAAAAAGTAAAGTAAAAACAAACAAATCCAGATGACACAAAATATATAGTAGTTCCCCTCAACTGGGTACATCTACTCTTCTACCCACTGGTAGGAATCCACTAAGAAGTTGTTGATAAGGTGCCCTCACACCAGGTGAGCTGTTGATAAGGTGCTCTAACCAAACTGCAGGTTTTTGCTAAGGTGCCCTGTCACCGGGATTAACTTTTGAAAGGAGTTATAACCCTGTACAGGATGGGGTAAGAGAGAAAAAAATGAAAAACAGAAGTTATATTGTTCTTCTCTGTATAAGAAGACTCTTGAAGATCCTGATTTGAAGTTGAATGGATCTTATTATAATGTTGAAGAAGGCTCCCCCTGTCTGATTAGAGTTGTTAACAGCTTGTGGATAGAGCCTCTCCTTTTAACTACTTCTTCCTTCTCTTGCAGTGATGATCCTGAGCAAGTAATTGTGATTTGTGTCTCAGGATGTTTTAAATCTGCAGGAAGATGTTAGCAATGAAGAACAAAAAATGAGTTTCCTCTTTATTTCTGTCGGGTGTTCAATTCTCTCTCTCTTTTTGCTTTCTCTGTAACTGTCCTTTTATAATCTGAGAACCTTTTCTCTTTTTTTGAATTCTTCTCTTGGGAAGAAGGAAAGGGATGAGGTCTCTATCAATGCTTTGACTCCTCGAGAGAATAACCTGTCATTTCTTTTCATTAAAGCAATTGCAACGGCTAATGGTATTGATTGATCTGCAACGGCTAAGATGAATAGTTAAAAGGCAGTGAAAAGGATATTAAAATAATTCAGAAAGAGATTCGTCGATCCCAGCTCGGCAAATGACTATTTGAGCTCACTGTCTGATGTGCTGAGCGATTATCTCTATCTTAGAATTCGTAGACCGCTGAGATGGCTGAGTTGTGTTTGTCGAGCGCCGTTCAGAGAATGTCTGGCCGCTGAGATTTCTCTGACTGAATTCGTCGAGCACATTTTGCCATTTGTCGAACGCTGTTCTGATGAAGATTTGTCGAGCGCTGGCTGTCTGGCTATTTCTCGAGCGCCGTTAGTCATTCGTCGAGCGCAGAGAACTTTTATTTTTTATGCTTAAGTATATTCTCCGATTCGATCGCATCATATTTAATTTATGTTTACTTAGATTTCTTAATTGATCTAAATTATTAGATGACTTATTAACAAAAGGATGGATCCTAACTCAAATCAAAAGCTAAGGTTCCAACAACCCCATTCTAAGAACTACTCTACTTATTACTCTTTGTAATTTAGGTGTTTTCATGACTAATGTTTCACCCCATTCCTAAGCAACCGTTCTCTTGAATGGTGCTCAACTCTCAAGATTCTTCGTCCTCTAAGTGGTATATACTTGTGTAATGTTATAATCCAATTCTCACTGATTCTCTATGTGGTTTTGCTGATTTAATCATCATATCATGTTTTCACTATTCGCAGACCACCGTATATAACTAATTTGATTCCTATGATGAAATCTTGGTCAAAACACTTCTAAATGAGTTCTATTTTTTATCATAGGTTCTTACTGGGTAAAATAAGAGTTGACCAGTATTTAAGCAGATTTTATACAATTTTGACCTCCATAAAAAATTATAAATCAATTGTCATCATTGAAAATGTAAAGGAACTATCATGCCAATAATTTCAATATTGCTAAATAATTTTCCAGAGATGATAGGTGACAAAATATTATGATTCTCAAAGTTTCACAATTTTCCAGAGGTTCTATGATCATAATTTCCATTTAACAATAATTAGAAGCAAATGTGAATTTGCACAGCAAGTACTAGATTTTGACTTCCTAAAATTATGGTAAATATTATAGTGGCACTATAATGCCATAAAAATTCTAATTCCAGAAGATCATAATTTTCCAACAAATTTAAACCCACAATTTCTATTTATCATAAAAGGGGTGACAAAATGACTTTGTACATCAAGTACCAGATCTTGACTTCTTAAATTTCTGGTAAAATTACAGTGGCACTATAATGCCATAAAAACGCTAATTCCAAAAGATCATAATTTTCCAACAAATTTAAACCCACAATTTCTATTTATCATAAAATGGGTGACAAAATGACATTGTACATCAAGTACCAGATCTTGACTTCCTACAATTCTGAGAAAATTACAGTGTCACTATAATAACATAAAAACACTAATTCTAGAAGATCATAATTTTCCAGCAAAGATAAACCCATAATTTCTATTTATCATAAAAGGGTGACAAAATGAATAAAGGGTATTTCAACATGAATAATGTCTCTAAATTTTTTATCAAAAATCCCAAAGATTTATAATTGTATTCCTAACTATCTTCCATAGTTTCACAATTTTCTCATGCATATAACTCAAGGAAATCCTATTAATCCGATTTGTGACCTAGGGGTAATTTTGTAATTTTCTGAAGGAAAAGCCTCTGAAATTTTCTACAAAAAATTACAGAGGTCCTGCATGTTATAACAATGAATTCTCCAGAGTTCTATAATTTTCTATAAGGTATTTGACATGAAAATTTCATGAATACCAATATGTGACCTAATTCACATTAATCCAAAATATAGGATTTTTGATCCCAAAAGTCCTAAGATTCCCTGAGGTGGTGTGTTTTGTCATAAGGAATATGTCACTAAAATTTCAGAAGCTAACTCCAAGCCATTTGGGCTAAATACACAAAATACCATTTTTGGCTATTGGCACACCAAATCACCCTTTAAGTAGAGACATGCAAAGAGAATTACTGTAAGATCCCCATCCCGGAACACACAACACGGCCGAGGGGAATCTTATGCCCAGGACAGCCGCCTTGCGAAAGCGCTAGCACACGAGCTAGACTCCCCCACAACTACACAGCGCCAACCCATCAATGAAAGAAAGTATTAAAAACCAAAGATTCACAATAAGTAATAATGTCCAAATCAGAGTAAAAGAAAGGCAGAAAGCTACACAAGCTCCTGCAAATCATCAGAGTAATCAGCTAAATGTCCCAAGGGCTACACCTCAAAACACTCACCCGCCTCTGTCACTAAAGGCAGCTAAGGTACCATAAACCCCAGCCCTGCACACCTGACCCGGCTGGCCTCCGGTGCTGAACGCTGCTACACATCTGAATGTGCTCCTAAAAAGAGGGAGGTAGCAACCGTTAGTCATAAAGACTAAGTGGCTTCCCATCCGCTCCCCCGACGACACCAAGGCACCGGGCGGAAGGAAGGGAAGAAAAGCTGCAATATAACAGTAATATGTACAAAGCAGGTGACGGGGAAAGAAAACTAGTATATACACAAATTTTAAGCTACACAAGTGTAAAAGGGGCTAATCTAATCATGTATAAGCAGGAGTATAATAAAGGTGTACAGCAGTAAATAAACAATAAGTAAAGCAGGTAAAGCAAGGCAGTAAGAACAGTAGCGATAAGTAATCAATCTCGTACCCTAACTTATATGAATGCCCATACAAACTTATAAGTTAGGATTTCCAGGAATTATAACTCATCATATAAAAGAGCCCATACTAATTTATATGATGAGGATCTGCAAGTGCGTATGCTATGCTTATGCTATGAATGATTTATGCAATGAACTCACACACGACTCTATGCGCATAGACCTTGTAGTTCCCTCTGTTTGAAAGGAAGCCAACCTCTCGGGTACCAACCGCTGTGACACACAGTGGTAGCAGACCGGGCTGTCCACTCCTAGGCGGGTATACACTCTACCAGGCCTAGACCGCACGTACGCCTCGACGCTAAACAACCGCGGAGCTCTGCGTACTCTTTGCTGGAGTCCACCAGACTGTGAGCCAAGTGAGAGGTGTCTTCGGGGAACTGTCGTCCCAACACGCAACCAAGCTGGCCCCTTAGACCCCTACACACCCGCTAAGTCAACGTACCGCGGTCGTAGTGACGACCTGCCTAGTACCGAAGACCTGCCACATTTTTGAGAAAGTTACCGGGATAATCATCCCCTCGAGGTTCCCGCTCGCCTAACCGAGCACCTCAATCCTGCCACTCCCGCAACTGGGAGGAGATACATAAATCCAATCTTACCCTACTATGGCTACTCTTGCCTACTTTAAATGTTATTGCAATTTAGGGTTAATCTTGAACTTCTCGAGGGTTACCCTGTAAGGGGCTCGCTACGGTACTAGGAACTACAATGGGGTGACACCCCAAAGTTCCCTTTCTCAAGACACTTAGTATTATTGGTATCCACCCATAAGATTACCCTCTTATCATCTCACTTGAATTAAACCTCAGTGTTTTATGACCCTCTAAGGGGAAAGACGAACTTTCGCCAATCCCGAGCACAGCCTTACACATAGATCACCAAGCACTCTCTCATCACCTAAACTCCTTTTTGGTGTCCTCAACCTCTTCATCCAAATCAGGTACACCAACTAGCTCCCATTTCCGCCTAATAGTCTACAAGTTATCTCCATTCTACCGTTGTACTATTCGCAGACCAAATGAGTTATATGAACCACATAAGGGAAGGTACTGCAAATATTCATCCAATTGACTCAAGATAATTACCAGAAGACTATCATGATATTATAAGACTAAGCTCGGCTTTTACTCAAGGATTGTTTCTCATCCAACCTTGATAGATTCAACATATATATTTAAATGTGAATACACACTACGCCATCAATCGTTCATTACATAATTTTCCCCAATATTTAGGTCAATCACCTCCAATGTTATGTCAGAATCATAATAACAACCTTTACATATAATGTAATTAGGAGCACTATTCAAATCACGACTTGCCTAAAGTTTCATGCACATATTTATTGTCCTAGAGCGTCATCAACGAGTGATCAATCAAATGGCTATATTAAACCCAAGACTTCTAAAATTTCTTCTACACGTTAGGGTTAGCGTCTTAAGTGTTTACACCATACCCCAGCTCATTCGAAATAATCTTGATAGCCATTTACGGCACAATAATTTTATCACCTAACATTGACAAATCACAACAAGTTTATATCCGAAAATTATGAAGTTTAAGAGGGATGTCCACATTGTTATCAACATTTATCTACCAATTCCAAACATCTTCCGATAAACGAAACAAGGTAAACCACCAAAATATATATAAACAAGGATCCATTCCAATTCCGATCTCGCTGAAGCCTCTAGCATAGACTCGCTGCTTTGTTACGATCACAATTTATTATTCACAAAATGACAATAAATATTCATCTAAAAATCATGAAATTCTACAGCGATATGCACATCATCACCAACATCATCTCTACAATTTTGTTTTGAACAACAACAAATATCAATGAAGTTATTCCAAAATTCATCGAGACTTAGGCTACCATGACACAAAATACTAAAACTGAAATTCTGAGAGTTTCACTACACTAAAATTTGCGTGCCACCCCATTCTGGAAAGTTAATAAAAAGGGCTACAATTTTTTTTTATGTTAAACCGAAGGTCCAATTCCAAGTGTTTCATCCTCAAACAAGCTCAACAGCTGGCTGTGTAATACATGACAGCAAACTAACAAACCTTAATTACACAGTCTGTTTTCAAGAGTTATCTAGGGAGCTACAGGGCTCCCCAAAATATGTACAGCCACTCATCTCGAAGGATTTTCCGAGATCTACAACTTTCGTGTTGAGCCCGAAACCTGCATCCCATTGTATCATGCTCAAAACTGGACTTGAACACAGTTGCGCGCAGAAAATAGATTTCTGCATCGGTCTGCAGATATAATTTCTGCACGTATCTTGAAGTAAATCTAATGACATTCGTTCATCTTCTTCCTCCAGCAAGGGGGGTAAAATGAACAGCGCTATTTCCTCAAATACTCCCTCAAAAGACCACCAATCTTCACGAGATCAAGTCCTCTCTCTTCGTATTGAAGAGAGGGGTTGATTGAAGCAAATCTCACGGCGATCGTCGCCCTAGAACGGAAGTTCTAGCATGGTCTTCTCCTATGGAAACACCATAACTCACAAGGTTGGGTCCTCTTGGCCCAACATCTCTCCTATGTGATCTAAAGATCTAGCACCAAGGGAGAGGGGAGGAAGTCACCTGATTTCCGGTCGACGATCGCGGTTGTCTCCTCCGCAGCATGGCGACAGTTGGCCAAGACTGATTTAAGGGTCCTGATCCACAGAAATATACAACATGTAATCAATAAACATTACTCAAACTAAAGAGGGAAATAACACAAAGAAAATCTGGACTGCATAAGGGCAGCCGCTAACTCAACAATACAAAAGCTGCTCCAGGACACAAAACAGCCTACAATTTTCCAAAGATTCCCTTCCGATTCCAACTAAATCACCCAAAAAATAAACAACTAAGTAGCAGCCGACGAACACCAAAAGGAACTTCACAATTTCACTTGGAAAACCATTAAAGGAAGAGTCCAGGCCACCCTCAAAATCAAAAGAAGTAGCAACCAACTACAAAACTCCAAAATGGGAAAGGGTACCACAAATATCCTCAGAAATGAAGAGGATAACACTAAATTTCAGCACATACTCAAGTCGATGCTAGCATGGAGCCAAGGAAACCCATTAAATTCCCAATATAACACTATACCTAGCAGCCGCCAACCATAGATCCCAAAAATTTCCAGACCTGAAGGGGCAGCCGAGCAGCACCTACCCTCAATTCCAAAGGAAGAACTCCCAATATAATAAATTTCTGGAAGCATAAAGCAGCATCCATAAACCCCTAAATTCCCTCAAAGAAGACAGGAAACCAACATAAATTATCTCCAATACAAAAAGAAACTGAAGGCATAGGGGGGTGTATAACCTGGAACATCACCATACCAGCATTGAATCGAGTAAAGCTTTCACAATCCAACAACCAGGGCAGCAGAAATTTAGAACAGGGGAGGGAGGTGAAGGAGGAGAGGGCTGCTAGTCGGCCATGGCCACTTGGAGGAGCTTCGGCCATAGCTGCTTGGAGGAGAGGACCGGAGAGGAGAGGATTATGCCACGGTGGAGAGCAGCGGGCTGCCATGGGAGAGGTGGAGCTTGCCAAAAAAGAAAGTGCGCCGGAGGTCGGACTCGCCGGAGGAGGAAGAGGCTCGTCCATGGAGGAGAGTAGGAGGCGGATTTCGGTCTCCAGAAGGGGCAGAGGGCGGCGAATCGAGGAGAGAGGGAGAAGAGGAAAGTGCAGTTGACGGCGCAAGGGGGAGAGGCTCTCGGATGATTTCTAACCTAAATTTAAGGTGTGTATATATAGATATTTATATATATTATACTGATTGTTATTATTAATATTATTATTATTATTATTATTATTATTATTATCTTAAATTGATTACACTCAATCGCTCGTATCTCGCTCTAGGGAACTCGTAATTTGTCCTAGATGGGCTCGTTTCTGTTGGAGCATGCGTTTCGCACTCCTCCGGTTTGATAATAACAAAGTCCCTTTTGTATTTGATTCTATTTTCATTAATGGTGTGCAGATAACAGGTATGTGATATTCACATTGCTGCTGGAGCTAAAATTGCATGTGGGAAAAATTCACTGTCGGAAAATTCCGACAGCCACTGTCGCCCAGGCGACAGCAGAGAAGTTACAACTACTTCCCTCCACGGCAGATCGACGAAAGACAGTTTTGCGCTGTCGGAATTCCGACATCGATGTCGCCCAGGCGACAGCTCCACGATTCCACCAACTGCCCACGACTTCACCCACGACAGCGGCAGTTTTGCGCTGTCGGAAATCCGACATCGATGTCGCCCCAGCGACAGCTCCACGATTCCAGCAACTGCCCACACGACGGCTCGACGGCACGACCGAGGCAGTTTGGCGCTGTCGGAAATTTCCGACAGTGACTGTCGCCCAGGCGACAGTGAAAGTCTATAAAATGGTGCCTTTGGTTCGTGCATTCCAAGCTTTTGAGATTTCCAGTCCCTACCTGAGTGCATACGAACCAGAGAGCTCCAGAACCTCCTCAACTTCTAATTGTGAAAAGAAGGATTGAAGATTGAAGACGAGATCGGGCGCGCCACTCCATCAACGATCATCTCGAGGCTTCAACAATCCATTCAGAGATCTGAATTTCTAGGGAGTTGTCTTTTTCATATTGTATTTTCATTTACTCATATTTCATTTTGTATTGGGGAAGAAATCGTCGTCTTGCGTGCGGCGTCTAAGTCTTTGCGTGGCTTAGGGGAAAATCCTTCCTTGTGCGGAGCGTCCAAGTCCTTGCGTGGCTTGGTGGGAAATCGTGGCCTTGTGTGCTACGTCTAGATCTTGGGAAGATCTAGAGGTTAGGCTTGGGCTTGGTCTTGGGTAAGACAAGCGATAGCCTTCCGATCCTTGGGAGAAGGATTGGTAAATCAAAAATATAGTATTTTCATTTTATCATTGTGCCTTGATCTTAAGCATTGTTAAGATCATTTTTATTTGTATGGAAATTTCATGATAAATAAAATTATGATCCTTTCACTAATCGCAAATTTGTTTGCTTAAATTTTTATCTTAAAAATTTGTGCTTGGTGTTATACAAAAATTGCTTTGTTTTAAAATTAATTTTTAAGAAACTTTTTATTAAAGTAAAATTGTCTTAAAATTATTAAGTAAAAATTACAAATTTAAACACACCCTTATTCACCCCCCCCCCCCCCCTCTAAGGGCGTCATACGATCCAACAAGTGGTATCAGAGGCAGGTTACTCCAAAACGGTTTTACCACCGGGAGTAATGGCGCACAACGATCACGCGTTCGTTGAGGGACAAGGAATTAGTAGGCCACCACTTTTCACGGGCACGGACTATAATTATTGGAAAACACGTATGCGTTGTTTTCTAATTGCTTTAGATATAGAAGTCTGGAATATGGTAGAAACTAGTTACACTTCTCCAACATTTGTTCTAGGAGATGTAACTATGGAAAAACCCAAAGACAAGTGGGATGATAATGATAAATTAAAATGCAAAAACAATGCAAAGGCCATGAATGCCTTATTTTGCGCACTAGATCGCACTGAGTTTAATAGAGTCTGTGCTTGTGATACTGCTTTTGATATTTGGAATCTTTTAGAAATTACTCATGAAGGTACTTCGCAGGTAAAGGATTCAAAGCTATTTCAATTGGAGTCAGAGTTCGAAAGATTCAAAATGGAGGTGGATGAAGAAATTGACACAATGTACACACGATTCACTAAAATCGTGAACGATTCAAAGGTGTTGGGTAAGGTTTTTTCAAATGGAGATTTAGTTAGAAAAATCTTAAGATCACTTCCCCCGAAGTTCAATCCAAAAGTGACTGCAATTTCTGAGTCACATGATCTTAAGACCTTACAATTGGAAAGTCTCATTGGGAATCTAAAAACCCATGAAGTTGAGTTGAAGATTCAAAGCCAAGAGTATAATTTGGAGCCCAAAAAGAAAAGCTTGGCGTTGAAATCTAAAAAGGAAATTGAGAGTGAGACTGAAGAAAGTGATGAAGATGAAGAAGGATTGTTTGTGAGAAATTTTAAGAAGTTTATGAGAAATCCGGAGAGGAGAAACTCATTTAAAAAGTTTTTCAAAAAGAAGGATTTTGCCTACCAAAAAGGCAAAGGAAAAATGGAGAATGAAGAGGAGCGTCCGCCATCGGAGTGCTACCATTGCAAGAAGATTGGTCATATCAGAAGCAAGTGCCCAAAATATCTGAAAGAGCAAAAAGCAAAGAGGCACGATAAAAGTTACAAGAAGAAAGTGTTAAAGGCAGAGACTTGGGATGATTCTTCGTCTGGTGAAGAAAGTGATCCCTCAACACAGGAGGAAGAGGAGGCTAATCTATGTTTGATGGCAAAAGGGAACATTACATCTGATGACGACTGCAGTGTCCAAAGCGACACTGAGGTAACGCCTCCATCTTATGATGAGTTATATTCTGAATTTATGAAAACATGCAAAGTTTTGGATAAATGCTTAAAGGAAATTGATTTTTTAAAATCTGAAAATAAAGGCCTTTTAAAAGCAAATAAAAAACTATCAAATGAGTTGGAATCTATTGGGAAGGAGAAGGTATTTTGTCAAGAGTGTGATCATTCTTCGACAAGGATAAAAGAACTTGAAACTACTATTTCTAAGTCCGATCAAAAATTTGATCTACTTGTAAAAGAAAAAAGGGACTTAGAAAAAGTTGTTAAAACCTCTCATTCTCAATTAGAGAATTATAAGAAAACTTTTGCAAATAGGTGTGGCATGATAGTAAAAGAAAATTCAATTTTAAAATCCAAAGTAAATGAGTTGAACATGGCAATTGGGAAATTTGGTGTTGGGAAAAAATCTCTGGATATGCTATTAGCCAACCAATGCCATGGTACAACAAAATTTGGACTAGGATACATTTCTGGAAGCTCTGGAGGCTGTCGGAAATTTCCGACAGCTACTGTCGGAACCGGCGACAGCTCCAGGTTCAGAAATCTTATTTCTAAAAATACAAATTTTTCTAAGTCCACACATAAAGATGCTTCCACCAGCAAGAGTCCAGAGAAACCATTGAAAAATGGTTCCTCACCATTCATTGTGTGTGCCAAATGTCATCGATTTGGTCACATCTCGGGCTCATGTTGGAAGAAAGGAAAAGCTATTGTTAAACAAATCTGGGTACCTAAGGCGTCCACCTATACAATGGGATCGACCACTTGGGTAACCAGATCTTTACTCTCATCATCTTTTTAGGTATGCGTGCAGGCTAGGAACAAGGAAGACGTGTGGTATTTGGACTCTGGATGTTCAAAACACATGACGGGCGATAAATCAAAGTTCCTTAGCCTGGAGATGAAGAAAGGTGGAACAGTGACATTTGGAGATAATGGAAAGGGTAAAGTCAAAGGCATTGGAGTAGTAGGTAACGAAGAATTTAAAATTTCAAATGTTTTATATGTTAAAGGTTTGAAACATAATTTAATTTCTATTAGTCAACTATGTGATAAAAATCTAAATGTTTTATTTGACTCTAGCTCAAACCTTTGCAAAATTATTGATTCTAAAACAAACGAAATCGTACTTACTGCACCAAGAATAAACAATGTCTATACGATCACTTTTCATGATTTATCTCATTCTACACTTAAATGTTTCATTTCAAAGAATGATGAACTTGAATTATGGCATAGGAGACTAGGACATTCTAGTGCTAAACGCATAGTAAAGCTTTCTAAAAATAAAATAATAAAAGGATTACCAAATTTGAATGGAAAGCTATCCTCATTATGTTCACCATGCCAAAAGGGAAAATTTACAAAATCATCTTTTAAAAGCAAAAATGTCATTTCTACCACTAGACCTTTGAATTTATTACATATGGACTTGTTTGGTCCAATTTCTACACAAAGTCTAGGAGGTAGAAAATATACGTTTGTTATTATTGATGATTATTCTAGATTTTGTTGGACTTTGTTTTTATATTCAAAATCTGATGCTTTTGATGAATTTGTAAAACTAATTTCACGTATTCAAAATGAAGTTGATCTAAAGGTAAAATGCATTAGATCAGATCATGGAGGAGAGTTCGATAATGAAAAATTTATTTCATATTGTAATGATTTTGGGATAAAACATGAATTTTCCGCTCCACGCACAGCACAGCAAAATGGTGTAGTGGAGAGGAAAAATAGAACACTCCAAGAATTAGGACGTACTATGCTTTGTGAATTTAAATTGCCAAAATATTTTTGGGCCGAAGCAGTTAGTACGGCATGTTATATTATTAATCGTGTCATGATTCGTCCCACATTACAATTAACTCCTTATGAAATTTATTTTCAAAGAAAACCAAATGTATCTTACTTTAAAGTGTTTGGTTGTAAATGCTTTATTTTGAATACAAAAGATAACTTAGGCAAATTTGATGAAAAATGTGATGAAGGAATTTTCATTGGTTATTCTTCAACTAGCAAGGCCTATAGAGTTTATAATAAGAGAACAAAAATAGTTGAAGAATCTATTCATGTTAGGTTTGATGAGTTTGCTTCATGTGTAGAAAGGAAAATTACAGGAAAAGAAGATGAACTCCTTCCCACGGTGGAGAATGATGAAGAAGAACTTGGAGAAAATGAAGAAGAAAAAGGAGAAGAAAGAGAAGAAGAAAGAGGAGAAGAAGATAGAGAAGAAGAAGAAAGAGAAGGGTATGTACCTCCAACCGAGCTACAATTCTCAAAAGATCATCCGCAAGAACTTGTTATTGGAGAACCATTATGTGGGGTACGTACGCGTTCTAGTTTAAATGAAACCTTTTCAAATTTATGTTTTGTCTCAAATATCGAACCAAAAGATGTTGCCACCGCTTTAAATGATGAATCTTGGTTTCTAGCTATGAATGAAGAACTTAATCAATTTGAAAGAAATAAAGTTTGGATTCTTGTTGATAGACCTAGTGATCATCCAGTGGTAGGAGTCAAATGGATTTTCAAAAACAAATTAGATAGTGACTCTAGGGTCACTAGAAACAAAGCTAGGCTTGTAGCGAAAGGATATAATCAAATTGAAGGGGTAGATTTTGATGAAACTTTTGCACCCGTAGCACGATTGGAAGCAGTTAGAATTTTTGTTGCATTTGCTAGCCATAAAAGATTTAAATTATTGCAAATGGATATTAAAACTGCATTCTTAAACGGGTTGATTAAAGAAGAAGTTTATGTTGAACAACCCCCAGGATTTATAAATGAAAAGTTTCCTAATCGCGTATATAGATTGCTAAAAGCTTTGTATGGTTTAAAACAAGCACCACGAGCATGGTATGATAGATTGACTATATATTTATTACAAAATGGTTTTAAAATGGGTGGTGTTGATTGTACACTCTTCATTAAGCAAGTAAATGATGATTTAATTGTTTTACAAATTTATGTTGATGATATTATTTTTGGAGCCACTAATGAAGAGTTGTGTAACTATGTTGTAAAAATGATGGAAAGTGAATTTGAGATGAGTATGGTAGGGGAATTAAAATATTTCTTAGGATTTCAAATTGTTCAAAATCATGATGGAGTTTTTATTAACCAATCAAAATATATTCATGATGTCTTAAAACGATTTGGATTTGAAAATCTCAAACAAGCAAATACTCCTATGAGTGTATCTTTAAAATTAGGAAAAGATAAAACTGGAATATCAATAGATCAAACTTTATATAGAGGCATGATAGGTTCACTTTTATATTTGACTGCTTCTAGACCGGATATTATGTTTTCAGTTTGTTTATGTGCTAGATTTCAAGCCGATCCCAAAGAATCACATTTAAAAGCGGTAAAAAGAATTTTTAGATATTTAATTGGCACATCTAAACTTGGTTTGTGGTATCCTCATAGCGATGATTTTACACTTTTTGGTTATTCTGATTCTGATTACGCCGGTTGTTCACTAGATAGGAAAAGCACTAGTGGCACTTGTCACTTTTTAGGTCCTTCACTCATTTCATGGTCGAGTAGGAAATAGAATTCTGTTGCCCTCTCAACCACCGAAGCCGAATACATCGCACTGGGTAGTTGTTGTGCACAAGCCCTTTGGATGAAACAAACCTTAGAAGACTTTAATATTAAACAACAAACTATTGAATTATGGTGTGATAATAAAAGTGCAATTGATTTAACACACAACCCGGTCCATCATTCAAGGTCTAAGCATATTGATGTGAGACATCATTTTATTAGAGATCATATTAAAAATAACCACATAAAAATTTCATTTATAGGCACGGAAAATCAACTAGCGGATATATTCACTAAGCCGTTACCGGATTCCCGTTTTTCTATGCTTAGGCTAGAATTGGGCATTCTAGACATTTCACAATGAATATATCACAATTTAAAGCCTATAAAATTAAAAAAAAATTATTATTATCACAAAACATAAACAATGTAAAAACAAAAAGACAAAATTCTAAATATCAAAACATAAAATTTCAAAAGCCTCAACAAAAATTCAACACCATTAATATTACATCAATATTGTTCAAATAAAAACAGTAGAAACAAATTAAGGATCAAGTTCATTAAACAAAACAGAAATTTAAAGAGGTTCACTGTCGCCCAGGCGACAGTGGATGTCGGAATTTTCCGACAGCTCCCAGCAGCAGCAGCAACATAAAACTACTCTGAATCTTCATAACCAGCCCCGCTGCTCTCTGGACAATCTTCTGGAGGTCCTCGTCTCACGGCTTTGCCTCGGCGAGTCCGCCTCACCGATTGGCGCGGCGGTTCTTCGTCCGGTACTTGCCATTCTGCCTCCTCCTCCGGCGTTGTCTTCAACTTCAGACCTTTGACGAGAAACTTCATAAATTTCTGCATTCGACTACGATCCTTTTTCACTTCCTTTTTGTGATCCTCTAACGAATCACACAAATCATCAATGGACTCCCTTAGTGATCCTGCCCTAGAAATGCTCGGCTCTCTAATCTCAATTCCCGGTTGAGCTTTTCTAAGCGGCTTCTTCCCTTTCATTGAACCCGTGAAATAAATTTCCAGATAACAATCATCAAAATACGAGTCTTGCACAATCCATCCATACTTCTTATAAAGTACACGCTGAATTACCAACCCCATTGGCAGCGTATGCACCTTCACCCATCTTGGATGTTTCAATCTGTACGTATACCTAATCTGGGAGAGTATGAAGTCTGCCATATCAAAAGGCTCATCCTCCATAATATAGTACGTAAAGAGGGTCAACTGCGCAGTAATGCTTCTCGTGTCTCCACTCTTCAACATCACCGAATTCCTTAATATATCTTGGACTAAGTAAGCATCCGGTGTAAGTGAGGTAACTTCAGTGGTAAGAGTTTTCTTTTGATTCCCATGTAAACTCATGTTTACTAGGGTCCAATCTCTATCCTTCCGATAATTCTCCACTATATCAGGCATATTCTCACTCATTACTAGTCCAAATTCCTCTCGTAGATCAACATGTGTTATTTCCACATGTTGACCTTGGATCCTTGATCTCACACCTCCATCCAATTCCGTAACATTTGGGTCTTCCAAATGGTTATAAAATTCACGAATTAAAAAGGATGAAAACCCCTCTGGTGAGATTATTGAGAGAATACCTGCCTTCGCAAGACGATCATAAATATGATCATGTTTTGGCAAATCAAATTCGATGTATTTGGCCACCCCAACAATAGCCTTCTCCACTCCAGAAAAAACTTGATATGAAGTATGTGCATCTCCCGAAGTACTCTTTCGAGCTTTAGAGCTGGAAGCCATTCTGCAAATAAAATACAAAATTCTTGATTAAAACAGATTTTTTCATTGAGCACTGGAACACTGTCGCCCAGGCGACAGTGGCTGTCGGAAATTTCCGACAGCCCTCCAAGTGATTTTATCTCAGAATTTTTCCTAAAGCTTCCATATCTACTCATACTAAATGTTATTTCAACATCAAGTTTTAAAAAAAAAAAAAAAAAAATTAATCTATTTTTTTTTAAATTATCAAATTCTACAAATCTTTCACTATTCAACATCTTCCATCTTCTTCTCTAACCTAGATCTACAATATTTTTTTTTTTGCAAATGCACAAATGAAAACCTTTATCACAAAATCAAGAGAAATTTCACAAAGCTAGACATTTAAGCAAAGATCCACCAAGATCCTATAGTTTTAAAACTAGATCTACATTTTATTCAAATCAAAAATTTCCAAACCTCCACCATTAATCAAAAATCAACATGAAAACTATTTTTTCCTTCTTCTCTACTATCAAAATTAAAAAGCCCTAAAAATTTGGAGTTAAAAACACAAAATCAAAAAAACCCATACCTTGGATCTAGGGTTGTCGCCGACTTCCGACAGCCTTCCTCTCGTTTTTCACTCCAGGAAATGATGCACAATGTGTTTTGACTCGGTCCCCAGCCTTATTTATACTTTTGGCTGTCGCCCAGGCGATAGTGAGTGTCGGAAATTTCCGACAGCTCAAATTTTTGTAAAAACTTCAATTCTGGGTCCCTTTGATGATTTACAATAGTTATATGTCATTATTAATGCTTCACCTCATGAATTGATGACAAACCATGTGTTATTTATTCAAAAAAAATGACTTACATGTTTATATGATTTCATTTCCAAGCTATCATCGTATTGACACTTCTACTTAGTTGTTTAGACCATTGGAAATTGTTTTCGCATGCCTCTAAGTATGAGAAATTGTTTATCTATCATAATGAACTATCACGTTCACTTCTTTTGATCAATACGTATGTCGTTTTATTTAAAATATACATGGATCATATTTGTTTTCACATAATACAATAGCATTTCTTAAATACAACTTTCAACATTGATTTGTTAGCACAACAAAATATACACCATCTTTTGCGATTCAAGTGAATTCGGAGATCCTTGGTCAATTAAAAAAAAAATTTCAATATATCAAAATTACGATATCACAACATCTGTGATAAAACAAAAAAAATTAAAATAACGACAAGGATACTCCACCAAGCACTACTTACCCTCCTGATAAGTCTTAATGAGCATTGTGAGGTTAAGCACCTTGGAAAGAATTGTAAAGTGTCTTGTGCAAAAGAAACATGGTTTTCCTATTCATCTTGTGCTATATCTTCAACGTCAAAGTTGACTTTATATGCTTTTATTATGTTATACATTTTAATGATCATGTAAATTAAATAACTTCATATGTTTGATCTAAGTATCACATTTACACATCATTATGTTATATAAACATTCATCTCATGAGAATTGGACCGAAAATATTCCATATATCTATACACTATTGTGTCTTTCTATGATACTTTCAAATGACCTTACTCATATTGAAGTTATTTTCTTTCATATACTTCATATGGCTATACCGTCACTTCATGGGCTTATTCATACTATGGCATATTCCTATTATTTCATGGACTTCAATTATTACCATCAAATTGCTTCCGCTTACTCTACAATTCTATATCCTATCCCTTAAAAGCTACTCTTTTATTTAATATTCACTTTTGCTAATACCAAAAGGGGGAGAATTTAAAGTATAAAAAGAAAAATCACAAATATATCACTCCTAAATATTCCACCTACACATTACATCATATATTTAAGGGGGAGCATATATTAAGGGGGAGCATATATTTAGGGGGAGCATTCATTTAGGGGGAGCCTTCACCTAAAAGGAGAGTATTTATTTTAAAAGAAATATATCAAGGGAGATTATTTTTTTTAAGAGAAATATATCATGTTATATTTGTGCACACACCAAATGTCAAAAATCAACAATCTAAATAGACATGTTTTCTTTTTATACGGATTTGTTATTATCAAAAGGGGGAGATTGTTGGAGCATGCGTTTCGCACTCCTCCGGTTTGATAAAAACAAAGTCCCTTTTGTATTTGATTCTATTTTCATTAATGGTGTGCAGATAACATGTATGTGATATTCACATTGCTGCTGGAGCTAAAATTGCATGTGGGAAAAATTCACTGTCGGAAAATTCCGACAGCCACTGTCGCCCAGGCGACAGCAGAGAAGTTACAACTACTTCCCTCCACGGCAGATCGACGAAAGACAGTTTTGCGCTGTCGGAATTCCGACATCGATGTCGCCCAGGCGACAGCTCCACGATTCCACCAACTGCCCACGACTTCACCCACGACAACGGCAGTTTTGCGCTGTCAGAAATCCGACATCGATGTCGCCCCAGCGACAGCTCCACGATTCCAGCAACTGCCCACACGACGGCTCGACGGCACGACCGAGGCAGTTTGGCGCTGTCGGAAATTTCCGACAGTGACTGTCGCCCAGGCGACAGTGAAAGTCTATAAAATGGTGCCTTTGGTTCGTGCATTCCAAGCTTTTGAGATTTCCAGTCCCTACCTGAGTGCATACGAACCAGAGAGCTCCAGAACCTCCTCAACTCCTAATTGTGAAAAGAAGGATTGAAGATTGAAGACGAGATCGGGCGCGCCACTCCATCAACGATCATCTCGAGGCTTCAACAATCCATTCAGAGATCTGAATTTCTAGGGAGTTGTCTTTTTCATATTGTATTTTCATTTACTCATATTTCATTTTGTATTGGGGAAGAAATCGTCGTCTTGCGTGCGGCGTCTAAGTCTTTGCGTGGCTTAGGGGAAAATCGCTTCCTTGTGTGGAGCGTCCAAGTCCTTGCGTGGCTTGGTGGGAAATCGTGGCCTTGTGTGCTACGTCTAGATCTTGGGAAGATCTAGAGGTTAGGCTTGGGCTTGGTCTTGGGTAAGACAAGCGATAGCCTTCCGATCCTTGGGAGAAGGATTGGTAAATCAAAAATATAGTATTTTCATTTTATCATTGTGCCTTGATCTTAAGCATTGTTAAGATCATTTTTATTTGTATGGAAATTTCATGATAAATAAAATTATGATCCTTTCACTAATCGCAAATTTGTTTGCTTAAATTTTTATCTTAAAAATTTGTGCTTGGTGTTATACAAAAATTGCTTTGTTTTAAAATTAATTTTTAAGAAACTTTTTATTAAAGTAAAATTGTCTTAAAATTATTAAGTAAAAATTACAAATTTAAACACACCCTTATTCACCCCCCCCTCTAAGGGCGTCATACGATCCAACAGTTTCAACCGTCTCGCTGATACGCATCTAACGAAATGATCAGAGGTCAATTCCGAGTCCGTTTGCTCAAATTACGCTCTCCGGAGCGTTTGCGGCCAAATTTGACTTAAACGTAAAAACTGTCCAAATGACGTCGGAATCGCGAACGGATAGATTAGTTGAACTCGTACTATTATTATGAGCCTAACAAGACTGATTGTGGTCGATTGGGAGGTCGTTCCGCCTATTTCACCATTTTGGATAAATACGCTATTCGCAGACCACATTATAATTACGCCGATTCTTATCAGAATCGTGCGCGGACAGTTTTACTGAACTTGTATAGGCTTCACGAGTCTGACAAAACTGACTGGGGTGAATTCCAAGGTCGTTTGCTACGTATCACCTTCTTGAATAGATACGCTATTTGAAAACCATGTCATTTGAGCTAAGGAACGCACTATAATTCCTTCAAGGCGACATGTTTCCTTCGAGTTTAATTGCTCAAATTATGCTCTTCGGACTGCTCAGATCCCGACACAGCAAACATCAGGATAAGGAATAAAAATGGTACTCGCTGCATTCGTCGAGTGCACTTCCCCGGCTCAGGTGCAAGCCTGGTCCTCAGTACACCCCGAGCCCGAGTCAACTTGCTTGACTCAAAAACGCGCACAAGGAGTCTAGCTCGAATCGGGATGTTACAAATCCAATAAACGAAGAAACAATTTCGTCCCCGAAATTTAAGTTGGGGTTACGAGGGTCTTCCGGATAGGATTGAAACATACTCACTGTATGCAGTTACGGATGATTCACCCTTAACAATATCAGGCTCATTTATACATTGGGCCCAGATTGTGTGAGCGCTCTTGACTTGCACAGTCATACGAATTAATCGTGACTCACACTATTTCAACAATGGCTACTAGAAACTACACATAGCAGCCCCAAACATTAAACCTCACAGGATGGGTATATAGCATCCTCTAAATCGAGATTATACAAACCAGCCCAAAGTAATAAGAATCCAAGCATAGCAACAGGAAATTTAGTATATACTCCCAAGAGATTTGTGTCAGAAATAAAACTATCCAGAGTTGAGCCATGCAATTATATTCAGGAATAATGCTATCTAAATTTTAGTCTTCCAGAATTAGTCCAGGATCGGACAGAGCTTTCAAGGCTTAGCCAAGAATTTAAAGGCAGCTAGCATAAGAAAACATGACCAAATGAATAGCCCCAACAACCACTCACACAAAACATCTAATACAAACATTATTCCTCTCCATATTCTGAACAGGCCGAAGGGGAGCAACGAAAGTTAATTGACAAGAGGGCAGTAAAAGCTCGGCACAACCAACAGAACTTAAAGAAAAGGAATACATACATATATGTAAATTTATAGCAGCTCTTAAGATTTTAATGGCATAATCAAGGGAATTCCCTAAACTTCCAACATAATCAACATAGCTACTACTTATGAAACCAAGAAAACCCAAATAGCTGCTAGCAAGAAACAAGGAAATCCCCTAACTCCCAACCACATAATCATATATCTGCTAGCATGAAACCATGGAAATATACCAAGTAGTAGCTAGCCTAGAACAAGAATTTCTAAGCAGTTATTATCCTAACCCAAGGGACATACTATCTACCAATCAAATCCAAGGGGAACAAAAGAAACAAATAGCTGCCAACAATAGGCTAACCCAAATGGATTCACCAACTTTCATTGCACCTTTGATCTAAACCCCTTTAAGATTGGTGGCCCCGATACACATAAGGTTACTACTCGTGCCTCCAGATAAAATCTAGAATCCTCCACCAAAGGAGTCATGTGCTTTAGATTTACAAAAAATGAATTGATTCCTCCAATCCCAAACATCGTTAGCCAAATAACGCGCAACACTTTTAATGTCATCGTGTCAATGTATCCAAAATTTGGCATTCAACGAAACCGGCCTCTAAGTTAGGCCGGTAATTTACCAGGTAATGTACGAGGTCTCGCACATGCTTATAACAGCCCAGATGGCGCCTTTGGGAATGAACACCAAAGGACCCAGTCCATCCGTTTGATTATCTAGCGATGCGAGCAGTAATAAAACAAATCATGCAACAATGCCTTAGCACCACAGGTGCTACCATTTCGTATTCTTTATCTTATAACGGACGCTTGCAAACACACCTCTCCGATCAAAAATCGATACAGTTCCCACTTGACAAACTTTAAGGCGTCCCCCAAAATTTGTCATGCGGTCGTCAGATCGACCTTTGATCCTTGAGACACTGCAACGCTACATTACAGTTTACTTCTCTGCATAGCCTTCGGTTACAGTGAAGACCTTCTCATCCTTAAGGTACTCACCTCCAACACTCTGGGAGTGAACTTACCCCAAACCAAAACTTGGTGTTCAATCAATCCCCCTCGCCTAAGATGAACACATTCATCAAGGAGTGCCAAATTCCAAATACTAAAACATGTAGGCAATTATTCATACAACATGCATCTTCTTCACTTAGCACGGCATCCACTTGATATTAAGTTTCAACAATCGCTATGATCACCTTATAATAATTCAAGTGCAAGGGCATGCACGCAAAAGCCACCAACCAAGTCCAATATCAAGTTATGGCAAGATATCTACAATGGTTAAACATCATGGATGTTTTCTGCTTGACTCGAAATAACATTATGCCCTTTCAATCCATCAACTACCCAAAAAAAATGATGTTACTAGCTCAAGGGTTTAAGCTCAGGAAGCTTTTATGTTTCGTAATAGTTTCCAAATTCCGCACGTGGTCATCCGATAATGCTTATCAGTTGGTTCAGGTGATATTATGAGTCGCTATCGAGGCTCAAAGTATGGTGAATCCATGACTCTACACCGCGCATGGGTCATAATCAAATCATTCCCTTCTAATAACACATGGCCTCGAGTTAATTGTCACTTTCGTCTACTCCCGGTTCTACTTAGATTTGCATCGGATTCAAAAATTTGTGCTACTTTTATCTCGTAATTTAATTCATTCCATTTAAGGGCTCCTAAATCGTGAACATAAACCTTATCCAATGATTGGTTTTCGGCACAGAATCTTTAGAGGACTGCCTTGTCGAGGCAATACGATTACGCATACACCTACCTGTACGTATAGAGACATATTCATAGCTTCCTAAATAAGTAAGTGCAACTTATCCTCAATATTCAATTCACGTGTTCAAATCACGGCGCGTCTCAACACCCTTGACGCTCTCACCCGTACTGTTTGCCCGGAAAGCCCGCGAAAGCCCGCGATCTAGTCTTTACAATGCAAAATCGCGATCTATTTGTACCCCATTTCACTGCCCTAGCTCTCCTGTACCCCGGGCAGCCCGTAGTTTTTCAGTTCTGCCCGTTTGGGCAGCCCCCTCGTCAATAAATAGAGGGGTAGGGGTACCAGAAAAGTGGACTTTGGGCTTAGAGGCTCCAACTTACAACCTGTGTAAGCGGTCTCGTTTCTTCGTGATCGCCATTTCGTGATCGTTTTCCCTTTGTTCCAGCATCTTCTGTCTTAGTAACCTGCACTTCGCAGTTTTCTCCCATCCCCTTTAGTGTGAATTTTGGAGGTACCATTTTTGGCACCAACAGAACGAACACGCGACCTTCAGATTTCGAAGTGTCAGGTGAAATCCATAGACTTCCAAGATGGCTGATCGCCGTAGAGGTCGTCCCTTGCGATCTCCCAGCGTTCCCCCTTCCGATAACAATCCGTTAGAAGCGCTTGAGCGCCGCTTCGAGCTTCGTGTTGAACAAGCTCTCCGTGAGGCCACCCGAGCTAGGCAGGACGCCACCTCTGTTCAGCAGGAGATCGCGCGGTCTCAGCAAGAGGCCGCTCGAGATCGGCAAGAAGTCGTCTGGGCTCAGCAGGAGTCTGCGAAGCAGATTGAGGCTATGAACCAGGTTCTAGCCGCGATCTCCCAGAAGATCCTTCCCCAATCCTCTTAGGTCGCCACTCCAGACCGCATGGCAGGCGGTCACCCGAGCGATCACCCCGTCTTCCAGCCCGCAGCTCCTCAGCGATCTCAGCATGAGAAGTTCGCCACCCGTCGTAACTCTTTTCGAGCCGCAGCCCAGGGGCCTCCGGCCCAAACCCTGAATTTTGAAGAAGGGTTTGCTTACCCTCAAGATCCTCCCGCACCTTTTCTTCCTCCTCCAGGACCTTCTATTATTGGGGAGCCTTCCCCCTTTACTGATGAGATTCGTCGGGATCCGATTCCTCATGGATTCAGAGAACCTCGCCTTCCAGTGTATACAGGAGAAACCGACCCAATGTGCCATCTTCAAGCCTTCGAGTCTACTGTGGCTCTCAGGAACATTTCAGATGGAGTGAGGTGCAAGATGATGGTCACCTCCTTCGATGGGTCAGCCATGGAATGGTTCTATAAGCTGCCTTGTCAATCTATCCCAAGCTTTGCTGCCCTGAGGCAAGAGCTCCTCCTGAGGTTCGCCACCGCAAAGAAGAGGAAGAGTGGTCCTGCGACCCTCTTCAAGATCAGGCAAGGGGACAACGAAACTGCAGCGCATTTCGTTGACCGTTTTCAGAAAGAGATCTTAGGGGTCAGAGACATGGATCCCGAGCTCTATATGGTGGCTTTGATCAGTGGTCTGCAGGAGGGTCCTCTGAAGTTCAAAGTCACAACCAAGGAGCCTAGCTCCTATCAGGAGCTGATCAGCATTGCCAATCGCTACATAGAAGGGGAGATCAACAACCCCACCTATGTGAGCAATTTTACAAACAGGGCCACTCAGAAAGGCTCTGCAGGATTTTATCCGGCTCCGTCTTCCTCTAAGCCCCGACAAGAGCTCCCACCTCCGGCTCCGAGAGGTAAGAATTACCGCAACAGCCGCTTCAACCGAGGTAATCAATCTTTCCCACCTCAAAATTCATTTCTTCAAACTCCCGCTACTCCTGCTCCGCAAGTCACCCCCATCCACCAGATCCAGTATGCTCAACCTCCTCTTCTACCCGTTCCTTCACTTTATAATGAATCCCAAGAGTCCTTCACGGACTTTGGCGTTTCTATGAATGAAGTGCTTCAAGTCCTTCAGAAGCAGCCCTTTTTCAAGAGGCCAACTCCGCTAAATTCTGACCCGAAAACCAGAAACCCAACTCTCTATTGTGAATATCACAGAGATAGGGGTCATTTGACAGAGGATTGTAGAGCTCTCCGCCTGTTCTTAGAGAAGCTTCTGAAGGAGGGTAAGCTTCGAGATCTCATCCGGAAGAATGATTCTACCAAAGCCTCAACCTCCAAGGCTAAGGAAGTAACGGAAGTCCATTGGGAATGCGAAGAAGTGGACGATATTGGCCATCTTGGCAACATCGGCTTTCCCAATGAATGCGTGGATGCTGATGACGAAGGCGCCTTAGGCAATCTCTTCTGCATCCACGGAGGTGCAGGTCCGGAATCTTCAAGGAAGGCGAGTCTGAAAAGGGTTTATCAATCAGAGGTTGCTGCCACCTCTTCAGCCCCGGTCCGAGGAACGGTCACTTTCGGTGACAAAGACCTTCCTCAGACCGCGAATCCTTTTGACGACGCGGTCGTCATCAAAGCTGTAATTGAAAATTATACAGTAGAGAAGATTCTGATTGACACGGGAAGTTCAGTCAATGTGCTCTTCAAACCCGCCTTCGAGGCGTTGAAGACAGGTAAAACCCTCCTTTCAACTGAAGGCCCCCTTTATGGTTTTTCAGGAGAGAAGAAAGAAGTAGAAGGGCTCGTCACTCTTTCTGTGATTCTGGGGGGGGATAGTGAAGCTGGTCAAGTTTATAGTCGTTGATGCTCCCAGTAGCTACAACGCCATCTTTGGAAGACCCTTCTTGAATGCCTATCAAGCCATTGTCTCCACCTACCATCAAGCGGTGAAGTTCGCCTTGAACGACAAACAACACCGAATAAGGAGCGACCCAAGGAAAGCCAGGGAATGCTATGTAAAGACGGTCAACATGATCGTATCCTCTCCTCCCCAAGAAATCATGATGGCTGAATCAATCGAAGCTCCTGAACAAGTCCAAGCTACAGAGGAAATTGAGGAGGATGCAAGAGATGGAGTTCGCTTGGAACCTGCCCAAGCAACTCAAGAGGTCCGGATCAGCGAGGAAGATGAGAGCAAGAGCCTCTCCATCAACGCTGAGTTATCCGAAGCTGACAAGGGTCAGCTCATCTCTTGTCTTCTGTAAAATCTAGATATCTTCGCTTGGTCCGCAGATGATATGCCCGGAGTGGATCCGGATGTTGCTTGCCACCATCTCAATCTTGACCCAAACTTCATCCCGATCCAGCAGAAGAAGAGGTCTGTTGCAACTACTCTAGCACAGCCTATCCGTGAAGAGGTAGAGAAGCTCCTTAAGGCAAAGTTTGTCCAACCAATCCAATACCCAGCATGGGTGTCAAACGTTGTAATGGTAAAAAAGTCGGGTGGAAAGTGGAGGATGTGTGTCGACTTTACCAAACTCAATAAAGCTTGCCCCAAGGATTGCTACCCCTTGCCTCGAATAGATTCTTTAGTAGATTCTGCGGTAGGTTATTCTTTTATGAGTTTTTTTGGATGCTTTTTCAGGTTACCATCAAATCAGAATGCATAAACCAGATATACCTCATACCTCATTTATCACAAATGATGGTTGCTTCTATTATCTCGTAATGCCTTTCGGGCTAAAGAATGCTGGAGCAACCTATCAGAAAATGATGGACATAGTGTTCAGAAGTCAAAAAGGAAGAAACCTTGAGGTATATGTTGATGACCTCTTGGTAAAAAGTAAACTGTTCTCTTCTCATCTTAGAGACCTCTCGGAAACTTTTGCAACCCTTCGAACTTTTAATATGAGGTTGAATCCGTTGAAGTGTGTTTTCGGTGCAAGTAAAGGAAAATTCCTGGGTCACCTCCTTACTCCAGAAGGGTTGGAGCCCAATCCTGACAAAGTGAAAACTATTCTGGAAATGCCACCTCCCAAGTCCCCAAAAGAAATTCAGCAACTAGGAGGGAGGATGGCAGGCTTAAGTCGCTTTATCTCCCGTTCGGGAGATAAGAGTGCACCTTTCTTTAAAACCCTCCGGGGAGGGAGTAGGTTCGAGTGGACAAAGGAATATGATGATGCTTTCATTCAGCTTAAGAAGCAATTGACATCAACCCCTTTGCTCCAAAGCCCGCGAGAGGGAGAAAATCTTTTCCTATATATGGGAGTCGGAGCTGATGCCATAAGCTCTGTTTTGGTCTGAGAGGAGAAAAAGAAGCAATTCCCAGTCTATTACGTAAGTCGAATCCTGAAGAATGCAGAGACTCGTTATCATATCCTCGAAAAGTTGGCTTTAATGCTTATAACTTCAGCAAGATGATTAAGACCATATTTTCAAGTTCACTCGATTTTAGTCGTTACTGATCTTCCATTAAAGAGTGTCTTGGAGAAGCCAGAGCATTCGGGCAGGCTGGCGAAGTGGGCAATAGAGCTCAGTGAGTTTTACATATCCTATGTTCCAAGAATGGCAATCAAAGCTCAAGTCTTAGCGGACTTCATGGTGGATGCTAAAGAAGTTGAGTCGCAGAAGGGGGTCGGAGTGCCCCTTGCCTGGAAAATCTTCGTGGATGGAGCTTCAGGGAAAAATTCTTCCGGAGCAGGAGTTATCTTAATCAACCCAAATGGAGTAAGATTGGATCAAGCGCTGAAGTTCTATTTCCAAATAACAAACAATCAGGCGGAATATGAGGCTTTGCTAGCCGGTCTCAAGTTTGCTAGGGAGCTGGGGATTGATGATGTCGAAGTTTTCACAGATTCTTTGGTGATGGCTTCTCAAGTGAATGGGACTTTTGAAACTAGAGATAGTATTTTAAAGCAGTATCTAACTCTGGTAAAAATTGAGGTGGGGTATTTCAAAAGCTTTGCTATCAATCATATTCCAAAAGGTGAGAACGTGGAAGCAGATGAGTTGGCAAAATTTGGACTTCTCTCAGGAGGAACAACTTCGGAGTTGTTTCGCCCGACGATTGAAGAAGGAGAGGTCATGGAGATTGATCAACATCCGTCTTGGATGGATCCGTTTGTTCTATATCTCTCAACTGGAGAGCTCCATTCATCAATAAAGGATAGGAAAAGGTTTAAACGAAAAACGGCTAACTATTATCTTGTTGCAGGAGTGCTTTATAGAAGAACTTTCCTATCGCCATTAGCACGGTGTGTTTCGGAGGAGGAGATTCCAGCGGTCCTTCAGGAGGTCCATTCTGGAGAATGTGGAAGTCACTCTGGAGCCAGAACTTTGGAAAAAAGAATTCTAAGGCAAGGCTATTTTTGGCCTCAAATGAGGAAAGATGCGGAAAAAATTGCTAAGAAATGTGTAAAGTGCCAGAAGTTTGCTCCTCTCCAAAATCAGCCGGCTCAACAACTCAAGTCGATAGCAACTCCATGGCCGTTTGCAGTTTGGGGAATGGATTTGATTGGGCCTTTCCCTATGGCAAGTGGGCAACGTCGATATATTATAGTCATGATTGACTATTTCAGCAAATGGATAGAGGCAAAAGCATTGGCCAAAATTACCACTCAAGCCGTGAAAAATTTTATTTGGGGAGAGATAGTATGTCGACACGGAATTCCAATGGAAATCATCACGGATAATGGTCCTCAGTTCAACAATTCAACTCTTATTAGTTTCTGCATGCAAATTGGCTTTGAGCTACGTTTTGCTTCCGTACATCACCCTAGAAGCAATGGGCAGGTAGAAGCCGCCAACAAACTCATCATAAATCTCTTGAAAAAGAAGGTAGAAAATGTCAGGGGCAACTCGGCAGAGCAACTACCTTCCGTCTTATGGGCCTTGAGGACAACTCCGAGTTCTGCTACTGGAGAGACTCCGTTCAAACTGTCGCACGGTTCCGAAGAACTTATTCCGGTAGAATTTGAAGTAAAAAGCCCAAGAGTATTATTGGCACAAAAAAATAAAATTGATTGGATGGAAGGAAATGATGAAGAGCTAAAATGCAGCCTTGATTTAATTAAGGAATTGAGAGATACGACAATCATCAGACAAGAAGAGGTGAAAAGAAGGATGGCAAGGCTGTTCAATAAAAATGTAAGAACCAAAGAATTCGCTGTTGGAGATCTAGTCTTGAAGAAGGTAGATGCAGCAGCAAGAGCCGGTTCAGTTGGAAAGCTTAACCCAAACTGGGCGGGGCCATTCGTGGTGAAGAATGTGCTTAAAAATGGTGCTTACCATCTCCAAACTTATGAAGGAGAAGAGCTGCCTCATTCATGGAGCGGAGATGATCTCAAGCTTTTCTTCTCTTGAATGTTCGTATTTGATTCATTCATTCCTTTTTTCCTCACTTTTCTTCTCTTGAAACATCACGCAGGTATTATCAAAGCATTAGCAATGCAAGTGATGGATTCCAAATTTTAAAAATAAGTTGATTTTTGAAAAGCCAAAAAACCTGTCAAGTGAGATATCGACGAATCCTACTATCTTCCCCCTCGGCTTGTTAGCTCGACGTGTAATTCTGCCAGGACCACAGATGTCGGGGAGATTTCGAATCTGTGTAGCAGTAGCTCGCCAAGCTCGAGCGGTGGAAGTTTAGGATATCGGGTCCTAGCTGGCATCTGGCACACCTCAGCGTTTCAAGGAGGTCTAGGTGGCTGGCTCAGCTCTGTCATGCATTGAAAAGGACATTGTTACAATCTTAATGATCTTTCAGGGAAAGCAATGTCGGTGTAGCCTCCGCGGCATGACCACACCTGCCCTACAGATCATTTCGGTCTGTAACTCTCGAATACTCGTTGAAGCGTGGTTAGGTAAGAGGCGGTCAGAAACATCCATGACCATCGCCTGAACCTTAGATTGGCATGTTTGCAGCAAACTCGGTAATCCTTTAGGAAAAGCAATGTCGGTGTAGCCTCATCGGCATGACCACACCTGCCCTGCGGATCATTTAGGAATTCTCCTTCTCTCCTCTTCCCCCTTCTCTTTTCTACAAGGGCCCCCTTTTTCCTTAAACTGAGATCGAGCGGTCAGAGTTTTTAAGACCGCATGTCTCTTCTCTTCAAAGGGTGATCTACATTATTCATGATTAATGGCTTGATCTTCTCCAGGACCTGGATAAAAGTGATCGCCAATATTGATTCTTTGAAGGAAGTAAGAATCGGCCTTGGTTTGTTGTGATCGCCAGACGTGGTTTTTCTAATAATGGAGAAAGAAATTTGAACTTCTTGTGATCGCCAGGCATGATTTTCTAAAGAGCCTTTGGTTTTTAGAAATTATCGGAAGAAGTCTGAGTTATTTGTGATCGCCGGCTTCATCTTCTCTAGGGCTTGGGAAGAGTTGATCGTCGTGCAAGTCTTTCCAAAGATGATTGAAATTGCTTTTCAGGAATCTTGTCGGTTTGATAGTGATCGGTTTGATCATAATGGGATCGCAATCTAGATCTCTTATTATTCAAAATTATATGAGAATGTTCTTAATCCTTCATTTCCCATCAAATGATAGATGGGTTTTCTTCAAAATGACGGTCTGAATATATTTTGAACGCCAGATCAATATTCGTGAAGATTTCTTATCAAGTAAATCTGACCAAGTGTTTTAAATTTTTTAAGCGGTCTAATTATGCTGAGATCGCAGAATTGTCTTTCTTATGCGAAGTTCCGGATCTGTCAAGTTTTCAACACCATCATAAACCAGAGATCGACGAAACCTAAAGCATTAAGATCGAATGCTAAATTTATTACGCTGTGATCGCATATGATAGAAGTCGTGATCGATTTGCATGAATAATATAGCAAAAACAAATACAGAAGAGAATCATTTACGAACAAAATAACTTTCCATTCATCTCAAAAATTACAATATCGGGCGCGGTCATTAACCGGCAATTACATCATTTGTTGGGAAAGGGTAAGTCTAGTTCTTCTGTTTCTTTTTCCGCGGAGACCGCTCCTCTGATGAAGAAGTTGAACTCTCCGAGGACTCACTTTCACTATCAGTCTCCCTCGATCCAGAATCCGAGGCCTCTGCTGAGCTCGTTTCCTCGCCGAGAAAAACACTTCCACTAGGAGAAGCGTGATCGTCTTGACTTCCAACGATCTCGACAGACTCATCTTCAATGGTCTCAGCACTCTTCGTTTCCTTAGCTTTTTTCTTTTCCGCCTCCTCGATCATTTCTGCGATCTCAGGAAAGAGATCGGCAAAAGTCGTATCCCGAAAATCAGCAGTAAGGCCATCTTTTTCACGAAGAATAGCAATTGTTTTGTTTGAGGCATCCCTGACATGAGTGTATAAGGATCTGAGGTAGTCAGGGTTATGGATATCATATGCGGTCTTCTTGAAATCCTGTAAAGGAAGTATATCAGATCGAAGCGGCCAAGGTAAGATAATATTTAAAGATTGCATTTTCTTTGAATGCTTACATCAAAACGATCTTGCAGACGCTCCGCGTGCTGCAAAGATCCACGAAGAGATCGCCCCATGTGGTGGTTCAAAACCGTGCTTCGGGCGGTCACCTGAGCGCATACATCAGGGAGATCGTCGGTCCTGATCCTCAGTTCTTCATTAGCATTCTTTTTTCCATAAAGAGCAGAAGTTACCGCAAAAGCATGATTCGAAAACCTCCCTCCCCAGAAAGGGAGATCGGTTGACACCTTCAGAGACCTTCCGGTCTCACCCCATCTCAATAGAGATTTTCCTTTGATATCTTTTACTTTCTTTCCAAAACCCAACAAGGGGAATGGTCCCTCATCCAGATCGCCCTCCTCGACGATCTCCTTCGCTTTCCTCTGGCGATATTGCTTCAGACGCTTTTCACGCTGGGTAAGGACTTCACCACTCGGCGTCACTGGGTCGACTTTTGGGATCGCGAATCTGGCCGAAAGAGAAACATGTAAGAAGAAATTTCCAAATTCTATTAGAGAGACCGCTGGGAATCATAGGAAATTATAGCTTACTTTCTTCCGGTAAGACCGCAGCAACATCAGGCCAGATCGCCAGGTAATGATTCAGGTCGAATCGTTTCCCCGCCAGCCATTCCAAAACTGCAAGTTCTTCCTCTGAAACAAGTTTTTCCTTTCTAAATATTTTCTCTGCTCGCGGAGAGGGACGGCTGGCGAGACCGCCGAGATCGCCTTCAAAGATTAGATACCTCTCAGTCCAGAGAGGGATTTTATTCGAAAGATTTAAAACTTTTATTCCATTACCACTGAGATACAACAATCCTTTAAACTCTTCTTTATTCTGACCCTCTTTTAAAACCTTGACAGAAAATGTGCCTCGGAAAATCGACATTGTGAATTTTAACTTCACCGATCTCAAGTAATTAATAAAGACACTCATCAGACCGATCGAGTTCGGCGGGATCTGGGCAAGAGCGAGACCGTAATAATCCATCACTTCTAACATTTCCCAAGGGATGGGAATTTGAAGACCATAAGCGAAGTGATCAATCGGGATGACATATTTATCTTCATCCCCAGAGTTCAAGCCTTCATCTTCGAATGGAATTCTGATCGTGATCTCGTCATCGATCTCATATTTTTCAATAAAGGAAGAGTATTCTTTCTCCGAGATTTGACCATACTTGTGATCGGAGTTCAAAAAGACCTCAGCAGCTTTGGAACGCGCGGACACCATTTTATGAGATCGCAGGGGTCAGTAAATAAAAAAAAAACTCAAGAAGAATAAAATAATGATCCGGAAGAGCAGCTATTTATAGAAGGAAGAAGATGATTATGCAATGATTGTACTTCTTGAGATCGCCCTGCAGATAGGTCAGACAGCCAAAAGCTATATAGGCTCGAAAATAACAAACGCGCATAAAGTTTTCCTCAGATAGATCGCAATACACATGATCCACAATACAAACACTATTTAATAAGATCGCATTCATGAAAACCAAAGACCGTAAAATGAGTATCATAACGTTAAAGATAATACCATAAAGCAAAATCAAAAATATCTTACAGACCAGAAATTAACTAAGCAGTGTTTTTAAAGAGATCGCTAAATGAAAGAAAAAAGGGTTGCGGTCTCATCGCCTCTGATCCTTTCTCCTTCCAACGAATTGCGCCACATACTGCATCTCGTTGACCGCAGTCCATGCAGATGCTAGGCTATGATTGGCAACCATGGCAGCCCTATGGATTTTAGACATTTCGCGGTCTACTTGCTCTATAGGGATTACCACGATTTCCGCCGATCTCTTTTCCGCGAGACCGCTGGAAGAGCCCGCCTTCATCGACATTTGAGGCCCCCCCCGAAGAGTGGCGATCTCAGCAGCAAGTGCCACGGCCTTCCCTCTGTAATAATCGGCATCCTTTTCGGCTTTCCGAAGTCTTTCTTCAAACTCGCCTTGAGCCTGCTTTTCTTTGACTTCAAAGCTTGAAAGAATTTGCTTCTCCTTAGCTTCAAAATTCGCGGTCTGGATTCGGAGGTGATCTTCTAGCATCCTCTCGCGATCTCGCATGACCCTCATATCGTCAAGAATCGGCTTAAGGAGATCGGCGAACTCTGGAGGGATTGAAACTTTTCTTGGTATCTCACCTTCTTCAGAAGCCGAGCTCACATTTTCATCTACAACCAGGAGAGAAAACGGTCAAAAATAATCAGCATTTGTTATCAAGAAGAAAGTAAGGATTTCGTGTGAAATACTTGACAGTGTAGAAAGACCGCAGTCAAGTAAGTTCTTTTCAGCATCTTTTGAGACCGCAGCATTGGCGGTCAACAAAAGGCGGTCAGATCCCCTTAGGCATTCTAAATTGATTTTTCTAATTGTCTTTTTCGCGACCGCTCGCCTTCTTTCCTTCTTCTTTTTAATTCAGCATTACTAACAAGAATGTCATCAGTTTCGATAATGACAATCTCAGGTCGCTTTCCAGGAGATGCAGGGCAGAAAGCAAGTTTGGGAAGTGAACCAATCGGTCTCGCGACCATCTTCGCCTTACCAGCCTTAATAAAGTCTAACGCAGCTGCGCGGTCTGCCGCCTCCGCATCCAGCTCTTTTTCCACTTCTAACGAAGCATCGCCGCAATCATTAGACGCAGCTGTCTCATTTTTCTCCTTTCCTTTTTCGGCCGAGACCGCCTCTCCAGCGTTTCTCTTTTTCTTTTCTTTCCTCTTCTTCTTTTTCTCCTTATCCTTCTTCTTCCCAGCAGCTAGAACTTCCTCTTTTTCTTTCCTTTCTTTCTCCACGGCCATAGAAATCATTTCTTTTTCTTTCCTCTCCCTCTCTGCTTTGGCGATCTCCTCCTGCTTTCTTTTCTCTTCTTCTCCCTTCTTTAAAATCTCAGTGATCGCCGCAAGCCTAGCGATCTCGTCCTCTTTTACCTTTCTTTCTTCTTCCTTTCTCTTCTCTTCTTCCTCTTCTTTCTTCCTTCTTTCTTCTTCCTTTCTCCTCTCTTCTTCCTCTTCTTTCTTCTTTCTTTCTTCTTCCTTTCTCCTCTCTTCTTCCTCTCCTTTCTTCTTTCTTTCTTCTTCTTTTCTTTTTTCTTCAGCAACTTCTTCCTCGGCGATCACTCGAAGTCGTTCAACTTCAAAAGGATCCATTGACTAATAATCAAGGAAAAAATTAATAGAAGTCAATTTTAAAATAAGTACAAAATTTGAAATTTGATCGCTTACGCTTGAAAGATTCTCAACAGGGTTATCTTCTGAAAGATAAGTCTGAAGATCGATGTCACTAGCGGTCACAATCTGTCCAGTTTTCACCCTCTTAGCAGTGCGATCAGGAGAACTCGCTTCTTTTCTTTTCAAGTCTTTAGCAGCTTTTTCTTTATCAGCAATCTGGCTTCTAAGATTCTCAGCAGAAGCCTTCACCTGCAGCATAGCAGCCTTGATCGATTCTACAGAAGCGGTCTCTCCAGAACAATCGGCAGGTTGATTGACAACTTCCAGGGTCGTCTTAACAGCAGCTTCTGCGACCGTTAAATCAACAAGAGCCTTAGAAGCAGAATCATCTTTTTTCTTTGAACTCTTGATCGATTTTTCCTTGCTGGAACTGACGGTCTTCTTCGAAATAACTTTCTTTGTTTTCGACGCAGATCCTGGTGATTTTCGGGATTGCGCTGATATTTTCATCAAGTCTAAAGCATCCATCTCAAAGGGAAAATTCTTTCGCGATCTCAGTAAACGGTGACCGCTCAAGGATCGGGATCTCTCAATATTGTGGAATCTGAAGATCTAAGGTGGTATTTATAGCCCAAGCCGCATTTATGACAGTCGCGGTCTCGGCGGTCAAAGTTTACATTTTTGAAGTTCCAGCATAACTTAAAAATGTGCGGGGATTATGTTTGCCCGGAAAGCCCGCGATCTAGTCTTTACAATGCAAAATCGCGATCTCAGCGGTCTTCGAATTTTGTGATCGCACAGATCGCCAACCTCCAGCCTGACCTGGTTTTCTATGTTCCAAGCAGCCGAAGCCATTCAAGATCGCCAGTCCGAGCGGTCTGGGCTTTTTTCTGTTTTTTACTATTTGTACCCCATTTCACTGCCCTGGCTCTCCTGTACCCCGGGCAGCCCGTACTTTTTCAGTTCTGCCCGTTTGGGCAGCCCCCTCGTCTATAAATAGAGGGGTAAGGGTACCAGAAAAGCGGACTTTGGGCTCAGAGGCTCCAGCTTACAACCTGTGTAAGCGGTCTCGTTTCTTCGTGATCGCCATTTCGTGATCGTTTTCCCTTTGTTCCAGCATCTTCTGTCTTAGTAACCTGCACTTCGCAGTTTTTCCCATCCCCTTTAGTGTGAATTTTGGAGGTACCATTTTTGGCACCAACACGTACTGAGAGGTTATCACGAATCCAATCATCATCGTTAACGTACTATTTAAATAAACAGGATCTAAGGGAAAGCGAAGTCGGAACATAAATAGGCCAATAAACGAAAGGACAAGCCCCCGCACGTTTTTGGACTAAATTTCTTCCACCGCCCATAAGGTACGTTCATCTCACGTATGGACACAAACCTTAGGGGCATACTTCACGATACGATAAACTACATCAAATCCATTACCAGCGTCCTACCATCCCTGCCAACGATCATCGATGGAATGCATGTTTATTTTATAAAAAAAAATTTCTCGGATTTTAGATCATCAATCAAGTCATATTAATCTTGTTGACTCCACCGCCGAACACTTATTAATTTCCCAATACCAAGTAATTACAACACTAAGAGAATGTTCACCACAAATTTCCAAACTCAGGGGTAGTTTATCATCATACTAACAATGCATGCACAAAGGTTCAATAACTTCTCAGCTATAATGTTATTATAACATCACCGCATATCCCAAAATGTAGATTTACTACTCTCCTCATTACCTATCCACATAATCTTAGAACAATATAGAGAAAATGATCATCTTCAAAAATGTTTTTTCTCTCTTATTCCACTAATAAAATTCATATCAACCCAAACATGGCCTTAGCAGTCTGCTTTGCTTAAGGTAAACTAACTTCTCAAGGATCAAAACTTCCAATGTCAAAAATTACAAAGATTCTAACCCCTCAAGGGATCCAAGATGGTGCATAACTAGCCCAATAAACGAAGAGATAAGCCCCCGTATCTCTTTGACTGGGTTTCTTCCGCCACCAATATAACACATTCGCCCTAAAATAAGCCTTCTTTGGATCTGAATTCTTATCGTATCTTCTCCATATAAAACCTTCTACATAAATAGAAGTGAGAGGTATCCACATAGAGTATAAAAGACATGCTTGGTGGTCTCTTACTAAGCTGACAATAGATTACAGGCACCAATCCCATTGAGATTGTCCTAATATCTTGGGTAAGGTGATAATATTACTCCATATCTGAGATAGAAATCTCAGGGTGTGAGTCTCTAGCATCTACACTCACGTTAAACTCTTCCCTTAGTCAATCAAGGTCACTTATTGCTTGGTCACATCATCCCCGAGATCGGTATAAGGTTAGGGTATGTCCCGACATATCCTGCTAAGTCGACCAAAACGGTATCCTAGTTAGGTTGGCATCAATCCTATGCCAAACCAACTCTAATTGTTGGAATGGGAATACCAATTACTGTCTCGGAGTGAGCCAGCATTTGTATGCAAGGGTACGAGTTTGGCTTAGGTTGGCACTTTCTATAGGAAAAAATGGACATACTTATTGTGAATTACACATGGGCACACCACCGCTTCCGCTGCATCAGTTTGTCCTCAAACTGATCTAGCTAGCAGGGGTAGCCTAGTGGTCTAATGGACCTCTTTATCTCAGGATCGTTGCAGTCCTGGGCATAAGATCCCCCTCCCGGAACACACAACACGGCCGAGGGGAATCTTATGCCCAGGACAGCCGCCTTGCGGAAGCGCTAGCACACGAGCTAGCCTCCCCCACAAGACGCCTATCCTGCCGGCTAAACCAACTACACAGTGCCAACCCATCAATGAAAGAAAGTATTAAAAATAGAAGATTCACAATAAGTAATAATGTCCAAATCAGAGTAAAAGAAAGACAGAAAGCTACACAAGCTCCTGCAAATCATCAGAGTAATCAGCTAAATGCCCCAAGGGCTACACCTCAAAACACTCACCCGCCTCTGTCACTAAAGGCAGCTAAGGTACCATAAAACCCAGCCCTGCACACCTGATTCGGCTGGCCTCCGGTGCTGAACGCTGCTAGACATCTGAATGTGCTCCTAAAAAGAGGGAGGTAGCAACCGTTAGTCATAAAGACTAAGTGGATTCCCATCCGCTCCCCCAGCGACTCCAAGGCACCGGGGGGAAGGAAGGGAAGAAAAGCTGCAATATAACAGTAATATATACAAAGCAGGTGACGGGGAAAGAAAACTAGTATATACACAAATTCTAAGCTACACAAGTGTAAAAGGGGCTAATCTAATCATGTATAAGCAGGAGTATAATAAAGGTGTACAACAGTAAATAAACAGTAAGTAAAGCAGGTAAAGCAAGGCAGTAAGAACAGTAGCGATAAGTAATCAATCTCGTACCCTAACTTATATGAATGCTCATACAAACTTATAAGTTAGGATTTCCAGAAATTATAACTCATCATATAAAAGAGCCCATACTAATTTATATGATGAGGATCTGCAAGTGCGTATGCTATGCTTATGCTATGAATGATTTATGCAATGAACTCACACACGACTCTATGCGCATAGACCTTGTAGTTCCCTCTGTTTGAAAGGAAGCCAACCTCTCGGGTACCAACCGCTGTGACACACGGTGGTAGCAGACCGGGCTGTCCACTCCTAGGCGGGTATACACTCTACCAGGCCTAGACCGCACGTACGCCTCGACGCTAAACAACCGCGGAGCTCTGCGTACTCTTTGCTGGAGTCCACCAGACTGTGAGCCAAGTGAGAGGTGTCTTCGGGGAACTGTCGTCCCGACACGCAGCCAAGCTGGCCCCTTAGACCCCTACACACCCGCTAAGTCAACGTACCGCGGTCGGAGTGACGACCTGCCTAGTACCGAAGACCTGCCACATTTTTGAGAAAGTTACCGAGATAATCATCCCATCGAGGTTCCCGCTCACCTAACCGAGCACCTCAATCCTGCCACTCCCACAACTGGGAGGAGATACATAAATCCAATCTTACCCTACTATGGCTACTCTTGCCTACTTTAAATGTTATTGCAATTTAGGGTTAATCTTGAACTTCCCGAGGGTTACCCTGTAAGGGCTCGCTACGGTACTAGGAACTACAATGGGGTGACACCCCAAAGTTCCCTTTCTCAAGACACTTAGTATTATTGGTATCCACCCATAAGATTACCCTCTTATCATCTCACTTGAATTAAACCTCAGTGTTTTATGACCCTCTAAGGGGAAAGATGATCTTTCGCCAATCCCGAGCACAGCCTTACACATAGCTCACCAAGCACTCTCTCATCACCTAAACTCCTTTTTGGTGTCCTCAACCTCTTCATCCAAATCAGGTACACCAACTAGCTCCCATTTCCGCCTAATAGTCTACAAGTTATCTCCATTCTACCGTTGTACTATTCGCAGACCAAATGAGTTATATGAACCACATAAGGGAAGGTACTGCAAATATTCATCCAATTGACTCAAGATTATTACCAGAAGACTATCATGATATTATAAGACTAAGCTCGGCTTTTACTCAAGGATTGTTTCTCATCCAACCTTGTTAGATTAAACATATATATTTAAATGTGAATACACACTACGCCATCAATCGTTCATTACATAATTTTCCCCAATATTTAGGTCAATCACCTCCAATGTTATGTCAGAATCATAAAAACAACCTTTACATATAATGTAATCAGGAGCACTATTCAAATCACAACTTGCCTAAAGTTTCATGCACATATTTATTGTCCTAGAGCGTCATCAACGAGTGATCAATCAAATGGCTATATTAAACCCAAGACTTCTAAAATTTCTTCTACACGTTAGGGTTAGCGTCTTAAGTGTTTACACCATACCCCAGCTCATTCGAAATAATCTTGATAGCCATTTACGGCACAATAATTTTATCACCTAACATTGACAAATCACAACAAGTTTATATCCGAAAATTATAAAGTTTAAGAGGGATGTCCACATTGTTATCAACATTTATCTACCAATTCCAAACATCTTCCGATAAACGAAACAAGGTAAACCACCAAAATATATATAAACAAGGATCCATTCCAATTCCGATCTCGCTGAAGCCTCTAGCATAGACTCGCTGCTTTGTTACGATCACAATTTATTATTCACAAAATGACAATAAATATTCATCTAAAAATCATGAAATTCTACAGCGATATGCACATCATCACCAACATCATCTCTACAATTTTGTTTTGAACAACAACAAATATCAATGAAGTTATTCCAAAATTCATCGAGACTTAGGCTACCATGACACAAAATACTAAAACTGAATTTCTGAGAGTTTCACTACACTAAAATTTGCGTGCCACCCCATTCTGGAAAGTTAACAACAAGGGCTACAATTTTTTTTTTATGTTAAACCGAAGGTACAATTCCAAGTGTTTCATCCTCAAACAAGCTCAACAGCTGGCTGTGTAATACATGACAGCAAACTAACAAACCTTAATTACACAGTCTATTTTCAAGAGTTATCTAGGGAGCTACAGGGCTCCCCAAAATATGTACAGCCACTCATCTCGAAGGATTTTCCGAGATCTACAACTTTCGTGTTGAGCCCGAAACCTGAATCCCATTGCACCATGCCCAAAACTGGACTTGAACACAGCTGCGCGTAGAAAATAGATTTCTGCATCGGTCTGCAGATATAATTTCTGCACGTATCTTGAAGTAAATCTAATGACATTCGTTCATCTTCTTCCTCCAGCAAGGGGGGTAAAATGAACAGCGCTATTTCCTCAAATACTGCCTCAAAAGACCACCAACCTTCACGAGATCAAGTCCTCTCTCTTCGTATTGAAGAGAGGGGTTGATTGAAGCAAATCTCACGGCGATCGTCGCCCTAGAACGGAAGTTCTAGCGTGGTCTTCTCCTATGGAAACACCATAACTCACAAGGTTGGGTCCTCTTGGCCCAATATCTCTCCTATGTGATCTAAAGATCTAGCACCAAGGGAGAGGGGAGGAAGTCACCTGATTTCCGGTCGACGATCGCGGTTGTCTCCTCCGCAGCATGGCGGCAGTTGGCCAAGACTGATTTAAGGGTCCTGATCCACAGAAATATACATGTAATCAGTAAACATTACTCAAACTAAAGAGGGAAATAACACAAAGAAAATCTGGACTGCATAAGGGCAGCCGCTAACTCAATAATACAAAAGCTGCTCCAGGACACAAAACAGCCTACAATTTTCCAAAGATTCCCTTCCGATTCCAACTAAATCACCCAAAAAATAAACAACTAAGTAGCAGCCGACGAACACCAAAAGGAACTTCACAATTTCACTTGGAAAACCATTAAAGGAAGAGTCCAGGCCACCCTCAAAATCAAAAGAAGTAGCAACCAACTACAAAACTCCAAAATGGGAAAGGGTACCACAAATATCCTCAGAAATGAAGAGGATAACACTAAATTTCAGCACATACTCAAGTCGATGCTAGCATGGAGCCAAGGAAACCCATTAAATTCCCAATATAACACTATACCTAGCAGCCACCAACCATAGATCCCAAAAAATTCCAAACCTGAAGGGGCAACCGAGCAGCACCTACCCTCAATTCCAAAGGAAGAACTCCCAATATAATAAATTTCTGGAAGCATAAAGCAGCATCCATAAACCCCTAAATTCCCTCAAAGATGACAGGAAACCAACATAAATTATCTCCAATACAAAAAGAAACTGAAGGCATAGGGGGGGTTTATAACCTGGAACATCACCATACCAGTATTTAATCGAGTAAAGCTTTCACAATCCAACAACCAGGGCAGCAGAAATTTAGAACAGGGGAGGGAGGTGAAGGAGGAGAGGGCTGCTAGTCGGCTCTGGCCACTTGGAGGAGCTTCGGCCATAGCTGCTTGGAGGAGAGGACCGGAGAGGAGAGGATTATGCCACGGTGGAGAGCAGCGGGCTGCCATGGGAGAGGTGGAGCTTGCCGAAAAAGAAAGTGCGCCGGAGGTCAGACTCGCCGGAGGAGGAAGAGGCTCGTCCATGGAGGAGAGTAGGAGGCGGATTTCGGTCTCCAGAAGGGGCAGAGGGCGGCGAATCGAGGAGAGAGGGGGAAGAGGAAAGTGCAGTTGACGGCGCAAGGGGGAGAGGCTCTCAGATGATTTCTAACCTAAATTTAAGGTGTGTATATAAAGATATTTATATATATTATACTGATTATTATTATTATTACTGATTATTATTATTATTATTATTATTATTATTATTATTATTATTATCTTAAATTGATTACACTCAATCGCTCGTATCTCGCTCTAGGGAACTCGTAATTTGTCCTGGATGGGCTCGTTTCAACCGTCTCGCTGACACGCATCTAACGAAATGATCAGAGGTCAATTCCGAGTCCGTTTGCTCAAATTACGCTCTCTGGAGCGTTTGCGGCCAAATTTGACTTAAACGTAAAAACTGTCCAAATGACGTCGGAATCGCGAACGGATAGATTCGTTGAACTCGTACTATTATTATGAGCCTAACAAGACTGATTGTGGTCGATTGGGAGGTCGTTCCGCCTATTTCACCATTTTGGATAAATACGCTATTCGCAGACCACATTATAATTACGCCGATTCTTATCAGAATCGTGTGCGGACAGTTTTACTGAACTTGTATATGCTTCACGAGTCTAACAAAACTGACTGGGGTGAATTCCAAGGTCGTTTGCTACGTATCACCTTCTTGAATAGATACGCTATTTGAAAACCATGTCATTTGAGCTAAGGAACGCACTATAATTCCTTCAAGACGACATGTTTCCTTCGAGTTTAATTGCTCAAATTATGCTCTTCGGACGGCTCGGATCCCGACACAGCAAACATCAGGATAAGGAATAGAAATGGTACTCACCGTATTCGTCGAGTGCACTTCCCCGGCTCAGGTGCAAGCCTGGTCCTCAGTACACCCCGAGCCCGAGTCAACTTGCTTGACTCAAAAACGCGCACAAGGGGTCTAGCTCGAATCGGGATGTTACAAATCCAATAAACGAAGAAACAATTTCGTCCCCGAAATTTAAGTTGGGGTTACGAGGGTCTTCCGGATAGGATTGAAACATACTCACTGTATGCAGTTACGGATGATTCACCCTTAACAATATCAGGCTCATTTATACATTGGGCCCAGATTGTGTGAGCGCTCTTGACTTGCACAGTCATACGAATTAATCGTGACTCACACTATTTCAACAATGGCTACTAGAAACTACACATAGCAGCCCCAAACATAAAACCTCACAGGATGGGTATATAGCAACCTCTAAATCGAGATTATACAAACCAGCCCAAAGTAATAAGAATCCAAGCATAGCAGCAGGAAATTTAGTATATACTCCCAAGAGATTTGTATCAGAAATAAAACTATCCAGAGTTGAGCCATGCAATTATATTCAGGAATAATGCTATCTAAATTTTAGTCTTCTAGAATTAGTCCAGGATCGGACAGAGCTTTCAAGGCTTAGCCAAGAATTTAAAGGCAGCTAGCATAAGAAAACATGACCAAATGAATAGCCCCAACAACCACTCACACAAAACATCTAATACAAACATTATTCCTCTCCATATTCTGAACAGGCCAAAGGGGAGCAACGAAAGTTAATTGACAAGAGGGCAGTAAAAGCTCGGCACAACCAACAGAACTTAAAGAAAAGGAATACATACATATATGTAAATTTATAGCAGCTCTTAAGATTTTAATGGCATAATCAAGGGAATTCCCTAAACTTCCAACATAATCAACATAGCTGCTACTTATGAAACCAAGGAAACCCAAATAGCTGCTAGCAAGAAACAAGGAAATCCCCTAACTCCCAACCACATAATCATATATCTGCTAGCATGAAACCATGGAAATATACCATGTAGTAGCTAGCCTAGAACAAGAATTTCTAAGCAGTTATTATCCTAACCCAAGGGACATACTATCTACCAATCAAATCCAAGGGAAACAAAAGAAACAAATAGCTGCCAACAATAGGCTAACCCAAATGGATTCACCAACTTTCATTGCACCTTTGATCTAAACCCCTTTAAGATCGGTGGCCCCGATACACATGAGGTTACTACTCGTGCCTCCAGATAAAATCTAGAATCCTCCACCAAAGGAGTCATGTGCTTTAGATTTACAAAAAATGAATTGATTCCTCCAATCCCAAACATCGTTAGCCAAATAACGCGCAACACTTTTAATGTCATCGTGTCAATGTATCCAAAATTTGGCATTCAACGAAACCGGCCTTTAAGTTAGGCGGGTAATTTACCAGGTAATGTACAAGGTCTCGCACATGCTTATAACAGCCCATATGGCGCCTTTGGGAATGAACACCAAAGGACCCAGTCCATCCGTCTGATTATCTAGCGATGCGAGCAGTAATAAAACAAATCACGCAACAATGCCTTAGCACCACAGGTGCTACCATTTCGTATTCTTTATCCACTTGATATTAAGTTTCAACAATCGCTATGATCACCTTATAATAATTCAAGTGCAAGGGCATGCACGCAAAAGCCACCAACCAAGTCCAATATCAAGTTATGGCAAGATATCTACAATGGTTAAACATCATGGATGTTTTCTGCTTGACTCGAAATAACATTATGCCCTTTCAATCCATCAACTACCCAAAAAAATGATGTTACTAGCTCAAGGGTTTAAGCTCAGGAAGCTTTTATGTTTCGTAATAGTTTCCAAATTCCGCACGTGGTCATCCGATAATGCTTATCTGTTGGTTCAGGTGATATTATGAGTCGCTATCGAGGCTCAAAGTAAGGTGAATCCATGACTCTACACCGCGCATGGGTCATAATCAAATCATTCCCTTCTAATAACACATGGCCTCGAGTTAATTGTCACTTTCGTCTACTCCCGGTTCTACTTAGATTTGCATCGGATTCAAAAATTTGTGCTACTTTTATCTCGTAATTTAATTCATTCCATTTAAGGGCTCCTAAATCGTGAACATAAACCTTATCCAATGATTGGTTTTCGGCACAGAATCTTTAGAGGACTGCCTTGTCGAGGCAATACGATTACACATACACCTACCTGTACGTATAGAGACGTATTCATAGCTTCTTAAATAAGTAAGTGCAACTTATCCTCAATATTCAATTCACGTGTTCAAATCACGGCGCATCTCAACACCCTTGACGCTCTCACCCGTACTGAGAGGTTATCACGAATCCAATCATCATCGTTAAAGTACTATTTAAATAAACAGGATCTAAGGGAAAGCGAAGTCGGAACATAAATAGGCCAATAAACGAAGGGACAAGCCCCCGCACGTTTTTGGACTAAATTTCTTCCACCGCCCATAAGGTACGTTCATCTCACGTATGGACACAAACCTTAGGGGCATACTTCACGATACGATAATCTACATCAAATCCATTACCAGCGCCCTACCATCCCTGCCAACGATCATCGATGGAATGCATGTTTATTTTATAAAAAAAAATTTCTCGGATTTTAGATCATCAATCAAGTCATATTAATCTTGTTGACTCCACCGCCGAACACTTATTAATTTCCCAATACCAAGTAATTACAACACTAAGAGAATGTTCACCACAAATTTCCAAACTCAGGGGTAGTTTATCATCATACCAACAATGCATGCACAAAGGTTCAATAACTTCTCAGCTATAATGTTATTATAACATCACCGCATATCCCAAAATGTAGATTTACTACTCTCCTCATTACCTATCCACATAATCTTAGAACAATATAGAGAAAATGATCATCTTCAAAAATGTTTTTCCTCTCTTATTCCACTAATAAAATTCATATCAACCCAAATATGGCCTTAGCTGTCTGCTTTGCTTAAGGTAAACTAACTTCTCAAGTATCAAAACTTCCAATGTCAAAAATTACAAAGATTCTAACCCCTCAAGGGATCCAAGATGGTGCATAACTAGCCCAATAAACGAAGAGATAAGCCCCCGTATCTCTTTGACTGGGTTTCTTCCGCCACCAATATAACACATTCGCCCTAAAATAAGCCTTCTTTGGATCTGAATTCTTATCGTATCTTCTCCATATAAAACCTTCTACATAAATAGAAGTGAGAGGTATCCACATAGAGTATAAAAGACATGCTTGGTGGTCTCTTACTAAGCTGACAATAGATTACAGGCACCAATCCCATTGAGATTGTCCTAATATCTTGGGTAAGGTGATAATATTACTCCATATCTGAGATAGAAATCTCAGGGTGTGAGTCTCTAGCATCTACACTCACGTTAAACTCTTCCCTTAGTCAATCAAGGTCACATATTGCTTGGTCACATCATCCCCGAGATCGGTATAAGGTTAGGGTATGTCCCGACATATCCTACTAAGTCGACCAAAACGGTATCCTAGTTAGGTTGGCATCAATCCTATGCCAAACCAACTCTAATTGTTGGAATGGGAATACCAATTACTGTCTCGGAGTGAGCCAGCATTTGTATGCAAGGGTACGAGTTTGGCTTAGGTTGGCACTTTCTATAGGAAAAGGCGGACTTACTTATTGTGAATCTTTGGTTTTTAATACTTTCTTTCATTGATGGGTTGGCGCTGTGTAGTTGGTTTAGCCGGCATGATAGGCGTCTTGTGGGGGAGGCTAGCTCGTGTGCTAGCGCTTCCGCAAGGCGGCTGTCCTGGGCATAAGATTCCCCTCGGCCGTGTTGTGTGTTCCGGGAGGGGGATCTTACAATTACCCTACATGAAGAGGTCCAATTGATCTCAAATTTTAACCATAGACTAATATTGTCTAACTAAGGGTGACACCCAAATTTGGGGCCAGGAGCTATACAGCTCCAAAAATGTCATTTATTTGATTTTACATATTTTGAATAAAATCTTAGGAAAATCATCTCCTAAAAATCTGATTTTTGGATGCAAGCTAGATACAGGGCACATGCATGCATGGCCAAAATTTCAAGTCCATCAGATCTATCTTTTATAATATATACACAAAATGATTTCTGGTTTCTATTTTGACCAGCCTCCCTAAAGTGAGTGCTGTGGGTCCTACTTTGATCCAAATGGTCTGATTTAACTTTCAAATGAAAGTAGACATCAAGTCCTACAATAGTTATCTCAGGCAACTCTTCTTAAAAAGGCCCTTAAGTGCCTCAAAACTGACCGTGAACATTCATGAGAAAGTGTGACAGAAATGCATATATGATATTTAATATATAACACTTGATCCTGCACGGATCTTGGCGCAAATCAGAGGGCTCCTGGTCATATTCTTCCTCCAGCCAACGACTGAGATTGTCCCGTGCTGTAGCCCCTTGATCTCCTATTTCCCGACGACTGGGCCACCTCCCTGGCCGGCCACCGCCACCGCCACCACCACCTCCGTTGAGGTGGTGGCTATCGGCTGACGGTGGTTTGGCCGCCGGAGGTGGCAGTTTCCGGCGATCCGAGCATGGAAAAATCCATGGAAAAATAAAATTCCCTCACTTTGAATCCGGCTCTGTTGAGCTAGATAGCTCTCCTAAATGATCTAAGAAGCTAGCATGGAGGGAGAGGGGGAGAAACCGGACCTCAATAGAGCTTGACGGCGGCGACAATGGCGATTGGCCATGAATCTTCTCCTCTCTGGCGAGCTTGCTAAAAACCTCAATTCTCCACCATTTGCAGTGATCCCAGGCTCGATTTCATGTGCTCTCCACCTTCTGAAGCTAGTGGAAAGGTCCAAATGAGCTGGGGAGGGCCGTATAAGGAGGTTTGAAGAGGGGGGGAGCTCGGGTTCACTTTGGTTGCTCCTCCTTGCTGCCAAGTGGCACCACCATTGGTGGAACAATGGTAGGAATTGATGTGTTGGGCTCAGATATGGCCTTGGGCAGAAGGGAGGAGGGCCACATGGCAAGCTCTACACAATTTCCTCCTTGTCTTCACTTGAAATTGGGGGAAAAACCAAGAATGACCCTTTGCATGTCATTCCTTTCAAATTTCAGGGGGCATGGCTGGTAATTGCACCCTTGGTCTGCTGGGTGGGCTTGGTTTGAGGCCTTAGCCCAATTGGATTTGGTTAGGGCTTTCAATTTCTCCATTTAGGCTTAAAGTTGACCATGGTTGACCTTGATGTTGACTTAGTCAATTGGGTTGGTTGACTAGACCAAGATATTGAGCTTGGGTCCCTTAACACCTTCCAATGTTGATTGGGTCATGATGATGCCCCAATTGGGCTAATTTAACCAATACGTGTGATTTTGACCAAAATTGGGGAAAATTTGACTTTAGTCAATTTGGTCAAATTGATGATCTCTTGATGGGGTTTTTGATTTAATTAGGTCCCCCATGATGTTCTAAGACTAGGGGTGAAGTCAATTTGGTGTTTTGGGCGTGAATTGAGCTATTGGGGAAGGATTGGCATATGTTGACCTAAATTTGACTTTGGTCAAATTGGACCAATTGGTGACCCCATGATGGGGCTTTTGGGTCCATTGCACTCCTTAAATGGCTTACCATCTTGTGGTAGGGTCAATTTGGTCATATGAGTATGAATTGAACCCTATTGATTTGAATTGGGCTATATTGGCCTAGATTTGACTTTGGTCCACTTGGCTAAATTGGTTGACCAGTTGATGAGACTTTTGGTCAATTATGTCTCCTTTGGGTTTAGGGACATGGTGGTGGGGTTAATTCACAAGTGTAAGTTCAATTTAAGCTAATTTGACCTAAGTTGACCAGCCTCCTATAGTGGATCACATGTGAGTTCACTCAACTCAGTGCATCCCAGGGTCACCACCAAGCTCAAACTCACCTCACTCACCACAAGTCCTACCCTAATTGAAGTTAAGGGGTCTAGTAGGAAATGGGATGTTACAATTAATCCCTCTATAGATATTACTTATTTGCTTTCCCAGTTTAATACAATTTTTAGAGTTTTGCCAGAATATCAAGGCTATTCAAAAGCAATTGTCCCTTATACTGCTCCTGTAAATAAAGATATTTTGAAAGAAATTATCAAATGTTTTGAAGTTCAAGTTCCAGTTGTTGAAGATAGTCCAGCTCTTCCAGTTCCAGTTGTTGATAGTCCAGCTCTTCCAGTTCCAGCTGTTAAAAGTCCAGCTCCTCCAGCTCAAGTTAATTCTGAGAAAGATACTTCTAAATTCCTGAAACTTATTGATGCTATCTATGATAATCCTCCGTCATCTGATGACAGTGATGATGATGACAATGATTTTGATGATTCTGATGACAGATCATCTAAGAAGAGAAAAGCTAAGCTCAAGTCAAAGGCTGCTCCTAAGCCTCCTAACCCCAACAATGAAATTCCATATTATATTTTGCATAACATTACTCTCACCAAGGACTCTCCAGCTTGGATGAGGATCTCAAGGAATGAAGCAAACAGAAGAAAGAAAATGAGGAAGACTGGTTACTACTCTGACATGCCTGTCAAGTATAACCATCCTCCTCCTCCTCCTCCTCCTCCTCCTCCTCCTCCTCCAGTAGCAGGTGCAGCTGGATCAGCTAAGTTCTCTTCTTCCTCTCCAAGATACTCCTCCCAGCAGTCCAAGAGACCATCTAGTTCTAGTGGTTCTCAAAGTTATGGGTCTTCAAGACCTCCCTCAGGCTCCTCAAGATTAGTATCTTCAGAATATAAACTTCATATCTCTGATGGCACAACTCACAAAAATAGAAACCCTCAAAAACTTTCTTATGCTCAAGACAACATTTCTGAGTACAACCCTTCTCTTCCCAATCCTGAAGAAGAAAGGACAGCACAAATGGCAAGATTCCAAGAATCTGTTGCAATAACCAAGATTAATAAAGCTAAAGCAAAAGGCAAAGATTTCTCTCAATTTACAACTATGTCAGATTACAGAAAGAAAAAATTTGAAAAATACAAATCCAAAAATGTATTCAATGCTGAAGAATACTTAGAGAAGCACCCAGAAGCAGTGGTTCCTCATGCCAAATCTCAAACCATTCTGGGAGCTCAGGATCTGTACATGAGTAAGAAAGAATCTGAAAACCCAAACAGACAAATCATCTTAAAGCCACCATCAACAAAGAAGTAAAAGGTTTTGATCAATTTGTTTTTGGTTGACATTTCTATTTTATTGTAATATTGTCAAAATCAGAGCACCCCTTACTTTATCTGCTGAAATGGTTTCTCATTCTGTCAGATATATTTTATGCTCTGCTGTTTTTTTTTCTGCTGTTTATTATTTGAAATTTGTCAAATAGTATCCTAACCCAAATAGGGGGAGATTGTTTGAACAACCCTATTACTGATTTGGGATAGGATTACTTTGTGTTGACTAGGATCAGTTGACCCCCATTGTATAGTTTACGGGTCATAGTTTTAGGCTGATTAGATAGCTAGAACTTAGAATTTCTAAGTCTCTGTGTTCGACGAACTCTTCACTGGGTTCGACGAACTGCTCTCTGCGTTCGACGAACGACCATCTCTCAGCATTGGACGAACGACGTACTCCAGTCTCAGAGTCTCAGTGGTCGACGATCTTCAATTCTCAGCAGCTCAGCAGGCTCAGCGGTCGACGAATCCTTCAGTTCAACAAACTCAAAATTGAGATCGACGAACTTCGGCCTGAACTCGACAAATTCTTATCAAATGTTCAGTTCGACGAACTCTTCCCTCAGGTCGACGAAATCTTATCTGAGCTCAATGAAATTTCTCTCTGTCTGTTCAGATCAGCTATTCTATTTCTCTGAACTCAGTTCATCCATGAGATTCAGTTTTATTCTTCATTTGGAATTATTCTTCCAGATAAGACAGATTTTATCCTCCTTTATTTTTTATTCTCCTTCCAATCCCGTCTCTCGAGAAAAATAGTTGTTTGGCTTATTGGAAAAGGATATCATTTATTATTAAAGTGGAAAGGAATTAAGATTGGCTGAATCAGTGGAAGTTCCAAGAAAAGACTTATTGCAGGTTATTCTAATCCTATTCAGAGAGATTTGAAATTCAAATCAGTCGTATTCTTCCAAAAAAAAAGATAGTATACCAAAAAGAAAAAGAAGACAGACACAGACATAGAACATATCAGAGCTTCTGTCAAGAAAAATATTATTCAGAGAAAGAAAAAAAGAAAGTTCATCTTCCTCAAGCAGCATCCTATTCTCTGAGAACATCATCATCAAGATCAATTTCTCAGTCTCTCTGCTGCAAGTTCAAATCTTCTATAGAGCAACAATAATCTGAGGAACATCTATCTCTCAGATTCATCAGCTTATCAAGGAAGATAATTTGATTCAAGAGAAAGCTCCATCCTCAAGCTGTCAATAATCTCAATCAGACAGGGGGAGCTCTTCAACATCATCAAGATCCAAACTCAACAACCCATTAGGATCATCAAGAGTCTTCTCAGAGAAAAGATAAGAACACTTTAACTTTTTGTTTTCTTTATTCCTTCCTTGCTGTACAATGGGTTATAACTCCCTTCAAAAGTTAACTCCCGGTGACAGGGCACCTTAGCAAAAACCTGTGGTTTGGTTAGAGTTACCTGATCAAAAGCTCACTTGGTGGCAGGGCACCTGATCAAAAACCTGTAGTGGATTCCTACCAGTGGGTAGAAGAGTAGATGTACCCAGGTTGATTGGGGAACTACTATATTTCTTTGTGTCTTCTGGTTTGTTTGTTTTTGTTCTATTTCTATTTGCTGTGCTGTGATTACTGTGCCTTCTTTGTGTTTGTTATTATTACACACTCAGCACTATATATATATATCATTATTTTGAAACAACCTAAAAGGATATTAAGAACTAAACTCCCTTTCAATTGGTATCAAAGCAAGGCTGATTATTTTAATCACCTTCAACTGATACTTAATTGCACTTTCAACATTGAATATTTCTTCATCAATAAAGTTCATATATAACCTAATCCTTGCTTTACATAGTGCAAACTTATTTAGATTGCACATAGGAGGTCTTATGCTTGAATACTCTTTGTTTTGTGCCATGAGTTTTTAAACAAAAATAAATAAAACAAAAACTCTGAAAGAATTTATGATCTAATTGATCTTTGTGATTCAGGTGTTAGCCTGTAAATAATCAACTACCCTCTGATACCAATTGAAAGTGAGGTTAGATCTTAAATTAACTCTAGAGGGGGGTGAATAGAGTATTAAAATTTTTTATTAGTTTTATTGCGGAATTAAAAATACTGATATATATATATATATGTGTATAGCAGAGTGATTTAAGAAAATAAAACACAGCACAACACAAGCACAGAAAAGTAAAGCAATCACAGAGGACACAAGGAGCTATAGTAGTTCCCCAATAAACCTGGGTGCGTCTACTCTTCTACCACCCTTGGTAGGAATCCACTAGGATTTTTGATCAGGTGTCCTAACACCAACGAGCTTTTGATAAGGTGCCCAAAAACCAAATGGGGTTTTTTGATCAGGTGTCTTGCCACTAAGAGGTAAACTTTTGAAGGGAGTTTTAACCCTTTACAAGATGGGATAGAAAGGGGTTTAGATGTTCTTCTCTGACAATATGCTGAGAGAAGACTCTAGTGGATTTGATGTTGAGAAGCTCCTCTGTCTGATATGAAATGTTTGATAGTGAATGGCTGGAGCTTTCTCTTGTATGAAATGATCTTCCTGTAGCTGATTAAACTGAGAGAATAATTTCTTCAGTTTGTTCTTGCTCTTTTGAAGATCTAAACTTGCAGCTGATCACTGAGAGATCAATGTAGATGTTCTCAGAAAATGAATGTTGCTTGAGGAGGAAGAAGTTCTGTTAAGCTTTTTCTGTTTCTTCCTGTAACCTTCTTCTTCCTTTTTTTGTACAACTATATTGATATATTATGTATGCTTGTCGTGAAGAAGAAAAACTGAAGTAATGATACTGCTGTATATCTTCTTTCTTTTTCTCTTTTGAAATCTCTGACAGATATTAAATGCAAATCCCTTATATTAAGAAATATAATATTCTGAATAGATATTCTGTACGGTAAATCTGCTGAGCCGTCTACCATTTTCCTTTTCCATGAAATGTTCTTTTCCGAGAAATGTCAACGACTATTTTCTCTTGGGAAGAGATGGAAAGAAATATAATTAGGAAGGAAATAAATCTTGTCTTATCTGGAATAGATCCATTGCTGTAGTTGATCTGAGTTCAGAGAATGAATAATATAATCTTCCTGAAATTCTGAACTGAAATAAGAAATTTTGTCAATCTCAACAAATTTCGTCAAACACAATATTTAGTTCATCGACCTCAAATGAATCTGGCTATAAGAATTAAATTAATTGAGATGAGAAAAACTTCATTGATCTGAAGGTGTTCGTCGAATGCAGACTGAGTTTGTTGAACGGAAGGATTCGTCGATCGCTGAGCCGCTAAATAAAATCGTCGACCGCTGAGATGCTGAGCCGCTGAGACCAAAGATCGTCGACCGCTGAGACGAGCTTGAAGCAAGTCGTTCGTCGAACGCATAGTGTAAGTTGTTCGTCAAACGCAGAGAGCAGTTCGTCGAACGCAGTGTTGATTTCGTCAAACGCAGAATCTGAATGATATCTTGAGTTCTAACAGCCTAAGCTCTTGACCCATTGACTATACATTGGGGTCAACTTTGATCCTAGTAAACATATAGTGATCCTAGCTTAAATCAGAAATATGGTTGTTCCAACAATATATATAGTATGAAAAATACAAGATAAGCTTGTTCAAACAAAGGATATAATATGCATGACATAAATAATCATATAGTGTAAAGTAATGCTCATGTAATGAATGTAATATGAGTATGCCCTAGATTAAGATGCCCTAGCTATATGTCTACACCCTAGCCCCATAATAAGTGAGGAATATGCATGAGGAACTGCACACATGCCGTAGGTTGGGGTATTAATCCCATATGTATTCAAAAGACAGCGCTCAACCTTACACTCTTTCCCTCAGTGCCTCGGAAGGCCCTATTGGAGCCCTCCCCGGTTAAGGACAAGACATGACTAACAAGTTAACATCTCTAATACACACAAACCTAAGCCCCCGCTATTATGAGACACATAATCATTGGTGAATAATTATGGACATACCAAGCATATACGCCAAAGAACGATTCATAAACTATGGATTTATTTGAATTTTAGAATTATAGTAGATTTTAAAGTCACATTGTTATCATGAATTTTAACTTTAAGTATTTCTACCTTTTAATTTAACATGACATTTTAAATGATATACCTAGCATAAACTCTAAATTGAGCATATACTAAGAGGTGATGCTAGGATGATGAATTTGGATGCAATGTTATGCTAAATATGATAAAGTTCAATATATATTTGATTTGCATGTATTCAACATAGAGATTCAATCTAAGTGCTCATAGACCTAGAATAGAATGATGAATATGTTTGATTTTCTTGATAGGTACAAAGTTGATTCTAGGGTCTAGATATAAGTGAGATACATGCAAACAATAGTGAAGCATATCAATACACCAAATAAAGCAAGGAAACTTAATACCAATATCCATCATATGATTCATAATTCCAAAGTGTGAAAGAAATAGTCAATATAGGATTAATTCTTGATAGTTCATGCGTTATGATATATGATTAGAGTGAATTTAAGCATAAAGTACTGATTTAAACATAGTAGATCATTGTAGTGTATGTGAAGATCATATTTATCTTTTTAATTTATTATAATGAATTTTTTCAATATGAATATATTTTGGTGTTTTGTGAATTGTTTTATAAATTTTCTTTTTGATTTTGATTTTTAGAATTTAGCCAAAATATATATAGAATCTCTGAAAGTAGAAAATAATGATAATTACATTATAAAGTAATTTTTAGAATATAAAATTTGGAATAACTAAGAATTTTCATGTAAATAGGCTATCGCCGACGGTAAGGATTATCGCCTCGCGTTAGCAACAATGTTTGGTTTTTTCATGAATTAACTGGGCCATCGTATGCAACAAAAATTAGAGAAATAGTCAAAAAGTTGTGCATTAAATATTTTAGCCTAAGACCCCTAATAGCCATTTAAATCCAATTCCACGTGAAACCAATTTTGCACGTATTAAATAATCTACAATATTTTTAAAGTTGAAAGAAACTTTAAAATAGTTGATTTAGTGATTTGTGCATTTTAGCTTTTTAGCCTAGGGGTTCAAAAAGTTATAAATATAAGATTTCAATCTAAATCACAATGAGTGTGCAATAATTATAATTATTAAAATATATCAAATAATTGATATGTAAGTTTTTGGCTCAGCAAAAATAAAGACACACACAAAAAAGCATAAAGTAAAAAGAAAAAAGTTTTTATTTTTAAGCATATCGTGTAGAATTTTGTGAATTTCATTTTGATTTGTTTCCACTTCACCCAATTTATTGAATACTAGTCAATAAGTGATTTATGTATTCAAAGGGGACCAAGTGTGATGATTTCTTTGGGTACAAAAATAAAGCGTGTTGGCTTATGGAAGATAGTGATGAATGAGCCCTTTCACGTGAAGTTGATGTGTCATTTTTAATTAAGGGGCTACATTCATACCTTGGTTGAGTATCATGATTATATTTAAATTTTCTATTAAATTGAGGCATATAATTGTGGTGATTTTTAAAACTATTATAGATAGGAAATTTGTGATCATCCAAGGATTTATGTTTGAAATTGTTTTTCAAAATAAATTGATCATATGAGTTTTAGAAAAGTCATTCTTCGAAAATTTATAAGAGTGATGGTCTTTCTTAATTATATGTTGTTGTTCAATTCTACTTTTTTTCTTAGACATACTCTTATAATGTGAAGTTAAACTTTTGAAGTTTTGATTTTTTGATAAACTAGGAATATGATATTTTTTGTTATTTGAAATTTTTTGAATTTATAATTTTAAAGATTCTAGTTTATCCATTAAAGCACTATTTTCATTTATTAAATTTTTACAATGCTCTTTTGAAATAAGAAGTTCATTTTCAAGTACCTTGAATTTTTTATTAAGTGAAATACAATCAATACAATGCATAGAAATTTTGTGCAAAGAGCGTAAAGGAGAACTAGACACATCACAAATAGATTCTACATTAGCATTTGCTTTTACAGATTTATTTTCTAAACATAATTTTGAATTAGCATTTTTCAATTTATTTTTTTTACGTTTAGCAATTTCTAGCACATGTAATATAGCAATAGGATTAGACACAAAAGGGAATTTGATTAACTTACAAAGTTTTTGAAAGAGGCAAGATTTGAACATAAAATTTTTTTGACATCTTTTTCTTCCTCTTCCATTAATGAGTTTTCATGTTCCCTTTCACTTGATGTATTGTCGTCCTCCATTCCATTTGTTGTGCACTCCATACATGTAGAAGGGGAATCATAAGTATTTTCAATAAAATTCCAAATATCATAACCGGTTGGAAGAGTATAAATAAGTTTGAAAATATCTTGATCAAGCGCGCAAAATAATCTATTCATAGATTTAATGTTTAAAATGCACTCGTTTCAATTAAGTACGCTTGGGGATTTTCTAATTGTAATATTCCAAACTTCGTCATCTAAGTATATAAGAAATTTTCCATTATTATCTTCCACCCTTTATAATTTAAACCTTGAAATAAAAGTGGCGCTAAAGATTTTTCATTAAATAAATATTCATCCCCTTTAGTAGAAGCGAGGCATGAAGCGCCATTATTCCCGGCTGTTAGACCATTTTGGAATAACCTACCTCTGATACCATTTGTTGGATTTATATGTGCCATAGATTGGGGGGGGGGGGCGTTGAATAATGGTTCTAATAGCTTTCAAATATAAGTAGAAATATAGTTTTAGGTTGAAAATATTTTACGAAATATTTTACTTAAGATAAGATTTTATGCTCTTGAGAAAAAAGTAGTTTTCACAGCGATGCAAACATGAGAGATGGAGTATATGTTGCTACCGCTTGGAGTTAGTCATGCAAATAAAGCCCTATGGGTCCAGACCCCTCTTAAAAAGAGAGGCATGCCGAGCCTGGTAAACTGGGCCCAGGGAAGGAGGACCAGGCCTCGGTTTAGTCAAAACAAATTTTTTTATTAAAGCAAATTAAATTAAATTAAATTAAATTAATAGAAATTACAAATTTAATTGCTGGGGGCTGCCCCCAGCTATCAAAATATAGTGGGCAGCCCGCCCAACTATAAAACATAACTAGGCAGCCCCCAGCTATCAAAATATAGATGGGCGGCCCCGCCCAACTATAAAGCTTAACTGGGCAACCGCCCAGCTAGATGCCAAACTATTAAAATAGCTGGCCGGTCCAGCTATTTAAATAGCTGGGTAGCCTTGGGTAATAATCGGACACCAGGCTTTGCCTGGTGCCCGAACAGGCCTAGGCCCAACCCAGGCTGGGAACCAGGTCGGGTCTTGGCCCTATAAGGAAGCCTATTGAGCCCCCTTAGGCTTGGCCTGGTTCTAACCAGACCTGGGCCTAACTGGGCTCAGACCCGGGCAGACCTGGGCCAGGCAAACTGGCCCAGGACAAATTTGCACCTCTACTTGGCGTTAGTGACAGAGACTGCCCTTTTTGCTTGAACCAAAGTACAAAAATATGTACAGTGAAAAATAGAGAATAAAATATTTTTATTTCATTAAAAAACAATTACAAAATTAGATCCCAATGACGCTTGGAGTCGAGGAGACTAAAAAACCATTTTAGTTTTCTATACCGACCCTTCTCCCAAGAACTGGTTGGTTCTAGCCTATTTATCCCCAAATAAGGGCTTGACCCAACCCTAGATCTAACCCTGGACCTAGTCTCAGCAACCTGCGACAAATTCTCCCTAAGTATCCCAAGACTTAGTCGCCAACTTCTGATGTGAATTCACTACCAACAAAGAACAAGAGAAAAATAAAAAACTCCCTTAATAATAGAACTCGAGGATGAGCTCGAAGGCAAGCCAAGGAGATCGTCAGAGTTGATATGTGCGGCCTTCACGATAAGTGAGCGTGATGAATCCTCCTTTTTGTTTATGGTCTTCATGAGCGGTGCAGGGAGTTCTCTCAGCTTCAGGGAAGAGGGCTCTCATGAAATATCTGAGTTATGGCTCTGGTTTTTATTCTGTTGAAGGAGGAGATCCGCTCATTAAATAGCATCAAATACTAGCATCAGTGGTAGAGTTGTCGCTAGGTGGTAACCTATAAGGAATGTAAGAGGCACACAGATCAAGTCCGAAATGGTAGTTGCACTGCACAAATTTTGGCAACCCTTCTTACCACGCTGTTGTAGTGACTACCGCGTTGTGTTAGCATTATCTCCTCTGCGCCATCAGATCTCCTTCCCCTTTTGCTCCTCAATCAGCCGTAGAATGGTGCCTCTTCGATAAGTTACCGTTGAGCATTAGTGGTTACCGCGCCGCAGTAGGACTTGCTATGTATGGATCTTGCCGACCTTTCCTTTCAAGATGATTTCCCATCTCGATGATATTGCATTTTAGGTGATGCTACTGACGGCGGTAGAAGTTACCGCGCCACGCTAACACCCTATTTCGAGCACCATCTTCATCATTTTTCATTATACATATAAGAGTATTGAACCTGTAGTTCCTGCACACTATAAACACACGACAAGCATGATCAAATACATAACGGGATTTGTTATTCTCAAACCAAGAGATACGGAATGCATGTTCCAACCAGAACCTCAGGGAGTTGACTGATGAGGCTTAAAAAGATCTTGCCAATGAGAATTGGCCTCACGAGATCATTCTGTCAAGATATCGAGGACCACACCAATGGAAGAGGAGATGAGAGATTTCATGTATGGGCGAGATCTATAGAGATCTCGTGTATGACGAGATTAAAGGGAACCCACATATGGGCAAGATCTACAGGGAACTCACCACTACATTCATCTTCTAGACTTTTTGTTGGGGATTCTTCTAACTTCATCTGTTGCTCGTGTGCAGACGTGGCTTGGTCGGTCCTACCTCGATGAATATGGGTTGTACACAATCCTCGCTCTTTACGTGCTCTTAAATAGCTTGGAAAGAAACATTAAACCATTATTCGTTGAGCTGCATTTTCAAGATTGCCCTCGTAGGGTGGAAAGTCACGAGTTCTCCGCTTCTTATAAATTGGTGAAGGGGTCTCCCCATTGAGGTGCTGTGGACTGCAAGTTGGTGAGATAACCACCGACTTGACTGAAGATGCTGTGAAATCTGCTCGTATAGTGAGAATCCCAAGGTGACATCCTCCTGGCTATAAGATTTGTTGCGAGAGGGGAGAGAAGAGGGATCCAAAGAGAAGAAGAACTTCCCCTACCTTCTGTAATGAATTGATCGGGCGAAGGTGAGCCCTTAGAGAGGAGTGACCTGAAACCTGCCAAAAAGACTGACGAGGCTTTGGACCTCGCTGACTTTGTGTCCTACGATGATGTTTTCACTGATGACTACCACATGCCTACCCCGTTGGGTATGGACTAGGTGCCAACCCCATCGAGCAACTCCCAAGTTCAGCTTTCGGTTGTTCACCTAGCTAGGTCAGTTCGACTTCATTATGCCATTATTTGATCATATTCCGGAGCCGTTGCTAAACTTTCATTCTCACGCAGCTCCTGGTTGTGGTGAGATAAATGTGGGTGCATATTCTGGAGAGACGGCGTATGTCGAGCTTAATATGGCTCTGCCTTTTGGTGAGCTGCCTGTGGGGCAAGCCTTGTTGTGAACTGGTGGGGTAGTCATGATGCTGTCCACTACATGTGATAAAAGGTTTCACATTCCGCGAGATCTAAGTGTGGCTCCATTGTGGGGCCCCTCTATCGCAGACGTTCGAACAACCTTAGAGACTCCCCATGCTTCTTTGGGGGTGCCTGCTATTTTGTCCAATATTCCGATGAGTAATCCTCAGCCGAGGCTGAAGCTTCCTCCTGTAGGTCACCCTCCCGCAAGTTCGATCCAGTACACCTCGCTCGCCGCTCATCTTTCCTCGCATGCTGGTGGGTGACCCCGGTGGTGACAACTTCCTCTAGCGGGACTTCTCGAAGGTCTCTTTCCTGAGGGAAGTCTTTTTGAACGATATGCGCCCTTAGAGGGGGGGGGGGTGAATAAGGGAATAAAATTCTTTTTATAATTTTATGAAAATTACTAAATTGTTTTTGTGTAAGAGAGAGCAAAATAACAATTTAGCAAAAATAATTTGCAATAATCAAATTTACGCTAAATGAGAGAAATCAAGTAAACACAAATAGAGACATGATTGTATTATAGGAATAAGTGTTTACATAAATTTGATTTCAATATCCCTAGAAATCAGAGGCGTACAAATGAAAATATCTTTTCCTTTTCTATACCAACTTGTATCCCCACAAACCGGTTGGCTTTAGCCAATCCTTTCCCGGATATGGCCTCAAGCCTCTCTAGCCAATCCTTCCCCAGATATGGCCTCGAGCGCCCCCTAGATCTAATCTCCTAGACCTAGTCTCCAACTCACACGGCGAATCAACCCCTAAGCCGCGCAAGGACCTAGTCGCCAACACAAGGTGATTTTACTACAAAAATTCACAATAATGAAATAAAGTAAATAACAAGAACTCCCTCTATGAGATTTCTGAAGATGAGGATGAAGGATCGTTGTAGCATAAGTGAGGTTGAAGCGATCGTTTTTCGGATGCAGCGTGACGGCTTCCTTCTCCAGAATTTATCTTTAGCTTTGAGTGGGAGATGAATTTTCGACAAAGTAACAGCTTTGGAATTGTGGCACAAGTAATCTCTCTAGAAGCTCTAACCAAAATGAGAGAGAAGCCATCAATTTATAGAACTTGGAGATAGCGCCTGTGGTAGCTCCTAGCGCCTGCGGTAGCGTTCGTGTGGAGCGATTACAAAATCGTCGCGATGTGGCGTTGTGCGCATGAACTTGAGCTAGCGCTAGGCGGTAGCGGTAGCGCTGGCGGTAGCGCTAGTGCCAGGCGGTATACCTAGCGCTGGCGGTAGCTCTCCTTCAGAGAACTTGATTTGAAGTGGCTAGCTACATGTGGAGTATTGCACCTATAGTTCCTGCACACTATAAACACACGACAAACAAGATCAAATACAATATGAGATTTATTATTGTCAAACAAAGGGATGTGGCACACATGTCCAACAATCTCCCCCTTTTGACAATAACAAATCCTCTTAGCAAGAAATCAACAAAGGTGTTTATTGTATATGATAAGCGAGATAAAAGTGCAACTATAGTATTTGATAAGCTTGAGAATATGCATACTCCCCCAATCTTAATGCTCCCCTACATAAATGCAATTTATGTTTTACTCCCCCCTAAATGATAGATTACATGAATATTCTCCCCTTAATCTTCAATATTTCTCCTATAGATTTCTTCAATTAATCTCCCCCTTTTGATATTATCAAAAGAAGGTGGGATAAGGGAAGTAAGGAGGCATTCCTTAGGAATTATAAATCATGATCGAGCTTTTGTAATATATGAAATGATAAAGAGTTTAAGCATAATATATAAGAGATTTCAAATAAAAAGATAAGAGTTGTAAGCAAGCGGAAGATTATAAGAAACATCCTTTTAAAAGCATGAAAAGCATAAGTAAAAATATGAGTTTAAGTTCAAAAATGTAAAGATGTTTTAACCTTTTTTAAATCTCAAAGTTATTCATAAAGATACCAAGCATGAAATGAACATATCAAAAAGAGATTATACTACAATGTTATATAATTTCAAGTTCATGAGATACCAAACAATGTAGAGATCATGCTAGGTTATCTAGTGCATTTCTTATATAAAGAGTAGTATATATAAAGCATTAGAATCCAATACTCATGAGAAGAAGTGTTATGAAAGATAATGAAGTGCACATAAGTGTATTTTGAGCAATGTTAACAAATAATTTAAATCACAAAATACAAGACATATGTAGAGTAAAGTGCACAATAAAACACAAGTATATTAACTTTCACACACATTAATGCACATAATTTTTAACAAAGTGGTGTAATAACCAAGGTTTGCACAAGACACTTTACTATTCTTTCCAAGTAGTACTTGGTGGAGTTATATTTGTCTATATTTTTTTTATTCACTTTTGTGAGACAACATTCTCCGAATACACTTGTTTTGCAAACCCAACAAAAATTTTAAACTCAACCACTTTTCTTAATTTTTAAGTGCAATTTAAATGTAGTGTAGATAATAAGCTTATGCAAGTTTTAATTCATTGTACAATTACAATACACAAGCAAGCATCTTTTAGATTTAAACACACATGTTGATTTCCAAAATAAGTGAGTGAAATGTATCATTATAAATCACAAAACATTTACTCATACTTAGAGGCATGCTAAGCTTGGATCTACACATATTTTTCAATACAATTGATGCACTTAATTAGATATATCAAAGCATGATAAACAAAACAATGTTCATAGTAATATGAAATAACAAGTTTTAACATTGTAGATAATTCAAAATAATAGAATACATACATGCATGATATTAGCAATAAAGATCATACAGTTTTTGTTGTTGTTTTGAAAATTTTTAATGAAAGAAAAACAGAAAACCACAAAAACATATTTTTGTATTTTTGAATTTTGAAGTTTTGTCGTTGATTTTTCATAGTAAAACAAAAATAACAAAAGTCAGAAACACAAAAATTAAGTAGTACATATGAACTAGCATATTTTTTATAGATTTTTAGAAATTTTAAAAAATAGAAAAAATGAACACCCATCCTAGCGACGACACTAGTGCTAGCGCGGAAAATTGTTGATTTTTTGAGAATTTAAAATTTTCACTTTTTGATCTTGATTAAGAGTCCTTAGAGTAGTCTTATGCAGAAATTTTGTAATTTATGGAGATGTCTTGATTGCTCAAATTGCATAAAACATTAGCGTTTTTCAAATAACTCATCCTAAGATGTCTAAGACTCCTAATTCCAACCTTAACATTTGAAACCTTGCATCGGGAAAAGGTTTAGAACATATATCAGCAAGTTGGGAGTCCGTGCCAATGAAACTTATTTTAACATTTTCCATTTTAATGTGATCCCTTATGAAATGATGACGTACATCTATATGCTTGGATCATGAATGGTGTACCAGATTATTTATAAGATCAATGACACTTTTGATGTCACATTTTAATTCAATATGTTTTAGATGAAAACCAAAGTCCTCTAGAGTTTGGCTCATCCATAGTGCTTGTGCACAAAAACTCCATAATGCAATGTATTCGGCCTCCGTGGTGGAGAGTGCAACCAAATTTTGTTTCCTACTAGACCATGCAACTAATGAAGGTCCTAGAAAATGGCAAGTACCGCTAGTGCTTTTTCTATCAAGTGAGCAACTGGCGTAGTCCGAATCGGAATAGCCGTGAAGTGTGAATGAATTATTATGCGGGTACCATAATCCTAATCTAGAAGACCCAATTAGATATCTAAAAATTCGTTTAACCGCTTTTAAGTGAGATTCTGTTGGATTGGCTTGAAATCAAGCACATAAACATACGACAAACATAATATCGGGTCTAGTTGCACTTAGATAGAGTAGATATCCTATCATACCTCTATATCAAGTTTGATCAATTGAAATTCCCGATTCATCTTTTCCTAATATTAGTGATGCACTCATTGGAGTAGAAGCTTATTTAAGGTTTTCAAATCCAAAGCGTTTAAGCATATCAAAGACATATTTAGTTTGACATATAAAATACCATCATTTCCTTGTGATATTTGAAAACAAGGAAAATAAGAAAGTTCTCCTACTAGACTCATTTCAAATTCATTTTTCATCACTAAAATAACTTCATTACACAACTCTTCATTAGTAGATTCAAAGATTATATCATCAAGATATATTTGCAAATAATCAAATCATCATTATTGTGCTTAATGAAGAGAGTATTATCAGCACTTCCCATAATATAACCATGCTTTAATAAAAATGATGTAAGTCTTTCATACCATGCACGGGGCGCTTGTTTTAAACTATAAAGCGCTTTTTCTAGTTTATAAACATGATTGGGAAATTTTTCACTAATAAAACTGGGGGTTGTTCAACATAAACTTCTTCTTTTACAAACCCGTTTAGAAAAGCACTTTTTACATCCATTTGAAAAAAATTTATTCTTTTAAAGCTTGCAAATGCTAGAAAAATTTGTATAGATTCCAATCTAGCAACGGGTGCAAAATTTTCATCAAAATCTATCCCCTCGATTTGAGAATATCCTTATGTTACTAAGCGTGCCTTCTTTCTAATGATTCTAGACACACCATCTAATTTATTTTTATAAATCCATTTTATACATATAACTGGGTGATTAGATGGTCTTTCTACTAATTTCCAAATATTATGTCGCTCAAATTGTTCTAACTCTTCATTCATAGCCAAAAACCAAAATTCATCATTTAAAGCGGTAGAAACGGTTTTTGGTTCTATTTCGGAAACAAACAAATATTTGAATAGGATTCATGAAGAGAAGAGCGAGTTCTTACCCCAATAGATGGTTCACCAATTATTAGCTCCCGTGGATGATCCTTTGTGAATTTCAAGGCACTTGGAGGTATATATTCATCTTCCTTGGCCTCCTCTTCTTGTTCTTTGGAAGGTTCCTAGTCACCATGCTCTAAAGGTGGTAAGTGATCATCCTCTTTGCATGCGGAAAGTCTTTCTATACAAGGAACAAGTTCATCAAATTTCACATGAATTGATTCTTCAACTTTTCTAGTTCTTTTATTAAAAATTCTATAAGCTTTACTATTTGAAGAATATCCAAGAAAAGTTCCTTCATCACATTTTTCATCAAACTTTCCCAAGCAATCTTTAGTATTTAAAATGAAACATTTACAACCAAAAACTTTGAAGTAAGATACGTTAGGCTTCTTTTGAAAATAAAGTTCATATGGTGTGTGATTAAGAGATGAGCGAAGCATAATTCGATTCATAACATAACATGATGTATTTATGGCTTCGACCCAAAAGGACTTAGGCAATTTATATTCAGATAGCATTGTGCGTGCTAGTTCTTGAAGTGTCCAATTCTTTCTTTCTACAACACCATTATGTTGTGGTGTGCGTGGAGTGGAGAACTCATGTTTAATGCCTAACATATCACAAAAAGATGTAAACTTTTCATTTTCAAATTCTTCTCCATGATCTGAGCGAATACTTTTAATTTTTAAATTACTTTCATTTTGAATACGAGTACATAATTTTGCAAACTCGCAAAATGCATCGGATTTGGAAGAGAGAAATAATATTCAACAATATCTTGAAAAATCATCTATTAAAACATATGTATATAATCTACCACCAAGACTTGCGGTGCTAACGGGACCAAAAAGATCCATATGAATTAATTGCAAGGGTCTTATAGTAGAAATGAAAATTTTACTTTTGAAAGAGGATTTAGTAAATTTACCTTTTTGACATGGTGAACAAAGTGAAGGTAAAGTTCCATTTAACCTAGGCAATCCTCTAATTAAATCACTTTTGGCAAGTTTAACAATAAGCTTTGTGCTAGCATGTCCTAGCCGTCTATGCCAAAGTTCTAATTCATCATTTTTAGTGATAAAGCATTTTATAGATGATTTAGAAAGATCATGAAAAGAAACTATACTAACATTATGAATTCTTGGTGTAGTTAGTAAAATATCTTTTGTAGTAGGATTGGATATTTTGCATAGATTAGTAGAAGATTCAAATAAAACATCTAATCCTTTATCACATAATTGGCTAATAGAAATTAGATTGTGCTTTAGCCCTTTAACATAAAGAACATTAGATATCGTAAAGGAATCATTACCAACTGTACCACTTCCCATGATCCTTCCTTTTCCGTTATCACCAAACGTCACGATCCCTCCTTTCTTCTTTTCTAGGCTAAGGAACTTTGCTTTATTGCCTGTCATGTGCTTGGAGCATCCAGAATTCAAGTACCACACGTCTTCATCTTCCGTAGCCTTCCTGCACATATAGAAAGAAGATGAGAGTAAAGATCAGGATACCCAAGTGGTACCACCCATAGAATAAGTGGAAGCCTTAGGAATCCAGATTTGCTTTAAAGTATTTTGTTTTATTTTCCTGCAAGAACTATATGTGTGACCTAACCTATAACAGTTTGCACACAAAATAAAGGGGATTGAGACCCTTTTCTGGAATATTTTCTTGCTGGAAGAAATCAATTTTGTAGAGGCAAAACATTTTAAAAAAGAAAATTCAGGCTTCTTGTATGAGGTGCTAGCGTCGGGCGATAGCCCTCACCTCGATATTCGAGCCCAAATTTTCCAAAACCGTGGCACTGGTTCCCTAAAATCATTTGCAGTGATTTTTGGCCTATTCCAAATTTTTTAATGGCCATGGTGAGATCACGAACTTGTGCTTTGAGTGATAAGTTTTCTTTCACAAGCATGAAACACCTATTTTCAAAACCTTTTATTATTATTTTTTACTTGCACAAGAGAGGCTTCTAATTTCCTTTCTAATTCCCCCTTCTCTTTTGTAAGAATTTTTGCATAGGAGAGGGCTTTAGAAAGAGAATCTTCAATATCCTTTGCCATCTTAATGGAGTGATCACACTCTTGGCAAGATACCTTTCTTTTTTTTAAAACAATTAATTTTTTGGAAAGCTTTTGATTTTCTTTAATTAAGGATTCATTTTCCCAATTTAATAAAATACTATCTTTCATATTTTCATCAAAAGTTTTGCAAGTTTCAAGAAATTGATTGAAAAGTTCATCATAAGTGGGAGGAGTTACCTCAGTGTCTCTAAGAACACTAGCGTCGTCGTCGTCGTTTCCATGTCCCATGAGGCACATGTTTGCTTCCTCATCATCGCTTGATGAAGACCCGCTTGATTCTTTGGAGGTGGAGGAGTCATCCCATGTTTTTTTCTTTTAGCACCTTCCTTTTTTCTTTCCCTTTGTGCCGTTTCTCCTTTTTCTCCTTCAAAAATTTTGGGCGCTGGCTCCGAATATGCCCAGTCTTTCTATAATGATAGCATTCCGATGGAGGTCTTTCTTCTTCATCGTCGCTCTCTCTTTCCATCTTTGAAGATGACCCTTTCCAACTTCCTTCCTTTTGAAAATATTTCCAGAAGGTGTTTCTCCTTTCCGGATTTCTCATGAACTTTCGGAAGTTCTTAACCAAAAGGCTTTCTTCAACTTCATCCACATCCTCTTGGCACTCCTTTGATTTTAGTGCCAACACCTTTTCTTTGGCTCATTGTTGTATTCATCGTGTTGGATCTTGAGTTCTACCTCATGGGTTTTGAGATTCCCAATGTGGCTCTCAACTTGGAGCATTCTTAGATTGTGCGACTCCGAGATAGCCGTTACCTTCGGATTGAATTTTGGAGGAAGTGATCGAAGAATCATTCAGACCAAGTTGCCATTGGAGAAGGTCTTTCCAAGAACTTTGGAGGCATTGACGATCTTGGTGAAGCGAGTGTACATGGCATCAACATCTTCACTTTCATCCATCCAGAACTTTTCATATTCCGACTCTAGTTGGAAAAGCTTTGAATCTTTAAACTGTGATGTACCTTCATGAGTAATTTCCAAATGATTCCAAATATCATATGCAGTAGTACAAGCGGAAATTCTATTAAATTCATTTCTATCTAACGCACAAAATAAAGCATTCATGGCCTTGGCGTTATTTTTGCATTTAAGTTTATCCCAATCATCCCACTTATCCTTAGATTTTTCTAATGTTACTTCTCCAACTACAATTGTAGGAGGAGAGTACTCCTCTTCTACCATATTCCAAACCTCAATATCTAGGGTCATAAGAAAACATCTCATCCTATTTTTCCAATAATTATAATCTGACCCAGTAAATAGTGGAGGTCTACTAATTCCCTGTCCCTCAGAAAAAGCGAGATCATAAGATGTCATTATTCCTGGTTTTTTAAACCGTTTGGAATAACCTAGATCTGATACCACTTGTTGGATCGATAGGCGCCCTTAGAGGGGGGGGGGGGTGAATAAGGGAATAAAATTCTTTTTATAATTTTATGAAAATTACTAAATTGTTTTTGTGTAAGAGAGAGCAAAATAATAATTTAGCAAAAATAATTTGCAATAATAAAATTTATGCTAAATGAGAGAAATCAAGTAACACAAATAGAGACATGATTGTATACTAGGATTAAGTGTTTACATAAATTTGATTTCAATATCGCTAGAAATCGGAGGCGTACAAATGAAAATATATTTTCCTTTTCTATACCGACTTGTATCCCTACAAACCAGTTGGCTTTAGCCAATCCTTCTCCGGATATGGCCTCAAGCCACTCTAGCCAATCCTTCCCCGGATATGGCCTCTAGCACCCCCTAGATCTAATATCCTAGACCTAGTGCCAACACACGCGACAAATTACCCCTTAAGCCACGCAAGGACCTAGTCGCCAACACAAGGCGATTTTACTACAAAAATTCACAATAATGAAATAAAGTAAATAACAAGAACTCCCTCTATGAGATTTCTGAAGATGAGGATGAAGGATCGCTGTAGCATAAGCGAGGTTGAAGCGATCGTTCTTCGGATGCAGCGTGACGACTTCCTTCTTCAGAATTCTTCTTTGGCTTTGAGTGGGAGATGAACTTTCGGCAGAGTAACAACTCTGGAATTGTAGCACAAGTAATCTCTCTGGAAGCTCTAACCAAAATGAGAGAGAAGCCATCAATTTATAGAACTTGGAGATAGCGCCTGCGGTAGCTCCTAGCGCCTGCGGTAGCTCCTAGCGCCTGTGGTAGTACTCGTGTAGAGCGATTACGAAACCGTCGAGGCATGACATTGTGCGCATGAACTTGAGCCAGTGCCAGGCGGTAGCGCTAGCGCTGGAGGTAGCGCTAGCACCAGGCGGTATCCCTAGCGCTGGCGGTAGCTCTCCTTCAGAGAATTCAATTTGAAGATGCTAGCTACCTGTGGAGTATTGCACCAATAGTTCCTGCACACTATAAACACACGACAAGCAAGATCAAATACAATACGGGATTTGTTATTCTCAAACAAAAGGATATGACACACATGTCCAACAAAGTACACCACGACCCCGCCTGCTGGCACGAGCTCAGGGCGAATTGAAATCTCGCGAGGGCAGTCACTGCCACGTGATCTGTTTCATCATTCTGACAAGTCAAGGATTCCTCATGATTCGCCTCGCCGCAATTAGAGTCCCACTGATCTTCTCCCATGTATAAACCTTTTGGCGAGTCTGATTTCTTTTAAGGATTTTTTTCTAACACTATAACCATTTTTAGCATGCAAAATCTCCCATGGCGCTACTTTATAGATTCAATTGACACTCCCCTAGGCGAGTTCCAAACTCGTCTCGACTCTCCTAATATCTCCCTCGAATCGATTTTTGATCGACTAATAGCCTGCGAGTCAAATCATCGCCTTGCATCACTAGCGGTCCCAATGATGAAGACTAACGAGTTCGAGAAATTCTTTGAGGGAGCAGATGATATCCACGGAGTTTACGCGAGCATGTGAGCTATCGACACCCTTTCAAGAATAGAAAATCACAACCACTAAAGAGAGGAGCATATGTTGAGGGAGAAGGAAGTGCTTTGGATGGCTCATGAGCTGGGCTGGCATGATCGCCACTGGCAAACCTCTCAACGCCAAGGAAATCTCCCAATGCTTTAATTTTCTCCATTATTTGTTTTTATTTGTATTTACTTTGTTGTTTAATGTTTAATATCATCACATGGTACTTCGATCTCATTAATTATGTGTGTCGAATGACGTCTCCTACAAGCAAGTTGATCCATTATTATCATCGTATGGTACTTTTTAGAAAGTTCTCTTTCTTATGATGGCAGGTAGAATTAAATTCGCGCATCTCTTTACGAGAAGATTGGTTTTAATGAGCGAGTTGATAACTTGACTAGCGAGGTGATACTGCTCGAGAGACCTCATGCCCTCAGACCCTTTTGCACTCGCTTCACACAAATTCGGTGGGCCCCATCTATAATACACAACCTTGGGTCCGAAATAAATGCACTTTTTTGTTTGCACCTTCCTTTGTGAGTTGATTAGAGCGAGTCCACGACTTCATCTATTTAGCTCGTGATATCAGTTTCTAAGAAAGATGAAGCGGGGCACCTGCACTGCGTGGTGAAGTTTGTCACCTATACTTTTAAGAGATCAATAACAACAGAGGCCAGGTTGGAGGCTTTTCAAGTGAAGTTCTTATTGGCTACTTACGAGGCGAGGCTGCCTAAGAAGGGAGAGTTCAATAACACCCTCTTCATCGATCAACTCGCCTTCCCCTTATCACATTTTGTTGTGGGATTGTGACTTCCGCCGTGGCCTAAATTATGCCAAATACTCTGCTATTATGGGTTGATCTCGACTCAGATAAACTCAAATGTTATCACAATAATCATATGGTATCTTTGCTTCCTCCGTGAGGAGGGGATTGAATTTGACCTCACAGTTTTTTAAAAAGTATTCGTCATGCAGGAGATGAAAGTGCGTGTCACCTATTTTGGGAGTCATACAAGTTCACTGCTGGGGGTCTCAAACAAAGTCCATCGCTGGAATGAAAGATTCGTGTTCGCGTGAGGCGACTTTGACAACACACCATTTTGGCCTCAACAGGCGGGCGAGGAGCATTTCATTCCCCCACCTTGAGTAGGAACATGCTGATACATAAAATTTAAAATATGTTTCTCCAAATTCTATGAACTATAAGCAAGAGTACCTATCATTCAGTATATGATATTTTAAAAGAAAATATCAAATGTCATATTCCACAGGGCCGTTGAGAACATCTACTCACGCAAATTATTATTAATTTATCGGAAAGATAAAGATGGTTTTGTAAAAGAAATAATATATAATAAGAGCATTCGATCGAGAATCAAACTTAAGAAAAATAATTAGTAAATTGAAATTTCATAAGTATTTGATGAGAAGAAACTCGACCGTGGAGGTTCCCAAATCATGATAACACCTCTCTTGAGGAATACTACCAACTAACCTTAGGTTGATTGATTAAGACCCCTCAGTCAGTCAAAACCCCTAAGCTTGCTTTACGATGAGAACCCCACTATTGGATTTGACTCCAATCCAGAAGATTTATGTCATCCTCTCTCGAGGGATTCATGAAACTGTTGGAATACGGTTTTCCGCATCCCTTTGGTTTGAGGATAACAAATCCTACTTGTATTAGATCTAGTTTGCCATGTGTTTTTAGTATGCAGGATTGAACAAAGATGACACTAGGATGCTATATGTTAGTCTGGACTAGCTCAAGTGTTGAAAAGAAAGTTTGTGGTTTAATGCCAAGTGTTAGATCCAACACCGATGTTTACCCTCGATATCACTAGTATGAAAATGCAATGGAGGAAACTGCCGTGATTGCAGGTGCATTTTGGGAATGATTTGACCTAATGCCAGCAATAGCCTTAACGCTAGCATTAGTGTTGCCAAAAAGGAGATGTTTCCAAACATGCAATATTTCCTTCCTGGATTGTGGATTCGAGCCATCAAAACAATTCTAAATAGAGTCAACCTATGACATTAGCCCTAATGCCATCGTTAGCTTCCTCTCCTATAAATAGGTGGCATTCATTCTATTTAATTTTACACAACTCAAGGAGCCCTATTCCAGTACTCTGAATTCTTTGTGAGGCTGTATATTTCCAGACACATTCAATTTCAAGAGAAGGAATTAAAGGAGTCTTGAATCAACACTAGCTCAACGCGAAGAATGCACACTTCGACTTCAATGATCCTCAGCGGTTCTTTGTCGTCTCCACCGGATTTTCTCATAGGGAGTTTTTAATTTATCTTTCATATTTTATAATACTTTTATCTTTGCAACCATTTCGTGAATTCACCACGGTTGTTGGCGACTAGGTCCGTGTGCGGCTTAGGGGGCAATTCGCCATAAGACGACTAGGTCTAGGGCTTTGATCTATGAGGGTGCTTGATTATTTTCTCGGATAGAGAAACTAGAGCATCTTGAGGCTGAATCTGGTGATAGATCGACTAAAGCCAACCGATTCTTAGGGAAAAGAGTCGGTATAGAAAACAAAAATAGTTTTTCATATTCGCCTTGATTTCTAACGTCATAGAAATCCAATTTTGTAATCAAATTTATAAATGATAATCATGACTTTATTTGTTCAATAAAATTGATTTGGTTTTCAATCTCTAGCCCTTTACTTTTGATTCAATCTACTTCAAATAAAATATCAAAAGTTTTCCTTTAAATCTTGAAGTTTTCTAAAACCCTTATTCACTCCCTATAAGGGCGCCTTAAGATCCAACAAGTGGTATCAGAGCCAGGTTATTCCAAAATGGTTTCACCACCGGTAATAATGGCGCATGATTATCTCGCTTTCCATGAGGGGCGATGAACTAGTAGACCACAACTCTTTACCGAGTCCGATTATAACTTCTGGAAAACTAGGATGCATTATTTTCTAATGAATTTAGATATAGAAGTTTGTGCAATGATTGAGCAAATCTATTCGCTTCCAACCACATTTGTAGGAGAAGCTATTCTTGGAAAACCTAAAAATAAGTGGGATAATCAAGACATACTTAAATGTAAAAATAATGCTAAAGCAATGAACGCATTATTTTGTGCTTTAGATAGAACTGAATTTAATCAAGTTTGTGCTTGTGAAACTGCATATGATATAGGGAATTTATTGGAAATTAATCATAAAGGTACTTCATAGGTGAATGATTCAAAGCTTTTCCAACTGGAATTGGAGTACAAAAAGTTCCACATGGAACCAGACGAGGATATCAACGTCATGTGTAACGGCCCTAGTTTTTTGTTAATTATTTACGTACCCGTTGTGTTGTAATTTTTGGCGTAAGGGCATTACGTCAACCCTTCGGATTTTATTTTTGAGTCTTAATTTAGTTAATGCATTTAAATTAGGTCACGCGTGCGAGATTTCGCGTCATTTAGAGTTAAGGGAAAACTCGGGGTTATTTAGAGTAACTATTGAGATTTCAGCTTCGGGAATTCTAATCTCGAGTTTGGCTCGTCGGAATGGAATTCTGGCTCTGCTGTTGGATTCGTAGCGCCGTTTTTCAGTTGGGGTGCAAATTTCGTAGAACTCTGAGGTGATCTACGCAGTTTAAGGGAAAGGGAGTATTATTTAATTAATTAAATATTAAATTAGGTTTTTATTATAAAACCTAAAGTTCTATCCCTATTCTTCTTCTTCCTCCATCGATCCAAACCAGCCGCCGAGCGAGAGAGCGAGAACGGAGCATTGTAGAGCTTCCGGCTGACGGTTTCTAGGGCTGTAGTAGTCAGAGTGGCGTTAGGAGAGTAGATTTGGAAAGCTCTCGGCGAGATCTTCGTTCTAGTGGTAAGCTTTTCCCATTTCATGGAATTTTTGGAGTTAAGGTAGTGACCTAACTCCTCCTTTTTGATCCAAAAAGCTTCAGGTTTTCATGCTCGAGTATTTCCTTGGCTTTTGGAGCAGAGAAATTCAAGTTTTCACAAGGTTAAGGCAAGTGGCTATCCCCTCCTTCTCGTTGTTTTCTTAAAGCACTATTTTCTGTAGTTATGTGTTGTTGCTGCGTTTTGGATTGTGATTTATGGTCGTGTCATTTTGATCTCAAACCCCCCTCGATATTCCCCGAAGTATCGGAGTCTTCCCCCAGAAAAATCTGCAGTAGCCCGAAACTTACCCCTGTTGCATGCTTGTTTCTCGAGAGCTTCATGTACAGCCTTTACTATCTCGAGAAACTACTGATTTCTGCCTAATATCGCGAGAAATCAAGTCCTGCATTTGGATTTCTTGAGAATCTGCTGCTTCCTGCATTTAAATTCTCGAGAAACTCATGCTCCCTGCTCTTAATTTCTCGAGAAAACCTTGATCCCTGCATTTAGATTCTCGAGAAATCATAGTCCCTACCTTGGGTTTTTCTCGAGAAATCATAGTCCCTGCTTGGGATTTCTCGAGAAATGAATGACCCTGTCCTTGGATTTCTCGAGAAGCTCCTGTTACCTACCTTTAATTCTCGAGAAGTCATGTTCCCTGTCTTTTCTTTTCTCTTGAGAACTATTTTGACTCTGCCCTTGGTTTTCCCTAGAACTTTATGACCTCACTCCTTGATTTCTTGAGAACTATGTTCTTATCCTTTAGATTCTCGAGAAATGCCCTATGCTTCTTAGTACATGAGTTATGCCTCCGATTACTTCTCTTCTTTGAAATCCCGTACCCGTTGTGGTTAAATAACTTATGGGTTCTCTTATGAATAGTATTGGGAAATATTTACCTTGTTGTGACCCTATCTCTTAGGGTATCTTGGTGATTATTCTTTTCGGGTAACGTCCCGTGTTTTAATTGAAATTTAATTAATAAGAACCATTATCTTTAGCCTTGTACGGTAGTCGTGTTTGGGGGGCAGTGGGGATTTGTTAAATCTTGCACGGTGGCAATTTTAGGGGTGGTTAGCAGGCTCGTCCTAAGGCCCCGTGGGCCGTGTTTGGGTGGTGGGGGATAGAGAAACCCACACCCATTTTTGGGCTTTGGGTGGCAGAGTATAGTAACCGCCCCCGTTTAACTTGAGCTGATCAGTCTCTTTAAATAGAATTTACAAGATAAATGAACCCTGCTTGTTCCTCTTTATGATATTTGGTGCACTCGGTGCTTTGCTTAGTTCTATGCTTTGGAGTCCTCCTTTTCTTTTTATGTAAGTTTGGCCTAGGTTGGTACCCCTTATGCTTTATTTACTTTACTTCTTATTTCTCTGCCACTTGTAAATCCCTTGCTGAGGCGTTCTTTGTTTTATTGAATGCCTCAGGTTCTGAGCCATAGCGGCTAGTTGTATAGCTCGGAGTCTCCAGGTGTTTTAGTCGATGTTTTACCCCGCTGCTGCGAGGTAGTTGTTGTTAGTTTTCTTCTTGTGTTCAGACATGCTAGTTTGGAGCCAATGGGTTAGTGTCAGGATGTAGACGCCCGTTGTGCCTCTTTTTGTTACTTTATAGTTTACTTGCCAGCTAATGCCACTGCTATTAGATCTGAGGTATCTTGCTATCTGGGAATGATTTATGTCTAGGTCCATCATAGTTATAAAAGTATTTTTCTTTCATCCTCATCGCATTCTTTTCACTGAAATCCTTAGTTTTAAAGTCACCCAAAGGTATTTTCTATACTTATACTACGCCTAGATATGTACATATCATTTACTTTATGTCCTGTCATCACGTGCATATAGGACCTTAAGTGAACAAAATCAAGTATTTTTCCGCTGCAAATTTCATATATTTTCACGGTGGACTAGTTGATCCATGAACTGAGAGACATAGTTCTTACTCCAAACCCTAATAAATGATTTCAATTGATGAATTATCATGTAATCATGTTTGATTTAAATATGTAATAGGTTCCCGCCTGAGCGTCTGCAGTTGTCTCCTGCATGACGTGGCATCATGACACGTATTTTCTCTTACTCTGATATTCATAAATTCAGAGAAAATGCGGGTTGTGACAGTTGGTATCAGAGCTAGGTTTGTTCGACAAGTTGGTTGAGCGACTAATTCTGATATAGTATAGTTGTTTGGTTTCATTGCATACACACACCGATGTGTCATCAGTACGTCTTGGCTGAAGCATGAACACTACACTCATAGCATGAGAAGAAGTATATGGGGCATATTATGTAGTATGTGATGCATAATATGTGTTTGTATATGGATCCACCATAGGTGGCAACAAGTGACGGTTATGTAGTATGGGATGCATAACCATCATCACATGGATGCCCATTAGCACATTTTTCCTTTTCGTTACATACAATATTATGTAGTATAGGATGCATAATTTTTCATGTGTACGTCGCTCATAACATGTATTAAGGCCTTTATTAGAATGCATACCAATACATACATTACATAGCATTGCATAAGCACACGTGCGAAGCTAAAGACTTATATGATGACAGACGTACACCCATGATTTCAAAACGAACACAAGATAATTCATGCATTCATGACCCTTGCACATGAGTCAAGAGGGAGGATGTAGTATCATCCCCAAATTTAGCATAGCATCATGAAAATCCCAGAGTAAGGTGGTAGCAATAGCTAGTATCTGTACATGTATGTTCTGAACCAAGCAGAGTAGTCTTAGTGTAAGGTTAAGTTTTGATTGTAGGTTTTTGCGTTTTAGCAGAAATGGTGCGTAAGCGAGTCGCGACTAGATCGACTCCTTAGTCGGAGGAAGAGTCGTCCAGAGCGCAGAGTGAAGCTTTGATCGAGAGTCTGCGCTAGAGCAATAAGGCTCTAATGAGGCAAATGGTTGTGATGCAGTCGCAAGTTGAGGCGTTGTTGTCTGCCGGTGCAAGGTAATAAGCCACGGTGCAGGCCCTCGTAGTAGAGCAGACCTTACCTACCCCTCCTACTCCCCTAGTACCCCCAGTAGCGATACCGTCGGAAATGAATTTCATTTCGCACTTTCATAGATTGGGACCTCACTTGTATGATGGACGAGCCGACTTCGTGGCCTTGGATGATTGGCTTATAACCATGGAGGAGATGTTCTCGTATTCAGGGATCACCACAGACCAAAGGGTGATGATTGCCGCGTACCAGCTAAAGGGCCTCGCAAAGAGCTGGTGGTTGAGAGAGAAGGAAGACCTTACTGGAGGATGTACGTGGGAAACCTTCAAAGGGATGCTGATAAGGAAGTTCCTGCCGTCGGTGGAGCAAGACCGGTTAATGAATGATTTCCTGCATCTGAAGCAGAGGCAGCTCTCGGTGAGTGAGTATGAAATAGAGTTTTGCAAGTTGAGCAGGTTTGCTCCGGCCTTGGTAGCCTTGGAAGAAGGAAGAGTAAAGAGATTTCTGGGTGGTCTCCGCAGTAACATCCAGTAGCTAGCCAGTGTGTACAGGTTGGAGAAGTACGCCGAGGTAGTAGAGGCAGCGCTGAAGGTTGAGGCAATTGATAATGCCAAGAATTGAGGATCAATAATGAAGAAGGGAAAGAGAAAGGTCGGAGAAGAAGGGAATTCTGGTGCACCTGGCTCGGTCTTGAAGAAAGGAGGTGTCGAGGTCTGCAGTTTCGGTGGCCGCTCTGGCCATCCGTTTGAAAAGTGTTTCAAGAGGAAAGGAGTTCAAAAGCAGCAGCGTGTGCTGGCAATTCAGGGTGCTCCGAAGGGAGAGGTGCTCTGCCCGTTGTGCAAGAAGAAGTGGCATGATGCGGCCCAGTGTTGGACCAAGGAGAAAGTCTGCTTCCAGTGCGGACAGAAAGGGCACATGAAGTTTCAATGCCCGCGAGTTCAACCCCCGTTGCAGCCAGTTCCGCTTCGAGCCTTGCTACTGCCGCAGCATCAGGATAAAGGAAGAGGAAAGTTGAACGTGTTAACCCAGGAGAAAGCGCAGTCTTCGACCCAAGTGATCGTAGGTTAGACCTTAAGCCAGCTGTTAAGTCTTGATTCCTTTTAGTTTGCTATATTATACTAGTTACTTTTTCACGCTTATAGGGAGATTTAAGGTGAAGAATCGTATGGCGCATGTTCTTTTTGATTCGGGAGCTACCCATTCATTCGTGGCTAGGAATTTTGTCGAGCGCCATCATTTGACCCCTAAGTTGGGCAAGGATTCATTCCTCGTTAAGTTTCCTTCCTTTGATTTCGTATCCTCGAACCAGCGTATCCGGAGATGCCCTGTCCTCTTAGGAGATTTCTTGGCGTTTGCTGATCTCAAGGTGCTGGATCTAGAAGACTTTGACGTGATATTGGGTATGGACTGGTTGTCCAGTTATGATGCTGTCATCCGATGCAAGGAAAAGCGTCTGGACTTTGTGATGGACAACAGTCATCCCATGAGCATTTCTGGATCTCCATTCCAGAGTTCCCCGATAATTTCTGCGGTATGTGTTCGGAAACTATAAAATTCCGGTTGCTTGGCTTACCTTGTTTTAGTGTTAGAAACTGTTAGTGGTTCGCCGTGTATCGAGGGTGTTCCGATGGTGCGAGAGTTTCCTGATGTCTTCCCTGTCAGTCTTCCTAGTCTTTTGCCTAATAGAGATGTGGAGTTTGTTATTGATCTTGCATCGAGGGTGTTCCGGTGGTGCGAGAGTTTCCTGATGTCTTCCCTATCAGTCTTCCTAGCCTTTTGCCTGATAGAGATGTGGAGTTCGTTATTGATCTTGAGCCTGGTACTCATCCTATCGCTAAGGCACCGTATTGTATGGCCCCGCCTGAGCTAGAAGAGTTGCGAACTCAGTTAGATGAGTTGTTGCAATATGGATTCATTAGACCAAGTTCTTCGCCCTGGGTGCTCCAGTGTTTTTTGTGAAAAAGAAGAATGGTTCTTTGAGTTTGTGCATATATTATAGGGAGTTAAACAAAGTGACCATCAAGAACAGGTATCCGTTGCCGAGGATAGATGATGTGTTTGATCAGTTGCGTGGTAGTTCGATGTTTTCGAAGATTGACCTTCGATCAGGCTACCATCAGTTGAGGATCCGTGAGTCGGACGTTCCCCGAACTGCCTTTCATTCCCGTTATGGTCATTTTGAGTTTCTAGTTATGTCTTTTGGTTTGACGAATGCACCCTCTGCATTTATGGACATGATGAACAGAGTGTTCAAAGACTTTCTGGATCATTTTGTAGTAGTTTTCATCGATGATGTGTTGGTATATTCCAGAAGTGCTGAGGAGCATGCTACGCATTTGCGCTTAGTATTGTCTACTCTTAAAGAGCACAAGTTGTATGCGAAGCTGAGTAAGTGCGAGTTTTGGCTTCCTCAGGTGTCCTTTCTGGGTCATGTAGTGAACAAGGACGGAATTACTGTAGACCCAGCTAAGATTTCTGCTGTGTTAGATTGGAAGATGCCTTCAACGCCTAAGGAGATAAGGAGTTTCTTAGGGTTGGAAGGGTACTATAGGAGATTTGTTCAAGGATTCTCGGTGTTGTCGACACCTTTAACTAAGCTTACCCAGAAGAATACCGCTTTTATCTGGAGCGATAAGTGCGAAGAAGCCTTTCAGGAATTAAAGAGGCGTTTATGCAGTGCTCCTGTGTTGGCCTTACCGATCGAAGGAGTAGAGTATACTGTTTATGTGGACGCATCTCACATTGGAATAGGGTGTGTTTTGATGCAAGAAGGAAAAGTGATTGCCTATGGGTCTAGACAACATAAAGTTCATGAAAATAATTACCCTACGCATGACTTAGAATTTGCTGCAGTAATTTATGGCCTAAAGCTCTGGAGACATCTGTTAAATGGAGTGTCATGCAAGATTTTCACGGATCATAAGATTCTGAAGTACGTCGTCACCCAGAAGGAGTTGAATTTGTGCCAGCGCAGGTGGTTGGAGTATGTTGAGGATTATGAAGTTGATATCCTGTATCATCCGGGTAAGGCTAATGTGGTGGTCGATGCCCTGAGCAGAAAGACCGCGCATGTCTTCAATCTCTCTGTGCAGTCCTTAGTAGAGGAGTTTATGTTGATGGATATCTCAGTCGGTAGTAGTGTCGCGCCTTCGAGTTTAGAAGTTGGAGAGCCTTCTTGGATTACCCTTACAAGACTGCGTCAGAAGGAAGATCTTGACTTGCAGCATCTTTGGAGTAGGACTGAGAAAGGTGAACTGCCAGACTTTTCAATCGATGATAAAGATACCCTGATGTATCGAGGTAGATATTGCATTCCCGCATCGGAAGATATACGAGCAAAGATCTGTAGTGAAGCGCATGACTCAAGTGTTTCCTATCATCCTGGTTCCATGAAAATGTACAAAGACCTGAAGCAGATCGTTTGGTGGTCAGGTATGAAGAATGATATAGCCAGATATGTTTCTGAATGTTTTACCTACCAGCGCGTTAAGGCAGATCATAAGAGGCCTGGAGGTAAACTGAACCCTTTGGATATTCCAAGCTGGAAGTGGGAGAGTATTTCAATGGACTTCATTACTGGTTTACCGAGATCCCTGGAGGAAACGATTCGGTATGGGTCATAGTTGACAGATTGACAAAGTGTGCTCACTTTGTGCCTTTTAAGATCGGCTACTCTATGGAGAAAATAACAGAACTTTATTTGAATGAAGTCATCAGATTGCATGGTGTGCCTGAGAGCATTGTGTCGGATCGGGATTCCAGATATATGTCTCGCTTCTGGAGGAGTTTGCAGGGAGCTTTAGGTACTGACCTTAGATACTCTACCGCTTGCCACCCTCAGACCAATGGTCAGACGGAGAGAGTGAATCAAATTTTGGAAGATATGATCAGGTGCTATATTTTGGATCATGGAGGAGCTTGGGATAAGCGTCTTTGGTTGATGGAATTTGCCTACAATAATAGTTATCAGGAAAGCTTGCAAATGGCCCCCTTTGAGGCTCTGTATGGGAGACGTTGCCGAACTCCCTTGTTTTGGGCCGAGGTTGGTGAGAGTCCGTTGTTAGGCCCAGAGGTTTTGGAAGAGATGAGCGTTTTCGTGACTTATATCCGCGAGAAGCTTCGTATTGCTCAGGAGCGGTATGAGAAGTTTGCTGATCGGAGAAGGGTGGATCTAGAGTTTGCCGTCGGAGACTTAGTGTTCTTGAAAGTTTCTCCGATGCCGGGTGTTAAGAGATTTGGAAGGAACCACAAGTTGGATCCCCGGTATGTGGGACCTTTCCAGATTGTTGAGCGCATCGGAGCGTCAGCTTATAGATTGGATTTGCCTACTTTTTTCCATAATGTTCATGATGTGTTTCACGTGAGCCAGTTGGGGAAGTGTTTGCGTAGTGACCAGCTTGTTCTTGATTCAGTGCCGGAATTGCAGCCTAATCTCTCGTATGTTGAAGAGCCTATCCGAATCTTGGAGACTCAGGAGCGTGTGTTGCGGAAGAAGGCGATCCTGATGGTTAAAGTTCTTTGGAAGAATCAGGGCATCGAGAGCGCAACTTGGGAGCTGGAGTCTGCCATGAGGAAGACCTATCCTAGCCTCTTCTCTTAGAGTCCAGGTAAATCTTTGGTCAACTAATCTTGAGTTTGTTTCTGTACCTTTCGTGATCGTTGGATTTCAAGTTTCGGGACGAAACTTCCTTTTAGGGGGGTGACTGTAATGGCCCTAGTTTTTCATTAATTATTTACGTACTCGTTGTGTTGTAATTTTTGGCGTAAGGGCATTACATCAACCCTTCAGATTTTAGTATTGAGTCTTAGTTTAGTTAATGCGTTTAAATTAGGTCGCGCGTGCAAGATTTCGCGTCATTTCGAGTTAAGGGAAAACTCGGGGTTATTTAGAGTAACTATTGAGATTTCAGCTTCGGGAATTCTAATCTCGAGTTTGGATCGTAGGAAAGGAATTTTGGCTCCGCTGTTGGATTCGTAGCACCGTTTTTTAGTTGGGGTGCGAATTTCGTAGAAATCCGAGGTGATCTACGCAGTTTAAGTGAAAGGGAGTATTATTTAATTTATTAAATATTAAATTAGGTTTTTATTATAAAACCTAAAGTTCTCTCCCTATTCTTCTTCTTCCTCCATCGATCCAAACCAGCCTCCGAGCGAGAGAGTGAGAGCTGAGCGTCGTGGAGCTTCCGGCCGATGGTTCCTAGGGCTGTAGTAGTCGGAATCGCGTTTGGAGAGTAGATTTGGAAAGCTCTCGGCGAGATCTTCATTCTGGTGGTAAGCTTTTCCCGTTTCATGGAATTTTTGGAGTTAAGGTAGTGACCTAACTCCTCCTTTTTGATCCGAAAAGCTTCAGGTTTTCATGCTAGAGTATTTCCTTGGCTTTTGGAGCAGAGAAATTCGAGTTTTCGCAAGGTTAAGGCAAGTGGCTATCCCCTCCTTCTCGTAGTTTTCTTAAAGCACTGTTTTCTTTGGTTATGTGTTCTTGTTGTGTTTTAGCTTGTGATTTATGATCGTGGCGTTTTGATCTCGAACCCCCCTCGATTTTCCCCAAAGTACGTATCAGAGTCTTCCCCCAGAAAAATCTGTAGTAGCCCGAAACTTACCCCTGTTGCATGCTTGTTTCTTTAGAGCTTCATGTACAACCTTTACTATCTCGAGAAACTGCTGATTTCTGCCTAATATCGCGAGAAATCAAGTCCTGCATTTGGATTTCTCGAGAATCTGCTGCTTCTTGCATATAAATTCTCAAGAAACTCATGCTCCCAGCTCATAATTTCTCGAGAAAACCTTGATCCCTGCTTTTTGATTCTCTAGAAATCATAGTCCCTACCTTGGGTTTTTCTCCAGAAATCATAGTCCCTGCTTGGAATTTCTCGAGAAATGAATGACCCTGTCCTTGGATTTCTCGAGAAGCTCCAGTTACCTACCTTTAATTCTAGAGAAGTCATGTTCCCTATCTTTTTTTTTTCTCTCGAGAACTATTTTGACTCTGCCCTTGGTTTTCCCTAGAACTTTATGACTCACTCCTTGATTTCTCGAGAACTACGTTCTTATCCTTTAGATTCTCGAGAAATGCCCTCTGCTTCTTAGTACTTTAGTTATGCCTCCGATTACTTCTCCTCTTTGAAATCTTGTACCCATTGTGGTTAAATAACTTATGGGTTCTCTTATGAATTGTATTGGGAAATGTTTAACTTGTTGTGACCCTATCTCTTAGGGTATCCTGATGATTATTCTTTTCGGGTAACGTCCCGTGTTTTAATTGAAATTTAATTAATAAGAACCATTGTCTTTAGACTTTCACGGTAGTCGTGTTTGGGGGGCAGTGGGGATTTGTTAAACCTTGCACGGTGGCCATTTCAGGGGTGGTCAGCAGGCTCGTCCTGAGGCCCCGTGGGCCGTGTTTGGGTGGTAGGGGATAGAGAAACCCCCAATCATTTCTGGGCTTTGGGTGGCGGAATATAGTAACCGCCCCCCGTTTAACTTGAGCTGATCAGTCTCATTAAATAGAATTTACAAGATAAATGAACCATGCTTGTTCCTCTTTATGATATTTGGTGCACTCGGTGCTTTGCTTAGTTCTTTGCTTTGGAGTCCTCCTTTTCTTTTTATGTAAGTTTGGCCTGGGTTGGTACCCCTTATGCCTTATTTACTTTACTTATTGTTTCTCTGCCACTTGTAAATCCCTTGCTGAGGAGTTCTTTGTTTTATTGAATGCCTCAGGTTCTGAGCCATAGCTGCTGCGAGGTAGTTGTTGTTAGTTTTCTTCTTGTGTTCAGACATGCTAGTTTGGAGCCAATGGGTTAATGTCAGGTTGTAGGCGCCCGTTGTGCCTCTTTTTGATACTTTATAGTTTACTTGCCAGCTAATGCCACTGCTATTAGATCTGAGGTATCTTGCTCTCTGGGAATGATTTATGTCTAGGTGCATCATAGTTATAAAAGGATTTTTCTTTCATCCTCATTGCATTCTTTTAACTGAAATCCTTAGTTTTAAAGCCACCTAAAGGTATTTTCTATACTCATACTACGCCTAGATATGTACATATTATTTACTTTATGTCCTGTCATCACGTGCATATAAGACCTTAAGTGAACAAAATCAAGTATTTTTCCGCTGGAAATTTCATATATTTTCTCAGTGGACTAGTTGATCCACGAACTGAGAGACATAGTTCTTACTCGAAACCCTAATAAATGATTTCAAATGACGAATTATCATGTAATCATGTTTGATTTAAATAAGTAATAGGTTCCTGCCTGAGCGTCTGCAGTTGTCTCCTGCATGACGTGGCATCATGGCGCGTATTTTCTCTTACTCTGATATTCTTAAATTCGGAGAAAATGCGGTTAAGTGTTGCCAAAGACCAAAAATGTTGTAGTGTTTGTGACATCATGTACACAAGATTCACAAAGATCATAAATACATCAAAAATCCTCGGAAAGACCTTCGTGGACGGAGACCTAGTGAGGAAGATTCTTAGATCTCTTCCACCAAAATTCAATCCGAAGGTGACGGCTATATCAGAATCTCATGATCTAAGGAAACTCCTCTTTGAGAGCCTCATTGAGAATCTAAAAACCCATGAGTTGGAACTCAAAATTCAACATGAAGAGTACCATGTAGAGCCTAAGAAGAAGGCCTTGGCGCTAAAATCCAAGAAGGAGGCAAATGATGATGAAGAGGATGAAGAAAGCCTCTTTGTGAAAAATTTCAAGAAATTCATTAAAAATTCTGAGAGAAGAAACTCTTTTCAGAAATACTTTATGAAATATGCAAAACGGAAGGGATCATCCTCTACAAAAGAAAATGGTATCAATGACGATCATGATCGGCCATCGCCAGAGTGCTACCACTGCCGAAAGATCTAAAGGCGGTACAAAGGAAAAGAAAAGAAGAAAGTTCTAAAGGCGGCCACATGGGATTATTCTTCCTCTGCGGTGTCAAGTGGATCTTCTTCAAGTGACGATGAAGAGACAAACATGTACCTCATGGGTAGGAGTAAAGATCTCATTGATGATGAAACCAGTGTCCAAAGCGACACTGAGGTACCTCCTCCTACTTATGATGATCTCTACGATGAATTTCTTCAAAATTGCAAATATTTTGAAAAAGTCTTAAGTATATTGATCTCTTAAAAACTGAAAATATGATTTTATTAAAAGAAAATAAAAAACTAACTAAAGAAATAAAAGTTTTTGGAATAGAAAAGGTAGATTGCTAGATAGTGATCCTTTATTGGCAAAAATTCAAGAACTTGAAGAAACTCTCTAAGGCTCTCTCCAAACGAAAATCTCTTGTGAAAGAACAGGGAGAGTTAAAGAGAAAGCTAAAAACCTCTCTTCTCCAAATAGAAGAAGGAAAGAAATCTTTTGCAAATCGATGTGTGATGCTAGTTACTGAAAAAATCTCTTTGATAGCCCGAATTCATGATCTAAATATGGCTATAGAAAAATTCAGTGTTGGCCAAAAATCCGTAGACATGATTTTGGCCAACCAATGCCATGGTTCTGCAAAGTTTGGTCTGGGATATGGTTAAGGAGGCTATCACCCAGTGTTAACTCCTAATGATTGCTTTATCCCCATTTATAGAAAACAAAATGTTTCTTTAAAAAATTCATCTATCATCTCTACTACATCCCTGTCTACCAATAAGAGTCAACAACATTCTCGGAGAAAGGTCACAACCCCTTTTATTGTGTGTTCCAATTGTTTGATTTTTGGTCACACCACGGACTCTTGTAGGAAGAAGGAAAATGCACTTTAAAGCAAATTTGGGTACCTAAGGTCTCCACTTTTACTATGGGAGGAACCTATTGGGTATCCGGATCTTTACTCCCATCCTCTTTTTAGGTGTGTTGGTAGGATAAGGACAAGGAAGACATGTGGTACTTGGACTCGGGATGCTCCAAACACATGACCGGAGATAGAACAAAGTTCATTGGCCTCATGATGAAGAAAGAAGGAATGGTGACTTTTGGTGACATTGGAAAGGGAAGGATAACGAGCATTGGTATAGTGGGTAACGACTCTTTTTCTATTTCAAATGTTTTATATGTTGAAGGTTTGAAACACAATCTAATATCTATTAGTCAATTTTGTGATAAAGGTATAAATGTTCTATTTGATTCTTCTACAAACCTTTGCAAAATTATAAATCCCAAAACAATTGAAGTTGTACTCACTGCACCAAGAACTCATAATGCATACATGATTGCTTTTCATGATCTTTCACAATTATCTATCAAATATATTATTTCAAAAAATGATGAATTAGAATTATGGCATAGGTGTCTTGGGCACACAAGCACTAAACTTATTTTAAAACTAAGAAAAGATAAATTAATTAGAGGATTACCTATGCTTAATGGAAATTTATCTTCACTTTGCCTACCTTGCCAAAAAGGAAATTTTTCTAGAACATCTTTTAAAAGTAAAAATGAAATTTCTACTACTAGACCCTTACAATTAATTCTTATGGATCTTTTTGGTCCAGTAAGCACTGCTAGTCTAAGTGGTAGGAAATATACTTATGTTTTGATTGATGATTTTTCTAGATATTGTTGGACAATCTTTCTTAAATCAAAATCTGATGCATTTTGTGAATTCCCAAAATTATGTTAACGTATTCAAAATGAACTTGATCTAAAAATTCAATGCATTCGCTTGGATCATGGAGGAGAATTAGAAAATAAAAAATTTACCACTTTTTATAGTGATCTAAGAATTAAGCGCGAATTTTCCACTCCATGCACCCCACAATAAAATTGATAGTTTATAGGTTAGTAGTCAGATTCACCTAGGGGGGGGGGGGGTGAATTGGCCTCTTTGAGTTTTACTTAATTGTTGCTAGCAGTTAATGAGTAGTAAACAAAAACTCAAGCAAACATAGAAAGCACACATTTGTTTATAGTGGTTCCCCAAGACAATGTGTCTATGGGTAGTCCACTTTCACTCTACACCTTTCTAACAGGGTGTTAGACAAGGCAAACTCCTCCAATCTCAGCTCCAAGAGCTTACAACGCAAATCCCTCAGGATCTCTCAAGTTTGCTTCAAACCCTACCTCAGGAAAACTAGCCCTACCAACTCAGAGTGCTCCCACTCCTACTGCTCAGAGATCACCTTTATCTCCTACCTCAGGCCTATTAAGAAGCCCTACTTATCAGGAAAAATGCCCTACAACTCAGGCTCAATAACCCTACAAACCTCAGGCTCAACGACCCTACAACTCATGTTCAACAACCCTACAACTTAGGTGCGGCAACCTTACAAACTCAGGCACAATTCCCTAAAATCTCAGAACAACATAGTTCCTACAAAGGGTATAAGTTTTAGCTTACAACAATGGACACCAATGATTTGTTGTCTTCTGTTGATTATGCACAGATGATGCAACCTTGAAGCTGGGTTGAAAGCAATCATTAGACCTGCTCCTATCTGATCCTCCTCTTCAGTAAAAATGAAAGGATCACCTTGCTATTCTGGATAGAAGAGCTATCTTCTATTCTTGTATCTTCTTGCTGGTTGTGGAAGCAGAAGGGGAGAGTTCTTGAAACCCGTCAATAGAATAGTAAACAACAATTCTTCTTTTCAGTACTTAGCACACCAGCCAGCCCAAAAGCAAGAGCCTTTTTGTGAAATGCTCTATCATGTTCTTTTGTACTCCTTCCATCTTCAATGACTCTTAGGAGGGACCTGACACTATGGAAGAGGGTAGAATACTTTATCCTGCCTTTACAACTGTTTGCGCCAAAAGCAAATCCTGTCAGTGTCATATTTCAAATTTAAATATATCTCAGCGGTTGGGCTGAGATAGTATTCTGTCTCAGCGGTTGGGCTGAGACAGTATTCTGTCTCAGCGGTTGAACTGTTTTGGTCTCAGCGGATCCACTGAGACATATTGTCTTCTCAGCAGATTTTGTCTATCTGCAGCTCAGATGAGGCAGACCCCTTCTCAGTGGCTCCTGGACTCGTCTCAGTGGTTCAGCTGAGACAATGAGCTCATCTCAGTAGTTTTGATAGTGAACCACTAACATTATTCCAATGTTTGGAATATCTTAACCCTGCACAGTCATGATGCAAAATGGGGTTTATCAAATACAATATGTACTTGACATTGAGAGTGATGCCTCTTTAAATCAAAGGAACATTGAGGGCAATATTCCCAATAATCTCCCCCTATTTGAAGAAGGCAGAACACAAACAAATGCTAAGGTGCATAAAAAAACTTATCATGAAAATGTTTTAAATCACATTCATGATATCATAACATGTAACTGTTAACATAAAATTGGCATTACAAATAATGTCATGATAGATTATTTTCATGACAACATAACAACATTGTTTAATCATAACAATAACATTGTTTACTAATATATTTCTAGGCATCATAGAATATTTAAAGCATGAATATTAAATACCATTAAGCTTTATTAAAATAGGCCTAGTTCAACAGAATAATCACTTTCCTTGCTTCCAGAATGATTATAAGTTGTCAAGTTACAAATTGATTTAATGAAATGCTAAATACATAGATCTAAGTTTTTCTTTTCTTTGATGAAGTAGAGCATTCTGCATTATCAGCACCAACTTCCTTCCCTTTGGCAGCAGCCTCCTTGTCTTCAACTATAGCCTCCTTATCTTTAGTAGCAGCGACCTTTTCTGCATTTTCAACTTCTATCTCAGCTAGCTTCTTCTTGTTTTCTTGCCTCTTGGACTACATGTATGGCTTTGGAATGTACCTAGAAGGCATCCTCCTTGGGTTGTGCTTTCTCATAAGATTTTCCTTGAAGATTCTCTCCCTTCTTGGGTTTCTTTCCAGGTGTTTTATCCACTCTTCAGCTGGATAAATTCTATCAATGACTTTGCAGACTTGTCCATGGCTCAGCCAGACATTAAGAATGATGCTCTTTGAGTCCTCAATCAAGTACTCATAATCATGGTCATTGCCCTGCTCTTCCCTTTGACTAGCCATAAATTCTTCAGCTAGCATCACATGTTCTCTTTTCCTTCTCTTTGCAAGTTGCCATTTTGAGCTATCCTAGCTTGCCCTTCAAAGTCAAAATCTTCCTTTCTGTAATTATCCAGCAGTGGAATATTTAGGTCTAGTCTGGTTCCTTGCAGCACTTGGAGAGCAAATTCTGAATTAGTCTCAGCATTGGCCTCCTCCCCTTTTCTGGCTTCTTCAACCTCTTTGGCTTCTATTGTCTGGGAGGCAGCAGCTACAGAACCTGAAAGAGTTTGGAAGGCATTTTCCAAATCAGACTTGAGCTCATCCTTTATTTTCTCTGCCTCTCCAATCATTGTGGTAGCTGTTTTCCATACAAAGTCTTCAATGTGATTCGAGGCTTTTTTCTATGACTTCATCTGTCTTGCTCACATAGTTCTTGACATATGACATGTCATTCTTAGATAATTGAAGATGTTTGTCCATTGATCTCAGAATAGTGTTATGAGAAACTACTGACTTTTCTGCCAAGTCAAACCATTTTGTCATTTGTTTAATGAGGAAGGCAGTTTCTTCCTTAATCTCTTATACTTCTGTCATGACTTCTTTCTTTACAGATAGGATTGAGCTATCAATGTAATTCTTAATTGAATTCATCTGACCTTCAATTAATAAATTGATTGAACTGATAAGCTTGTCATTTGATGTTGCAGATGTGGTGTCTTTAACGGACATTGGTTCCATAGCCTGCTGATCATGCTCGCCCTCAACTTTATCACTATGTTGGGCTTCAGCATCCTTATTATCTCCAGCATCCTGCTTTACTTCTTCAGAATTCTTTTCTTGCTCCCCCTCAAATGGAGCATCTATATCTTCCTTATCAGAACCTCTCCTCTACTGCTCCCCCTCAGATGGGGCATTTTCATCTTCAAGTTCATCTCCCCAGAAATCTGCTGGTTCAGCAGGAATTAACATAAATTTCTTCTCTAGATTTGAGATAATAAAATCAATGTTACCCTGAAGATCAGCAGCAGAGTTCCCTTGATCATCCTCGTGATCTTCTGAAGAGTATTGCACCATTTGTACACCTTTATCAGCAGCAACAACAATAGTTTTTCCTTCTAATGCTCTTTTTCAGCAGCATCATGCTTTTCTTCTTCATGCTCTTTCCCAAGAGCATGACCTTCAGTGTCATGTTTTCCTTCTTGATTGTCTTTTGGTGGACTGCTTGCTGGTCCTTGATTGTCCACAGCTAGGACATTCTCTTCTGCCTCTAACACTGAATCAGAGAGGATTATTATGGCTTTCCTCAGCCCTTTGACTAATATTTTCTTCTTCTCCTTGGTCTCAGAAGGTTGGCTCATGGGGAGGACCCTTGAGAACCTGTTCAAGGTCTTGATGTCCATCTTCTTCAAGTAATGGAGGTTTTTTCCTATTTTGACCTTGATGGAGGAAAAAGAGGATGACATCTTTGCACTGGTGAAAAATTCCAGAACTTCAGTTCTGAGAATTATTATTGGCTCAGACAAGACATATTCCAGTCCTTGATCTGTTAGAAGTTGAATGACTTCTCTTAACTAGGCAGGGGCATGTTGGAATCCATTCTTTACTATCTCATATCCTTCATGGAGATCTTTTGCCATCTATGGCGCCATTTCTTCTAAAGGACAGGTCGCTGAGATGGGATAGAGGAGTGTTCATCTCGTCGGCTAGGTTAATAAGGATGTAATTAATTAATCAACACTTTCCTATTTACAGAGGCTTGTCTTAGGTTTAAATTTGCCCTATGTCTATATGTTGATTTGACTAACAAATTTGATTGATTTTACATTGTTGACATGTCAATTAAGGCATGTTTTAATTTAGCCAGCCCATCTCAGCAGAACCGCTGAGACAGAGTTGTTATCCGCTGTGACAAGGTATTATCAACTATTGAGACATTTTTAGCCATCTCAGCGGATCAACTGAGACCTTCTAAGCTGTCTCAGCAGATCAGCTGAAACCTTCTCAGTTGTTTCAACTGATCTCACTGCCTATTAGTGAACTATATAATTAGGATTGTTTCAAGTTCTAAACATACTACTAATAATTTAGATAGCAACTTATCCTATCAAAGCTTGTTATACATGTTTACATATTTACTAATGCTAGGGAATAACATAATGAACAAGATTGATAATTTGACAGTATAAAATTTATTTTAGATTTAACATACCAAGCTCAATTTTAAAAGCATTAAACTTTGTCTTATCCAATGGCTTTGTAAAGATATCAACTACTTGTTTAACAGTGGGGACAAATTCAAGGCATATATCTTCACTTTCAACATGCTCTCTAATAAAATGATACCTTATCTCTATATGCTTAGTCTGCTATATGAGATAGGATTCTTAGCTATGGAGATAACACTAGATGAGCCACAATACATGGGAGAATTACTTACCTTGAGGTTATAATCCTCTAGCTAATGTTGTATCCACAATAGTTGTGCACAATAACTTCTTGTAGCTATGTACTCAGATTCAGCTGTGGTTGTTGCCACACTGGTCTGCTTCTTGCTGTTCTATGAGATCATCCTTCTTCCTAGGAATTGACAAGTTCCACTTGTGCTTTTCCTACCTTCTTTGCAACCTGCAAAATCTGCATCTGAAAAGCCAATTAGTTCAAAATCATTGTTCTTTTGGTACCAGAAGCCAATATGTTGGTTGCCCTTAAGGTATCTCAAAATACTCTTTGCAGCTAAGTAATGAGATTCCTTAGGGCATGCTTGGTACCTAGCACAAACACATGTAGCATACATAATGTCTGGTCTACTGGCAGTTAGATACAACAGGGACCCAATAATGCACCTGTACATGGATTAATCAAAGGGCTTACCCTTTTCATCCTTGTCCATGGAAATGTTGGACCCCATGGGAGTTTTCATGGTGGAAGCTGATTCCATACCAAACTTCTTAATAAGCTCCCTAGTGTACTTGGTCTGAGAGATGAAAATCCCCTCATCAGACTGTTTCACTTGGAGGCCTAAGAAGTGCTTGAGCTCTCCCATACTACTCATCTCAAACTCCCCCTGCATAAGGTTGGCAAACATTTTGCAAAGGTTGTCATCTGTAGACCCAAAGATTATGTCATCAACATAAATTTGGACTAGGAGACATTTGCCCTTTGTTTCCCTAAGAAATAATATACTATCTATCTTTCCCCTCAAGAGCTTGTTATTGATGAGAAAGCTAAACAAGGTCTCATACCAAGCCCTAGGGGATTGCTTTAGACCATATAAAGCTTTTCTAAGCAAATAGACATGAGAGGAAAGGGTTGGATGAACAAAACCCGAGGGCTGCTCCACATATACCTCTTCCTTTAGATTGCCATTCAGAAATGCTGATTTTACATCCATCTGGTATACTTTGAACCCCTTGTGGGCAGCATAAGCAAGGAATATCATTATTGCTTATAACCTTGAAATTAGGGCAAATGTTTGATCAAAGTCAATACCTTCTTCTTGCCTGTACCCCTTGGACACCAGTCTAGCCTTGTTCTTATTGATGGTGCCATTCTCATCAAGCTTGTTCCTGTAGATCCACTTGTTGCCAATGATGTTGTGTCCTTGAGGATTTGGCACCAATTTCCACACCTTGCACCTCTTGAACTTAAGCAGCTCTTCTTGCATTGCTTGAATCCTGAAGGTGTCTTCATTTGCTTCTTCAAATTTCTTGGGCTCCATCTATGATAGAAAGCTCAAGAATATAGCTTCATTGTGAGCTCTGCTTTGGTAACCACTCCTTGGTTTACATCTCCAATTATTTGATTTCTTGGATGATCCCTTAGGTGCCTGTTTGCTGCAGGCAATCTGTCAGCTATTTGCAGCTCTTCTTCTTGAGCAGCAGCATCTTCAGCAGCTTGCTGATCATCATCTTCAAGAATTGCTGCCTTTGAATTGATCTTGCTTGTGCTGGGTATGTCTTGGAGAGACATATCATGCACTTGCTATTCATTACCTATCAAAATAGGAGAACTGGACTAGCCCTTATAGAGTAGGCTGGTCTCACTAAAAACTACATGCATAAACTCTTCTACAACATAAGTTTTCTTATTGAATACTCTATAGGCCTTACCATGTGAGTTATATCCAACAAGAACCCCTACATTGCATTTTTCAGCAAACTTTGTTAATTGAGATTTTCCATTACTTAAAACATAGCATTTGCAACCAAAGATTCTAAAGTATAAAATATTTGGTTGTTTGCCTTTCAGAATCTCATAGGGGGTTATTCCAAGGGCCTTATTGATAGATGCTCTATTGAGAACATAACATACAGTATTGATTGACTTAGCCCAGAAATATTCTGGAAGTGAGGAGTCACTAAGCAATATTCTCACAGCTTCTATCAAGGTCCTATTCCTCCTCTCAGCCACACCATTTTGCTGTGGAGTCCTTGGGGAGGAGAATTCTTGGGTGATACCAAATTCTTGACAAGACCTTGTCATTGCCCCAGATTGAAATTCTGTACAATGGTCAGTTCTACTCTTGACCATAATACATTGTTGTTTATTCTGGATTGTCTTAACATTGTTTATATAGACATCTAAAGTATCAGATTTCTTCTAAAGGAAGAATACCCTTGCATACTTTGAGTGATCATCAACAATCACTAAAGTATACAACTTCCCACCTAGGCTCTGAATTGGCAAAGGACCAAACAAGTCCATATGCAATAGATATAGATATCTTTCAGTGTCTTTGGAGCCAATGCTTTTAAAGGTGGCCCTAGTTTGCTTGCCCATTTGGCATGCATGACATGGACCACTTTTAATACATTTCAAATTAGGACTATTTCTAACAAGGTTTGTTAGAAAATAGCCTATACATTGTCTTGTAGTTAATGTGAGCAAGTCTCTTCTGCCATTGAACGCAAAGAGACTCACTTTCATTAGCCACAAGACACACAGGAGATAGAGAAGAATTGCATATAAAATCTAAGCAATAAACATTTCCACTCCTAGTGCCTGAGAGAATGATCTCTATGTCGTGTGACTTTTTGATCAAGCACTTATCATTGTGGAATTCAATGTCATAGCCTAAGTCACGAAGTTGACTTATGCTTACAAGGTTGTGTTGCAAACCTTCAGCATAAGCCACCCATGTGATTGTGACTATGCCGTTTGAGATCATACAATATCCTCTGGTGATGCCTTTTTCAGATCCACCGAAGAAGAATTTAGGTACATTATTCAATGCTTTGTATTCCTGCAGTAGACATTTGGTACCTGTCATGTGCCTTGAGCACCCACAGTCCAAGTACCATATTTTCCCTAGTCTTGTACTTGAACTAACCTGCAAGAAGCAATTTATTTACCCATAAGAGCCCAATTGATTTTGGGTCCTAGACCTTTGTTAGCATGAAAAGAAAGCTCCACACCTGTTGCAACCTTGCAGGAAAGCTCTTCTTTGCACTAGGCACATTGGGATTGTGCCAACAATCTATGGCAAAGTGTCCCACCTTACCACAACACCAACATTCATGAATGTTGTATCTTCTCGTCTGAACATTCTTTGAGGTGGAGGCATCAATTTACTTATATTCAGGAGGGGAGACAACAACATTCCTCCTATTCCTTTTAGCAATAAGCTGGTTGAATGACAATATGTGGTTAGTCTTGGCAGTCTTTGTCTTAATGACATCAACTTGTCTTTTCTTGGCAGCTAGGACAGATTTGATGGCATCAGACACTGAACTATTAGAACTGACTACAGGCTTGACAACAGCCAAGTGCTTTGCTGGAAGGGACTTGGAAGAGCTTGCTTCCTTATTTTTGAATGATGGGGCGGAAGTACCAAAAATATATGGCACAGAATGGCCATTTGAATTTCTTCATGGTGAGCTTCCATAGAACTCATCCCCAATGCCCTTTCTTCTACAATAGTAAGGAGTATTTTCCTTCCTATAGGAACTCTCATTCTTCCAGTGACCATACATACTGTCATGGTCATACCTGTTGGAGGGAAGTAACACCTTTTGAAAGGTGGTATGAGGCTTAGCCTTAGCCTTGCTCTTTTCTCCACTCCCATCACCCACTGCCATATTATTGAAACCTAGTCCTCTCTAATTAGTTTGGGAGGAAAAGGTGTCAATGATTGGTAGCACAGAGTTGGGCTTGGAGAATTGAGCTACTAGGCTCTTCTCTATGAGAAGCTTCTCCTCAAGGTCCTTTATGACCTTGTTCTTTTGGGAGATGGTGCTCAATTGGAAAATTGTTATTCAATTGAGTTGGCTTATCTCTCTACTCATCTGAGCCACCTGAGTAGATGACACAGTGCTTTCTTGCTTAGCCAACTGCAGGGAGGCAATTTCCTGAGCTTGCCTCTTGGCTAGCTTCTTGCTCTTCTTCAGAGCATCCAATAAAGCATCTTACATGTCAATCAATTGATTGATAACCACTTTAGAATCTGAGCCACTCTCATCATTAGATGAACATGCTTCAAATTCTGGTACATATTCATAATCAGAAGAAGGGTTGAGAGGAATTGATACCTTGTCAGGATTGTCCTGATTATCTTCATCATCATCAGTTATGGCCATAAGACCATGGTGTTCTCTATCTTATTCATCCTCCTCTATGTCACTGTCTGAGTGTGATTGAGGGGCCCTGATGCCAACTTTTGCAGCAAGATAGTCCTCATCCTCTTCAGCTGCAAACATACCAATATTGGCTTGTTCTTCTTCTTCTTTTGAATCTGAGGATGATGACTCAGACTCACACCAACCTTTCTCCCTATTAGCTATGAAGGATTTTTCACCCTTCCTTCCCTTATGTTGAAGGGCTTTCTTATCACCTCTCTCCTTCCTCTTGATTGAACAGTCAACTATGACATGTCCAGGTTTGCTGCAATAATAACAAATCACATTATTTGAAACATGTTTAACATGTTTAGGATCATACCTGTCCCCCTTGGGGTGCTGCCTTTCAAATCTGCTATGATCCTAACTGGGATGTGAAGAGGAGGAAGACTTATTCTTCCACTCCTTTCTCCTCATCATCTCCTTGAAATGCCTTGAGAAGGAAGCAAACTCCTCATCAGATGAGCTACTTTCAGATGTGCTGTGTTCAGAATTTTCTGAGCTAACAACCCTTCTTGGTGGTGAAGGCATCCTTGCCTTGCTCTTCTTGGAGCTCTCAGCTTTGAGAGCTACTATCCTCTCCTTTGCATGGGGCCTGGAGGATGTATCGTCCTCCTTCCTTGCAGATAACTGCATTTCATAGAGCATCAACTTTCCAAACAAAGTGTGGGGAGGAGTCTCACCCAGCTTTGCCAACTCTCTTATAGCACAAATCTTGGTATCTCAATCTCTAGTTAGAGATCTTAGGAATTTGTCATTTAGCTCATAATGAGTGAAGACCCTTTCATAGGTCCTCAACTCATTCACTATTTTGAAGAACCTCTCATAGTAGTCAGCTATGCATTCCAGGCTTTGTTGCCTGATGGCTTCATACTCCTGATTATGTAGGGATTTCCTATCATCCCTCACTTCTTCAGTTCATTCCATATACATAATCAGTGTATCCCACATGTCCTTTGTAGTTTCACAGTGAAACAAGTTTTGGAAGGTGGAATAATCAATTGCATTGACTATTATATTTTGTGCTCTTTTGTCCACTATGGCCAATGGAATTTCATCCCTTGACATTCCAGTATATGACTTGGCTACCTATCTTGTAGGATCAATAGTGGAGGGCTTTATGACTACAAACGGACCCTCCTGGACAGTAATATAAATCCTAAAGTCATAGGCCTTCATGAAAAGCCTAACCCTTTGCTTCCAAATGCCAAAAGTCTCTTTTTTGCATGTTGGCAACTTCATTGATCCCATCTCCTTCTGAACTCCATTGGAAGCCATTGGATTCAAATTTGACTACTCCTATGTAGGATCAGGTCTGACTGTTAAGTCCTTTTTGACCAACCTACCTCTGATACCACTTGATAGTTTATAGGTTAGTAGTCAGATTCACCTAGAGGGGGGGGGGGGGGGGGGGGGTGAATAGGTCTCTTTGAGTTTTACTTAATTATTGCTAGCGGTTAATGAGTAGTAAACAAAAACTCAAGAAAACATAGAAAACACGCAGTTGCTTATAGTGGTTCCCCAAGACAGTGTGTCTATGGGTAGTCCACTTTCCCTCTACACCTTTCAAACATGGTGTTAGACATGGAAAACTCCTCTAATCTCATCTCCAAGAGCTTACAACAAAGATCCCTCTAGATCTCTCAAGTTTGCTTCAAGCCCTACCTCAGGCAAATAAACTCTACCAACTCAGCGTGCTCCCACTCCTACTGCTCAGAGATCACTTTTATCTCCTACCTCATGCCTATCAAGAAGCCCTACTTCTCAGGCAAAATTTCCTACAGCTCAGGCTCAACAACCCTACAATCCTCAGGGTCAACAACCTTATAACTCAGGTTCAACAACCCTACAAACTCAGGCACAGTGCCCTATAATCTCAGAACAACACAGTTCCTACAGAGGGTATAGGATTTAGCTTACAATAGTGGACAACATTGATTTGTTGTCTTATATTGATTATGCACAGATGATGCAACCTTGAAGCTGGGCTGAAAGCAATCTTCAGACCTGCTCCTATCTGATCCTCGTCTTTAGTAGATGAGAAAGGATCACCTTGCTCTTCTAGATAGAAGAGTTATCTTCTCTTCTTATATTTTCTTGCTGGTTTTGGAAGTAGAAGGAGAGAGTTCTTGAAAGTCGTTAAACAACTATTCTTCTTTTCAGCACTTAGCACACCAGCCAGCCCAAAAGTAAGAGCCTTTTGTGAAATGCCCTATCATGTTCTTTTATACTCCTTCCATATTCAACGGCTCTTAGGAGGGCCTTGACACTATGGAAGAGGGTAGAATACTGTATCCTTCCTTTACAGTTGTTTGCTCCAAAAGCAATTTTGCTAGTGTCGTATTTCACATTTGAATCTGTCTTAGCGGTTGGGCTGAGACAGTCTTCAGTCTCCGCGGTTGAACTATCTTGGTCTCAGCGGATCCGCTGAGACAGATTGTCTTCTCAGTGGATTTTGTCTATCTGCAGCTCAACTGAGGCAGACTCCTTCTCAGCGGCTCCCGGACTCGTCTCAGCAGTTCAGCTAAGACAGTGAGCTCATCTCAGCAGTTTTGACAGTGAACCACTAACATTATTCCAATGCTTGGAATATCTTAACCCTGCATAGTCATGATGAAAAATGGGGTTTATCAAATACAATATGTACTTAGCATTGAGAGCGATGCCTCTTCAAATTAAGGGAACATTGAGGGAAATATTCCCAACAAAAATGTTGTTATGGAGAGGAAAAATAGAACCCTTCAAGAATTAATACGAACCATGCTTTCTGAAATTGGGTTGCCTAGATCATTACGGGTCGAAGCCGTTAACACATTATGTTATGTTATTAATTGTGTCATGCTTCGACCTTTCATAAAATTATCCCCTTATGAATTATATTTTCAAAAGAAGCATAATGTATCCTATTTTTGTGTATTTGATTGCAAATGCTTGTTATTAAACACAAAGGATTCATTAGTAAAATTTGATAAAAAAATGTGATAAAGGAATCATTCTTGGATATTCTTCAACTAGTAGAGCCTATAGAGTATATAACAAAAGAACAAAAATAGTTGAAGAAATATATTCATGTTAGATTTGATGAGCTTGTTCCTTGTGTAGAGAATATTATTGCAGGAAAAGAAGAGGTACCCTCTCCCCATTAGAGCATGAGGATGACAAGCCACAAGAAGAGGAGAACAAGGAAGAGGATGACAAACAAAAGGAGTATGTGCCTCCTAGCAAGCTAAAGTTCACAAAACATCATCAAAGGGAGCTTGTCATTGGAGAGCCATCGAAAAGGGTAATGACTCATTCTTCCATACATGCTTGTTTTTCAAACCTTTGCTTTGTTTCCGAAATCGAACCAAAAAATGTTTCAACCGCTTTAAATGATGAATTTTTGGTATTTAGCTATGAATGAAGAATTAGAACAGTTTGAATGCAATAAGGTTTGGAGTCTTGTAGAAAGACCATCTAATCACCCGGTAGTAGGAGTAAAATGGATTTTCAAAAATAAATTAGATGGTAAATCTAGGATTACTAGGAACAAAGCTCGATTGGTAGCACAATGGTATTCTTAAATCGAGGGGGTAGACTTTGATGAAACATTTGCAACCGCTGCTTGCATAGAATCCATTAAAATTTTTCTTTCATTTGCGAGTTCAAAAGATTTAAATTATTTCAAATGGATGTTAAAAGTGTTTTTAACGGGATTATTAAGGAAGAGGTGTATGTTCAACAACCCCCCGGTTTCATAAATGAAATTTTTCCAAATCATGTATTCAAACTAGATAAAGCGCTTTATGGTTTTAAAAAAGCGCCACATGCTTGGTATGAAAGATAAACTTCATTTTTATTAAAGCACAGTTTATGTTATGAGAAGTGTCGATAACACACTCTTCATTAAGCATGTTAATAATGATTTGATCTTATTACAAATTTATGTAGATGGCATAATTTTTGGAGCCACTAATGAAGAGTTGTGTAATGATGTTGTGCTTGTAATGCAAAAAGAATTTGAAATGAGCTTGGTAGGAGAACTTACATATTTTCTTGGTTTTCAAATCAAACAAAGAAATGATGGAATATTTATTAGTCAATCTAAATATGTTCATGATATGTTGAAAAGATTTGGATTTGAAAACTTAAAACAAGCCTCTACTCCTATGAGTGCATCTCTAAAATTAGGAAAAGATGAAGCCAGAATTTCTATTGATCAAACATTATATAGATGAATGATTGGTTCATTATTGTATCTAAGTGCTTCTAGACCCGATATTATGTTTGCCATTTTCTTATGTGCTAGATTTCAAGATAATCCTAAAGAATCTCATTTAAAAGAGGTTAAATGAATTTTTTAGATATTTAATCAGATCAAATAGTCTAAGCTTATTGTATCCATATAACGATTCCTTTTTATTGCATGGATATTCCAACTACGATTATGCGGGGTGTTCACTAGATTGTAAGAGCATAAGTGACACATATCACTTCTTAGGCCTGTCACTTATAGCATGATCAAGTAGGAAACAGAATCTTATTGCCCTCTCCACAATCGAGGCCAAATATGTTGCACTAAGAAGTTATTATGCACAAGCCCTTTGGATGAGTCAAAGGTTCATCTAAATAATATTGAATGCAGGATTGAATAAAAATGACACTAGGATGCTATGTGTTGGTCTAGACTAGCTCAAGTGCTGAAAAGAAAGGATATGGTCTAAAGCTAGTTCTTAGAGCCAACGCCGGTGTTGACCCTCGATATCTCCAGTATGAAAATTCAATGGAGGGAAACTGCCGTGATTGTATGTTCATTTTGGGAATAATTTGACTTAAGGCAAGCGTTTGCCATAAGGCTAGCATTAGGGTTGCCTAAAATGAGATGTTTCCAAACATGCAATATCTCCTTCCTGGATTGTGGTTTCGAGCCATCAAAACAATTCTAAACCGAGTCAATGCCTGGCGTTATCCCTAACGCCAACATTAGCTTCCTCTCCTATAAATAGGTGGCATTTGTTCTCTATAATTTTACACAACTCAAGGAGCTCTATTCAAGTACTCTGAATTCTCTGTGAGGCTGTATTTCCAGACCACAATGGATATCCCATTCAATTTCAAGATCAGGAATCTAAGGAGGCATGGATCAATGCTAACTCAACGCAAAGAATGCACGCTTCAACTTCAACGATCCTCAGTAGTTCTTTTTCGTTTCCTCTAGATTTCCTCATAGGGAGTTTTTAATTTATCTTTCATATTTTGTAATACTTTTATCTTTGTAATCGTTTTGTGAATTCACCGCGATTGTTGGCGACTAGGTCCGTGTGCGACTTAGAGGGCAATTCGCCACAAGATGACTAGGTCTAGGGCTTAGATATAGGGGGTGTTTGAGGTCTTTCTCGGGATAGACCTAAAGCAGCTTGAGCCCAGATCTGGGGATAGATTGACTGAAGCCAACTAGTTCTTAGGGAAAATTGTTGGAATAGAAAAAAAAAAGAGTTTTTCATATTCCCCTTAATTTCTAGCGTCATAGAAATCAAATTTTGTAATCAATTTATAAATGATAATCATGTTTTTGTTTGGTCAATAAAATTGATTTGGTTTTCAATTTCTAGTAAAAGACTTTTGATTCAATCTATTTCTAATAAAATATCAAAAAATTTCCTTCGAATCTTAAATATTTATAAAACCCTTATTCACCCCCTCTAAGGTCGCCTTAGGATCCAATAGAAACTCCTTACACCCTTGAGCGATCCTCTCGTATTCACAGATATCTCGATCAACTAAAATACGGATCATTGATTGAAAAGCATATGTCGACAATATGAAATCAATACAACTAAAATCAAAGGTAAATCGTAGTTTTCTAAATCAAAGGCTATGAAAAAAAGGATTACAAAATTATTAATCTTAAAGTATCATCCAATCAAATGCTAAACGATTAGCTAAACAATTTTAAAAATACAGAACAATTTTATTAAGAAGAAAAGAAAGATTATAAGTGCAAGAAAGTTAAATAAGAATACACAATTTTATAACTTAGAAGAAGATTACAATCGCAAGAAAAATAAATTCTAAACTTGGAATTGAAAATACAAGACTTAAAGGTAATTACATGAAAAAGAAATTACTCTAAAATTGTAGAAAATCTATGCTAAAGTTGATCCAATTGAAGCAAGGACTGGATGATGATCAACTAGGCAGCAACTGGCTTTTATTGATAGAAAATTCCAAGTACACGCCCTTGGTCACGCCCATGACCTAGGGTGTGTTACCTAAATTTTATTGGAACATGCTTTCCACATCTCTTGATTTGAGAATAACAAATCCCATTGTATTTGATCATACTTGCCAAGTGTTTATAGTGTGCAGGAACTTCAGCTCTCAATCCCCTATGAGTACAAAAAGGAAAGACGACGATACTCTTTCGTTACGACACTTTGTTTGCTATCACGACGCGCTAGCGCTAATGCTGGTGGTAACTTCTGCACACTTGGAAATATCATCGAGAAGGAAATATCATCGAGAAAGAAATGTCGACGAGACTCCAATATAGCAAGTTTTACCATGGTGCACTAATGATACCGCTGGCGCTAGCTTTGGCATAATTGGAAATAACATCGAGAAGGAAACATCATCGAGAAAGGAATGTCGACGGGACTCAAATATAGTAAGTATTATCGCGACGCGTTAAGGCCAACGCCCGACGGTAACTTATGGAAGTACCGCCATCATGCTAATGATTGAGGAGCAAAAGAGGAAGGAGATCAGACGGCTATGCAAGCTATTACGCTAATGCGGTGGGTTAGTATTACCGCAGAGCAGTATGAGTGGCTACCAATTTTGGAGCAAGAATGTTGCCTAAGTGGCTCAATTCGTGTGCCAGCCTATTTCCTAAAGTGGATTCTGCCTAGCGGTAGCACTTCCGCTGGTGATAAGATCCGAGTCTATTTAAAGGGCAGTCCTCCTCTTAGCCGTGCCGATACACGAAGAATCAAAATATACAACTCTTGAACTTTCGTTGGAGCCTCCTCCTTGAAGCCAAGATAACCCCCTCAACGCTTGTGAATGCTTAGAACTTAAAGATGGATTGATCACGCCTACATCATCTTCAAGTTCAATTTTGAGGGAGTTTTTGGATGTTGTAGTCATTATTGATTGTAACTCCTATTTTCATCGGTAGAGAAATTCGTCCGTGTTGGCGACTTGGGCCTTGCAAGGACTAGGGAGAATTCGTCGCGTGGGTGTGGTAACTAGGTCTTAGGGTTCGATCTAGGGGGCGACTCGAGGCCTCAAATGGGGAGAGATAGGCTAGAGCCAACCGGTCCTTTGGAGAAGGGTCGGTATAGAAAACCAAAAGGTTTTTTTTACATACGCCTCACTTCCAAGCGTCATTGGGATCAAGTTTTGTAATCATTCGTAAAACAATAATATTATAGTCTTTCTCCAATATTGATTCATTCTCTTTGATCCTTGAAATCTAAACGCAAAGGGAGTTCTCTGACACTAACGCCAAGTGGTACCTCAACTGCTGGCGGTAGCAACAGAGTCTCCATCTCTCTTTCCTTGAGCACTACTTGCAACATCCCCCAAACTACTACACCCCTTGGGAATTATTGTCATGACCAGGTCATGACAAAAATAGGATAAGTGACCTAGGGTACCTTGGTGACAAGTTGAATGAGTGGAGAACACCATGGTGTGCACTTAGCCACCATGGGTGATCCAAATTTAAGGAGAATTCTGTTGGATCGGTAGGCACCCTTAAAGGTGGGGGGGGGGGGGGGGGGGGGGGGGAATAAGGGTTTTAAAACTTTTTCTTATATTTTGATATACTTGAAATAATAAGAGATTGAAATAGTGATTTTGAATGAAGATTTAAATTGATTTATAATGAAAGAGAAAATAATTATCAATTTAGAGAAATGAAACACAAATCAATATTATTACCCAAAGAGAGACATGATTACTATTAATAAAATTGATTACAAAACTAGATTTCTATGACGCTAGAAATCGAAGGCGAATAATAAAATCCTTTTTGTTTTCTATCCCGACTCGTATCCCCACGAACAGGTTGCTTTAGCCTATCCTTCCACGGATACGGCCTCAAGCCGCTCTAGCCAATCCTTCCCCGGATATGGCCTCGAGCACCCCCTAGATCTACACCTTAGACCTTGTCGCCAATACGAGGCGAATTTCTGCCCTAAGTCCTACACAGACCTAGTCGCCAACACGAGGAGAATTTACTAAGCGATTACAAGAATGAAAAGAACAATAATATTAAAAACTCCCTCTATATGGATCTCTTGGAGAAGTAGACGAACACCCGTAGAGTATGATCGTACTCGATGCGGTCTTTCATCATGATGATGACGTGTGTTGAAATATTCTCCACGAATCTCCTTAAGCATTCATGGATTTGTGGGAGTATCTCTCTAAACCTTCTTCTATATGATGTGGCATGAAACTCTGGAATTTAGGAGTGGTAGAGGATGAAGAAGACGGATCCAAGGGGTCCTTTTTATAGCCATGGATCTAGCGCCCGCGCTATCGCTACCGCCGACGCTATTACGATTTAGGAAATATTCTCCACGTGAGAATCCTTCATTTTAGGCAAGCCGTCTGCCCTCCTCTATTGCTTTGAGCAACTGCCGGTGCTAGCTGCTACCGCCGACGCTAGCCTCTACCGCTGGCGCTATCTGCCTTCTATATATGCATCCCACGAGCTTGAATTTCACTTTTGCGCTTTCAGGCGCTACCGCCTGATCTAGCAGCTACCGCCTGCTCTAGCAGCTACCGCCTGCTCTAGCAGCTACCGTGGGAGCTACCGCCCGCTCTAGCGGCCAGTTTTGAGTTTTGGCTCCAAACTCGGGCGCTTCTTTCATATGTTATCTTTGAGTCATGTGGACTTGTTTTCCTGCACACTTAAACACACAAGATCAAATACATATAGGATTTGTTATTCTCAAACCTAGGAGATGCGGAAGACCATGTTCCAAAAAATTCAAGGGTAACTCAAGAGGGCTAAAGCACCCAATGCATCACCTATAACAAGGGGAAAACCCCTAGGCTGAATTAGAGCATGCTAGGTGGCATAGATGGTTCCTTGAACAAAGATGGTGTCCCTTGATCACTATAGAGCCTTTGACCTGACTAGGTCAAGTTACATATTTAGTCAAATTGGCCTCACCCTTACATCAAAAACCTTAGGGTGTCCTTAGTAGACTATAAGAATCACCTTGGGTGAACCAAATAGGGTGACTGGGTTCAAGCACAATAAAGGCCCAATTTGACATTGTTCACCATAATATGGGTCAATTAGCCTGAGTATGATGAAATTGACCACACCACACCCTTCCTAAACACTAGGGTAAACTAAGGAGACAAAATTGACCCATTGGGGTGGGTCAATTTTGGGGAAATTGGGCAAATTACCAAGAAGCCCCAATTTGCCCTAAACGACGCAATTCTTGCAAATGACCTTCCATGAGTCCAATATGATCAAATTGATCACCCCTAACTGTCCAAGTTCACTAAGGGAGTCTAAAGGGTCCACATTGGACCCTTGGGGTAAATCAATTTTGGGAAATTAGGCAAAATTATTAAATTGCCCCAAAATACAATTTTGCCCTAAATGGTTCAATTGGTCCTCAATTGGCCAAATTGACCTAGCCCAATCTCTCCCAAACACTAAGGGGAGTGTATGAGACCTAAATGAACCAAAGTGCACATTCAATTTTGGGAAATTAGGGCAAAATCACCAAAATTCCCAAATTGCCCCTATAAGCAATTATGTGCAATTAAGCCCCATAGGGACTCACCATGACCTAATTCCCCTTGGAATAGGTCCATAAGGGTCTAAGGAACCAATGTGGGTCATCCACATTGGTTGGGGGAGCTTGAATCAAGCCCACACTCAAATGTCTCAATTTGGTCTATTTGTTTCAAGTGAGCCCAAGCTCAAAACTTATTGGACTTAGCCCAACCCAAGATCCCATTAGCAAGCCCACATAAAATCTGAGCTTAGGATTCTCAGAATTTCGAAATTTAGTTAGTTAATTCCATGGAAATTGGAATTCAATTTTAGGAAAAAGGAAAGGAAACAAAGAAGAGGAATATGGGGGATGGGTGCCAAATGGCACCCAATTCGCTTCCCCAAGCTCTTCTATGATCTAGGGAGCAACTCCTCGGCAGGTTTGAGGCTGAAGGGGGCTGCCATTGGCTGGATTTGGAGGTGCCCAAAGATGGTCGATAACCCCAATAATGGCATGAAGCCATATACCCCTCCTCTCCCTCATTCCTCCATTCCATCACCTTCAGAGCTTCCCAAGGAGATGAACCCCCCTTACAGAGAGTGAATTCGAGCTATGCAAGCCCAAAACATAAATGAAACCAAGGAACTTGAGGCCGGCAATGGCAACCCGTGCAACCACTAGTAATCTAGCTCAAAATGAGGCAAGATCCTTCTCTCCTCCTCTTGTGCTAGAGATCCTCATCTTTCATTTTCAAAAACAACTAAGTAATTGTGATTTCACCATTCGATTTTCATGCTCCCTTTCCGGAAAAACGAAAGGTGTCAGAGGGTTACTCTGTCCACCTTAGGACAAACGGCCACCGCCAATCGAAAGCCCTATGTCGACTAGTGGTGGTGGTGGAAGGGTTTCACCGGAAACCACCGGGAGTCGCCGGAAATCGGGGACAAAGATGGCCCTGGGAGAGTAAATTGCGGCCCTTGATCCATCTGGGTTGATGATGGGGCGTCTGATCACGCGCAAACTGATAGTCGCAACCCAATATCTATTAATAAAGATTTTTATAATTTCTGTCACACTTTGGCAGAGTTATGTAACTCAATACATGACCACCAAAAAGACTAAATCAGAAAAAGTGTCCAACACCAAATATATAGCCCTAAGTCTTAAATTCACATGAGCACTAATTTCACCTGATTTGGTGCACCACAACCCCTTGTGCACCTATTTTGGTGTCAGGTGTACTATGAGCACTTGCAAGTGTATTTTGAGAATTTTGTTAAAACTACTCCATAGATGAGCTTGAAATCTTAACCATAGCTGTGATAAGACCAATTACATGGTCTGTCCAAAAAAGGGAATTTTTGGAGAACATTTTTCTAAGCTTTTAGAAATAATTTAATTAAACATGCATGTCATGATTATTAGGTTATATGAACCCAAATTTTCTATGGAAGGTTCATTAGGTCATGTTAGGTCACTGTAAAAAATTTGGGGCCCTTTGGACCCATGCATGTGGAGTTATCCACTTGCAAATAAAATCTAGTATTGTTATACTATTTTACTAAGCGCACCCCAATTTGGCCCTCCCTCTTTGTTACTTATACGCTGAACACAGTTAAATACGCCAAACTCAAACTAGAGTTCGCTTAACTGAAGATGAAATCTGCTGAGCTGGCTGGGGATTGAGTTCGTCGAATGGAGAAGCAAGTTTGTCGAACTGAAACGTGACTCGAGTTTGTCGAACGCAGAATGGATTTCGTCGAACGTCGATTGAAGTTCGTCGAACACGGAAACTCGGAAAGAATCTGGCTCGTCCGCTTTCTCGCGAGCGGTCGGCGAGTGCCCGGCTCACCTGCCTTTCTGCGAGCGGCCCTCGAGGCACTGGCTCGCATTCTTTGTTACTTATACGCTGAACATAGTTAAATACGCCGAACTCAATCTAGAGTTTGCTGAACTGATGACGAAATCCGCTGAGCTGGCTGGGGATTGAGCTCGTCGAACGGAGAAGCAAATTCATCGAACTAAAACGTGACGTGAGTTCGTCGAACGCAGAACGGATTTCGTCGAACGCCGATTGAAGTTCGTCGAACACGGAAACTCGGAAAGATTCCGGCTCATCCACTTTCTCACGAGCGGTCGGCGAGTACCCAGCTCGCCTGCCTTTCTGCGAGCGGCCCTTGAGGATCTGGCTTGCCTTCTTTGTTACTTACACACTAAACACAATTAAATACGCCAAACTCAAACTAGAGTTCGCTGAACTGAAGATGAAATCCGCTGAGCTGGATGGGGATTGAGTTCGTCGAAATGAAACGTGACGTGAGTTCGTCGAACGCAGAACGGATTTCGTCGAACGCCGATTGAAGTTCATCGCACATGGAAACTCGGAAAGAATCCTGCTCATTCGCTTTCGCACGAGCGGTCGGCGAGTACTCGGCTCGCCTGCCTTTCTGCGAGCGGCCCTTGAGGCTCTGTATCACCTTCTTTGTTACTTACACACTGAGCACAGTTAAATACGCCGAACTCAATCTAGAGTTCGCTGAACTGAAGACAAAATCCGCTGAACTGGTTGGGGATTGAGTTCGTCAAACGGAGAAGCAAGTTCGTCGAATTGAAACATGACGCGAGTTCGTCGAACGCAGAACAGATTTCGTCGAACGCCGATTGAAGTTTGTCGAACATGGAAACTCGGAAAGAATCCGGCTCGTCCGCATTCCCGCGAGCGGTCGGCGAGTACCTGACTCGCCTGCCTTTCTGCGAGCGTCACTTGAGGCTCTGGCTCGCCTTCTTTATTACTTACACACTGAACACTGTTAAATACGCCGAAGTCAAACTAGAGTTTGCTAAACTGAAGACAAAATCCGTTGAACTGGCTGTGGATTGAGTTCGTCGAACAGAGAAGCAAGTTCGTCGAACTGAAACGTGACTCAAGTTCGTCAAACGCAGAACAGATTTAGTCGAACGCAACACGTCTTTCGTCGAACGCAGCACGACTCTCGTCGAATGCAGCATGACTCTCGCCTTGTTATTTCTCTCGCTTGTTGACTCCTCAAACTATGCCCATCTCTTGGAGAGTATCGGGGTTGTACACAATCCTCTCTCTTTGCGAGATTACTTTAAGCTCGCAAAGAATCATCCAACCCCGTATATTTGCCGACGACTGCTGAGCTGTTCGGGAATCTTTCCTGTGGGTCCCACCACACGTATATAAATACTGCCCAAGTCGGAGGGATGCGCACTATTACTCTGTCTTATTCCACCTCCGTACGCTATATCCGCCGTAGAATGCCTCTTTCTGAAGAACTCCGGGCTCGCCTAAGGGCATCCAAGGTGGGCGAGCTCTCCTCCCTGGCCAACGCCGCCTCCTGGATGACTCGCCAGACCCCTCCCCCTGCGCCCGCGATAAGAAAGGCAAAGCCGATCCGCTTACCCCCAGGGGGGACAAGACCGTACTACTGGACTCTTATCCTGACGATCAGCTCACTAAAAAGGTAACATTCTCGCTTATCTATTCCCTCGATTTTTCTGACCCCTGCCTGACCGCAGGATCCGCCCCCTGTCGATCAGGACGCGGGCGGAGGCTTAACAGAGACCCGTCTCGATCCTCCAGCGAGGACTGATCTTGTCGACGGTGGAACTGCTGGTAAGCGCCTCGCTCCCGCAAAAATGGATTAACTTTCTATCGGATGGCTCTCATTTTTCCTTCTTACAGCCTCTCCTCGCGCGACTCAGGATCGTCCAAGCTCGCGAACCCAAACTCCGGTCCCCCCCCCCCGACACAACCATTAACACCCCTGGATTCAATCTCTTGAGGGGGAGGGTTCTGGTGGTTCGCGACCTGCCCTGACGGCTCGCGCTGGCGACGCGACGTGACACGTTGGTCATGGGAAGTCTGCCTCGCTCCCCTTCGCGAGTCTCTTCCAGGGCCGGCCTACAACTTCTCGCCCGCTTACAGGTAATTATTTCTGCCACATTGGTTGAGTCGTTACTCTCCATGTTAGTCTCGCTAACGGCTAACAATGTCTGGATCCGCTCGCAGGTGATTCTGAGACTCTCCCCTCAGACTCTGACTTAGGGGATGAAGATATGTCGACTCTCCCCCTGTCAAAGCAGATTTATGACTTCTTAGGCGACCTGCGGGATCCTGAGGCCATGAAGAAGCGGACCTCAGAATTGTTTCAGAAGCAAAGGCGGATGTTGCGAGATCTTCACCTCCAAGCGAGGAGGGACAGGGAAGATGCCGAGGAGTGGCACGCCGCTTTGCTGGATGAGTGCGCGCGGCTCCGCGCCGAGCTGCCGTAAGACATTGGCGAGACGGCCACCTCCCCCGGGATATACGTCGCGCGGGTGAATGATTATGCCCGCCTGATCCAACGCGAGGCTTGCTCGCTCAACACATATCATTACCCTAGGATCCCGCCGAGATCTGGAGTGCGAGGTCGTGGCCGGTGGAAATGTCTACACAACTAATCTCGCCCGCACTCTTTCTTAGCTCGGCAAACCCCTCCGTAATATTTGAATATTTGCTTAATTTTGCCAGACCATCTCGCAGACATTTCTCCTTTCATTATTAACCATTTCTCGCCCACTCATGGGGATCTTGCGAACTTACTGGTCGTTGTAATATATTTGCTTATGATGCTTGCTCTTTCGTATTTCAGTTTTCTTGTTGTTTCCTGATGGAAATTTCGCTTATTTTAATCTTGTACACTAGTCTCGCTTGCTAACATACCTGATGTTTTATCGAGCTCTCGCGCCATACGGGGCTTTGCCTAACCGTACCCCCGTCGCTTTAAATTCTTTCCAGCGCTTTTCATTCTCTATAAATAGGTCTCAGCGCTGATCTCACTTACCGCATTTAACTCAAGTTGTTCTTCTTCCTCTGCTTGCGAGATCTCGCATTCTCTCCTTCGTGCTTTCTTCTTCTTCTTCTCGCAGGTCTCGCGATGGTGGGAGACGCAAGTGAGGCTGAAGGTCGGTTGAAGTGCACTGAGGCCTTCACCGATCACACTTTCTTCCACAGCAACCTGACTGAAGAGGAATACCTCGCCGCAGTCGCCGATTTTATCCCGCCGGGGTTCTCTGCTCGCTGCCCTAGCGGCGATGATGGGATCAACGTTCCCATGTCAGATGAGCTCGCCAAACCGATAGCCCACTTCGGGATCGGCCTGCGCCTACCTCTATGGCTAGAGGTCCGCCAGGTATATGCCAATCTCGCTTACCTCCTTCTGTCGGATTTCTAGTTCTCGCTCACCTATTCAGACCTCACAATTTTTCTTGCCAGGTGGTCAAACATTACGACGTGGTCTTGGGTCAGCTAACCCCCAACACCATGGCGGTTATCATTGCGTTTGTATGCTACATGCGAGAAGAGCACATCGAGTTCAGCTTGCCGGTCTTCCGAAAGTTGTTCTCCTTCAGAGCTTACAAGGAGGGTACCGCCTACTTCGTGGGCTCGGGTCCTAAGGTCAACGAGACCGTTAACAAGAGCAACTATTGGGCTCAGAAGTTCCTTTTTGTCAAAGGGAACTTCGGCAACATCCTGTTCTCGCCGATCCAGCATGGCGAGAGTACCTACCGCCCCCCGGCTATCGGCGGCCATGACGCCGCTCTGTACCAGTTCTTCAACAAGATGAACTTCAAGGTGGCGCATCTCCGCCAAAACCTCGACTCGCTACCACCAGTGCTCCCCGGGGAGGGTATGTATCGCGCTTGACCCCCTTTTCTTCTCAAAGTTCTCGCCCAACGTTTCTAAGTGCTGATCTACTGCAGGTGAGAGAGATCTCCTCGCCCATCCCACCTATGCGTGCAGCCGGTCTTTCCCTGTCGACCTCGCCCTTGCGAAAATGGGAGTGGACGCCTGCCGCGAGACCTCCCGTCCTGCCGCCCCTCCCACTTTGAAAAGGGGTGAGTCTTCCGGTCGGAAAGACTCCTCCTCGCAGCCCTCCCAGAATAAGAGCAAGAAATATCCCCCCTCTTCTGAGAAGGGAAAGGGGCACGCCAAGGCTTCCCCCGGCTAGATCCTACCGGCTGACTTCCCCGAAGAAAGGGAGTCTAGGGAGCCGGTCAAGAAGGTCGCCCGGATCTCCTCCTTGCCATTGCCGGTAAATCACTTGAACTTCGGTCTCGGCCAGAGGCACAAGGACGAGGCCAGCGTGTACCTACTTTACTGGAATCCAGAAGTCAATAAAGCCACCATCTCCACCCTCCTCCCCTCTTTGTGCTGTGAGTTTTTTAGCAAAAATAAAATTCTAGAAAAATTTAAGATCTAATTGATCTTTTGATTCAGGTGTTAGCCTGTATACAATCAACCAACCTCTAATACCAATTGAAAGTGAGGTTAGATCTTAAAGTCACTCTAGAGGGGGGGGGGTGAATAGAGTATTAAAAATGTTTTCACTTAATTTTATAGCGGAATTAAAATAGTGATACTTATATGTGTATTGCAGAGTGAGTTATAAAAAAATAAAGAAACACAGCACACAGCACAGTACAGAAAATCACACAAACACAGAGGACACAATGATTTTAAAGTAGTTCCCCAATCAACCTGGGTACATCTACTCTTCTACCACCCTTGGTAGGATTCCACTAGGGTTTTGATTAGGTGCCCTTTCACCAATGGATTTTTGATCAGGTGTCCAAACACCAATGAGCTTTTGATCAGGTGCTCAAACCAACCACAGGTTTTTGATCAGGTGCCCTGCCACCAAGGGGTTAACTTTTTAAGGGAGTTAGAACCCTGTACAAGAATGGGATAAAGAGGGTTTAGATGTTCTTCTCTATCAATAATCTTAGAGAAGACTAGTGGAATGTGTTGTTGTAAAGCTCCCCCCATCTGATTGAAATTCTTGACAGCTTGAGGATGGAGCTTTCACTTGAAATGGATATCTTCCTTGATAGCTGATGAATCTGAGAGACAGAAGTTTCTCAGATTTGTTGTTGCTCTTGAAGATCTGATCTAGCAGCAGAGATCTGAGAGAAGGTGTTGATGTTCTCAGAGAATGAAAGGTGCTGCTTGAGGAAGATGAAGAAGATCTGAATATTCTGAATTGAATGTTTCCTTGGAACTGCAAACTGATATTTAATTCCTATTCATTTTTAATTAATGTATCCTTTTCCGCTAAATGGCTATTTCTCAGGAAGAGAATGGAAAGGAATAAAATAAATAGGAAGGATATAATCCTTGACTTATCTGGAATAAATAGAGTCGTTGCTGATAATCTGAGTTCAGAGAATAGAATAAAAATAATCCTTCTGAAATACTGAACTGAATCCAAATTTCGTCGATCTGAACAAATTCGTCGAATGCAATCTGGAGTTCGTCGAATTGAAAGATAATATCTGATAAGCTAGCTGGAATAATGAATTCGTTGAGCTGAGAAGAAGTTTCGTCGATCTGAACATCTAATACTTATTCTTCGAACGCGGAGCTGAGTTCGTCGAACGCTGAGACTTGGGAGGTTCATCGAACGCTAAGACTTAGGAGGTTCGTCGAACGCTGAGACTTAGTCAACCGCTGAGACTGAAGTTCATCAACCGCTGAGACGCTGGAAAACTGAGTGCATCGAGTTGGAGAGCAAGTTCATCAAACGCAGAGAGGAGTTCGTCAAACGCAGAATAGAATTCGTCAAACGCAGAACCTTGGCAAGTTCGTCGAACAGGAGCATGTCGTTCGTCGAACGCAGTATGGAGTTCATCGAACGCAGTATGGAGTTCGTCAAAGGCGGAAACTGATTATTTTCCTTAGTTCTATCAGCCTAAAACCTTGACCCTTTAGACTATACATTGGGGTCAACTTAGTCCTAGTCAACAGATAGTGATCCTAGCCCAAATCAGTAATAGGGTTGTTCCAACACTCTTCCCCTATTTGGGGTTAGGAAACTATTTGACAAAATTGAATAATAAAACAAACAACAAAACAACAAAACATATATATCTGATAGATTTTAAATATTTCAGCCGATATAAAATATGATACTCTGAGTTTTGAAATTTTACATTTAAAACAGAAATGATAAAAACAAATAATCAGAACCTTTTGCTTTCTGAATTCTGACATTGCCTTCAGCTTTCTGAATTTGATTATCTGAGCTGTATCTGCTATATCAAACAATATTTCTGAAACTGCATTCTTTGCTTAGAAATCCTTGCCTTCAACATTTTTCTTTCTTTATCTGAACTGAATTTTGTTTTCTGAAAATTTTTGGAACTTAAGTTGGAGGTGACTTCACCAAATCAACTTGAACTGGAACTTGAACTGGAACTGAAAAGCTTTATAATCTGAATCTACATTTTTCAACTTTAGCTTTTGTTGATCTGAACTGTAGCAATAACTGAATCTTCTTTGCTACCAATCTGTCATATCTGAATTATTTCTTAATCTGCATCTGTATTTGTCATATCTGAATCTTCAAACTGAAATAAAAACTGCTGTGAGCTTCTTCAAATAACTGAAACTGTTTCTTTTAAGTTTTTGCTTCTTCATATATCATCTCCCCTTGAAACTTGAGCATCTTCATAAAACATCTCCCCTATCAAAAATGGAAAGCATCTCCCCCTAACAAAAAGGAGTTTCTTCAAAACATCTCCCCCTGCCATAAAGGAGCGTCTTCATGAAACATCTCCCCCTGCCTAGTTTTAGGAAGGTCTGAAGCTAGGCCCCTAGAAGAAGGGACAGTTGTATAAGAGGTAGGGAAGGATGCAATTATTGAAGAGATATTGCCATTGTTCCTGCAAAAGAAAATAGAGATCAAGTGCATAGGAACTGGAAAGAGAAGCAATTTCTGTAGGCATACAGTTAAAATGAACTAAAATATTTGATTATAAGGAAAGATTCAGAAAATAGGCTTCATCAAAACTGCGTTCGATGAAAAATAATTTTTCGTCGATCTCAGTTCGACGATCTAGATGACTTCGTCGATCTCCGTTCGACGAACGACTAGATTTCGCCGATCTCAGTTCGACGAAGATATGGGATAAGTAGAAAATATAATTTTTTCAATTGATTGAATCTCCATCTATCATTCCTAGCTGATTTATATAGAAGATATGTTTCTTTTCATCCAAGGGTTTGGTGAAAATATCAGCTCTTTGCAAATCAGTAGAAATGAATTGTAGGCAATTTTTATTTTTATCCACATTATCTCTGATAAAGTGGTGCCTATATTCTATGTGTTTAGTCCTACTATGGAGTACTAGATTTTGTGTTATAGATATTGCACTAGTATTGTCACAAAATATAATTGAATTATTTAAGTTGATACCATAGTCTAGGAGCTGATTTTATATCCATAATATCTGTGAGCAGCAACTGCCTGCATCTATGTATTCAGCTTCAGCTGTTGATGTAGACACAGATGTTTATTTCTTACAAAACCAAGACACAATCCTATCACCAAGAAACTGACAAGTTCATGATGTGCTTTTCCTGTCTACTCTGCATCCAGCATAATAAGAATCTGAGAATCCAGTTAATTCAAATTCTGAAGCTGTTGGATACCAGAGTCCTAGATTTGGACAACCTTTTATATATCTCAAAATTCTTTTTAATAAAATTAGGTGAGATTCTTTGGGGTTAACTTGGAACCTAGCACAAATACAGGTAGCAAACATTATATCAGGCCTACTTGCTGTTAAATAAAGTAATGAGCCAACAATTGCTCTATATACTTTCTGATCAACAGGTTTCCCTGATTCATCATTATCTACAACAACATTGGATGGCATGGGTGTTTTCATGGTGGAAGCATCAGACATACCAAACCTTTTCACTAATTCCTTAGCATACTTGGATTGTGATATAAATATGCCATTAGGATTTTGCTTCACTTGAAGACCAATGAAGTATGATAATTCACCCATACTGCTCATTTCAAATTTAGATTGCATTAGGTTAGAAAACCTTTTGCATAGATTTGAATCAGTAGAGCCAAATATGATATCATCTACATATATTTGAACTAGTAAAGTTTGATTTTTATGTATCCTGAAAAATAGGGTTTTATCAACAATGCCTCTACAGAAATTGTTCTCCAAAAGAGAATTAGCTAAGGTCTCAAACCATGCTCTAGGAGCTTGTTTGAGACCATAGAGAGCTTTATTAAGCTTAAATACATAAGAGGAGTGAGTTGGAGAGATGAAACCTAGTGGTTGTTCCACATAGACTTCTTCTTTGATTTCCCCATTCAAGAATGCCCTCTTCACATCCATCTGGTATACTTTGAATTTCTTGAAGGCAGCAAAGGCCATAAAAATCATGATAGCTTCAAGTCTTGCAACAGGAGCAAAGGTCTGATCATAGTCAATCTTGCTTTGTTTCTGACTATGTTGCCTTGATCATCTAGCTTGTTCCTGAAGACCCACTTGGTGCCAATAAATGGATGGCCTTTTGGTCTTGGAACCAAATCCATACCTTGTTCCTTTCAAATTTATTGAGCTCCTCTTGCATTGCAAGAATCTAATTTGGATCTTATTCTGCATCTTTTATGGATTAAGGTTCAATCTGGGATAGGAAATAAGTGTGCATCTGATTTTGGTGTAGTTGATGTCTTGTTTGAACACCTGCTGAAATATCTCCAATCACTTGAGATATTGGATGATCTCTAACTATGATGTGATCAACAGTTGGAGTTGGTTCAGCAATAGTTTCCACTTGAGGGACTTGTTCAGCTGTCACTTGATTTGAATGATCAGCAAGATCTGGATTATCCTCTTCTTCACTGTCTTCAATTATTTCATTTGATGGAAGTAGAGAATCTTCATTCTGTAGATTTATTCCATTTAGTTCTTCACATAGGACTGGTACCTGCAAAGTATTTTTGGTAGAGGTGGTGTTCCTCTCCTCATTTAACATCTTAGTTTCATGAAAGGATACATGCATGGACTCTTCTATCATAAGAGTAGATTTGTTGTAAACTCTATATACTTTACTAGAAAGAGAATATCCAAGGAATATACCTTCAATAGATTTTGCTTCAATTTTCCTAAGATACTTCTTATCATTGTTATGCACATATCATTTACAGCCAAATATCTTAAAATAGTTAACCTTAGGCTTTTTATTCTTGAGTAATTCATAGAGAGTTTTACCCTTAAGCTTATGTATCAGGCTTCTGTTCAACACATAGTTTGCTGTGTTCACTGCCTCTACCCAAAAAGAGATTGAGAAGTGAGCATCAACAAGCAATGTAGTTGCTGATTCAATTAGGGTTCTATTTTTCCTTTCAGCTACCCCATTTTGTTGAGGAGTTCTAGGAGCAGAGAAACACTGCCTGATCCCTTCTTTTCCACAGGATTCTCTCATTAGAAGAGATTCAAACTCAATGCCATGATCACTTCTAATTAATGCAACTAGAGTAGAGTACTCAATCTTGATGGACTTGAGAAAGTCTGTCAGAATACTGAAGGTGTCAGACTTGTTCTAAAGAAAGAACACCCAAGTGAATCTTGAGAAGTCATTTACAATAACTAGAGAATAATGTTTCCCTCCTAGACTTTGTATTGCAGTAGGTCCAAAATGTCCAAAGGCAGTAAATACAAAATCCTAGGTGAATCACTCTTGGATAAAGATTTAAAACTACTTCTAGTTTGCTTACCTAATTGACAAGCCCTGCAGAGTCCTTCCTTCTTGTATGAACCAGAAGGTAGTCCTCTAACAAGATTGTCCTTAGAAAGCTTAGATATAGTTCTAAGGTTAATATGTTCAAGCCTTTTAAGCCATAATTTATTTGTTTTACTTATTGAATTAAATAAACAAATATCTGAGTTGGTAGAGTCAAAATTGACTAAATAAATATTTCCATGTCTAATACCAGATAACACATTAATGTTTTTATTATTGGTAATAAGACATAAGGAATTATTAAAAGTTACCTGATAACCTTCATCATATAACTGGCGTATGCTGATGAGGTTGTGCTTCAGACCCTTGACATAAGCTACCTCTTTGAAGGTAACTGCTCCAACTTTGATCTTCCCATATCCTTTGGTTAATCCACAGTTGGAGTCTCCAAAGATCACCTTGGGTCCAAGCTTTGCCTTGTAGTTGCTCAGTTTGGCCTTGTTTCCGGTCATGTGTTTTGAACATCCACTATCCAAATACCATTGTTCATTTATTTTTGGATAGCTCTGTACCTGCAAAACAGAAAACATTCTAGTTGTTTTTGACCCAGACTACCTTGGGTCCTTTTGTTTTTCCACTAAATTCTAAAATATAAGATATCTCAGGCTGATCCTTATAACCTTGTGGATGATATCTCCTTGGAGGAATTATCCACTCAGTGAAAGGATTCTTAGTATGTGAAGAATAAGAATTCTTCAGATTTTCTGTATATTTTCCGTTCGACGAATTCAGGTGAGTTCATCGATCGTCGTTCGACGAAGTGAAGTGCTTTCGTCGAGCGCTGTTCGAATAATGAATATACTGAAATTCTTTCTTCAGAGTTCGTCGATCTCCGTTCGATGAAATGAATTGATTTCGTCGAGCTCCGTTCGACGAATTCTGCTGAATTCCATTATTCTTAACAGCCTTGCTTGAAATGTTCTTACTAACATCTACTACTTCTTTGCTCTTGGCAGAGATGAACTTTACTGGTGTAGAAAGTATGTTCTTCTTAATAAGAGGTGGCTCACTTGATGATGCACCTAAGCCCAGTTTGCCATTAAGTCTGGCATTCACTGTGCTTGTGATGTCCATCAGTTTGATGCTTCTCCCATTTAGGGATTCTTCAAATTTCTTAGCCTCAGATAGTTTGTTCTCAATGAGAATAATATGTTCTCTGGAGGCAGCCAAATCTTTCTTAAGATTGACATTTTCTTCACTTAGTTGGTTCATTTCAGCCAACTGATTTCTGAGAGAGATTATCTCTTTCTCAGATTTGATTAAATCTAAGCAAAGAACTTTGAATTCATCTTTGAATTCAATTGAATTAAAATCAAATTTTGAGATTACCTGATCAGCATCATTGTCAGCCTTTGATTCATTTGAGTTGTTTGCTGAGGCATTGATAGCCATCATGCAGAATCTTCTTTCTTCTTCATCATCACTAGAGCTAGATGATGATGCATATTCTGACTCACTGTTTGATTCATATATTGCCATCAAACATTGGTCCTTGTCATTTGATTTTTCTTCATCTTCAGATGAGCTGGATGAAGACTCTGATTCTGTTTCACTCCATGTTTCAGCTACAAACCCTCTTCGCTTATGCTTGTGTTTGTGGGAGGAAGGCTTGCTGGAGTGCCTCTTTTCTTCTTTATCTTTTCTCTTTTCTTTCTTTTGGTTCTCTGGACAATCTAATAGAATGTGTCCAGGTTTCCTGCAACCAAAACAGATAATTTCATTAGAATTTGATTTATCATACCTTGGTTTTTCTCTTGATCTGGAATCCTTCTTTCTGAAGTCCTTCTTAGCCATCTTGTAGAACCTTTTGTCTAGAAGATTCATGAACTCAATATCTCTTGGAGCTTTTTCTTCCTCTTCAGTAGCTTGGAAAGCTATGCTTCTCTCCTTCTTCGATGCTGGAGATGAGGCAGATTGTTCAGCTTCTCTAGTTTTGATAAGCTGCTTATAGGATTTAAGTTTGCCTAACAAGCTCTCAATGGAGATCTCATTAAGGCTTCTATCTTCCTTGATTGGCCAGATCCTAGAGTCCCATGTGCTGGGGAAGCACATAAGGATCTTATCATTCACTTCTGTGATAGAGATCACTTTGTCTAAAGATTTCAGCTCATTGATTATGAGGCTGAGTCAATTGTACATATCAGCCACTGTCTCAGTTTCTCCTATTTTGAAGTTTTCATACTGAGAAATAAGGTGGGATCTTCTATCTTTTCTTTAATCTGCTGATCCTTCAACCATATTGTTGAGTGACATCCAGATTTCCCTTGCTGAAGTGCATTCCACAACTTTTTGGAAAATGTCATCAGACATTTTTTGTGCCAAAATATTCATTGCCTTGGCATCTGCACTTCTCTGCTTCTTTTGAGCCTCTGTCCACTCAGGAGGTGATGCGCAAATCCTACACACCACTATAGATGGTGTCTAGACTGCGGCACGACACGGCAGTGTACCGATCGTTCAAGTAATATAAAACGAGGAGTAAATCCCCGAGTATCGATCTCGGAAGGAACACAGTAAGGTGGAGTTGACTATTGAGGAGGACTTGAGATTGAAGTCCTTAAGTCAGATGGATGTGAAAGGCTAGGGTTGGTTTGATTTGCGGAAAACAAAATAAAACAACTAAATCACTACTCCTATGCAGGCCGCTATGCGCTGCTTCGCCGGGCGGATGGAAACTATACAGGCCGCGATGCACTGCTTCGATAGGCGGATGGGCGAGTAGGCAAGCGGATGAGGTGGTTCGCACTAGCGGAAATGAAGTGGATTACACGGGCCGTTAGCACCGCTTAGCTTGGCGAATGGAAGAGTAGGCTCACGTAGTGGAAGAGAAGTTAAGCGGAATGGAATGGAGGGTAATGGAGGATGGAAGATGAATGACAATATCGCACCTCATACACTTGAATAAATCAAAAGTAATTTCATAAACATGAAATAAAAGTTACATATATGGATTTATCAAGCTCTTCATCCAAAAAATAGAGAGTTTAGCATACAAACATCATTTCAAAAGAATAAAGAGTAGGAGATTCGACCGACTCCGAAGCCTTGCTGGGATTCACGGTTGGAATCGCTGGGTTGTCAATCGGTGGCGCACGACCAGTGGTCGTGCGCACTATGTCCAATGGTCGTGCGTTAAGCCAGTCAGGCCACTTTTTAGGTGGGAATTAATGCACGATCACTAGCGCACGACCAGTGGTCGTGCGCACTATGTCTAGTGGTCGTGCGCAGTGTTCATGTGCAGTTTTTGGGCACCGGAACACTCGCACAACCCCCGTATCAACATTAAAGATCGTCAGGCCACGTAAATGGGCATTCCACACATTCTCAAATATAGAAATTGAATTGCAACATAAAGCATGAGTAAGATATACATGAAAATACACCGAAACGGGCCTAGAAGTGCACATAACATGGAATGTCAAATATGCATGAAAACATGCCTAAAGTGTAGTGCAAAGACTAGAAAATCGGCCCAAATGAGTCCGAAAATAAGTATATAATTGGGACTCATCACACCCCCAGACTTACCTGTTTGCGCGTCCCGAGCAAACATATCCGGCGGAGTAGGAAAAGCATAGCTAACCAAAAAAATGTCAAACATGGAATAGAATGCGAAGTTTCCTACTAGTGTGCATAAAAGTTCATTAGAAGAAGTTTTTACATATGCTAGCTACTTTATAAAAGTGTAAATGCGTAAAAAGGAATTTATTTTTACTCAAAAATGGAATGTTGGTGAATCTCGTGGTCTCGCGTAGTACGAAAGTAAGCTAGACGCGCAGGTGAATGTTACCCAAGACCGGAACTCGGAATTATCTCCGTTGAAATCCATCAACGTCGAGAACCATATGCTCGCCCGGTCACACTCTCTCCACGGCGCTAGTGAACTCACAAGACGAATCGATAGGACTTTAGGTATACATGAGGCTTGGGTTACGGTTTGGAATGCAAAGATAAACGTGAAGGCTAATCGCAACCCAAATGAGCACACAAAAGTGCTAAATCATAGCAGCCCCAATAGTACACATGTAACACACCCCCACACATGACTTTGAAACCGGGTGTGCACACGGACTACAACAATCAATACCAAAATATGCTTCAATTAAAGCGCTAGGGATAAATATATATATATATATTTTTTTTTTCTTTTTCTTTTCTTTTTATCCCCAAATTAATTAGCACAATTCTCAGCACAAAGACATTTTTTTTAAAACTTCCACATCAACACTGAAGTTACGCATCACCGCACCGCATTGAAAAATTACAATTCATAAATGCTCTTAGCTTAATTTTTGGTTGCGATAATAGGATTAGCTTTTAGACCTTGGTGAAGTATGATGGGGCTGAATCAAAAGATCGGGTAGGCACAAAATAGGCTAGCAACGGTTAGTGTATAGGAGTGGTAGAACAAAGCTCAAGCTTGCCAAATAGATGGCCTATGTCACGCTTAACTTGCAAGTCATTCGCACCCAAGCTTCGAGAGTCGCTTGGGGCAAGTTCTTAACCCCCGAGAAAGGTAATCCTTCCTCCCGACTCGAGCAACGCGAACCTCACATTCGCCTACACACAATACCACGCTACCGCAAGATTCAACCACATTCACCATTTTGAGTAAAATAAATTAAAATCTATGCAAATCTACAAATTATAAATTAGAAGCATAAACAAAAACTAATTCTACTCAAATCCCTATGCAAACACGAGTATTCAACTAGAGCACTACAAGAGTCAACATTCCACTCCATCTTGCAATTATTTTGGCTAATACAGCACTTCCTACATCACATCCAAGAATTGAATATACGGAAGCATACAAACAAGCGAGTGCGCGCTAAAGTGGGTGCAGTGGTGTACAGTGAAGATGAACAATACTAAATAACTGAAATTAAAATACTTCTAGTATGCAAATGAGATGTGCACGTGCAGTGGGTAACATATAACGGCTCTCCCCCAGACTTAATCTAAACAATACAACATAATGATATGACAGTGAAAATCAAAATCGAAAGCTAGGGAAGAAGTTACCCAATGCTCAGCAAGTGAGCATACCAGAAGGCGCGTGTAAACCATGAAAAAGCTACAGCATCCGCCATCCAGAAGAAGGATACCTGCAGGGGTCAGCTCCGCAAAACAAAAGAAAAAGAAAAAGATAAACTACAATAAACTACAGCTAACTAAACTAGATTGAATAAAATAAAATGCATGGAAAGTAAGATAAATACTGGGGTTATTGTCATCCCAGCACGACTTATTCAAAACTTTATAATATCTAGCTAATGGGCCTATGAAAAAGAAAATGCACAGGTAACTGCTCCAATATGCGTTTCGGTAGCTGGTACCGATACGGAGATAAGGCAGTCACCCCTCTACCTAAATAATAATAATACCTGCTCCTGACAGGTAGAGGGAAAAGAAAGTAAGAAGAGGAGGAGGCCTGGTCCTCACTCAGTTCACCAAAACTATCCTTGCCCAGCAAGGTATCGTCCACAGCAGGTCCGCAGAAGGAGAAGGCAACAAATGAGGCTTCCTTAATGGAGGAGGAATCAACCTCCTCGCATAAGAGGACACACTCATCATTGACTTGAGCACAAAGCTCCAAGTCCTCCTGAAGTACCTGTGAAGATTCAACCTGCACAGACTCAGATGAAGGAAGGGGATCAAGAAATAAAGAAGACGAAGAACATAAATAAACATCAATCGGGGGAGTGATCCCGGTCTCACTCCCATTAGGTTGGGGAAGTAAAATAATGTTGGCATTGTCATCAATGCCGCAGGGTTCAGCGGGATCGACAGTGGCCATGCCCAAGATTTGGACTTCCTCCACCGGTGTTGAGGAAAACTCCTCTTCACCTGGAAGGTTGTCCTCTTCCATAGGAGCAGGCATGACACTAAAGTCACCAGCCTCCTCTTGCGACACATCATCAACAATGTCATCAGAGACGAGTGTAGTATGCACAACAGGGAAAGGAATAGTGCTCGGATAAAAGTCGAGCACCGATTCCTCACAAAGAATCGAATCCACTAGAGGTGGTGGATGCACATGGAGAATAGGCTCAGCAATGTTGGTGCATAGATCAGCCGCACATCCGGTGACCGTATCCATGCCATTCCCTTCAAGATGTGAAGGTGACAAAGACACATAACCGGATGTTGAAGGTGTGCCGCCAGAGTTAGGAGTTGGGACGATCTGGATATCCGGCTCGTCATCCTCATCCAATTGGCGAAGATACTCGGCACAGTCCTTCAAGACATGATCAGTGCTCCGACAAAACCGGCACAGCCTAGCGGGCTTCTTTGGCACAGCGGGTGCTGAAGCCGAAAAGAAGTAAGACGGTAAAGGCTCAGCAGAGTAGCCATAAGACTTACGCGCACCATATGGAGTATCAGACGAAGTCGGTGCTCCATATGCTGAGCTATAAGACTTATGCCTACTATTCTCCGTAGGGCATTCATCACTAGAGTGGGAGGTAGCTCCACACCAACGGCAACGGAAATTAAGATGTGCCCACATAGTGTAAAGATAATACGATTCAAAATAAAAATGCTATTGTGCAAAATACTACACCAAACAAAAATTACTAAAGCAACCTAATTAAAACAGGAAAATGGAATAAAAAGAAATAAAACAAAGAAATGCAATTTACAAATGGAAAGGCTTCTCTCTCAGGTTCTCCCTCTCCAGAAAACTCACACGACTGTGTTCCCCGGCAACGGCGCCAAAAACATGATGCCCAAATCCTACACACCACTATAGATGGTGGCTAGACTGCGGCACGACACGGCAGTGTAACGATCGTTCAAGTAATATAAAACGAGAAGTAAATCCCCGAGTATCGATCTCGGAAGGAACACAGTAAGGTGGAGTTGACTATTGAGGAGGACTTGAGATTGAAGTCCTTAAGTCGGATGGATGCGAAAGGCTAGGGTTGGTTTGATTTGCGGAAAACAAAATAAAACAACTAAATCACTACTCCTATGCAGGCCGCTATGCGCTGCTTCCCCGGGCAGATGGAAACTATACAGGCCGCGATGCACTGCTTCGGTAGGCGAATGGGCGATTAGGCAAGCGGATGAGGTGGTTCGCACTAGCGAAAATGAAGTGGATTACACGGGCCGTTAGCACCGCTTAGCTTGGCGAATGGAAGAGTAGGCTCACGTAGTGGAAGAGAAGTTAAGCGGAATGGAATGGAGGGTAATGGAGGATGGAAGATGAATGACAATAGCGCACCTCATACACTTGAATAAATCAAAAGTAATTTCATAAACATGAAATAAAAGTTACATATATGGATTTATCAAGCTCTTCATCCAAAAAATAGAGAGTTTAGCATACAAACATCATTTCAAAAGAATAAAGAGTAAGAGATTCGACCGACTCCGAAGACTTGCTGGGATTCATGGTTGGAATCACTGGGTTGTCAATCCGCATCCAAGCTCGGTCCTCAACTGCGTCCGGGGTAAAGGAGGGCTGTCACTTCCTCCCAATGGCCCGTCTTCTTCGTGTCACGACCCGGCGATGTCCAAATGCTCTTTAAACCTTCCTTGATGATGAAAGTAAGATCCAATCTCTTCCTTGAAGTCCCTAGATGAACAGAGGAGGCTTAGAACGAAAAAACGCAAAAAACGGCGCTCAAAAAGACCTAGAAACGAAGAAGTTCCGGCTGATTTCGCGGAGCAGCTATTTATAGACAGGTGCAGGTTTTCAATGCGCACGATCAGTGGCGCACGACCAGTGGTCGTGCGCATTATGTACAGTGGTCGTGCGTTAAGCCAGTCAGGCCACTTTTTAGGTGGGAATTAATGCACGATCACTAGCGCACGACCAGTGGTCGTGCGCACTATGTCTAGTGGTCGTGCGCAGTGTTCATGTGCAGTTTTTGCGCCCCGGAACACTCGCACAACCCCCGTATCAACATTAAAGATCGTCAGGCCACGTAAATGGGCATTCCACACATTCTCAAATATAGAAATTGAATTGCAACATAAAGCATGAGTAAGATAGACATGAAAATACACCGAAACGGGCCTAGAAGTGCACATAACATGGAATGCCAAATATGCATGAAAACATGCCTAAAGTGTAGTGCAAAGACTAGAAAATCGGCCCAAATGAGTCCGAAAATAAGTATATAATTGGGACTCATCAGGAGGTGGAACATCATTGTTTGTTGTTGTTGTTTCAGCACATGTTGTTACTGTAGAATTAGGAGGTCCTGTTAAAATAACATTGAAAATTTCTTCATCAATAGAATTCATGTATAATCTGATCCTTGGCTTCCATAGTGCAAACCTATTTAAATTGCACATAGGAGGTCTTGTGCTTAAAAATTCTTTGTTTTGTGCCATGAGTTTTTTAGCAAAAATAAAACTCTAGAAAAATTTAAGATCTAATTGATCTTTTGATTCAGGTGTTAGCCTGTATACAATCAACCAACCTCTGATACCAATTGAAAGTGAGGTTAGATCTTAAAGTCACTCTAGAGGTGAGGGGGGGGTGAATAGAGTATTAAAAAGTTTTTCACTTAATTTTATAGCGGAATTAAAATAATGATACTTATATGTGTATTGCAGAGTGAGTTGTAAAAACAAAATAATGAAACACATCACACTGCACGTTACAGAAAATCACACAAACACAAAGGACACAAGGATTTTATAGTAGTTCCCCAATCAACCTGGGTACATCTACTCTTCTACCACCCTTGGTAGGATTCCACTAGGGTTTTGATCAGGTGCCCTATCACCAATGGATTTTTGATCATGTGTCCAAACACCGATGAGCTTTTGATCAGATGCTCAAACCAACCACAGGTTTTTGATCAGGTGCCCTGCCACCAAGGGGTTAACTTTTGAAGGGAGTTAGAAACCTGTACAAGAATGGGATAAAGAGGGTTTAAATGTTCTTCTCTGTCAATAATCTGAGAGAAGACTAGTGGAATGTGTTGTTATAAAGCTCCCCCTGTCTGATTGAAATTCTTGATAGTTTGAGGATGGAGCTTGCACTTGAAACAGATATCTTCCTTGATAGCTGATGAATCTGAGAGACAGAAGTTTCTCAGATTTGTTGTTGCTCTTGAAGATCTGATCTAGCAACAGAGATCTGAGAGAAGGTGTTGATGTTCTTAGAGAATGAAAGGTGCTGCTTGAGGAAGATGAAGATGATCTGTGAATGCTTTCTTTCTTTTCTTCCTGAATTTCTCTCGACTGTATTATTCTTCTCTATCTTGCTGTGCTGTTGTACTGTAATAATACTGTATATTTTCTTCTTCCTTTTTTCCTTTGATAATATATCTCTGATTTGAATTTCAAATCTCTGAATAAGGAATAAAATATTCTGAATTGAATGTTTCCTTGGAACTGCAAACTGATATTTAATTCCTATTCATTTTTAATTAATGTATCCTTTTCCGCCAAACGACTATTTTCTCGGGAAGATAATGGAAAGGAATAAAATTAAAAGTAAGGATATAATCCTTGACTTATCTGGAATAAATAGAGTCGTTGCTGATAATCTGAGTTCAGAGAATAGAATAAAAATAATTCTTCTGAAATACTGAACTGAATACAAATTTCGTCGATCTGAACAAATTCGTCGAACGCAATCTTGAGTTCATCGATCTCAAGCTGGAGGTCATCGAACTGAAAGATAATATCTGATAGGCTAGATGGATTATTGAATTCATTGAGCTGAGAAGAACTTTCGTCGATCTGAACATTTAATACTTATTCTTCAAACGCAGAGCTGAGTTCGTCGAACGCTGAGAATTGGGAGGTTCGTCGAATGCTGAGACTTAGGAGGTTCGACGAAAATTGAGACTTAGTCAACCACTGAGACTTAAGTTCATCAACCGCTGAGACGCTGGAAAACTGAGTGCGTCGAGCTGGAGAGCAAGTTCGTCGAACGCAGAGAGGAGTTCGTCGAACGTAGAATAGAATTTGTCGAACGCAGAACCTTGACAAGTTCGTCGAACTGGAGCATGTTGTTCGTCGAACGCAGGTTGGAGTTCGTCGAACGTAGTATGGAGTTCGTCGAATGTAGAAACTGATTCTTTTCCTTAGTTCTATCAGCCTAAAACCTTGACCCTTTAGACTATACATTGGGGTCAACTTAGTCTTAGTCAACATATAGTGATCCTAGCCCAAATCAGTAATAGGGTTGTTCCAACAATCTCCCCATATTTGAGTTAGGACACTATTTGACAAAATTGAATATAAAAACAAACAACAAAACAACAAAGCATATATATCTGATAGATTTTAAATATTTCAGCAGATATAAAATATGATACTCTGAGTTTTGAAATTTTACATTTAAAACAGAAATGATAAAAACAAATAATCAGAACCTTTTGCTTTCTGAATTCTGACGTTGCCTTTAGCTTTCTGAATTTGATTAACTGAGCTGTATCTGCTATATCAAACAATATTTCTGAATCTGCATTCTTTTATTAGAAATCCTTGCCTTCAGCATTTTTCTTTGTTTATCTGAACTGAATTTTGCTTTCTGAAAAATTTTGGAACTTAAGTTGGAGGTGACTTCACCAAATCAACTTGAACTGGAACTTGAACTGGAACTGGAACTGAAAAGCTTTATAATCTGAATATGCATTTTTCAGCTTTAGCTTTTGTTGATCTGAACTGTAGCAATAACTGAATCTGCTTTGCTACCAATCTGTCATATCTGAATTATTTCTTAATCTGCATCTGTATTTATCATATCTGAATCTTCATTCTGAAATAAAAACTGTTGTGAGCTTCTTCAAATAACTGAAACTATTTCTTCAAAGTTTTTGCTTCTTCATACAGCATCTCCCCTTGAAAATTGAGCATCTTCATAAAAAATCTCCCCTATAAAAAATGGAAAGCATCTCCCCCTAACAAAAAGGAGTTTCTTCAAAACATCTCCCCATGCCATAAAGGAGATTCTTCATGAAACATCTCCCCCTCCCTAGTTTCAGGAAGGCCTGAAGCTAGGCGCCTAGAAGAAGGGACAGTTGTATAGGAGGTAGGGAAGGATGCAATTATTGAAGAGATATTGCCATTGTTCCTGCAAAAGAAAATATAGATCAAGTGCAAAGGAACTGGAAAGAGAAGCAATTTCGGTAGGCATACGGTTAAAATGAAATAAAGGATTTGATTATAAGGAAAGATTTAGAAAAATAGGCTTCATCAAAACTGCGTTCGACAAAAAATAATTTTTCATCGATCTCAGTTCGACGATCTAGATGACTTCGTCGATCTCCGTTCGACGAACAACTAGATTTCGTCGATCTCAGTTCGATGAAGAGATGGGATAAGTAGAAAATTTAATTTTTTTCAATTGATTGAATCTCCATCAATCATTCCTAGCTGATTTATAAAGAAGATATGTTTCTTTTCATCCAAGGGTTTGGTTAAAATATCAGCTCTTTGCAAATCAGTAGAAATGAATTGTAGGCAAATTTTATTTTTATCCACATTATCTCTGATAAAGTGGTGCCTAATTTCTATGTGTTTAGTCCTACTGTGGAGTACTAGATTTTGTGTTATTGATATTGCACTAGTATTATCACAAAATATAATTGAATTATTTAAGTTGATACCATTGTCTAGGAGTTGATTTTGTATCCACAATATCTGTGAGCAGCAACTGCCTGCAGCTATGTATTCAGCTTCAGCTGTTGATGTAGACACTGATGTTTGTTTCTTACAAAACTAAGGCACAAGCCTATCACCAAGAAACTGACAAGTTCCTGATGTGCTTTTCCTGTCTACTCTGCATCCCGCATAATCAGAATCTGAGAATCAAGTTAATTCAAATTCTGAAGCTGTTGGATACCAGAGTCCTTGATTTGGACAACCCTTTATATATCTCAAAATTCTTTTTAATAAAATTAGGTGAGATTCTTTTGGGTTAACTTGGAACCTAGCATAAACACAGGTAGCAAATATTATATCAGACCTACTTGCTGTTAAATAAAGTAATGAGCCAACAATTGCTCTATATACTTTCTGATCAACATGTTTCCCTGATTCATCATTATGTACAATATCATTGGAGGGCATGGGTTTTTTCATGGTGGAAGCATCAGACATACCAAACCTTTTCACTAATTCCTTAGCATACTTGGATTGTGATATGAATATGCCATTTGGAGTTTGCTTCACTTGAAAACCAAGGAAGTATGATAATTCACCCATACTGCTCATTTCAAATTTAGATTGCATTAGGTTAGAAAACCTTTTGCATAGATTTGAATCAGTAGAGCCAAATATGATATCATCTACAAATATTTGAACTAGTAAAATTTGATTTTTATGTATCCTGAAAATAGGGTTTTTGATAAGTAATAAAATATATGTATTTTTAGTATAATTATTAGTATAGTTTTGATTAATATTGTGAATTTTCTATGTATATTAATGAATAAATGGCTTCTTTATTATTTCTGGTTTCTACACTACAACAAACTGCACCTGTTGTAAGGACTGAAATATAACTAAAACACAGTTTGTTACTAATAGTTATATTTAGTAACAAATTTTTGTTGTTGTTACAAAAAATATTTTTTTGTAACGAATATTTTAAATTTTGTTACAATAATAATTAATTCGTTACTATAACTGTAAGTATTTGTAACAACACTAATGTTACGTTACAAATAAAAAACTTTTCTCACAATAAGTATCAATTGTAACCACATCATGAAAGTTTTTTGTGACAAAGACATTGTCCTTACTAATAGTAATATTTTATTATTATAGTTTTGTTACAAAAAATATATCATATTTTATTTTCCATTTTTGTACTATTTTATTATCAAAGTTTTGAATTATTATTATTTTTTTGAAAAAAATAAAAAAAAATTTGTATGCGCGCGACAGTACCCCGCCTCGATAGTGCTCTAACGCGATGACAGTACTCCTACGGCTCGCAAACATCCGTGCGCGGCTGTCGCAGATATGTGGTACTATTGCGACATGTATTTTTGTGCGTACGGGATTTTTTTATAAATCTTTAAGTTTTTATAAAAGTTTTTCTGCCTCCCATGCAGCTCAATCTTTCTCTCACATGAATGAATGAAATATACGGATGAAAATTTCCCTCCATAAAATTTTAAGCAAAACAAAACTAAAAATTAAAAATATATTAAATGTAAAAATGAATGCAAATTAATATGACATTAATTTTTTAATATAATTTTGGAATTAAAATAAAATCACGCACAAACCCGCGTGCACGCAAATGCACTCCCGCGCGCACGCAAATGCACTCCCGCGCGCACGCAAATGCACTCCCGCGCGCACGCAAATGCACTCCCGCGCGCACGCAAATGCACTCCCGCGCGCACGCAAATGCACTCCCGCGCGCACGCAAATGCACTCCCGCGCGCACGCAAATGCACTCCCGCGCGCACGCAAATGCACTCCCGCGCGCACGCAAATGCACGCCCGCGCGCACGCAAATGCACGCGCGCGCGCACGCAAATGCACCCCCGCGCGCACGCAAATACACCCCCGCGCGCACGCAAATGCACGCCCGCGCGCACGCAAATGCACCCCCGCGCGCACGCAAATGCACGCCCGCGCGCACGCAAATGCACCCCGCGCGCACGCAAATGCACCCCCGCGCGCACGCAAATGCACCCCCGCGCGCACGCAAATGCACCCCCGCGCGCACGCAAATGCACCCCCGCGCGCACGCAAATGCACCCCCGCGCGCACGCAAATGCACCCCCGCGCGCACGCAAATGCACACTCGTGCGTGTAGTTTTCCTTTTTTTGCTTGAGAACTAGCGCGTATTGCATGTGTCGGGGCTCAAACACAGACACATGCATACACACAGACACGGACAACCAATTAAACACACAAACATCCATTTGCGAGCTGTAGCAATGTCTTTCACGTACGGCCGCCGCCGTTGTCTCCACTCTCTTTGACGGTCGCCGCCGCCGTCGCCTCTCTCTTCCACGGGCGCCGCCATCGTCGTTCTCTTTCTCGGCCGTCGCCGCGCTCCGTTCTCTTCCTCTAGTTTATTAAGTTGTGTCTATTTCCTTCCCTCTCACATTAATGAAATATATGGAGGGAAATTTCCCTCCATAAAATTTTGCACAAAACAAATCAAAAAATTTAAAACATATTAATATAATTTTTGAATAAAAATAACGATCGCGCACTGGCCCCGCATGCACACATATTTTTTCATTGTGCGCAGGGGTGAAATAATTGTACCCTTCGAGCGCCCATTTTTCGCTCGAGCACGTGCTTTTCACTCGGATGCGCATTTTATTTCCCGAGCACGCATTTTTTTTCAGTCGCGCGCATTGCACTAGCTCTATCTTTTTTGCTCGGGAGCATAAATAAATTTGTCAGCGCACACGTTTTTTGCTCGGGAGCTAGCGTTTTAATGAAAATATATGTCATATATATATATTGATTGATGCATGACACGTGCTTTAATGAAAATAAATGTGTAATGAAATTCATAAATACATGTCAAAACAATTCATAAATACAATGCGTTGTTCAATAAAATTTTCTTTTTAAATAAGATTTATGTTTTTTTTTTAAATAAGAATTACCCCCGCTCAATTTTGTCCGCTCTCAGGAGCTCGATCAACTGACAGTGCACATGAGACCCATGTTCCCCGCTCGACAATACCCCCGCCTCGACATTGCCCGACAGTGCACATGAGCTTTAAATAAGATTTATGTATTTTTAAATAAGGTTTATCCGTTTATGTATATTTTAAAAGTAAGAATTACCCCGCTCAATATCGTCCGCTCTCAGGCGCTCGATCAACTGAATAAAAAATAATTGAATATTAATTTAATTTTCTTACCGGACACACACACACACACAGACACATACAAACACAGACACGCAAACACAAACACAGTCACAGACATAGATACAGACTGACATAGACACAGACATAGTCAAACACAAACACGCATAGACACACAAGCAAAGACACAAACACGCACAAACACACATAGACACAGACACAGACACACAATTAACACACATAGATACGCAAACATAGACACACTAGCACAGACAAACATGCATAGACAGACAAACACTCACACACAACCCAAATACACAGTCACAGGCAAGCACGTGTACATACAGACATAAACACATAGACACAAACATATTGACATAGACACAGACTTGTATAGATACATGGACACAAACACAGACACATGGACCGACACACATACGTACATACACAGACACAGACACATACAGACACAAACACATGGACACAAACACAGACACATGGACCGACACATATACGTACACAAACACTCACAGACACAGACAAAGATAGTCACAGTAACAAACACACACACACACACACGCACGTACACACAATAACGCCACGACACACACACAAACACCAAAGACAGACACACACAGACATTTGTGTACACACACACAAACACACACAAACAAAGACACACACATACACAAACACATGCAGATACACGTAAACACACAGACACATACATATAGATACATACACACACATGCACAAGCAAATATAGATTACTCACAAACACAGACACAGACCCCATGCAACATGCACACAAACACACACATGCACAATCTCGATTTTGAGTTGAGCTTGAGTTCAATGAGCTCAATGAACTCGAGTTTCCTTCTAATAAATTTTGTGTCACTACTAGAAAAATGTGTTTTGGCTACACTTTTTTTTGCCAGGGTCCAAAATTCGTGGCTAATATACTGGTATTAGTCATGATTGCAAAACGTTGTGGCTAATAATTATGTTTTAGCCAGGGTTGTAAAAAGTGTGACTAATACCGATGTATTAGCCATGAAAAACTATAATCGTGGCAAATAATAGAAAATTTGCCGATATTAATTTATTTTTTTTGGAAAATAGAGCCCTTTGGCCACGGCAATTTCATTTCCCGCTTACCAAAACCTATCTCGCGCGCTCTCCCATCCCCGTGAAAGGCGTGAATGCTCTCTCCTTTCGCCATTTCATCCCTTCCAGTTAGAAATACGACTACTGATTTCGCGCTCACTAGCTCTTTTCCCGCTGCTCCTCTTCCCCGAAACCCTCGACGACACCACCTGCTCGATCACCTCCAAAACCCGCGACCAGCCCTCGCCGGCTCCATCTCCGACCGCCGAGGCTCTCCCTCAACGACATTCTCTGCTCTTCTTCCCCAAATCTCACCCTACGATCCCGACGGTCTCTCCGGGCGAAGCTTCTCACTCCGACGGATCTCCGCCCGATCTCCCAGTTCTCCCAACAGACGGCTATCCTTACTCCGACTACTAACTCCACTCTGACTACAGATTCCTCCGGTGGTCCCAATGGAGAACGGCTTCTCCTCATCTCGATCTCCCAACTCCCTCTACATCTTCTCCATTTCGAGTGTCATCTTCATCCTCTTTCTCTTCGCCCGACAGATTTTTTTTTCTCTTCTTCCCGACCATCAAGTTGCATCTGCTCTCTTCGCTTCAAGGGCGCTGAAATCGGCAAAGAATCCAACGAAATTCCGATTCTGTTGTTCCAGCCCTGTCGTGTTCTTATCCTATTGATGATTTCAGAAATTATTTTTATGAAAATTTGTAAGGAGTGGCAGGAGCTTTAGCAATCTTCCAGGTGAAACAAGTCTACTAATTTAGCTTGCTGTTTAAATGTGCACTTTCTCCTTCTCCTCTTTGACGCAGCCATCGCCCGCCTGGTGTACCAGGTATCTTCTCCCCCAAACAAAAATGTTTCCTTCTCCTCCATTTTCGCATCAAATCAGCTCTTGAACTGATCCAGGTATCTTCTACCCGTGGATCGTTTCTTCGAGCAGTAGCGTTTAGGGCAGGGGCGAACCTAGTCAAAGAAATGCTCCACGGAGAACTCGCTCAGTCGGCCCTCATCCTCGCTTCGATTTCGTTGGCTCACCACCTGCCAGCAATCGATCTTCGCATCCTCTTCCTTCGCCTTCATCGAGGATCGACTTTTGCCTTCGTCGTGTTCAGAAATTGTTTCATAAATGGTGGAGTCAACCTTTCTTTGTAGAGTACTGATTTTTTAGCTTAGTATTGATCACTCAAGGTTTTGCATTTGTAAGAAGCTTTAGTTATTCAATTTGTTTTCGTTGAATCTCATGTAAATATTTAATCGATCACTTTAGAAGGAATTTATATTGCAGAACTGATATGAAGACCATGGTATTTCCCATATTTCTACAGAGTTTTCTCAATAAATGTCCAAAAAAGATTTTGAATAAGCCATGTAGTCATAAGTACACTTGCATGTTCTTTGAACATTAACCATTTTATGCACATATATTATTTGTTAAATAAAATAAATGAATTTCTTGTTCATTCAGCGGTAAATGTTTTGCACTCCTTGTCAAAACTCATAGTTCAATTTTCGATTCCAACATTTATATTTGTTTTAGCTTCGATTCAACATGACATGCGTTAATCTAGCTTATTATTAAATGAAATACATCAACAATGGAACAAAGTGGGGGGCAATCTACTTCTTTAGGTTATTTTGATAAAGTTCATGGAAATAACTACAAGGAAGCACATGAAAGGGCAATGGTGGAAGCAATGAATGGGCAGTCCAATAACTGAGATTGTTTTGATAGCCACATATTTTTCTTTATCATATCATATAGATTTTCTTTTCTTTTTTCATTCACATTCAGTCAATCCTTATAATGACCAGAAATGTTTTGAACCTTTTATGTTCTCATTTTTTGGGGGTTATACAGTGAAGTGAACACGGGTTTAATTTTCAAGAAAAATGCTGCTCACAAGCACATGCCAACCAAATGCAAAAGTCCCAGGCTTCTACTGGTCAAAGGAGTCCTTGGGCAGTGTGAACTTGTGATGTCATCATTTTATTCAATGAATCAGGTAGGCCATTCAAAACAGGCATTGTTGTTCTCCTTCATAAGCTATAATTTTTCTTACTTTTGGTTATATGTTTGATGCAGGAGATGGTATTTCTGTGCGAGTCCAGGCACTAAGGGTTCAAGTGCGTCGCGATGGGGCTTTCCGAGAGTGGATTGGTCTCCAAATGGCGGCCCAAGGACATAGTGAGTAGTTGCTTTTGCTTTCTCCCCAGCTATCGTCCTTTCTATTCTCTGTTTTTATTGCTTCTGTTGTGTCTCTGTCATATATTTCATGGTATATAAATGATATTTTACTTTAGTGGAGGAGAAATGATATTTCATGTTATAGTTTCAGTAGGGCTAGTTACATGATTTATGTTGAATCAACAATTGATAATCATTTGTTGGACACATTGGTGGTCGTTAATTTGGTCAATAATTTGTTATTTAGGAACCATACAAATGATATTAGCTTGCTTTCCAGTTATAACTGTGATATGAGATAATCATGATGGTTGATTTTTTGATTTTGTCACACTATTTCATATGCGATTAGGATTTAGGCACTATTTATTCATTTGCATTCTTGCTGGTTGAAAGTTGGACTCAGCAATTGGACTCTGGAACTTTCTTCGGAGATGATTTGGTGTCTGCCACCGCCGTGCCAAACGGATCTTTAGTTGTCATTTAGCTTTATAATCTATTGTCTCCTTTTTGCTAAGTTTGTTTTCTTCTCTTGTAGTAATTTGAGAGATCTTTGTCTTCAAGGGGAACTTACATCAGAGATTGCAAGGCTTATTCACTTGAAGTCACTGTAAGCAACTCAAAATATTCTCTTTTAATTCCAAATTATTCATATTTTTACTGAAGTTTTTCAATTTATGTTTAACCATTATATTGATAGAGATACACGGTTTATGAGTACATTTTTTAATATTCTGTTAGAGTTTTAAATGCTATCTCATTAATATCTGGTAGAGCTTTTGGGTTAAATAACTGAGTGTGTCCTTATGTGAACCTCATGCTGCGGGAAAAGGCTTTTTGGACCAAGATGCAAAAATGGTTTGAAAATATTCTGAAAGCTGAAAATATTAAAAGTATTGCATGGAGTTGTCGATAAAGTTGGGTTGTATGTATTCATGCCTCTTTTTTAGTTTTTGTTATTTTTATGCTTTATCAGTTGATTTTTTTTCAGCTTTGAAAAACCATACATATTTATTTCATTTTAACCTTGAACACGATTTACAAGTTAGAATTTTGACTTCTTATAGACATGGTAGATCAACACGTTGAAGAGGGCGACCTGGATGAGAGGACAGACACGGCGAACAATGGACCTCTCCAATAATAGGGCTTCTCCTGTAGGACATTTCCTCAAGGCAACTATTTCGACTTCTAGATACTCTAAGGAGTTGATCCCTATCTCAACTTATATACTCATCTAATTGTTGCATTTTTACCATTGCTCTACACACACATGACATTTAAAGTATATTTCATATTATCTTATATTTGATAGATATCATTTGCTATTGTTGCTCTAATAAAATAAAATAAGCCAAACAATTAAAAAACAAATAATTTATCTTTCAGATTGATCATCTTATAAAAGACAATTTTCTTTTTTAATGACTACTTTGATACCTTCATCATCTGGAGTGTTGTATCAACCTAGTATTGTTAATTTTTTGAAAGTGAAAGAGAAATGTTCTTGTTCTGATATTTAGGATTTTTTCCATGATTTGGGGCCTTGATATCATTTTTGGTTTTCTTTTTGTGTCTACTATTTTGTAGAACGATCCTACGAAGACATTTTCCTTCAGTATCAAATGAGTAGTAAGATTATCACATTTAAAAAGGAATCACCACCACGAATCAGTAAATCCTTACAGGTTTTTGATATGTTGACATAGAACTGCACTCATAGTCCTGCTTCTCAGTAGATAGATAATATTTGCTTACCCAATATAAGTTACAAAGTATGTTTTGATGTGGTTTATTTTTCCAATCTAGTAAAGTTCATCATAATTTCTAGCTGAAATATTATTTAGTCTGAAAGGTTGTTTATGGTTCTGATAGGAAATATCTTATAATTGCAGGTATCTGTCCTTGAACAAAAGATGGAGATTAATGTGAAATCAGATGATGATAGCAAGCCAGATGATGTTGATACATCTTTGCAGCCAGCTCAAGTTAATGGTTCCGATAGAAAGGCTGATGAGAGTGATGCCTTGATGGACGAAGCTCAGGTAACAATTTGTGCGAAGTTTATGGATACTCCTGTTGACTCCTTTTTCTGACTGCTATTGTTAGAAGTTTCCTCACTCCACATTCGCTGAGGCCGTCCACACGATGCAGCTAGAAGCAGGGACAAACATACAGTTTGAATGAGAGTTTAAAAGGAAGTAAACCAAATTCTGTACAAGAATTTTCAATAAAATGTCATCAAGAATGTGTGCAAGCCAGGTCTGTTGAGGGAGAGGGTGCACGCTAGGTCTGTTGTTCTTGATTCATTTGCACTTAGTTCTTTTAAGCACATAACTTCTGCAATTATGACATGTTTGCAAGCCTGCATCAAATTATCTCTTCCTCCATTGCAAATCTGACCTCCCAGATCCCCTAGGTTTTGTTGTTGTGGAGCTGCTGTTTCCGATCCAGCAAGGCAGCAACTGTTTTTATAGGTTCTTCCAATATTGAATCCAGATTTTTGCTAATTGCTAGTGCCCTTCTAGTTTTTGAATCCAAAATCTGGATTCAGATTTTGGGCGCTCATGATGTTCATCTATTTTTGCTACTGTTCCTACAAGGAAATAAAAATCTTGAAGGCCCGAGCAAGCTTCTCCAGGTTCCATCCCATTATTCCAAGTTTCCTAATCCATTCTAGATTTTAGTTTTCTGCCGGGCTTAGTTCATTTTCTTGAAGTGTTGATCCTAAACAATGAAAACCATTGAGTTCTTAGTTTATCATACATGATACATGGGGCATTTTTTTTCAAGAGACTCTCATCCACTTTAAATTCCATGAGGAGTTTCACACCTCACTGTTGCTGCATCATTTGTAAGGAGACTGGTGAAGTAAGATATCAATATCTTCTTAGAAAAATTGTTTTATATTGTTTTACTTCATTTCTTCTCACAAAATGTCTCCACCTATGCAGATCTTCGAACGAAACATATTATAGTGAAGAACTCCATCTTCCAACCTCTCGAATCTCGATCATGGTAAGAGACTATTCATCTTCAAAATTTTGGACAATTATTTTGGGAAAAAGCTATATGTCATCGGAGAGAGAAAGTAAAAGAGGTGAGGGTTCTTCATTCTTATGTTCATAGAATCAGTAAGTTCTTCATTTATCAAACATGGGGCATCTTTATTGTTAGATTTTCGATAAGTCTTGGTAAGAGTTGTTGATTTTATTCTCATTCAAATATTGTATTGAAGCTTATCACATGCTGTTTCGGGGGATTACTGGCTAAACTGTGCATGTTGATTCTGCATCTTTTTATGTATGTATGGATGTGAGTTTGTATGGATGTTTCTGCTCTCATTTATTTGTAGGGTGATCTTAATTGCTCTCTTTTATTTGTAGGGTGCTCGAGCAATGACCGACAAGTGACGAAAGATTCATTAGTCAGAAAGTGATGGACGATTCATTTTTCGAAAAATGACAGAAGATTTATTAGAAATATGTTGATCTTGTAATGTAATATTGTATTATTTTAGAAGAGATGATAATAACTTGTACTATATGTAATACTTTTTGGTGTGAATAAATACATGTTGATCTTGTTACGAAATATTAAATATATGTGTTTTCAAGATTATTATTTGTAATAAAATCTCATGTACACAAAAAATAGAAATGGAATATTTTTGATATATAAATGAATTGGCTGTAGTAAGAAAAATGAAAAACAAATGTAACGATTTTTTCGTTACTATTGTTTAATCTATTGTAACGAAATAATGTTTATTATACTTTATTGTAACGAAGTTTGTTTATTTTTAGTGAGGAAAAAATAAAACATTTGTAACGAAATTGTTTTAATCGTAACTATTTTTTTGTGAGGAAAAAATAACATTCGTAACGAAATAATATTTATTGTGACCAATTTATTGTGAGGAAGAATCTCTTTTGGTGAGAAAGTATCATTTGTTACAATTACTTTATTTGTAATGAAATGCATACATTCGTTACAATAACCTTTAGCGTCGAGCTTTAGAGGAGGACCGTTACTTAAAGTTTTTTTCGTTACCAAAGAGTTTTTGTAACGAATTTTGGCACTTATTGTAACGAATTAGGTCCTTACTATAAGTGCAGTTTGTTGTAGTGCTAACTTAGTTTTATTTTTGTTTATGCATTTTTTTGCAAAATTTTCCCAGGTCACGCCCTCAGACACGCCCGTTACCAAGGGCGTGTAATTTTAAAGATCAAATATCAACGGGATGGCTCAATGCAGATCAAATCCCGACAAATCGCTCAAGTCACGCCCGAGGTCACGCCCGTGACCAAGGGCGTGTAATTTTAAAAGCCAAATTTCCAGCTGGCAGCCGTTTTCAGGAGAAATCTCGAAGAGTTGACCAAGTCACGCCCGTGACTCTACAAGTCACGCCCGTGTTCCAGCAGAGTCACGCCCGTGAGCCGCCAGCGCGTCACGTCTCGAAGCCGCGCCCATGCTGCCGACATCAGCCACCCATAGTCACGCCCATGACTCACAAAGTCACGCCCGTGACATACCAAGTCACGCCCGTGTGCAGCCATGTTTGACGGCCGAACCTTCCAGAAGACGGTGAATACAGCCGAGCAAATGTCACGCCCTAAGTCACGGCCGTGACATTCAAGTCACGCCCGTGACCTAGGGCGTGTAAAACTCAAATTTTCCCTATAAATAGAGGGGCTCGGCTGAAGTATTTTTCATCCAAATTTTGAGTGCTTTGTAATGTTTTTCTGAGTTCTTTGAGTGAATGCGAGTTTTCTTTATGCAATTAAGTTATGTTCGTTTGTAATTTTCGCCTTTTAGAAATAAAATGTTGTTTTTCTCATTTGGATCATCTTCCTTTTTATTAATGTTAGCGTGTGTGCGTGCATGAGTTTAGCTTTATTGCTTTCATAATTTAGTTTTATTGCTTTTATAGTTAGGTTTATTGCTTTCATAATCTAGGTTTACTGTTTTCATAGCTTAGATTTACAAGCTTTCATAAAATAGTTTTATCGTTTTCTTTTTCGCTTTATGTTATCACTTTCATTTTAAACGCTTTCTTTTCAGTTTTTTTTTAGTGTGTGCGTGTATGAGATTACATTTTCCTTTTTTGTAACTTAGTTTTATTTCAGTTTTCATATAATTGCTATATACCACCCCCATCTTGAATAAGAGGCTAATTAACTTTAGCATTTATTTAAGTCGGTTGGGACGGATATTATTTCTGCACCTTTATAAGTCTTTTCATTTCTATACCACCCCCTTCTTGAATAAGAGGCTAAGAACTTTTTAGCGCTTGTTTAAGGCGGTTGGGACGGATATTATTTCTGCAGCTTTATAAGTCTTTTCATTTCTATACCACCCCCTTCTTGAATAAGAGGCTAAGAACTTTGTAGCGCTTGTTTAAGGTGGTTGGGACGGATACTATTACTGTTTTTTATATAAGTCTTTTCATTTCCTTTTTATCCGCTTATATCTGCTTTAATCATGAAAAATGTATTTTTCAACCGACAATGCCGTCTCCATTCCGATGAGTGGCTAATTTCCTTTAGCACACGACGTCGAAGAGCATTGGGACACAAAAATAGTTTTTCAATAAAATTAAAACATATCTTTCTAAAATAATTAACGCTTAAGGTTTACCCGAGAATCACGTTGAGTGGAGCCACATAATCGATGTGTGGTTTTCATTTCCGTTTTCGTACCTAGTTAGCCGAGAGGCTCGTGCGTACGGATTGATCGCTCATGGGTAAAGAGAAGTGCGCTCTACCCTCGAGAGAGGACGAGGTAATTCTCCCAAATTGGAAATAAAAACCCAATAGCGGGGTTCACAGCATAAAGCGAGTATTAAGAACATTCGATTGTAGAACGAGAGTTCGGTCGAATATTCATAATCTCAGGTGGGCGTACCCTCGAGAGAGGAGCGTTCATAATTATGGAACCTCCACGGTCAAGTCATCTTAATATTTTGAAAAATCATCACTTTTAATTCTACGAAAAAAATCTATTTTCGTCTCAAGGTAATTCGACGTCGCGTGCTATATTTCTCATCGCTTAGAACTCTAGTTAATCGCTTATTATCGTCTTTCGCATTTTATCACTTAGAATTTTTGTTAAACCAACTAAAAATATTATTCCGATAAAATAATAGTTCGTTCCTCGATGTAGCATAATCAACACGACCCGCGGAAATATACGATCCCGATATTTTCAAAAAAAATATCCTGTATTACTTGCGATAAGGTATACTTGCCTTTATCAAATGATTAATTTGGACTAAGAATTCAAATACAGCTTTCCAAACTCATTTAGTGCAAAACTCTTCTTTTCTACTTTTCAATTCAATAGAAATCGGCGTTGTAGCCGAGGCGTAATTGTCAATATTCTGAAAGAAGAAAAAGACCGTTACTTCTATCCTTCAATAGGATAACGGTTAATTTCTCAAAGTAGGAATACTTGCAAGACTCTTCGAAAACATCCGCCAGTTCTAAACTCTTAATACAAAGGTTATCTTTTATTTATAAAACAAAAGAAGCAGTCCAACCCAAATCACCAAGTTTTTGGCGCCGTTGCCGGGGAACTTTGTGTTGTTATTTGAAAGTAGGAACTGCTATTAATTTTATTCCTTATCTATATATTTTTACTAAAAAAAAAATACAAAAAGTAATATAAAATATATATATATAACTTATATTTAAAAAATTAATAATAATAAGAAAACAAAAAATTCTCAAAAAAAAAAATAATTTGTTTTTAGTATATGACCCGAGGAAACTCGTCGGACGATTCGACTATTCCTTTTGACCCCGAAATCGAGCGCACTCTTCGTGAGCGCATCCGATCTCGTGATCAAAACTTACTCGAAACCCCCGAAGAGTCAATCGGAGATACTGCAAATATGGGCGATCCAATTCCAAATGCGGCCCCGGCCCGGACCATGGCATATTACGCCCGCCCGAATTTGGACGATACAGGATCAAGTATTACTCGCCCAACAGTTAATAATAATAATTTCGAAATAAAATCCAGCATAATTCAAATGGTACAACAGTCGATTCAATTCGACGGTTTGCCAGATGAGGACCCAAATCAGCACCTTTCAAACTTTTTAGAAATATGCGACACCTTTAAAATTAATGGCGTCACTGATGACGCCATTCGTTTACGCTTATTTCCATTTTCGCTACGGTCAAAGGCCAAATCGTGGTTGACTTCCCTTCCGAGAGGGTCCATAACCACGTGGGCCCAATTGACGGAATTTTTCTTAACTAAGTATTTTCCTCCGTCAAAAACCGCAAAACTACGCACGGATATCACATCCTTTGTGCAATTCGATTCCGAGTCTCTTTATGAGACTTGGGAGCGTTTTAAAGAATATTTGCGCAGGTGTCCTCATCACGCGCTACCAACTTGGCTACAGGTCCAGACGTTTTATAATGGTTTAAATTTTTCTACGCGGCAGATGATTGATGCGGCCTCCGGGGGAACGTTAAACAACAAAACCCCGGAGACGGCTCAAGCTCTGATCGACGAAATGTCCATGAACGCGTACCAATGGAACGTGCCAAGGTCGCGTCCTAATAAACCGGCTGGTCTTTTTGAAGTGGACGCCACTACTTTCTTAGCCTCACAGGTAGAGCGGCTAAGTAAGCAGGTGGCGGAGATGACTGTTTCCTCCTCCACTCCCGCTTGGAATAATAATAATAATAATGTAATCGAAGAATCGGTGGATTACCTCGGTAATCCGGTTAGGCCCCCCTTCAACCCTAATAACAACCCGTATAGTAATAATTATAATCCGGGTTGGTGGACCCACCCTAATTTCTCCTGGAGCAATCCTAACAATGCTCAGAGGCCCCGAAATATGAATCCTCAAGGATTTCCGCAGGGATTCCAGCCTCCTCCTCCAAAACCTTCGCCGCTCGAAGATGTTTTGTCTAAATACATCGCGTCCAACGATTCAAATATCCGGAATCTTACCGGATCGATTAAAAACTTGGAAAACCAGGTTGGACAACTTGCAAAGATGGTCTCCGAGCGGCCATACGGAGCTCTACCAGGGAATACGGAGCCGAACCCCAGGGAAAATGCCAACGCTATAACCCTTCGAAGCGGCAAGGAGGTCGTCTCCCCATTGCAGGTTGAGCCTAAGGTATGCATTTCGCCTCCGACCCCTCCACCCTCTTCCTCGATTCTAATTGTTCCGGATTCTCCGGTTGCGCCGAATGTTTCGAGTCCTCGAATTCCTTACCCGTCTAAAATTAATAAAGAGAAGGAGGACGAAAATTATCAAAAATTTCTGCGTATTTTAAAACAAATTCAAATAAACGTCCCCTTCTGCAAGGCACTCTCCCAAATGCCGAAATACGCGAAATATCTTAAGGAGTTGCTTTCTAATAAAAAGCGACTCGAGGATGTTTCGCGTGTTTCCCTTAACGTGGAATGTTCGGCTGTTCTCCTTAACAAATTGCCGCCAAAACTGAACGACCCGGGACGGTTCTCCATCCTGTGTCTCTTTGGCAATATGTACGCTGTTGCGGATTTAGGCGCCAGCTTCAATTTGATGCCTTTTTCTCTTTTCAAAAAACTCGATTTAGGCGTCCCAAGTCCAACAAAAATGAGTATCCAACTCGCGGATCGCTCGGTAAAGTACCCAATAGGTGTAGCGGAGGATGTTCTGGTCAAAGTCGACAAGTTTAGCTTCCCGGTAGACTTTGTCATCCTGGACATAGAGGAGGACGTCGAGGTACCCATCATCCTCGGTCGCCCCTTTCTCGCAACCTCCCGCACGTTAATCGATGTCAGTAACGGTCGCCTCCTCCTTCGAGTTGGAGACGACGAAATTACTTTACATATCAACCCCTCCATGCGGAACTCACTATCGAATGATGATTCATGTTTCAATTTGGAATCCGCGTTTGTGGACGAGTGTTCTTCTCTTTCGGAATTGCTATCTTTAATGATAGACGATTCGGATCTGGCGAATCAACCTCCTTTAGACGAATTACCACCAAATTCACCTTTCGAGCCTTTTGATTCGAAAGCTTTAAAAATCTCCACTTCCTATGAAGAACCTCCGGTCTTGGAGCTTAAGCAACTCCCCGACCATTTAAAATATGCTTTTCTAGCCGCGAACTTAAAACTTCCGGTTATAATATCGTCTACTTTAACCGATTCGGAAACATCCGAATTGGTTGAAGTTTTATCTAAACATCGCCGTGCAATTGCATGGCAAATTTCCGATATCAGGGGAATTAACCCCTCATTCTGCTCCCACAAAATTTTTCTCGAAGAAAACCCCCGCAAAACAATTCAGCCTCAACGGCGACTTAACCCGAACATGCGGGAAGTCGTTAAGACTGAAATTATTAAACTCCTTGATGCGGGGATTATCTATCCTATTTCCGACAGCACGTGGGTAAGCCCCGTACAAGTCGTCCCAAAAAAGGGCGGTATAACGGTCGTGGCAAACACGAATAATGAATTAATCCCAACTCGCACTGTTACGGGTTGGAGGGTGTGCATCGACTACAGAAAACTAAATGATGCCACCAGAAAAGACCACTTTCCGTTACCTTTTATTGATCAAATCTTAGAGCGTCTCTCCGGTCATCCTTTTTATTGCTTCCTTGATGGTCTCTCGGGATTTTTCCAAATCCCTATTTCACCCGAGGACCAAGAAAAAACGACTTTTACTTGCCCTTTCGGCACCTTTGCATATCGAAGGATGCCGTTTGGCCTCTGTAACGCGCCAGCTACATTCCAAAGATGTATGCTGGCAATATTTGGCGAGCTAGTAGAAGACATAATGGAAGTCTTCATGGATGACTTCTCCGTCTTTGGAGACTCTTTTAAAAATTGTCTAAAAAATTTAGATAGAGTCCTCCAACGGTGCGAGGAGACGAAATTAGTCTTGAACTGGGAGAAATGCAACTTCATGGTCCGAGAGGGCTTAGTCCTCGGCCATAAAATTTCTTCCAAGGGGATGGAGGTCGATAGGGCCAAAGTCGCTATAATTGAACAACTTTCTGTTCCTTCGAACGTCAAATCAATTAGAAGTTTTCTTGGCCACGCAGGTTTTTATCGGCGGTTTATTCAAGATTTTTCAAGAATAACCAAACCGCTAACTCACCTCCTGGAAAAGGATTCCCCATTCATTTTTGACACGGCCTGCGTAGAGGCATTTGATTTTATAAAAAAGCAACTTATCAATTCTCCAATTCAGGTGGCGCCAGATTGGTCCCTTCCGTTCGAGATTATGTGCGACGCGAGCGATATCGCGGTAGGAGCTGTCTTAGGCCAACGCGTAAATAAATATTTTCATCCAATATATTACGCTTCTCGCACACTCAATGCCGCACAGACTAACTATACAACGACGGAAAAGGAACTTCTTGCCGTCATCTTTGCTTTTAATAAATTCAGGCCTTACGTAACACTTTCACACGTGATCATTTTCACCGATCACTCCGCCCTAAAATATCTTTTGGCCAAAGTTGATGCCAAGCCTCGCTTACTTCGATGGATCCTCCTTTTACAGGAATTTGACTTAGAGATCCGGGATAAGAAGGGGGCTGAAAATTTAGCAGCCGACCACCTCTCACGTTTAGAACACCCCGTCGCAGAAGCGCTCGTCGAACCAGAAATAGACGATCGATTTCCTGAGGAGCGCCTTTTAATCATAAATAATACAAAAACTTCTTCTACCCCTTGGTTCGCAGATTACGCGAACTATTTAGTCGCGCGGGTCCTTCCAAAAGATTTTTCGACTCAGCAGAAGAAGAAATTCTTCTCTGACTTGAAAAACTACTTTTGGGAGGACCCCTTTCTCTTTCGCATCTGCGCAGACCAAGTGATACGAAGATGTGTTTCAAGCGAGGAGGGTGCGCAAATATTGCGACACTGCCATGAGGGGCCGGCTGGAGGGCATTATCAAGCCAACCGGACCGCGCGGAAAGCGTTAGAGTCAGGCTTTTATTGGCCCACTCTCTTTAAGGATGCTCACACTTTTGTGAGTATATGCGATAGCTGCCAGCGGTCGGGTAACATCTCTCGTCGTGACGAGATGCCCCAAAACATTTATTTAGAATGTGAAATCTTCGATTTGTGGGGCATAGACTTTGTAGGCCCCCTACCTCCTTCTTTTAATAATCGCTATATTTTAGTGGCGGTCGACTACGTATCTAGGTGGGCGGAAGCGCAAGCTCTGCCCACCAATGATGCGCGAGTCGTCGTCCATTTTCTAAAAAAATTATTTTCTCGCTTCGGCACGCCCCGTGCAATAGTTAGTGATAGGGGCACGCACTTCTGCAACGCCCAGTTTTCAAAAATTTTATCTAAGTACGGCGTCACGCATAAGCTCGCCACCGCCTATCACCCCCAAACGAGCGGCCAAATAGAGGTAGTGAATCGCGAGATAAAACGCATTTTGGAAAAAACCGTCTCTTTAAATAGGAAGGATTGGTCCTCAAAACTCGACGACGCGTTGTGGGCATATCGTACGGCATACAAGACCGCTATCGATTGTACGCCCTATCGATTAGTCTACGGCAAAGCGTGCCATTTACCGGTGGAGTTAGAACACCGCGCTTTTTGGGCCTTAAAATTTTTAAATCTCGATTCGAACTTAGCCTCCGAGAATAGGAAATTCCAGCTAAATGAACTCGATGAATGGCGAGCGAACGCTTATGAGAGTAATAAATTTTATAAGGAGCGTTCTAAGTTCTACCACGATCGAAAAATTAAATTTCCAAAAACATTTGCGCCGGGCGATCTTGTCCTTCTTTATAATTCACGTCTTCGTCTTTTTCCGGGTAAGCTCAAATCCCGCTGGACTGGCCCCTTTGAAGTCAAAGAGGTTTGGCCGTATGGGACCGTTCTTATCTCTCACCCCAAAAAAGGCGACTTTAAAGTCAATGGCCACCGTTTAAAACTATATCTTGCGGGTGATCCGGTAGACGGACACACGGAATCTTTAACCCTCCCCAATTTATAATCTCACCACGCCAAATGCGTCAAGCTACGCGACGGTAAACAAAGCGCTTGTGGGAGGCACCCCATATTTATCTAATATTTGTATTATGCTTTTTTTTTATCTCTTTTTGCAGGGTTTCTTACGACCCCGCCAGCTTTCATTCAGGGAAACCTTTTTGCTTCCTCTTTCCTTTTGTATATATTGCAATGTTTTTTTCTCTTCTTCATACTTACATTACAACATTGGGGACAATGTTGGGTTTTAAGTATGGGGGTGTTTTACCATTTTCATAAAAAAAAATTAGGTACTTTTTTTACTTTGTCACAACAAGAAAAAAAAAATTTATTTTCAAAAAAAAAATCAACAAAAAACAAAAAAAAAAAGCTCTACACATTTTCTAAAAAAAAAAATCAACAAAAAAAAAGAAAAGCTCTACAAAAACTTTTGTTTTTTTTCTTTGTCAAAATAAAAAAAAACAAAAAAAAACAACTTTTATATATAACTTACAAAATACAAAAAAATATATACAACTATATATAGTTGAAAAAAAAAACAAAAATAATATCCAAAAATAAAAACCCTACTTTACTTTTATTCTTAAAGCATTTAGTTTCGAGAGTATATGTTTGTGGATTTTCATAATCGCTAGTTTTACTATTTGTTTGTTTATCTAAGATCGATAGATTTAAACGTTCGGGGTTAAGTTTTAAAGAATATCTTGTGTTTTTAATTTAAATAGAGGCTTTGTTATCAAGCACTACTTCTACTAGCTAAAATAGAGACATGTGTATTATGTTGGCAAAACAACTTTAGACTGCAATTATCCCTACTTTATGTCTTCAGGAATCTAGGAATATTCAACTTACTAAGGTTGCTCTCAAATTTTTTTTTATTATTCTAGAATTTCTCTTGAAAACCCCTTGTATACACCAATTTAGCATGGCAAAAACAAACAAAGGAAGAAAAAAAAAGATCTTATGTCAATGGGAATACAAAAATTCCGTAAACATAGGCACCCAATATTTGTTAAAAGAGATCCTATGTCAATGGGAATTGCAAATTCCGTAAACACAGGCATTGGGTTAATTAAAAGGTCAATTTTCCCTCGTACACCAACGATGGGAGTCAAAGGAAACTATATAAGAGGGGTGAGATGATACAATTCATCACCCCTAATTCAAGTACTCTTCTATTTGCCATGGCTTTTTACCCCCCTTTTCCCTTAACCAAATTATTGTTTCTAGTTTTAATTCAAAAAATCATTTGAGAGCATAATTAGAAACTTATATTTTTTCCTTCATGTTTCTTTAACCAAAGGTTATTATAATTTCGATCTAATCTCATTTACTAATGATTGCAATTTTGTTTGCTATTTGGTTAATTAAGAAGTCTTTTGGCCAGGACATTTCTTTCTACTTAAATCATTTGCATAATTTAGGACTTAACTCTTATTACTCCGAATTTTTATTTTTCAGTCTCTTATGATTAAAATAAAACGATAGCCAAAAATTAGAACTTATGTTAATCCCGTATAGATCTCTCTTACTTTTGCTCTGGAATAGCAAAAGCTTAAGTATGGGGGTATTTGATAAGTAATAAAATATATGTATTTTTAGTATAATTATTAGTATAGTTTTGATTAATATTGTGAATTTTCTATGTAAATTAATGAATAAATTGCTTCTTTATTATTTCTGGTTTCTAACTTAGTTTTATTTTTGTTTTTGCATTTTTTTGCAAAATTTTCCCAGGTCACGCCCTCAGACACGCCCGTTACCAAGGGCATGTAATTTTAAAGATCAAATATCAACGGGATGGCTCAATGCAGATCAAATCCCGACAAATCGCTCAAGTCACGCCCGAGGTCACGCCCGTGACCAAGGGCGTGTAATTTTAAAAGCCAAATTTCCAGCTGGCAGCCGTTTTCAGGAGAAATCTCGAAGAGTTGACCAAGTCACGCCCGTGACTCTACAAGTCACGCCCGTGTTCCAGCAGAGTCACGCCCGTGAGCCGCCAGCGCGTCACGTCTCGAAGCCGCGCCCATGCTGCCGACATCAGCCACCCATAGTCACGCCCGTGACTCACAAAGTCACGCCCGTGACATACCAAGTCACGCCCGTGTGCAGCCATGTTTGACGGCCGGACCTTCCAGAAGACGGCGAATACAGCCGAGCAAATGTCACGCCCTAAGTCACGGCCGTGACATTCAAGTCACGCCCGTGACCTAGGGCGTGTAAAACTCAAATTTTCCCTATAAATAGAGGGGCTCGGCTGAAGTATTTTTCATCCAAATTTTGAGTGCTTTGTAATGTTTTTCTGAGTTCTTTGAGTGAATGCGAGTTTTCTTTATGCAATTAAGTTATGTTCGTTTGTAATTTTCGCCTTTTAGAAATAAAATGTTGTTTTTCTCATTTGGATCATCTTCCTTTTTATTAATGTTAGCGTGTGTGCGTGCATGAGTTTAGCTTTATTGCTTTCATAATTTAGTTTTATTGCTTTTATAGTTAGGTTTATTGCTTTCATAATCTAGGTTTACTGTTTTCATAGCTTAGATTTACAAGCTTTCATAAAATAGTTTTATCGTTTTCTTTTTTGCTTTATGTTATCACTTTCATTTTAAACGCTTTCTTTTCAAATTTTTTTGAGTGTGTGCGTGTATGAGATTACATTTTCCTTTTTTGTAACTTAGTTTTATTTCAGTTTTCATATAACTGCTATATACCACCCCCATCTTGAATAAGTGGCTAATTAACTTTAGCATTTATTTAAGTCGGTTGGGACGGATATTATTTCTGCACCTTTATAAGTCTTTTCATTTCTATACCACCCCCTTCTTGAATAAGAGGCTAAGAACTTTTTAGCGCTTGTTTAAGGCGGTTGGGACGGATAATATTTCTGCACCTTTATAAGTCTTTTCATTTCTATACCACCCCCTTCTTGAATAAGAGGCTATGAACTTTTTAGCGCTTGTTTAAGGTGGTTGGGACGGATACTATTATTGTTTTTTATATAAGTTTTTTCATTTCCTTTTTATCCGCTTATATCTGCTTTAATCATTAAAAATGTATTTTTCAACCGACAATGCCGTCTCCATTCCGATGAGTGGCTAATTTCCTTTAGCACACGACGTCGAAGAGCATTGGGACACAAAAATAGTTTTTCAATAAAATTAAAACATATCTTTCTAAAATAATTAACGCTTAAGGTTTACCTGAGAATCACGTTGAGTGGAGCCACATAATCGATGTGTGGTTTTCATTTCCGTTTTCGTACCTAGTTAGCCGAGAGGCTCGTGCGTACGGATTGATCGCTCACGGGTAAAGAGAAGTGCGCTCTACCCTCGAGAGAGGACGAGGTAATTCTCCCGAATTGGAAATAAAAACCCAATAGCGGGGTTCACAACATAAAGCGAGTATTAAGAACATTCGATTGTTGAATGAGAGTTCGGTCGAATATTCATAATCTCAGGTGGGCGTACCCTCGAGAGAGGAGCGTTCATAATTATGGAACCTCCACGGTCAAGTCATCTTAATATTTTGAAAAATCATCACTTTTAATTCTACGAAAAAAATCTATTTTCGTCTCAAGGTAATTCGACGTCGCGCGCTATATTTCTCATCGCTTAGAACTCTAGTTAATCGCTTATTATCGTCTTTCGCATTTTATCACTTAGAATTTTTGTTAAACCAACTAAAAATATTATTCCGATAAAATAATAGTTCGTTCCTCGAAGTAGCATAATCAACACGACCCGCGGAAATATACGATCCCGATATTTTCAAAAAAAAATATCATGTATTACTTGCGATAAGGTATACTTGCCTTTATCAAATGATTAATTTGGACTAAGAATTCAAATACAGCTTTCCAAACTCATTTAGTGCAAAACTCTCCTTTTCTACTTTTCAATTCAATAGAAATCGGCGTTGTAGCCGAGGCGTAATTGTCAATATTCCGAAAGAAGAAAAAGACCGTTACTTCTATCCTTCAATTGGATAACGGTTAATTTCTCAAAGTAGGAGTACTTGCAAGACTCTTCGAAAACATCTGCCAATTCTAAACTCTTAATACAAAGGTTATCTTTTATTTATAAAACAAAAGAAGCAGTCCAACCCAAATCACCAGTTTTATCAACAATGCCTCCATAGAAATTGTTCTCCAAAAGAAAATTAGTTAAGGTCTCATACCATGCTCTAGGAGCTTGTTTGAGACCATAGAGAGCTTTATTAAGCTTAAATACATAAGAGGAGTGAGTTGGAGAGATGAAACCTGGTGGTTGTTCCACATAGACTTCTTCTTTGATGTCTCCATTCAAGAATGCACTCTTCACATCCATCTGGTATACTTCGAATTTCTTGAATGCAACAAAGGCCAGAAAAATCCTGATAGCTTCAAGTCTTGCAACAGGAGCAATGGTCTGATCATAGTCAATTCTTTCTTCTTGTGAATATCCTTGGGCTACCAATCTTGCTTTGTTTCTGACTATGTTGCCTTGATCACCTAGCTTATTCCTGAAGACCCACATGGTTCCAATAACTGGATGGCCTTTTGGCCTTGGAACCAAATCCCATACCTTGTTCCTTTCAAATTGATTGAGCTCCTCTTGCATTGCAAGAATCCAATTTGGATCTTGTTCTGCATCTTTTATGGATTGAGGTTCAATCTGGGATAGGAAACAAGTGTGCATCTGATTTTGGTGTAGTTGATGCCTTGTTTGAATAACTGCTGAAATATCTACAATCACTTGAGATATTGGATGATCTCTAACTGTGATGTGATCAACAGTTGGGGTTGGTTCAGCAATAGTTTCCACTTGAGGTACTTGTTCAGCTATCACTTGATTTGAATGATCAGCAAGATCTGGATTATCCTCTTCTTCACTGTCTTTAATTATTTAATTTGATAGAAGTAGAGAATCTTCATTCTGTAGATTTAGTCCATTTAGTTCTTCACATAGGACTGGTACCTGTAAAGTATTTTTGGTAGAGGTGGTGTTCCTCTCCTCATTTAACATGTTAGTTTCCTCAAAATATACATGCATGGACTCTTCTATCTTAAGAGTAGATTTGTTGTAAACTCTGTATGCTTTACTAGAAAGTGAATATCCAAGGAATATACCTTCAACAGATTTTGCTTCAAATTTCCTAAGATACTTCTTATTATTGTTGTGCACATAGCATTTACAGCCAAATATCTTAAGATAGTTAACCTTAGGCTTTTTATTCTTGAGTAATTCATATGGACTTTTACCCTTAAGCTTATGTATCAGGCTTCTGTTCAACGCATAGTTTGCTGTGTTCACTGCCTCTGCACAAAAAGAGATTGGCAAGTGAGCATCAGCAAGCAATGTAGTTGCTGATTCAATTAGGGTTCTATTTTTCCTTTCATCTACCCCATTTTGTTGAGGAGTTCTAGGAGCAAAGAAACACTGCCTGATCTCTTCTTTTCCACAGATTTCTCTCATCAGAAGAGATTCAAACTCAGTTCCATGATCACTTCTGATCAATGCAACTAGAGTAGAGTACTCAATCTAGATGGACTTGAGAAAGTCTGTCAGAACACTGAAAGTGTCAGACTTGTTCCTAAGAAAGAACACCCAAGTGAATTTTGAGAAGTCATCTACAATAACTAGAGAATAATGCTTCCCTCCTAGACTTTGTATTGCAGTAGGTCCAAAAAGGTCCAAATGCAGTAAATACAAAATCCTAGGTGAATCACTCTTGGATAAAGATTTAAAACTACTTCTAGTTTGCTTACCTAATTGACAAGCCCTGCAGAGTCCTTCCTTCTTGTATGAACCAGAAGGTAGTCCTCTAACAAGATTGTCCTTTGAAAGCTTAAATATAGTTCTAAAGTTAATATGTCCAATCCTTTTATGCCATAATTCATTTGTTTTACTTATTGAATTAAATAAACAAATATCTGAGTTGGTAGAGTCAAAATTGACTAAATAAATGTTTCCATGTCTAATACCAGATAACACATTAATGTTTTTATTATTGGTAATAAGACATAAGGAATTATTAAAACTTTTCTGATAACTTTCATAACATAACTGGCTTATGCTGATGAGGTTGTGCTTCAGACCTTTGACATAAGCTACCTCTTTGAAGGTAACTGCTCCAACTTTGATCTTTGATGATCAAAACTAAGCTTGCAAACAACAACGACAAGTGTACCATGTCGGATGCAGTATAGGCTTATACAAAAACCAAGGTCGTATAAAAATCCAGGCTTGTTGATTACTCTTACTCAAGACGATCTCTATTGTTCTATCAAAAAGTACTTTTGATTCGGTTGCAATAAGAAAAGGAACTCAACTAGAAGATTATAACTAATGAAAAGAGAGATAGAAGAATGGATGAATACAACAATAATAATTTTATTACTTCAAGAAAAGGGATTACAACTATTGAAAGAGAAATTACAAGTGCAAAAAAAAAGCAAAGCTAGAATACTTAAAAAACTCGGAAATAAAGCAAGAAAATGGAGGCTTGAACTCCAAAACAAGGTCCCTGATCATCTGGAGGAGCTGCCTTTTTATAGCTGAAAATTTGGTGTTACACGCCCTTGGTCACGCCCGTGACCAAGGGCGTGTAAGCGGCGTGATTTGCTGTGAGCGGAGGAGGCGCTGTCTAGCTTTAATGCAGGCGTTACGGACATGTCACGCCCTAGGTCCCCGGCAACGGCGCCAAAAACTTGATGATCAAAACTATGCTTGCAAACAACAACGGCAAGTGTATCGTGTCGGATGCAGTATAGGCTTATAAAAAAAAACCAATGTCGTATAAAAATCTGGGCGTGTTGATTACTCTTACTCAAGACGATCTCTATTATTCTATCAAAAAGTACTTTTGATTCAGTTGCAATAAGAAAAGGAACTCAACTAGAAGATTATAACTAATGAAAAGAGAGATGGAAGAATGGATGAATAAAAAAATAATAATTTTATTACTTCAAGAAAAGGGATTACAACAATTGAAAGAGAAATTACAAGTGCAAAGAAAAGCAAAGCTAGAATACTTAAAAACTCAGAAATAAAGCAAGAAAATGGAGGCTTGGACTCCAAAACAAGGTCCCTGATCATCTGGAGGAGCTGCCTTTTTATACCTGAAAAATTGGTGTTACACGCCCTTGGTCATGCCCGTGACCAAGGGCATGTAAGGGGCATGATTTGCTGTGAGCGGAGGAGGCGCTATCTGGCTTTAATGCAGGCGTTACGGACGTGTCACGCCCTAGGTCACGCCCATGGTCACGCCCGTGACCTTGGGCGTGCACTTGAAGTTTTTGTCCAATGCGTCGAAAAAAACTGAAATACACAAAAAAACTTAAGTTAGTTTATAAAATTGAAAAGATAATAATTTTAATAAGAAAAGCATATAAACTATATAATTTCATATTAAAAATATATTAAACTTATATTAAAAGATGAGTACAAAAAGTACTCATCAAATACCCCCATACTTACTCCTTTGCTAGTCCCGAGCAAACAAATTTTCATAGGAGTAGAAAAATTTAAATACTAGAAAAGAAATTTGAACTCAAGGAATAAAAACACGAAGTCTTGCGCCTACGCGTAGAGATCCTAGTTGAAAGATCTATTCAGCATAATGATTAGCTTATAATTTTCAGTAATGCGAATTAACAAATTGCTTTTACTTTTAAATTGAAAGTTCGGCAAATTCTCGAATGCTATTCAGGGAGCGGGTAGCGTGTTTTCTAAGATCAATATTACCCAAAATTGAGTTTCGGGATAGCCTCCAAAGAAATCCATCAATGACGATGGCCATAGGCTTTCCCGGTCGCACTCTCTCCACTACACAAGTATAATGTTATAGCTTAAAGATCAAAAGGGCTTTCATTAGGAGTGAAACTTGGCTTAGGTATATGATTTGGATTTGGAAATAAAAAAGATAGAATATGATGGCTATAAGGATCACACTAAACCATGGTGAGAGTTTCCCAAAATTATCAAAAATTTAAACCTCGCATAAGAGTTGTTATGAAGCAAAACTCTCATATTTTTAAAAAATGAGGCCATGAATACTTTTTTATATTTTTTTTTACAGTTGGCCAATAATTTTTCATATATATATATATCCCTTTTTTTCTTTTCATAATAGCTCTGAATAAGAAGTTGTAATTTCCTTATTTTCACAATTGAACCCATTGCAGAATTTTAATAAATCTCGAATATTTAGTGTGATCATGGGCTGGATGTTTTGGCTTTGGTGAAAATGAAAGGTGGAGGTAGCAAAGGAAATAAGGTAAGGCCCAAAGTGTTTAAGCAATGAAAAATTTAAAAAGGTGGGCAAACAGGCACAAACGATCAAAAGGTGGCCTAAATCACTTCTAAAAACTATGACAAACCTATGTAAATGCTTCGAGAATCGCTAGAGGCAAGTTCTAGCCGTCGAGAAAGAATACCCTTCCGGTCAAAAATGTGTAATATTTCTCTAGTAAGCTTCTACATACTCACTTGAATTTATTCACAGATTCTACCGGATTCAAGGTAAAAGTAAAACAAGAATTGTTTTTTCGCAGTTAGAAAAACATAAATCTAATTTTATGCTGAATAGTTAATTTGACATAGAATTCTACAAGCGCGTGCGTTTAACTAGGAACACTGCATGAGTCAACAATTTTATTCCAAAATTCAAATCTAATGAAGTATAAAAATTCCCCACTACACTAAACAAAAGCAAATCTACTAAGGATTTTGCAAATGAGTAAGTATAAAAATTCAGCAAAAAATATTTATATAAATTTTTTTCTTCTTGGACTTCCCAAGGTCAACCCGGTGAAGGGCTCGCAAGGTACTAGAGGCTGTGATGGGAATTCAAGCCCAAAGCGTCCTTTCCAAGAAATTTTATTTTTATTAATTTGAAAATATTTATATATATTTTTTTATTTTTTCAAATAAATAGAAATTCAAAGAAAGCAATGCTACACCCACATACATAAAATTAAACATTGTCCCCAATGTTTAAAACTAAGTAAGAAGATAAAAACAGGAATTACACTTATTATTTTATTTTTATTTTTATTTTTTAAGAAAACAAAATAAATTAAACAACAAAAAGAAAGAAAAATAAATAAGTGACTAAAGGGTGAAGAGGGCTTCCCTGATCAGTAGACGAGGTTGCCGGACAGAAAATAAAACCTGCAAAATTAAGTTAAAAAAAACGTTGGGTTGCCTCCCAAAAGCGCTTTGTTTACCGTCGCGTAGCTTGACTAAGTGGCGTTCTACAAGTTTGTGAGGTTAAGCGTTTCAATTTTGTCGGGCCCTGGGTCGCCGGAATGATATAATTTCAATCGGTGTCCGTTAACTTTCAAAAGACCTTGATCCGGGTGTTCTATTAGCACGGTACCATATGGCCAAACCTCTTTTACAACAAAAGGGCCGGACCATCGGGATTTTAATTTGCCCGGAAAAAGTTTTAATCTAGAATTATATGAAAGGACTAAGTCTCCCGGTGAAAAAGATTTTGGAAATTTTATTTTTTTGTCATGGTAAAACTTAGTGCGCTCCTTGTAAAATTTATAATTTTCATAGGTGTTTGCGCGTCATTCGTCTAATTCATTAATTTGAAACTTTCGTTGATCGGAGGCTAAGTTTAAATCTAGATTTAAAAATTTAAGCGCCTAGAATGCGCGGTGCTCTAATTCCACTGGTAAATGACACGCTTTTCCATAGACTAGTCGGTACAGTGTACATCCGATGGAGGTTTCGTACACTGTCCGATAAGCCCATAGTGCGTCGTCCAATTTTAACGATCAATCCTTCATATTAACGGACACAGTTTTTTCTAAAATTCTTTTTAATTCACGATTTACTACCTCAACTTGTCCATTCGCTTGTGGGTGATAGACGGTAGAAATTTTATGTGTAACTCCATACTTTGCTAAAATTTTAGCAAGCTGGTTGTTACAAAAGTGTGTGCCCCGATCACTAATTAGTGCTCGGGGTGTGCCAAATCGTGAAAATATTTTTTTGTAAAAATGTACGACGACTCTCGCATCGTTGGTGGGAAAAGCTTGTGCTTCCGCCAACCTTGACACGTAATCGACCGCAACAAGAATATATTTATTATTGAAGGAGGAGGGTAAAGGACCTACGAAATCTATTCCCCATAAATAAAAAATTTCGCATTCTAAAAATATATTTTTGGGCATTTCGTCCCGGTTAGAAATATTACCTGACCGCTGACAACTATCGCATTTACTCACAATGGTGTGAGCATCTTTGAATAAGGTGGGTCAGTAGAAGCCCGCCTCTAGCACCTTCCTTGCGGTCCGGTTTGCTTGATAGCGACCACCGATTGGTCCTTCGTGGCAGTGCTGCAAAATTTGGACGCCTTCTTCGCCCGAAATGCACCTTCTTACCACTTGGTCCGCGCAGACGCGAAATAAAAAGGGGTCCTCCCAAAAATAATTTTTCAAGTTCGAAAAGAATTTCTTCTTTTGCTGACTTGAAAAATCTTTTGGTAGGACCCGGGCCACTAAATAGTTGGCCAAATCCGCGTACCAAGGGGTGGAAGAAGTCGTTACCTTTTCGATGGCGAGGAGGCGCTCTTCAGGGAATTTATCATCTATCTCGGCTTCCACTAGTGGTCCTGCTGCTGGGTTCTCTAGTCTTGAGAGGTGGTCGGACGCCAAGTTCTCCGCTCCTTTCTTGTCTCGGATTTCCAAATCGAATACTTGCAAGAGTAGGATCCATCTCAATAGTCGGGGCTTGGCGTCCCCTTTATCTAGCAAGTACCGGATTGCGGAGTTATCTGCAAAAACAATAATTTTTGATAGCATTATGTACGAACGAAATTTATCAAAAGCAAAAACGATCGCTAGAAGTTCTTTTTCCGTCGTTGTATAATTAGCTTGGGCGGATGTAAGCGTTTTGCTTGCGTAATAAATTGGGTGAAAGTATTTATTCACCCTTTGGCCCAAGACCGCACCTACGGTAAAATCGCTTGCATCGCACATAATTTCGAACGGAAGAGACCAATCTGGTGAAATTAAAATAGGTGATTTGATATGTTCGTTTTTAATTTTTATGAACGCCTTAGAACATTCTTCATCAAAGATAAACATGGTTTCTTTTTCTAAAAGATGTGTTAACGGTTTTGTAATTTTTGAAAAATCTTTAATAAACCGTCTATAGAAACCCGCATGTTATAAAAAACTCCTAATAGATTTAATATTAGTAGGCGGAGGGAGTTTTTCTATAACTTCGATCTTGGCCCTATCGACCTCGATCCCTTTACTAGAAACCTTATGTCCGAGGACTAATCCCTCACGGACCATAAAGTGGCACTTCTCCCAGTTGAGTGCCAGATTCGTGTCTTCGCACCGTTGAAGAACACGATTAAGATTTTTTAGACAATTTTTAAAGGAATCGCCATAGACTGAAAAATCGTCCATGAAAACTTCCATGACGTCCTCAACTAATTCATTAAAAATTGCCAGCATACATCTTTGAAATGTAGCTGGCGCATTACAAAGCCCAAACGACATTCTTCGATATGCGAAGGTGCCGAACGGATAAGTGAAGGTGGTTTTCTCTTGGTCTTCGGGCGCGATTGGGATTTGGAAATATCCCGAGAGACCATCAAGAAAATAATAGTGCGAGTGATCAGATAAACGTTCTAAAATTTGGTCAATGAAGGGCAACGGAAAATGATCCTTGCGGGTAGCATCATTTAATTTCCTATAATCGATGCATACGGGCCAACCCGTAACAGTACAGGTTGGGATTAACTCGTTATTTTCGTTTTCAACTACTGTGATTCCGCCCTTCTTAGGCACGACTTACACCGGGCTAACCCAAGTGCTATCAGAAATTGGGTAAATAATCCCAGCGTCTAATAATTTTATAATTTCGGCCTTAACGACGTCCTTCATATTAGGATTTAAGCGTCGTTGAGGCTGAATTGTGCCGCGAGAATTATTTTCAAGGTTTATTTTATGCGTGCAGAATGAGGGATTTATACCCTTTATATCAGAAATTTGTCACGCAATTGCGTGTCAGTGGTTATTTAAAATTTTAATTAATTTGAAATTTTCCGAATCATTAAGCGCAGAAGAAATAATTACGGGTAATTTTGAATTTTCTTCTAAAAATACATATTTTAGATGATCCGGTAGTTGTTTTAATTCTAGACTCGGCGGCTCTTCATAAGATGTTTTGATTTTAAAAATATTTAAATTTGTTTGTTCAAAATTTTCCTGCCGGGTCGTTTCTTCAAGACATAATAAAGTTTGTAACTCCGGATTTTCATAAAAAGGGGAATTTATTTCCGCAAAAGTTGATAAGTTTTCTTCAAAATTTGATTCTAAAATAAAACAAGAATCATCATTAGTAATTGCATTTCTCATTGATTGATTAACATTGAAAATAACTTCCTCTTCTCCAACTCGCAGGAGAAGTTTTCCGTTACTTACATCTATTATAGCTCGAGCGGTGGCTAGGAAAGGTCGGCCAAGTATTAGGGGTACTTTGGTGTCTTCTTCAATATCGAGGATGACAAAGTCTACCGGGAAGATAAACTTATCAACCTTTACTAGCACATCTTCAATGACCCCTATTGGGTATTTAACTGACTGATCCGCTAGTTGGATGCTTATATTAGTTGAGCTTGGGTTGCCCAAACCAAGTTTTTGAAATAACGCAAAAGGCATTAAATTTGTACTAGCTCCTAGATCGGCCAAGGCGTGCTTGATTGATAAATTACCAAACATACAAGGGATGGAGAACCGTCCCGGGTCGTTCAATTTTTGTGGTAATTTATTTAATAAAGCCGGCGAACACTCTGCGTTTAAGGAAATACGCGAAAAATTTTCAAGTTTCTTTTTATTAGAAAGTAATTCTTTTAAAAATTTAGCGTACTTTGGCATTTGAGCAATTACTTCGCAGAATGGTACATTTATTTGGATTTGTTTTAAAATTTCAATAAATTTTTTATATTGCACCTCATTACGCTCATCTTTAAATTTCGAAGGATCAGGAATAGAAGGATTTTTAAATATGCGCGGAGCTAAAGCAGCAGACGATAAAGTAGGTGGAGAGGGCTTGTGTGGTGGTCATGGTGGAGCAAATCCGCGGGGATTCACTTGTGGTTGACGCTGAGCATTATTGGGGTTGCTCCATGAAAAATTAGGGTGGCTCCTATAACCCGGATTAAATGAATTATTAAATGGAATGTTAATATTTGGGTTATAGGGAGGACGATAAGAGTTCCCCATATAATCAACTTGCTCTTGAATGAAATTATTATTATGTTCGTTATTACTATGATTAGCCCAATTGGTGGCGGAGGAAGCAGACATCTCCGCCACTTGCTTAGTTAATCCTTCTACTTGTAACGCTAAATTAGTGGTTGCCTCGACTTCATAAAGTCCGGCCGGCTTGTTAGGGCGCATCCGTGGCGCATTCCACTGATATGCGCTCATGGCCATCTCTTCAAAAAGCTCTTGAGCGGCTTCGGGGGTTTTGTTATTAAGAGTTCCCCCTGCTGTCGCATCAATCATTTGCCTCGTTTGGAGATTCAAACCACTGTAGAAAATTTGAATTTGTTGCCACAAAGGAAGGGCATTATGAGGACATCTCAACAATAATTCCTTGAAGTGCTCCCATGTGTCGTAGAGAGACTCCGAGTCTATTTGGGTAAAAGAGAGAATGTTCGTACGTAATTTAGCGGACTTTGCCGGAGAAAAATATTTTGTTAAAAATTTCTCCGTCATTTCGGCCCATGTAGTGATGGAACCTATAGGAAGAGATCCCAACCACTGCTTGGCCTTAGTCCGCAAAGAAAAAGGAAATAAATGCAAATGAATGGCGTCATCGGTGACTCCATTAATTTTAAACGTATCGCAAATTTCCAAAAAATTTAACAAATGCAGATTAGGATCTTCATCTGGCAAGCCATCAAATATGACGGTTTGCTGTACCATTTGAATGATGCTCGTTTTAATTTCAAAATTATTATTCGCTACTGCCGGGCAAATAATGCTAGATTGTGTTCCCTCCCAATTGGGTCTCGCATAATAGGACATGGTCCATAGCGGGGCCTCATTATGGATGGGATCACCCATTATTTCCTCGTTAGTTTCTCCGACCGACTCTTCGCGAATTATAGGCAGATCACTAAATCGGAGATGCCGCCGCAATGTGCGGTCGATTTCTGGATCAAATCCAAATTCAAAATTAGCTGGAGAGTTGTGTCAGGTCATAAACCAAGAAGAAAAGAAAAGAGAGAAAGAGGTGAGAGAGAAAAAGAAAGCAAAAATTTAGATAATTATATTTATTATATCTAAATATATATATTTTTTTTTATTTGATGATTTAAAATTAGTCCTGGACTTCCCAAGATCTACCCGGTGAAGGGTTTGCAAGGTACTAGATGCTATGATGGGAATTCAAGCCCAAAGCGTCTTTTCCAGGAATTTAGTTACACCTTGAATGATAAAAAAAATAAGAGAAGAAAGGAAGCAATAAAACCAATAGATATTCTCTTTTGAAATATCAACTCAGATCCCCGACAACGGCGCCAAAAACTTGAAGATCAAAACTATACTTGCAAACAACAACGACAAGTGTACCGTGTCGGATGCAGTATAGGCTTATAAAAAAAACCAAGGTCGTAAAAAAATCTGGGCGTGTTGATTACTCTTACTCAAGACGATCTCTATTGTTCTATCAAAAAGTACTTTTGATTCGGTTGCAATAAGAAAAGGAACTCAACTAGAAGATTATAACTAATTAAAAGAGAGATGGAAGAATGGATGAATAAAACAATAATAATTTTATTACTTCAAGAAAAGGGATTACAACTATTGAAAGAGAAATTACAAGTGCAAAGAAAAGCAAAAGTAGAATACTTAAAAACTCGGAAATAAAGCAAGAAAATGGAGGCTTGGACTCCAAAACAAAGTCCCTGATCATCTGGAGGAGCTGCCTTTTTATACCTGAAAATTTGGTGTTACACGCCCTTGGTAATGCCTGTGACCAAGGGCGTGTAAGGGGCGTGATTTGCTGTGAGCGGAGGAGGCGCTATCTGGCTTTAATGCAGGCGTTACGGACATGTCACGCCGTAGGTCACGCCCGTGACCTAGGGCGTGTAACCTTCAAAATGTGCTGCTGGCGGGAATCTTCGGCGGGAAGAAGCCGGGATTGGCGCGGGATGAGTCACGCCCCTGGTCACTCTCGTGACCTGGGGCGTGTAAATTTAATTGAAGTGGCAGGCTGATTCTGGATGCCTGCGGCGAGTCGCGGCCGTGACATTGGGTCACGCCCTTGGTCACGCCCGTGACCTGGGGCGTGTACTTGGCGAATTCTTCACGGAACGCACCCGTGGTGTCAGAAATAGGTTTGGAACACCGCGCTGATTATACGCCCATGGTCACGCCCGTGACCTTGGGCGTGTACTTGAAGTTTTTGTCCAATGCGTCCAAAAAAACTGAAATACACAAAAAAGCTTAAGTTAGTTTATAAAATTGAAAAGATAATAATTTTAATAAGAAAAGCATAAAAACTATATAATTTCATATTAAAAATATATTAAACTTATATTAAAAGATGAGTACAAAAAGTACTCATCAATCTACTCATATCCTTTGGTTTATCTACAGTTGGAGTCTCCAAAGATCACCTTGGGTCCAAGCTTTGCCTTGTAGTTGCTCAGGTTGGCCTTGTTTCCTGTCATGTGCTTTGAGCATCCACTATACAAATACCATTGTTCTTTTATTTTTGGATAGCTCTGTACCTGCAAAACAGAAAACATTCTAGTTGTTCTTGACCCAGACTACCTTGGGTCCTTTTGTTTTTCCACAAAATTCTGAAATATAAGATATCTCAGGTTGATTCTTATAACCTTGTGGATGATATCTCAAGAATTCTTCAGATATTCTGTATATTTTCCGTTCGACGAATTCAGGTGAGTTCGTCGATCGTCGTTCGACGAAGTGAAGTGCTTTCATCGAGCGCCATTCGAATAATGAATATACTGAAATTCTGTCTTCAGAGTTCGTCGATCTCTGTTCGACGAAATGAATTGATTTCGTCGAGCTCCGTTCGACGAATTCCGCTGAATTCTTTTATTCTTAACAGCCTTGCTTGAAATGTTCTTACTAACATCATCTACCTCTTTGCTCTTGGCAGAGATGAACTTTACTGGTGTAGAAAGTATGTTCTTCTTAATAAGAGGTGGCTCACTTGATGATGCACCTAAGCCCAGTTTGCCACTAAGTCTGGCATTCATTGTGCTAATGATGTCCATCAGTTTGATGTTTATCCCATTTAGGGATTCTTCAAAATTCTTAGCCTCAGATAGTTTGTTCTCAAAGAGAATAATATGTTCTTTGGAGGCAGCCAAATCCTTCTTAAGATTGACATTTTCTTCACTTAGTTGTTTCATTTCAGCCAACTGATTTCTGAGGAGATTATCTCTTTCTCAGATTTGATTAAATCTAAGCAAAGAACTTTGAATTCATCTTTGAATTCAATTGAATTAAAATCAAAGTTTGAGAATACTTGATCAGCATCATTGTCAGACTCTGATTCATCTGATTTGTTTGCTGAGGCATTGACAGCCATCATGCAGAAGCTTCTTTCTTCTTCATCATCTTCATCATCACTAGAGCTGGATGATGATGCATATTCTGACTCACTGTTTGAGTCATATATTGCCATCAAACATTGGTCCTTGTCATTTAATTTTTCTTCATCTTCAGATGAGCTGGATGAAGACTCTGATTCTGTTTCACTCCATGTTTCAGCAACAAACCCTCTTCCATTATGCTTGTGTTTGTGGGAGGAAGGCTTGCTGGAGTGCCTCTTTTCTTCTTTATCTTTTCTCTTTCCTTTCTTTTGGCTCTCTGGACACTCTGGTAGAATGTGTCCAGGTTTCCTGCAACCAAAATAGATAATTTCATTAGAATTTGATTTATCATACCTTGATTTTTCTCTTGATCTGGAATCCTTCTTTCTGAAGTCCTTCTTACCCATCTTGTAGAACCTTTTGGCTATAAGATTCATGAACTCCATATCTCCTGGTGCTTTTTCTTCCTCTTCAGTAGCTTGGAAAGCTATTCTTCTCTCCTTCTTGGATGCTGGAGATGAGGCAGATTGTTCAGCTTCTCTAGTTTTGATAAGCTACTCATAGGATTTAAGTTTGCCTAACAAGCTCTCAGTGGAGATCTCATTAAGGATTCTGGCTTCCTTGATTGGCCAGATCCTAGAGTCCCATGTGCTGGGGAAGTACATAAGGATCTTATCATTCACTTCTGTGATAGAGATCACTTTGTCTAAATATTTCAGCTCATTGATTATGAGGTTGAGTCTATTGTACATATCAGCCACTGTCTCAATTTCTCCTTTCTTGAAGTTTTCATACTAAGAAATAAGGTGGGATCTTCTATCTTTTCTTTCATCTGCTGATCCTTCAACCATATTGTTGAGTGAAATCCAGAGTTCCCTTGCTGAAGTGCATTCCACAACTTTTTGGAAAATTTCATCAGACATTGTTTGTGCCAAAATATTCATTGCCTTGCTATCTGCACTTCTCTGCTTCTTTTGAGCCTCTGTCGACTCAGGAGGTGGAACAACATTGTTTGTTGTTGTTGTTTCAGCACTTGTTGTTGCTGTAGAAGTAGGAGGTCCAGTTAAAATAACATTGAAAATTTCTTCGTCAATAGAATTCAAGTATAATCTGATCCTTGCCTTTCATAGTGCAAACTTATTTAGATTGCACATAGGAGGTCTTGTGCTTGAATATTCTTTGTTCTGTGCCATGAGTTTTTAAGCAAAAATAAAACTCTAGAAAAATTTAAGATCTAATTGATCTTTTGATTCAGGTGTTAGCCTGTATACAATCAACCAACCTCTGATACCAATTGAAAGTGAGGTTAGATCTTAAATTCACTCTAGGGAGGGTGAATAGAGTATAAAAAAAATTTCACTTAATTTTATAGCGGAATTAAAATAGTGATACTTATATGTGTATTGCAGAGTGAGTTATAAAAACAAAATAAAGAAACACAACACACAACATAGTACAGAAAATCACACAAACAGAGAGGACACAAGGATTTTATAGTAGTTCCCCAATCAACCTGGGTACATCTACTCTTCTAACACCCTTGGTAGGAATCCACTAGGTTTTTGATCAGGTGCCCTATCACCAATGGATTTTTGATCAGGTGTCCAAACACCAATGAGCTTTTGATCAGGTGCTCAAACCAACCACAGGTTTTTGATCAGGTTGTTGGATCGGTCGGCGACCTTAGAGGGGGGGGGGTGAATAAGGGTTTTCAAAAACTTTAGATTATATTTATAAAAAATTTGGAATATTGCAAGATTAATAAAGAGACATCAAGTAAAACAATAATAAAGAGATATGCTTTATTAATATCAAATAATGTTTTACAAAACTTGATTTCTATGACGCTAGAAATCGGGGGCGACTAATAAAAATTCTTTTTCGTTTTCTATACCGACTCGTATCCCCACAAACCGGTTGGCTTTAGCCGATCTCTCCCCAGATACGGCCTCAAGCCGCTCTAGCCAATCTATCCCCAGAAAGGCCTCGAGCACCCCCTAGACCTAGCCTAGATCTAGTCGCCAACACGAGGCAAATTTCAGCCCTAAGTCCTACCCCAGACCTAGTCGCCAACACAAGGCGATTTCACTACCGTTTACAGAAAAGATATGAAATGAAAAGACAATAATATAAAAACTCCCTCTATGTGGATCTCTTGGAGAAGTGGTTGAAGGCCCGCAGAGTATGTTCGTAGTCGATGCGGCCTTTCGTCATAATGATGACACGTGTTGAAATCTTCTCCACGGATCTCTTTAAGGATTTATGGAATTGTGGGAGTATCGCTCTGAATCTTCCTCTCTCTGATGTTGCACGAAGCTCTGGAGTTTGGGATTGGAGGAGGATGAAGAATTCAGAGCCAAAGCATCCAATTTATAGCCTTTACGCTACCGCCGGCGCTAGCCTGGATTAGGAAACATTTTGCGTGGCAGGATCTTCAATCCGCGGCAACATATTGCTCCATGCCTCTTGTGCGCCATGCTACCGCCAGCGCTAGTAGCTAACGCTGGGCGCTAGCTCCTTCTAAAAAACGATGCCGGAATCGCGCAGATCAACGCTAGCGCCGGGCGCTATCGCTACCGCCGGCGCTAGTGAGCTTGTTCGAATTTTGGCCTCAAATTTGGGGGCAGTCATCATGAGTACTCCTTGAGTCATGTGGACTATGTTAACCTGCACACTTGAATCACACAAGATCAAATACACATAGGATTTGTTATTCTCAAACCTAGGAGATGCGGAAGACCGTGTTCCAACATACTCCCCCTTTTGATAATAACAAATCCATTAATGATAAATCAAAGCTTTAATAAATAAGCATGATGAGACTATACTTGTGTGTGTGTGAGAGTGATGACTTTAGGATGATTATTGATTTTAGCATTTAGAATTGCTCCCCCTAAATATATGCTCCCTTAATATGTATGCTATCAACTGAATTTGTCATGTTGGGTTTATGACAGCGGGTTACATTTATCATTGTTAGTTCTCCCCCTTTTGCATTTTATCATGTTAGTTCTCCCCCTTTGTTATTAGCAAAAGTGGGTAGGGAAACAAAGCACTAAAAAATGTGTAAATAAAAGAAAAGGCATGATCGAGCTTTTTAAGTAAATGATAAGGAGTTTTAGACTTGTCTTTCATTGAAAATGATCAGAGTTATGATTTATTTTATCCCTTTTGTTTGTAGTTCTCCCCTTTTTATATATCAGAGTTTAAGCAAAAAATAATGATTTCCTCTTTAAATAAGAGTTTTAAGCCTAAAAACAATCATGATTTCCAAGTAACCAATCTACCCAGACAATATGTCAACACCCTAGCCCCGTACTAAGTGACGGATGGGCATGAGGAGCTGCAAACATGCCGTAGGTTGGGGTGTTAATCCCATATGCAAACACTAGACAAAAACTTAACCTAGCACTCTTTCCCCCCAGTGCCTCGCAAGGCCCCACTGGAACCCTCCCCGGTTAAGGACAAGACATGACTAGAGATAAGGTTATCTAATGTCTACAACCCTACGCCCCCGCTATGGTGAGAAATGAAGTCATGGATAACAATTATTAGAAACATTAAGCATTTAAATCTAATGAGAAATATCATAGCATATGGATTTATATTTTTATTTGAATTTTTTAAATAAAACTCACATAGCTATATTAAAATTCATGAATGAATCAGAGTTTGAGTATTGCGGAAGATTTTGAAAAAGAAACATCATAATACTAAATAAGAGTTTAAGTTAAAACGAGATGTTTTATAAGCAATATTTCACTTGTTGGAGATGTGTTTAGAATAGAAATAGATCAGAGTTATAGGCAAAAAAAATTCAACCAATATAAAGTTTACCAAGCAAGTCTACCACTTGTTGCAAGAAAGGAATTTGAAGATTCAAGTGATGATGCACACAAGATGAAAGATTTTAAATAAGTATTAAAGTGCAAGGTAAAACAATTATATGGTTATGATGCGAAAGACATATAGAAGTACAAAAAACATCTTTATGGTAATCAATGATGGTTCATAAAAAGATATATGAGTTCAATTTCAAAAAGAAGATGTTTTTGTAAATCATTTTGCATTTAAAATTTTTGTTTTGACAATACAGTAACCAAGCATGAAATAATCTTATCAAAAAGAGATTACTACAATGTTACTTTAATTTACAATTTCAAAACATACCAAACATTGTAGAAAGCATGCTACGTTATCTAGTGCATTTCATAAATAAAGAGTAGTATAGAATTAGCATTAGGATCCAATACTCATGAGAAGAAGTGTTATGGAAGATAATGATGTGCATAAAAGTGTATTTTGAATAGAGTAAACAAATGTTTTAATCAAAAATACAAGTAATATGTAAAGTAAAGAGCACAATAAAACACAAATAATTTTACTTCCACTCACTTCAATGCACAAAAAAAATGTACAACTACCAAGGTGCTTTGCACACACAATGCTTATCAAGACTTATCAGGGTGCAAAGTAGTGATTGGGGGATCACATATTTTATTTTGAATTTTGAGACTTGTGATCCGGTCTACTTTAGGAAAAAGTGGTTTTTCTTATTTTTGAAAGAAATAGTTGGTTTGCACAAGACACTTTATTATTCTTTCCAAGGTGCTCAACCTCACAATGCTCATTAAGACTTATCAGGAGGTTCAAGTAGTGCTTGGTGGAGTTATCTTTGTCACTTTATTTTATGATTTTGTTTTGTACAAAGTTCTCCGAATACACTTGTTTTGCAAACCAATATAGTTTATGAAAAAGATAACCACTTTTCTTAACTTTTAAAAGTGCAAATAAAGGTTGTGTAGGTAAGATACTTGTGCAATTTTAATTCATTGTACTATTACAAAACATACACAAACATTCTTAGATTAAACACATAAGTAGACAATGCCAAAATAAGTGAGTGAATTGCGATCATTATCAAACATAAAACATTACTCATACTTAGAGGCATGCTACGCATAATTCTACACAACTTTTTCAATAAAATTTATGCACATATTAATAGATGTATCAAAGCATGATGAAGGCAATGTTCAAAGTAGTTTGAAAAGATAAATTGCAACATTATAGAAGTTCTAAATAATAGATTGAATCATGCTTGATTTTTACAATAAAGTCCATACAGATATTTTTGAAAAATAATTTTTATTTAAAGTTTGAACTTATAAAATTGATCTTGGACTTCCCGAGGGCTACCTTGTGAGAGGTTCGCCCGGTACTAGGTGATATGATGGGATGATAGCCCAAATCACCCTATCGCAAGATACATAGAAAAGTTAAGTTCAGAAGAATAATTTTAATACTTGTTTTTGTTTTGTTTTATATTTTTGTAGTTGATTTTTACAAATAAAAGCATATTTTTGTAATTTTTGCTTTTGTAAATTTTATATTTGATTTTTGCATAAAGATGAACTTTAAATAAAGGAAACAACACAAGAAAAAAAACAAAACATATTTTTTGTAATTTGGTTTTTGTAGTTTTGTATTTGATTTTTCAAAAAATAAAGAAACACAGAAGTGCAAAACTAAGTAGAAAATATAGATTTATATATTTTAAGGGATTTTTAGAAATTTAAAAAATACAGAAAAATGAACCTCGACGCTAGCGCCGGCGCTAGCGCTAGTGCGGGAAACAGTAAGTGATTTTTTAGGGTTTTGAAAATTTTGATGCTTGAACTTGATTAGGTGTCCCAATAGTAGTTTCATGCTGAAGTTGCAGATTTTTAGGAGATGTTTTGGATGGTCCAAATTGCATGAAACGTTACGATTTCTTATATACTTGACAAAATAATCATTGCATGAGATATATTTACTTATGTTTTCATTTTGACTTTTCTAAAGACTTGTGCTTATAACTTGAAAAAAAATAGGAAATGAAAACCCAAGATATCATGTTTGAACAAATCAAATATGCATGATTTTAGAGATTAACAATAATGTTCATGCATAATCATACTATGGATAAGCCCTAGATGAGAATACCCAGCCTGTATATCTTGGTAAACAAATAAAGCCTAACATAGACACAAATATTCTTCAAGTGGCAATGTTAGAATGATAAATTTGAGATTAATGTTATACCAAGTTTTGATTGTGTTTCAACTTAGAGACCTAGAATGGAGTGACAATTCTATTTGATTTGATATCAAAATGATTCAAAGGTCTAAACTAGAAATAATACACACATAATATACCAACCATAGTGAGCAATTATAATACCAATTGTCATTATATAAAATGTGATAGATGATTCTTGATATGAATTATGATTTTAGAAAGTTTTAGCAAAAGATATCAATAGATCATGGTGGTGCGTATGGCATGAATATTTATGACAATTAATCTTTCAATATGTCTTATGTGTTTTTCTTTTTAATTTAGATAAATATCTCATAGCAAATTCAGAATTTTATCCACTTATTTGTGAAGGCTAAAAATCTAGTAACCGGATTTAATTTGAAATATCTTATAGCAAACTTAGAGTTTGATTCATATGGATAATATAAGATATTTAGAAGCAATGAATATAATAATAAAAGATAGATCATCAAAATATGATTTTGAATTTTGATCAATTTGTTTTATAAAACCATATTAATCTTGTAAGAGATAAGATCATATATTTCAAAATTGTATAGGATGACCATGACATGATAGTTCAAAAGAAATAAGAAAAATAAGAAAAATTAAAAGACATGAAAGCATATCATGAAGTAGAACTTTGTATATTTCATTTTGAAAGGATTCTACTTCATGCAATTGATGATACCTAATGGATAAGAGATTTAGGTATCCAAAGAGGACCATGAGTGATGGTTCCTTTGGGTACCCAAATGCATCATGATGATTTTTGTGAAGACAAAGATGAATGAGTCCTTTCATGTGAAGTGAATGTTTCATTTTTAATTTTAGGCCTCCATTCAAACCTTGGTTTAATGTTATTCTTATTCATCAAATTTCCATTGAGATTATCTTTATATTAATGATTATGATTGTAATGATTATTAAAAGTGTTGTTCATAGGAAATTTGTGAGCATTTAATTTTATGTTGGGAGAAGGTTGATGTTGTAAATGATAGTAATGATTGTATTTTGGAATTTCATTTTCAATCTTTTGAGGTTTGTTATTTCTATTGCTTGGCTTGTTCAACTTATAAGAAATCATATTCAACTTGCTTTTGGATTTTGCATTATTTTGAGATTGTATGTTTTGAGAGTTTTTCTTTATGATTTCCTTAAGCAAGTTGATTTTAGTTTTTAATTCATTATTTTTAATCATTAAATTATGTCTAGCTTTATTATAAGCGATTGTGCTGTTTTTAAGAATGGAAACAATTGAATCAATATGATCTTGATAGTTGTTTCTATATTCATCAAATGTTTCATCCATCTCTTTAATTTCAATTTTATATTCTTTACACTTAGCACAATCATTTATCAAAGATGAATTTTCTAAACATAAATTTTTCATTTTGTTCTTTTACTAAAATAAAATCCTTTTCAAGTTTCTTGTGCTTTTCTTTTAATTCATTATATTCTACATAAGTTGTGGTGTTTTCTACTAAGGAGCAATGTGTAGAACTAGATAAATTTGATTTTTCATTAATTTTTGCCTTTAAATTTTTATTTTCTAAGCGCAAATGTTTATTAGCATTTTTTAATTTCTTAATTTTGCGCTTTGTAGTTTGAAGCAATTGTAATGAAGAGATGGAAGTACAAAAGATGGAATTTGATTTCCTTACATTGCTTTCGGGAGAGGCACGATTTGAACATATCGTTTCTTTGACATCTTTTTGGCACTCCTCTTCCGAACACAATACTTCTTCTTCTCTTCTATTAGATGTGTGCTCCATTGATCCGTCATGAGGAGGGCATTCTTGAAGAGTTGTGCATGCTTGCGTATTCTCCGGTTCTTGCGATTGTTCCATACCTGTAGAATCATAAATTTCTTCAAGAAAATGCTATACTTTATATGCACTTGAAAAATAATATATTAATTTGAAAATTTCATTTGATAGACCGCAAAATAAATAGTGTTTAGCTTTTGCATTTAATTGAAGTTCTTTTTTATTTGATTCATTTGCGGGTCTTGCTATTGCTAAATTCCAAACTTCGATGTCTAAAGTTTTAATAAATTTTTCAATTAAGATTTTCCATCCTTTATAATTTGTCCCTTCAAATAAAGGTGGTGCAAGTGATTTTTCCTCTTCACAAAAATTTTTCCCAATAGTTGAAGCGAGATCATGAGACGCCATTATTCCCGGTTGTTAAGCCGATTGGAATAAAACCGCTCTGATACCACTGGTTGGATCGGTCGGCGCCCTTAGAGGGGGGGTGAATAAGGGTTTTCAAATACTTTAGATTATATTTATAAAAACTTTGGAATATTGCAAGATTAATAAAGAGACATCAAGTAAAACAATAATAAAGAGATATGCTTTATTAATATCAAATAATGTTTTACAAAACTTGATTTCTATGACGCTAGAAATCGGGGGCGACTAATAAAAATTCTTTTTCGTTTTCTATGACGACTCGTATCCCCACGAACATGTTGGCTTTAGCCGATCTCTCCCCAGATACGGCCTCAAGCCGCTCTAGCCAATCTATCCCTAGAATGGCCTCGAGCACCCCCTAGACCTAGCCTAGATCTAGTCGCCAACACGAGGAGAATTTCAGCCCTAAGTCCTACCCCAGACCTAGTCGCCACCACGAGGCGATTTCACTACCGTTTACAGAAAAGATATGAAATGAAAAGACAATAATATAAAAACTCCCTCTATGTGGATCTCTTGGAGAAGTGGACGAAGGCCCGCAGAGTATGATCGTAGTCGATGCGGCCTTTCATCACGATGATGATGCGTGTTGAAATCTTCTCCACGGATCTCCTTAAGGCTTTATGGAATTGTGGGAGTATCGCTCTGAATCTTCCTCTCTCTGCTGTGGCACGAAGCTCTGGAGTTTGGGATTGGAGGAGGATGAAGAATTCGGAGCCAAAGCATCCAATTTATAGCCTTTACGCTACCGTCGGCGCTAGCCCGGATTAGGAAACGTTTTGCGTGGCAGGATCTTCAATCTACGGCAACATATTGCTCCATGCCTCTTGTGCGCCATGCTACCGCCAGCGCTAGTAGCTAACGCCGAGCGCTAGCTCCTTCTAAAAAACAATGCCGGAATCGCGCAGATCAACGCTAGCGCCGGGCGCTATCGCTACCGCCGGCGCTAGTGAGCTTGATCGAATTTTTGCCTCAAATTTGGGGGTAGTCATCATGAGTACTCCTTGAGTCACGTGGACTATGTTAACCTGCACACTTGAATCACACAAGATCAAATACACATAGGATTTGTTATTCTCAAACCTAGGAGATGCGGAAGACCGTGTTCCAACACAGGTTCCCTGCCAACAAGGGGTTAACTTTTGAAGGGAGTTAGAACCCTGTATAAGAATGGGATAAAGATGGTTTAGATGTTCTTCTCTGTCAATAATCTGATATAAGACTGGTGGAATGTGTTGTTGTAAAGCTCCCCTTGTCTGATTGAAATTCTTGACAGTTTGAGGATGGAGCTTTCACTTGAAACAGATATCTTCCTTGATAGCTGATGAATCTGAGAGACAGAAGTTTCTAAGATTTGTTGTTGCTCTTGAAGATCTGATCTAGTAGTAGAGATCTGAGAGAAGGTGTTGATGTTCTCAGAAAATGAAAGGTGCTGCTTGAGAAAGATGAAGATGATCTGTGAATGCTTTCTTTCTTTCTTTTCTTCCTGTATTTATCTCGACTATATTCTTCTTCATTATCTTGCTGTGCTGCTCTACTGTAATAATACTGTATATTTTCTTCTTCCTTTTTCCTTTGATAATATATCTCTGATTTGAATTTCAAATCTCTGTATAAGGAATAAAAGATTCTGAATTGAATGTTTCCTTGGAACTGCAAACTGATATTTAATTCCTATTCATTTTTAATTAATGTATCCTTTTCCGCCAAACGGCTATTTTCTCGGGAAGAGAATGGAAAGGACAAAAATAAAAAGGAAGGATATAATCCTTGACTTATCTGGAATAAATAGAGTCGTTGCATATAATCTGAGTTCAGAGAATAGAATAAAAATAATCCTTCTGAAATACTGAACTGAATACAAATTTCATCGATCTGAACAAATTCGTCGAACGCAATCTGGAGTTCATCGATCTCAAGCTGGAGGTCGTCGAACTGAAAGATAATATCTGATAGGCTAGCTTGTATATAGAATTCGTTGAGCTGAGAAGAACTTTCCCCGATCTGAACATCTGATACTTATTCTTCGAACGGAGAGCTGAGTTCGTCGAACGCTGAGACTTGGGAGGTTCGTCGAACGCTGAGACTTAGGAGGTTCATCGAACGCTAAGACTTAGTCAACCGCTGAGACTGAAGTTCATCAACCGCTAAGACGCTGGAAAACTGTGTGCATCGAGTTGGAGAGCAAGTTTGTCAAACGCGGAGAGGATTTTGTCGAACGCAGAATAGAATTCATCGAACGCAGAACCTTAGCAAGTTCGTCGAACTGGAGCATGTCGTTCGTCGAACACAGGAAGGAGTTCGTCGAACGCAGAAACTGATTCTTTTCCTTAGTTCTATCAGCCTAAAACCTTGACCCTTTAGACTATACATTGCGGTCAACTTAGTCCTAGTCAACAGATAGTGATCCAAGCCCAAATCAGTAATAAGGTTGTTCCAACAAACAGTCAACGGGTAGGCATTCTCGCTCTACTTCGGGTTGTATGGTCGCGAGGATGCCTCAGTCTTCAAGGCCGAGACCGCGAGGACCTTGGCGTACGAAAGTGTGCGAGCTGAGCTCCGCTCTATGGAGCTCGCTCATATGACGGGCCGACGATGCCTCTAGCTGGAGCGCCATAATGAGGAGCTCGCCCTCGGTTACAAGGATTCCGCCGCCGAGATAACGAGCTTGAAGGAAAGGTTGCTTGCCTCCGAGGTACCTTCTCCCGGCCACCAGGGTGGGATAATATTTTTTTCGGTTCTCGCCTCCCTCTTTTCCTAATTGTTCCCCTGGCCTATCTATTTCCTCTACAGGAGAACGAGGTCACTGGGTTGAAGTCTCACAACCGCGAGCTAATCCACGCCGTCGTCTCCCCGTCCCCTCGATGCATGAGGAATGATCAGCGAGCCCGGGAAGAAGAATGTCGCCAGGCCTCCATGACCTCGGCACGATACATCTTCTGGGCCATGCAGGGAGCCGACCTGCTATCTGCCGAGGTGGCCGACCTGAAGATCGAGGATGTGGTCCCGGAGCTGTTTATACCGGCCCCGCCACTCGCGGACAGTGAGGAAGATCGGTCTGCCGGCGGATCTTAGACAAGACTTGTACTTTCATTTTGTATATTTTTTGGCTGGCAAGATCGCCGCAACCCTTGTAATTGATTTTTTGTGAAATGGAAATGGGAATTTTACCCTTGTTTATTGTATTCTCGCTAATTATGTGTGCTGTTTTTCTCTCGTCTATCACTTGTTTCTTCCTTTTTGCCATCGCATTTGTCATGGTCCCGTCCGCCTGTCACGTGACCGCCTAGCCTCGACTTAGGATATGCTTTCACCTCGATTGTTCTCGCCTTTTTGGCAGGCCTTAGAGCGATGGATTTCAAGATCCACCCCTCGGAATCTGTATCGCGGGGGGTTTGAACGTTCCCCCTTTTGACTTCGGCGTGCGAGATTCCTGCGTTGCTTCTCGCGGCTTCCCCAGAGACCTGAACGATCTTTCTCTCCCACCTGATACCGGCGAGAGTAATCTTTTTCGTGCGGCTCGCCCATCTGGTCTACCCACTTATCGATTTTCCCTTAGACTGTCTACGATGACCCTATTTTACGGGGGGTTCCCGTTGTCTCGCCTTGCGAGACCTCCCGTCCTCGCCGTTTTGAGGCCCTTTTGGCAATCAAAAACTCCCCCCTTTGCTGTCTTCTCCAGAGATTAACCTGACCTACCATCCTTGAGGGCCCGACAGCGGAATTGATCGGGGACACTTCAGCACCAAAGGACTTGTCACTTGTCAGCCTCTCCAGAGATCAACCTGACCCACCATCAATGAGAGCCCGACAGCGAAATCGATCTGGAGCATTCCAGCACCAAAGAACTTGCCACTTGCCAGCCTCTCCAGAGATCAACCTGACCCATCGTCTATGAGAGCCCGACAGCGGAATTGATCTGGGGCATTCCAGCACCAAAGAACTTGCCACTTGCCAGCCTCTCCAGAGATCAACCTGACCCACCGTCTATGAGAGCCCGACATCGGAATCGATCTGGGGCATTCCAGCATCAAAGGACTTGTTACTTGCAAGCCTCTTCAGAGATCAACCTGACCAACCATCTATGAGAGTCCCGCAGCAGAATCGATCTGGGGCATTTCAGCACCAAAGGACTTGACACTTGCCAGCCTCTCCAGAGATCAACCTGACCCACCATCTATGAGAGCCCGACAGCGGAATCAATCTGGGGCATTCTAGCACCAAAGAACTTGCCACTTGCCAGCCTCTCCAGAGATCGACCTGACCCACCGTCTATGAGAGCCCGACAGCGGAATCAATCTGGGACATTCCAGCACTGAAGAACTTGCCACTTGCCAGCCTCTCAAGAGATCAACCTGACCCACCTTCTATGAGAGCCCGACAGCGGAATCGATCTGGGGCATTCCAGCACCAAAGGACTTGTTACTTGCCAGCCTCTCCAGAGATCAACCTGACCACCGTCTATGAGAGCCCAGCAGCGGAATCGATCTGGGGCATTCCAGCACCAAAGGACTTGTTACTTGCTCAAAAACTACTTCAACATATATGTATTGAGAAGGAGACATACAAAAGTCAGTTACAAGAAATTGCTAAGGATAAAATCTCTTCAAATCATCCCTACTCCTAGCTCGGTCGAGAGGTACCCCTTCCACATCCTGTAGGTGGTACTCCACAGACTTGAGCACTTCGCTTACAACGTAAGGCCCCTCCCAATTGGGCTCTAACTTACCTAGAACGGCTCCTCTCCCTGCCACATCTACCTTCTTCAGGACCAAGTCTCCCTTCTCGAATTGCTTAATTCTGATATGTTGATCAAAGTACCGGGCCATCCGCCTCTTGACTTCCTCCTATCGAACAGTAGCGAGGTCTCAGAGCTCTTCTATCAGGTCCAGGGACAACCTTTGCTCTGCATCATTTTCTACTAGCCATTCTTCATCTCCCTCGCCTACGGTGATCACCCTGGGTGTTTTTACCTCGAATTCTATCGGGAGGACGACCTCGGACCCATGAGACAATTTGAAGGGGGTCTCCCCTGTGGCCGTGTTTGGAGTGGTCCTCAAGTCCCACAGGAACGAGGGCAGCTGCTCTACCTAGTTGTCCATGAGATTCTCCACTTTCTTCTTCAGCAGGTTGACAATTATCTTGTTCGCTGCTTCCACCTGACCGTTACTCCTCGGGTGGTGGACCGACGTGAACCTGAGGTCTATGCCGAGTTGGGTGCAAAAACTAACAAACTCTTCGCTGGCAAATTGCAGTTCGTTGTCCGTTACAATGGCGAGTGGGAGCCCGTGCCTGCAAATTATTTCACCCCATACAAAATTCCTTACCACTTGGGACGTTACCTTGGCCAGCGCTTTCACTTCTACCCACTTGGAGAAATAATCTATCATTACCAATAGGAACTTCCGTTGGCCACTAGCTTGCGGGAAGGGACCTACTAGGTCCAAACCCCATATGGCGAAGGGCCATGGAGCTGTGATGGTCTGGAGCCTTTGAGCTGGGAGAAGTTGGAGTGGAGCATAGTGCTGACACTTTGAACAATTTCTTGCGAATTCTGTCGCATCCCTGCTGAGGGTAGGCAAAAAATTGACTTGCCTCAACACTCTTCCCTCCAGGGCCCGGCTCCCGGAGTGACTGCCACACTCCCTGGAGTGAATTTCTTCGAGGACTTTCGGGACCTCCTCCGATACGCAACGGGCCAGGAGCCCCGAGGGTGTTTTCCTATATAGTCCTCCTGCATGTAAGGAATAATAGGCTGACTTGTACCTGAAGCGCTGTTTATCCACGTCCCCTTCAGGGAACTTTCCCGATGCCAGGAAGGTGACAAAGTGATCCATCCACGATGCTCGCTGATCCACCTCCATCAGCTCCCCTTCTTCGATGGAAAGTCGGAAGTGTTCCGATACTGTCCCTCCAGCCCTAGGACCAAACTTGGCTAGGAGGTCCGCTGGGGTGCTCTCCTCCCTTGGTGCATGCTTGATGGAGAAAGTGTGGAATTGACCAATGACCCCCTTGACCTTCTCCAGGTAGCGTTGGAGGGTCGGCTCCCTTGCTTCAAATTCTCCCCTGATTTGGCATGTCACCACCATGGAGTCCATTGAGGTCTCCACATCTTGCACTCCCAGCTCACTGGCTAGCCGCATGCCTGCTATCACTGCCTTGTACTCGGCCTGGTTGTTGGTAATTGGGAAATGGATGCTCAAGGCTTGCTCATTCTTTGTCCCTTGGGGGCTTATTAGGATGATTCCCCCTCCATAGGAGTGCTTCCCTGACTCACCATCCACCAACATCTTCCATGCCACCGGGGGAGGTGATTCATGCTCCTCCACTTCATTTGCGTAATCCTCCATAAAGTACGTCACCGCTTGTGCCTTGAGTGACATCCTAGGCGTAAACGTGATGTCGAACTCACTTAGCTCCACGGACCATTTGGCTAGCCTCCCCGAATGCTCCACCCCTTCCATGACTTTGTGAAGCGGGTGGTTGGTCACCACTTTGATTGAGTGTGCTTAGAAGTACGGCCTGAGCTTCCGAGCCGATACCACCAAAGCGAAAGCAACCTTCTCCAGAATTGGGTATCGGAGCTCCGACTTCCTCAGCACCCGGCTGACATAGTAGATGGGAAACAGCTTCCTACCTTCTTCCTGGACCAACACTGAACTTACTGCTTCGGATCCTACCCCCAAGTATAGGTATAGATCCTTCCCTTGCCTTGGTCCCTGGAGAAGGGGAGTCTGGGTGAGTGGCCCTTTCAAAGCTTGAAAAGCTTCAACACATTCCGAGGTCCATTCGAACTTCTTGTTTCCCCGTAACACCTTGAAGAAAGGTGCACACTTCTCACCCGCCTTGGAGAGGAACCAACTGAGTCCTACCAATTTTCCTGTGAGGCGCTGAACCTCCTTCGCATTTCTTGGTGACTCCAACTCCAAGATTACTTTAACCTTATCTATGTTAGGCTCCACCCCTGCAGGGGTGAGCAAGTGACCTAGGAACTTTACCCTGCTAGCCCCGAAGACACACTTCAGGGGGTTGAGTTTCATCTTGCACTTCCGCAAGATCCCAAAGGTCTCTTCAAGGTCTTGGAGGTGACACTTGAGGTCCCAGCTCTTTATCATGAGTTCATCAACATAGACCTCCAGGTTTCTTCCCTTCTGCTCTCGGAAGACCCTGTCCATCATTCGTTGGTACGTGGACCCTGCATTCTTGAGCCCAAAGGGCATAATCTTATAGCAATAGCACTTGTCCCCTGTGATGAAGGAGACATCTTTGATGTCGGGGGGGGGGGGGGGGGGGGGGGGGTGCATTCGGATCTGATGATAACCTGAAAAAGTATCTAAAAAAGTCATTACAGGGAAACCGACGGCTGAATCAACCAGCGCGTCGATTCTGGCAAGGGGTAGCAATCCTTGGGGCATGATTTATTAAGCAAGGAAAAATCGATACACATCCCCCACTTACCTCCTCCCTTTTTTACCATTACCACGTTGGAGACCCAGCCTGGATACTGGATCTCTGATACAAAACCAGCCTGCAGGAGCTTACCCACCTCCTCTCGGATGGGCCCCTCCAACTTATCTGTTGTGGCCCTCTTCTTTTTACGGAAGGGGCGGGTGCCTGGTTCGAGGTTGAGGCGATGGCAAGCCACATCCGCATCGATCCCGGGCCTCTCCGCGGCACTCCAAGCGAAGACATCCACATTTTTCTGGACGCAAGCCAGGATTTGCTTCTGCTCCTCGAGGCCGAGCTCTCCGCTGATGCAGACCTTCTCCACCACCCCAGCCCGGGTGGTGACCTCGAGCTCTATGACCTCCTCCATGAATTCTAGGAGGGACTGCTCTCCCCAAACTTCTTCCTTCTCCTCTCCTTCTCCTTCCTGGACCTTCATCACCTCTTCCGCCCCTTCCCCTGGGCCCGACCCTCTACCTCTTCCTTCTCCTCCTCCATCGGCTCCTCCGACCCTTCCTCCCATTTCTCCTCCCTGCCTTCTTCTCGAAGTCCCGCCGGCTCACCCATCACCTGATCTCATTTCTCTTCCTTGGTCATCCAGGAGATGGTGTTGACCGCCATTACGTAGCACTGCCTTGCTACCTTCGAATCCCCTCTTACCCGAATCTGGACTCCTCTCGAGTTAAATTTGAGGCATTGGTGGAAAGTGGAGGGGACGCAGCGAAAAGCACTAATTAGCAGCCGTCCGAAGATGGCACTATAGCTGTTAGGGGTATCCACTTTGACGAAGCGGCAATTCCGAGATTGCCCGCCCAGGACCACATGGAGCCCCACTCCCCCCTCAACCTCCTTCCTCTCTCCGGAGAACCCAAACAATGGACCATCCGAGGCCAACACCCTCTTGGCTTCCACCTTCATCTCATCGAACGCCTTCTTGAAGTTGACGTTGATGGAGCTTCCATTGTCCACGAGAATCTGAGACACCGTGAAGTTCTCGATGGCTGTCTGGATGATCAACGCATCGCAGAAAGGGTCCTCATGACCTAGCATGTCCCTTGGGGAGAAAGTAATTTTTTCTGTTGGGGGTGAGGCCGTGGATGTCGAAGCCATGCTCCGGCGGTAGATGGTATGGAGGCACGCCTTACGGGTTGCCTCCACCCCTACTCTCCCGTGGATCAATCTGATCCCTCCTCGAGTCCCCACATCGGCCCGGTCCTCACACCTCTCCTCCCCATCCTCACGAGGAAGGACCTCCTCCATCCTCACCTGCTGCTGATGTCGCGGCACCAGAATTCTAGCCCTCTTTGTCTCCAAGAACTCCGGGCAAGTGGTCGTTGCGCGACCTTCCTCATCATGGAAGTCACAGTATGACAACGCCACCTCTCCCATCTCGGCCTCTGCCGCCCTACTTCCCCTTCTCCTTCCTGCTCCTGCTTCTGCTCCTTCTCTCCTTCCTCTTCCTCCTCTTCCTCGCCTAATCACCATGGCCTGCTGAGGCGGGGGAGGCACCAGCGTTGGACCTTGCCTCCATCCCAACTGTTGGGGTCTTCCTTGCCCTCCATAGAAGTTACCCCCTCGCGGGGCGTAACCTCTTCCTTGACCTTGCATCCCTCCTCCATACTGCCTCCATCCACCCTCCGGGGCCCAGGGCTCTTCCCTTCACCGCACCTCATGCTGCTTGACCTCTGACTCACTGAGCTTTGCTAGCCTCTTGGTGAGCTCTGGATTGGCCTCCTCACTCTCGACTTCCTCCTCCACACTCTCCATCAACTCCTCGTAGGAGACAGGGGCCTTTCTCTTTAGTCCCATCTTGAAGAAACTCTCCCTTAGCCCCAACATGAAGGTGAGCGGAAGGGTAAACCCGGGCATCTCCTGGGTCAGCAATACTTCCTCATGAAACTGATCCGCATAATGAGCCAACGACTCCTTGGGCTCCTGCTTCACCTTGAAGAGGGACTCAGCGTCCTTCTTCCTCTTCTTCGAAGTTGAGAACCGCAACAAGAAGCTCCTACACAAGTCCTCAAATGCGTGGATCGATGCGACATGGAGTTGGTGGAACCAATCCCTGACCTTCTCTTTTAGGGTGATGATGAAGAGCCGACACTTAAATGTGTCCGACATCGGCCTGATATAAATCGAGTTCTCAAACGACTGTAGGTGCTGGACTGGGTCGTCCCTGCCGTGGTAGTAGACCCTGTCCCACTCCCTAAACCCTTCTGGGATGGGTGCGGAAAGCACCAGCTCACAAAAGGTGCTTCCCCACCTGCTATCCTTTCCTGCTCCACTCGCCCCCCGAGCTCTCTCGCCAAGCTAGAGCTCGTTGGGGCCGTGCTCGCGAGAGCCACATGATGCGCAATTTCAGCACCGCTAATTGGCAAGCACGAAATGTGATACGACAGCAGTGCATCGGTCGCTCAAGTAATAAAATAGGGAATAGCTTCCCCGAATGTCGATCTCTTGAGGAATGCAGGATATGGTGACAAGAAAGTAGAGTGAGGTAATTGTTTCGACGAGTAAAAGAAAGTAAAAACAAGGGCGTTGTGATTGGTGTCCTAAGCTATTGCAGAAATAAGATATGCGGTTCAAAAATCCGCTTCGCAAGGCGGGATGGATGCAATGGCCGCGATGTCGTGCTTCGGAAAGCGCATGGACGGAAAGTAACTGTGACGATTGAGGGTCGCACACACCTCTTCGCAAAGTGGGGGTGAGTGCAGCGGCCACGATGTCGCGCTTCGGTATGTGGGTGAAATGGCCACAGTGCAGGGTTTTGTGAGGGTCGTATTCACCTATTCGCCAACAACACCACTAGCAATTGCTAGATGGCTTCACACACAAAAAACCTAGGCTATCACAATAACAACGAAAGCTATTCTCACCACCACATCATCATTGCACATGAACACAAGCAAGGATCCATAACATTAACCTAACAAGCGTTCGTACAACAACACAAAGAGAAAGTACAAGCATCAAAGTTTAGAAAGGACCGCATAGAAGATGTCACCGCGTCTTGGGTTCTCGGCCGGAGTGAGAGGTTGTCGGGCTCTCTCCGGGCTCGGCCCTCAGATGGTGTGCGGACTCGAAGGAGGCTGTCACCGCTCCAACGATCTTCAGCGCTTCTATGGTCTCCTCGGCGAAGAATGCTTGAACTAGTGGCGGAGAATGCTTGCAAATGCTCCCGGATGGAGGAATGGCGAAGGAGATCGCTGGAAATGGTCTCCTCTTGTCTCCTCTGGTGGAAAGGGCGAAAATGGCGGGGTTCCTGCACTTTTCCTGCGAGGGGAATTGGTCTCCCCGGAATCCTCCTAATGCTGCAGATTTCCTGCTTTAAATACTAAACAGGCGGAATTTTAGTCACGAACGGTCGAACGCACGATCGTGCGCTGCCCGTGCGATAATTAATGATAAAAACTGGCGTGAAGACGAAGCTGCGCCGCCCGTGCGATTTACTCACGCACGGGAAAATCCGCCCATGCGTCAAAACGCACGGGTAAATTCAGAAAAGCTAAAAACAGGAAGAAACAGGCGACCGTGCATTTTACTCAAGCACGGGCAATTCCGCCCGTGCGTCAAAACGCACGACCAAACTCAGATCTCCCATTTTCTACCCAGATGAGAACGCACGACCGCAACCGTCCATGCGTCAAGGAAACACACGACCGTGCGTTGCACACAATCATGAATTCTGGGTGAAAATTGGATGATCCGACCACCTGTATACAAGATAAAACAGATGGGAAAACACCTCCAGCACTAGATAAACATAGAGAAAGGGATGGGGAGCACCATGTGCTTACCCCCAATAACAAGGAGTGAAAATGCACACCGAAACGGGCCTAAGAGTGCACCTAGCAAGGAATAACAAATATAATCAAAAACATGCCTAAGGTGTAGTGCATCGACTAGAAATACTGCCCAGATGAGTCCAAAAACGTGTATATAAATGGGACTCATCACACCCCCAGACTTAACCATTTGCACGTCTCTGGCAAACACTCAATCCCATGATAGAAAAATTGATGTTAAAGAAGCAACTGTGCCGGCAAAACATGATGGGAAGTAAAGAACTAACGAGCGTAAAAATAAAGTAGAAAAGATTTTAAAACAAAGACTATATTTTAAGAACTTCTACAAGTGTAAAATACAAAATACTACTACTCTGAGGTGAATCACTGGTGAATCGAATAGTTGCGCCATAGGGAAAATAGCGTGAACTGCTGAGGTGAGCGTTGCTCAAATTGGATCTCAAGGAAGAGCTCTCCAAGAAATCCATCAAGGTCGGTGATCATACGCTTGCCCTTTTGCACTTTCTCCACTGCATGAGACGATGTTATCAAGAATCACTAGGGCTTTTAGGCTAGACATAGGGCTTGGGTTGAGGTACGGTAATGAAGTAGAAGAACGTAGGTTAAACGCACTCACCCTCCGGTAAATAACAAATTTTAACCTCAACATCTTCACCTTGAAGCACACTCCCCCAGACTTCATTTAAGCACGATGATGTGCGCGACACTACCACACTTGTGGTTAGATTCTTTTCAGAGTTCTTTTACTTTTTTTTTCTTTTTTCTTTTTTTAAGATCCATAGAAACATAAGTTAGGATCAATCAAAATTTTAACTCATTCTCATTTTTTCCGCACCGCACAATCATCATAAATATGTATATATTTCAAAGCATGACTCAAGTGCGCTTTAGGTTAGGATATGTGGCCTTGGTGAAAGTTTAGTGGAGTATAACAAATAGGAGAGGTAAGGCTCAACGAGGCTAGCAAAGGATGACGTTAGGTTGGGAAATCAAAGCTCAACCGGACCAAATGATGGCCTACGTCATGCTCCCAACAAGATCATTCAACGCACTCATTTTGAAAATAGCTTGGGGCAAGTTCTTAACCACCGAGCGAGGTATCCTCTCCTTCCAACTCAAACAACATGAGGCTAACAGCTCTTCTACACTCGACCTAGGGCTACCGCTAGATTCACCAAATTCACCGTTTGAGTAGAGTATTAAGTAATTACACAGATGAAGTAAATAAAACTATAACTTTGTGATTAAATCTATTCTACGTGAATTTTTATGCTGCGTGAGCGCTCTACTAGTAGCACCGCACGGGTCACATCCTGTTCAGCCACACAATCCTAAACTAACAATCAAACTTCTAAACATATACATCAAGCACTAACACGATAATTGCGCACGAGTAAAAAAAATAAAACACGTGTGGTGTGTGTTATGCAATGAGACAATCAATATAAATTTCCTAACATAACATTCTAGCATGTATGTGCATGTAGCGTAAGCAAAGGCCCGCTCCCCCCAGACTTGATTTGAAAAACACATCAAATATATCATTTCATAGCAAAAATAAAGCTAGGTTAGGAGTACCTATGCTCATAAGAGCATGCCAGAAGAGCGGTACAATCCTTCTTTAAAGATCTCCTCCTCTTCATCCAATCGAGTTCACACCTGCATTGTTAGCACCAAAGCAAAAACAAACAAAACATAATAGAAATTAAAGCAAGCAAACAGAACCGGGTGGTTCTCATGGGTTGTCTCCCAAGAAGCCCTTTTGTTTAACGTCCTTGAGGTGGACCAAATACCTGTATTAAGCAGTTTATAAAGTCTAGGAATAAGAAAATGTCAATAAATCCTAATTATTATTACAAGCTCAACACAAATCAGCTATAAGCTGATTTGAAGTAGTAACAACTGATGAAAGAAAAAGGTCCCAGGACCTGGTAGTAGGCGTGAAAATTAAGTAAGATGCTCAGCCTCCAACCCCAAATCTCCTCTTTTTTCGCTCTCTTCTTCTCCTCCAGTATTATGTCTTCAAAGAAAAACCACTTGCCCCCTTGTAACCAATCGTCAAAGGGAAGCACCAACAATGATGAGGAAACAAGATGTTTCTTCACTGTACCTTCCTCATCCCGCCAGGCTTTCGGCTCTTCCATGCATAAGGTCTGATCAACCGGAGGAGGAGCATCCTGCATCCTTGTATATAAAGAAAGGGGGTCAGGAAATAAATTGGAAGAAAAACTAAAAGAGATCTCATCTGAGGGGATAATCCCGGCTTCATCCCCCATAGGGTGCTGCAAAGACAAACTGATGATATCATCGAAAATTTCACTAGACTCGACAGCGCACGCAATGGTCTTCTCTATAACTGGGACTTCCTTGCACTAGACCGAAACAGTTGCTTCAGCACAATCGAGACTGTCCTCCTCCATGAGAGTGGGCAAGACACCGTGCAAGTCTGCAACAACCTGCAAATTAACCTCAATGACAATATCAGAAATAAATGTAGCTTCGTGCATAGTGGGAGAAGACGTGCTTCTTAAGAGTTCGGGCTCACTCTCCACACAAGGGCACAAATCCACGCAAAGTGGTACATGAACCGAAGAGTTATGGGACGTCGCATCAGAAACAGAGTCATGAGGGACACCGATGCACGTGTCGATTCCAGAGACTTCAAGAAGTGAAGGTGGAAGGGACACGTAACCAGAGGAAGGAGCTGTCTTTGCCGAATTTGAAGATGGGATGATTTGGATATCCAGCTCATCGTCATCCGCCAATTGGCGAAGATAATCCGCACAGTCCTTCAAGGCATGCTCTCTACTTTTGCAAAATAAACACTGCTTTACCGACTTTGTCGGCACCCAAGGTGCGGTAGCCGCGTAATAGTGCGACATCGGAGTCTCAGTAGAGGAGCCAAAAGATTTATGGGACCCGTACGGTTTCTGAACAACACCATACTCTTTGGGACACCTATCACTAGCGTGGGATGTGTCCCCACACCAACGACATCAGATATTCAAATGTGCCCATATGATATAGAAGAAGAAAATAGAATGAAAAAGAATAAAAGACCCAATCGAAAACAATTGATTCACAACCAAAATCTCATCACGCATGCACTCCCCAGCAACGGCGCCAAAAACTTGATGCGCAATTTCAACACCGCTAATTGGCAAGCACGAAATGCGATACGACGGCAGTGCACCGGTCGCTCAAGTAATAAAATAGGGAATAGCTTCCCCGAATGTCGATCTCTTGAGGAATGCAGGATATGGTGACAAGAAAGTAGAGTGAGGTAATTGTTTCGACGAGTAAAAGAATGTAAAAACAAGGGCGTTGTGATTGGTGTCCTAAGCTATTGCAGAAATAAGATATGCGGGTCAAAACTCCGCTTCGCAAGGCGGGATGGATGCAACGGTCGCGATGCCGTGCTTCGGAAAGCGCGTAGACGTAAAGTAACTGTGACGGTTGAGGGTCGCACACACCTCTTCGCAAAGTGGCGGGGGTGAGTGCAGCGGCCGCAATGTCGCGCTTCAGTATGTGGGTGAAATGGCCACAGTGCGGGGTTTTGTGAGGGTCATATTTAACCGTCCCTCCCCCTCCTCGCCTCCAAGTCGGGCGAGAGGGCGGCGAACCGCCCCTCCCCCTCCTCGCCTCCTCTATGAACTGGGCAAGCGGGGGGTCTCCGCCTCCACCGCTCGTCCTCCTTGCCTCCACCTCCCTTCCTGCATGGGTCGATGTTACCATGATGCTCCAATGTGCCTTTGGGAGTATACTCGGCGAATATCGGGGTTGTACACAATCCCCGCTCTTTTCGAGCGTGGCTCACGCTCTGAAAGAAATGTCCAACCCTGCATATTCGATGAGTGTCGATGGGAACCCGGTCATCGGTGCCATCTCGGAAAAAACACAAGCAAGGATCCATAACATTAACCTAACAAGCGTTCGTACAAAAACACAAAGAGAAAGCACAAACATCAAAGTTTAGAAAGGACCACATAGAAGATGTCACCGCGTCTTGGGTTCTCGGCCGGAGTGAGAGGTTGTCAGGCTCTCTCTGGGCTCGGCCCTCAGATGGTGTGCAGACTCGAAAGAGGCTGTCACCGCTCCAACGATCTTCAGCGCTTCTATGGTCTCCTCGGCGAAGAATGCTTGAACTAGTGGCGGAGAATGCTTGCAAATGCTCCTGGTTGGAGGAATGGCGAAGGAGATCGCTGGAAATGGTCTCCTCTTGTCTCCTCTGCTGGAAAGGGCGAAAATGGCAGGGTTCCTGGGCTTTTCCCGCAAGGGAAATCGGTCTCCCCGGAATCCTCCTAATGCTGCAGATTTCCTGCTTTAAATACTAAACAGGCGGAATTTTAGTCACGCACGTTCGAACGCACGATCGTGCACTGCCCGTGCAGTAATTAATGATAAAAATTGGCGTGAAGAAGAAGCTGCGCCGCCCGTGTGATTTACTCACGCACGGGCAAATCTGCCCGTGCGTCAAAACGCACGGGTAAATTCAGAAAAGCTAAAAACAGGAAGAAACAGGCGACCGTGCGTTCGCACATGTAATTCTGCCCGTGCATCAAAACGCACGACCAAACTCAGATCTCCCGTTTTCTACCCAGATGAGAACGCACGACCACAACCGTTCGTGCGTCAAGGAAATGCATAACCGTGCATTGCACACAATCATGAATTCTGGGGGAAAACTGGATGATCCGACCACCTGTATACAAGATAAAACAGCTGGGAAAACACCTCCAGCAAAGATAAACATAGATAAAGGGATGGGGAGCACCATGTGCTTACGCCCAATAACAAGGAGCGCAAATGCACACTGAAACGGACCTAAGAGTGCACCTAGCAAGGAATAACAAATATAATCAAAAACATGCCTAAGGTGTAGTGCATCGAATAGAAATATGGCCCAGATGAGTCCAAAAACGTGTATAAAAATGGGACTCATCACCACACTCACCGGAGCCGCTCCTACGGACGCCGCTCCGGCCAGGATCGCACTCGCCTGCCCTGCACTTGCCTGCACCGCACTCGCCAGCGCCGCGCTTGCTGTCACCGCACTCACAGGACTGGCGAATAGCACTCGCCACTCCAGGTCCTACACTGACCCCCCGGCCACCTCCTTTCCATCCCTTGCTCCCGGGGCGTCCTCGCCAACCACTGCTGGAGGATGGGATGTCCGAACCGCTGGGGTCGCGAACTCTCTTCGTAGCGCTACGACAGCAAACTCGAGGGTGTCGAGGACTTCCCTCCTGAAGTCTGAGAACATCCTTGGCGTCACAATGGGGGTGACCCGCAAAACTCCTCGCCCTGCTCTTCATCTCCTGCCATGTCTCTTCCTTGGAAATTTCCTGGATTAACTACGCTCCACGCTCACCGCACCAAAATGTTGAAACTGATTTCTCGATTTCTTGTGAAGCTTGGGCCCTCAACTTGTTGAGGGGCAGCTAGCCCTTACTAGTCCCTCGGAAGGAGCTGATTGGGGACTTGGAAATAGACTGAGACCTTAGTCACAGCGAGGAGGTCCCACCACAAACTCGGAAGATCGTTGAGCGCTTCCCCTCCCAAGACAAAGTTGAGACTTGGGCACCTTGGAGAGCTTGAGAGCTAAACCAAAGTAACCAAGGGAGGAAGAAGCTCAGAGAACTGATATTGGAATCCTCTCTTAAAGTGCCCTTTAAGGTCTATTTATAGTTTTTGTTCTTGGTCTATTAATAGCGGAATTCTGCCTTTAGGTTTTACTAAACGCACCCCAATTTGGCCTGCTAACAGCCAAACTCCGCTGTTTGGGGGGCTAACGGCAGACCACCAGGGGCAGAGGGGTAATTTCTCCTCCTTAGCCTATGGACAAATGGTCTGCGAAAAGGATACTCGCGAGAGCTCCTGCGAGTCTCCTCGCGAGTACGGCTCGCGAAACCCCTCTTAGGTGAGCGCTCTGTGAAGGCCCCGCTCACCTCTTCTGGTGACAACCACCGAGGCTAGGTCTCGCGTGCCTCCCTGCGAGCGGCCCTTAAGGATCTGGCCCGCCATCTTTGTTACTTATACGCTGAACACAGTTAAATACGCCGAACTCAAACTAGAGTTCGCTGAACTGAGGACGTAATCCGCTGAGCTCGTTGGGGATTGAGTTCGTCGAACGGAGAAGCAAGTTCGTCGAACTGAAATGTAACGCGAGTTCTTCGAACGCGGAACGGATTTCGTCGAACGCCGATTGAAGTTCGTCAAACATGGAAACTCGGAAAGAATCCAGCTCGTCCGCTTTCTCGCGAGCGGTCGGCGAGTACCCGGCTCGCCTTCTATTCTGCGAGCAGCCCTCGAGGCTCTGGCTCGCCTTCTTTGTTACTTATACGCTGAACACAGTTAAATACACTGAACTCAAACTAGAGGTTGCTGAACTGAAGATGAAATCTGTTGAGCTGGCTGGGAATTGAGTTCGTCGAATGGAGAAGCAAGTTCGTCGAACTGAAACGTGACGCGAGTTCGTCGAACGCAGAACGGATTTCGTCTAACGGCGATTGAAGTTTATTGAACACGGAAACTCGGAAAGAATCCGGCTCGTCCGCTTTCTCACGAGCGGTTGGCGAGTACCCGACTCGCCTGCCTTTCTGCGAGCGGCCCATGAGGCTCTGGCTCACCTTCTTTGTTACTTACACACTGAACACAGTTAAATACACCGAACTCAAACTAGAGTTCGCTGAACTGAAGACGAAATCCGCTGAGCTGGCTGGGGATTGAGTTCGTCGAACGGAGAAGCAAGTTCGTCGAACTGAAATGTGACGCGAGTTCGTCGAACGCAGAACAGATTTCGTCGAACGCTGATTGAAGTTCGTCGAACACGAAAACTTGGAAAGAATCTTGCTCGTCCGCTTTCTCGTGAGCGGTCAGCGAGTACCCGACTCTCCTGCCTTTCTACGAGCGGCCCTTGAGGCTCTGGCTCGCCTTCTTTGATACTTACACACTGAACACAGTTAAATACGCCGAACTCAAACTAGAGTTCGCTGAGCTGAAGACAAAATCCGCTAAACTGGCTGGGTATTGAGTTCGTCGAATGGAGAAGCAAGTTCATCGAACTGAAACGTGACGCGAGTTCGTCGAACGCAGAATGGATTTCGTCGAACGCCTATTGAAGTTCGTCTAACACGGAAACTTGGAAAGAATCCAGCTCATCCGCTTTATCGTGAGCGGTCGGCGAGTACCTGACTCGCCTGCCTTTCTGCGAGCGGCCCTTGAGGCTCTGGCTCGCCTTCTTTGTTACTTACACACTGAACACAGTTAAATACGCCGAACTCAAACTAGAGTTCACTGAACTGAAGATAAAATCCACTGAAATGGCTGGGGATTGAGTTCGTCGAACAGAGAAGCAAGTTCGTCAAACTGAAACGTTACTCGAGTTCGTCGAACGCAGAATGGATTTCATCGAACGCAACACGGCTTCCGTCAAACACAGCACGGCTCTCGTCGAATGCAGCACGACTCTCGCCTTGTTATTTCTCTCGCTTGTTGACTCCTCAAACTACGCCCATCTCTTGGCGAGTATCGGGGTTGTACACTAAGGGTCAATATACATCTCTGGTAGAGATTTGAAGTCAATTGACTTAGTGCATGTGGGGGAAATTCACATGCAAGTTCATGTAGAATGGGAAGGTGTGCTAATAGCACAAAACCTTTTTCTTGAGTATCTAACTCAATCTGGTTATTGCCTGCAAGAGGTAATTTGTATATGCATGGGATATGAGGAAATGCAATTCCTCTGGGAAATTGGGAATTTTTGGAACAGAAATTCCCTAAGTTTTTTTTACTTAAGGTATAAATGTCACAAATATTAATTAATGAAATTTGTTGGAGTAAGCCTTAGGAAAAAATCAGAAATTTTGGCATATGATCATGTGTGATGAAAATACACCCTGGAGAATTCAATTAGAATTTTTGCAATGATTTAAGCCCTTCAATCACTAACAAATAGATTTTCCTCTTTTTACCTTATCTCAAAATTACTTGAACAAACATTTATAGAGCTGCATGAAAAATTGTACATAGACTTTTAAGATCAAAATCAGTTCTGGAAATTTTATTTGACATTTATGGATGGTTAATTTCCATACTTCCTTCAAGATGTGATGTTGGGCTATGAATCTTGAAAAATATGAACTGCCTACTTATTGAACCAGGGAAATTATGAAACCTACAGAATAACCTGGAATAGCTACTAGCATGATCTGTGAATTTTTGCTGAGAAACATTAGTACTTCCTTCACAATGTATAACCTTAGATTATAACTTGAAAAATTGATATCTTAAATTATTGTTGCTGGAATGTTATCAAAATTTGTATATTGACTTTTGATATCAAAAGGAACCTCTGAATTATTTTTTAGATTAAATTACTGAGAAGGTATCATACTTCCTTCACAATGTAGAACCTTCGATTATAACTTGAAAAAATAATATCTTGAATTATTGTTACTGGAATGTTATAGAAATCTGTATATAGACTTTTGATATCAATATGAACCTCTGAGAATTTTCTTAGATTGAACTACCGAGAAGACATCATACTTCCCTCACAACGTAGAACCTTGGAATATAACTTAAAAATTTTATATCGTGAATTATTGTAGCAGGAATGTTATAGAAATTTATATATAGACTTTTGATATCAATATGAATCTCTGGAAATTTTGTTAGATTTAATTACTGAGAGAACATTATACTTCCTTCACAATGTAGAACCTTGGATTATAACTTGAAAAATTGAAATCTTGAATTATTGTTGCTGGAAAGTTTTAGAAATTTGCATATAGACTTTTGATATCAATATGAAGATCTGAAATTTTTCTTGGAATTATTTACATGTGCCAAAAGATACTTCATGTTCAAATTTAGCTTCACCAGGTTTATATGAATTAATTTAAAAGGGCCAAATGCGTTATTTGGAGAAACAAAATTAGAAATCTGAATGTGAGTACCCCTACAACTTTTGGAACTAGAATTAAGTAATTCATAATTAGGATTCATATAGTCACCCTTTTAGGACATGTGGATTTTATTAAAGGCTGCCGGTCTGCGACTAGTAAAAACTAAAATGTTATATTTAGATCCCTCCCTTATGGCCACCACCCCTAGAGTCATTAACTCTCTAATAATTACATATGCATAGTTAGGTTGAAAGATTAACCACTAAGGGCATACATGGGAAGTAAAGGTTGGGGTGCGTTTAGTAAAACTATTAGTTCAGGATTTGACGACGACCTAATAGGAGAGGTGAGGAATGACCCAACAGGAAGTACAAATTGTGATGAAGGGATGAGTTTGGAACCATTAGGTAGGATTGAGGGATGACACAAAGGAATAGCTGGTCAATAGGAAAGGCAGGGTTCAGTGTTCAATTGAACATCGACACTCATCTGCCCGAGTGATTTGGTAATACACCCTAGGATATTAGAGTAATTAGAGAGCAAATGGGAATATAAGAATGGATAGTCACCAACAAGAGAAAACATCCTGGAAAGGGGGATTTGGGCTTCAGCCACCATCGCATTCCCTAGTACCGCTGTGAGCCCTTCACTGGGTAGACCTCAGGAAGTCTAGGATTCACCCTAAAACTTCTAAGTATAACTAAACGATAGACAAGTGTAGTAAGTAGGAGAACTTGATGCATAAATCTTGTCCCAAATTTGGGATGAATTGTTACAAGGACGGGTTAAGTCCTGCGAGCGGTAGGCTCGGTATTATATAAGCAAGGACTAGGGTGTCCTACGAGATGAGGGCTCGGTGTTTCACATAGAGGAATTGTTGTATGAAGTACTACGCGTATACCATGTGTGTTCTTAGGGGCGTACATAAAGGTCTAGGCCAAATGTAGTTTCATATATAAGACTAGGCGTGGAGGACTCAATCCACTGCCCCTATTTGCCTCAACGGGGTGTACTTCAGGGGAGACTTGAAAAGGGAATATAGAGGTGGTGTTACCAGATAGTACGCGGATACCATGTGTGTTCTTACGGGCATACAAGAGGTCTAGGCTGGGAGATGTGTGACATTAGCCTAGAAGTAGACATTCCCGATCCACTATCCTGTTTGCATCAACCAGGTACCTGAGTTGACACACTCGAACAGAGGGAACTAACAAAAGTTCTATACGTACAGAGTCAAGTTGGTGAGTTGCATCATTGCATTGCACAACATAGCATAGCATCCTTGCATCAACAAGACCTCATCATATAAATTATTATGGGCTCATTTATACGATGAGTTTACCTTAGTGCCAGATCCATTAACTTATATGTTTGTATGAGCATCCATATAAGTTAAGGTTACTTTTGTAGCTCCTCTCCTTATATAGAATTATGCATTCAAATACTTCTTGCTATGATTACTATGGTTGGGTGTTTTATTTTACTGTTGTTTAGAACCTTCTGAATTGTTGTATTGTTACATATGGCTTACTTATAGAAATTGCTATAGATAGACTATACTTTATTCATAACTATGCAAAATAGGCTTGTCACATGCTTGATATATATTACACCTTATTGTCCTCCACTTCCTCCACCCGCACGGTGCCTAGGATTCGTGGGTGGACGGGATGAGGAACCTGCCGAGTCTTATAGACTGACGACCGATTATGGCATAATAAATAGGAGCGCCAGGAGGAGAAGACTCGCAACCGGAGGGAGGCACATGACACGATAGTGAGGCCCAAACTTGGACTCTCAGTAGTTGCGGGGAGAGCAAAAGTGAGTGAACCTCTTCTGATACACACTCTTCATGTCTACCCTGGGCAGAGCAGAGAGTTATACATTCATGAAGGCACTAGTCCGTGTCAGTGTTTGTAATGTTTTATCTTTGCCAAGAGAGAGGCCAAGAAAATATGATGTATCGAGCTTAAGCCTTTTTTATTTCTAGCACACCAATTTAGTACTTTTTTTATTCTTATCTCATTTGGACAAGCATTTAAATATTTCAATGATTATGTGATTCATGTGGACTTGTTTTCTTTATTATACTATGATGTGTGGTTGGCCTGGATAAATGATTAGCCGGCAGGATCAACGTCTTATGGTGAAGTCCCCCCTGAGTGGAGGTATCATCGCAAGGCAGCGGTTCTAGGAGGTAAGACCCGGAATAGAAGAAAAAAAAGTGGGTCTTACACTACTGTCTTGCAAAAGTATAATGCATTGTCTTTAGTGAAATACTCAAAAAATATATTCGACATATATCTGAAATTGCTCATAAGCACAAATGTTTTTAAAACACTTATTCACCCCCTCTAAGGGTGCATACAAATCCAACAAGTGGTCTCAGAGATAGGTTATTCCAAAATGGTCTAACAACTGGGAATAACGACGCTCCATGATCCCACTTTTCAGGAGGGTCAAGGGATAAGTAGACCTCCACTTTTTACTGGAAATGATTACAACTACTAGTGAACACGTATGTGTTATTTTCTAATGAATCTAGATTTAGATGTCTGGACTTGGGTAGAACAATGTTATACTACTCCTACATAAGTTGTTAAAGATGTAATCTTGTAAAAGCCTAGGGATAAATGAGATGAGGAGATAAAAGTAGATGCAAAAATAACGCTAAAGCAATGAATGCCTTATTTTGCGCTTTAGATAGAACTGAATTCAATCGAGTTAGTGCTTGCAAAAAAGCTTATGATATCTGGAATTTATTGGAAATAACTCATGAAGGTACTTTGCAGGTTAAATACTCAAAGCTATTTCAACTAGAGTCGGAGTTTGAAAGGTTCAGAATGGATACAGACGAGGACATAGACTCGATGTACACTCGCTTCACCAAGATGGTCAACGACTCAAAGATACTCGGTAAAACCTTCACAAACGGTGACTTGGTGAGCAAAATCCTTCGGTCTCTCCCACCGAAGTTCAATCCAAAGGTGACGGCCATCTCCGAGTCACATGATCTAAGACGACTCCAAATTGAGAGCCTCATTTGGAATCTCAAAACCCATGAGGTTGAACTCAAAATCCAAGATGAAGAATAAAATAAAGAGCCAGAGAAGAAAGCTTTAGCACTGAAGTCAAGAAAAGAGGACGACGAGGAGGAGGAGGACGAAGAGAGCCTTTTTTTGAAAAAATTCACAAAGTTCATGAAGAATTCGGAAAGGAGGAACACCTTCTGTAAGTATCTCCGAAAAGACTCATCATCCAAAAGGGAGAAAAAGGAGAAAGAAAGCGACAACAATGACGAGCGGCCTCCACCGGAGTGCTTCCACTGTAGAAAGACCGGGCATATAAGATGGCAGTTCCCAAAGTACCTAAAAGAACAAAAAGAAAAGCGGCACAAAGGTAAAGAAAAGAAGAAGGTTCTGAAGGCAACAACGTGGGATGACTCTTCATCTGAGAGCTCAAACAGCTCTACTTCAAGCGATGGTGAAGAGGCAAATCTGCGCCTAATGGGAAGAAGCCATGAATCATCGGACGATGATTGCAATGTCTAAAGCATCACCAAGGTACTTCTTTCTACTTATGAAGATCTTTATATTGAATATATTAAAACTTGCATTTTTTTAATAAAAGTCTACAAGATATTGATATTTTAAAACTGAAAATAAATTCTTTTAAAACAAAATCAAAAGCTAACTAAGAAAGTAAAATCTTTGGGAAAAGAGAAGGGTACTTGCCAAGAGAATGATCAATACTTAGCAAGGAAAAAAGAACTGGAAAATGATCTTTCTAAGGATCTCTCAAATATTGAGTCTCTTACAAAACAAAAGGGAAACTTAGAAAGAAGTTATAAAAACTCTCATTCTCAAATTAAAGATGGAAATAAAATTTTTGCAAATAGGTGTGGAATCTAGTTAGTGAAAACACCTTCTTAAAAGACCGGATCCATGACTTGAGCATGGATATAAAAAAATTCGGAGTTGGCCAGAAGACCCTTGACATGATTTTGGCCAACCAAAGGCATGAAAGTGCCAAATATGGGCTTGAGTATGTCTCTGGAATATACCGCCCGATGGTACATTCTCTTACAAAAATTGTAATTCTTACAATAACAAATCGATAATATTTTCTGCTAGTTCCCCATCTTCCATCAAGAGTCCAAAGGAAATTTTGAAAAAGGTCTCAACCCCTTTTATGACGTGTGCTAAGTGCTTTCATTTTGGACACACCATGGACTCTTATAAGAGAAAGGGATGATGTGCTTTCAAGCAAGTCTGGGTGCCTAAGGTTTACACCTACTCTACGGGAGGAACCTCTTGAGTATTAAGATATTTACTCTCACCTTCTTTTTAGGTGTGTTAATAGGCTAAGAAAAAGGAAGACATGTGGTACTTGGACTTCGGATGCTCCAAACACATGACGGGCGACAAAACAAAGTTCCTTAGACTGACAAAGAAGAAAGGAGGAATGGTGACTTTTGGTGACAATGAAAAGGGAAGAATCTTAGGCATCAGTAAAGTGCGTAACGACTCATTCTCTATTAAAAACATTTTATATGTAGAAGGATTGAAACATAACTTAATCCTTATTAGTCAACTGTGCGATAAAGATCTTAATTTTTTATTTGAATCTTCTACAAATTTGTGTAAAGTTATAAATCCTACAACTAATGATATTGTACTTACTGCACCAAGAACTCACAATGTCTATTTGATTGTTTTTTATGATCTTTCATGTGCTTCACTAAAATGTTTAATCTCAAAAAATGAAGAACTAGAATTATGGCATAGGCGTTGTTGTCACTCTAACACCAAGTTAATTTTAAAATTGTCAGAAAATAAAATAATAAGAGGGTAGCCAATACTTAATGGAAATATATCTTTACTTTGCATATTGCCTGCCTTGTCAAAAAAGGAAAATTTTCTAAAACCTAATTGAAAAATAAAAAAAATCTACCACTAGACCCTTACAACTAATTCACATGGACCAATTTGGACCAATTAGCACTTATAGTCAAGGAGTTAGAAAGTACGCGTTTGTTTTGATTGATGATTATTCTAGATTTACATGGACATTAAGAACCTCCAAATCCGATGGTTTTTATGAATTTACAAAATTATGCAATCTTATTCAAAATGTGTTAGATTTAAAAATTAAATGCATTCGTTCGGATCATGGAGGGAATTTGAAAATAAAAATTTCACCACTTTTTGCAATAATCCAGGCATCAAGCACGAATTTTCCGCTCCACAAACCCCTCAACAAAATGGTGTGGTGGAGAGAAAAAATAGAACCCTTCAGGATCTTGCATGCACTATGCTATCTGAGTATGGGTTGCCTAAATCTTTTTGGGCCGAAGCGGTAAATACATCTTGCTATGTAATAAATCAAGTCTTGCTTTGCCCAATTTTAAAATTGACACCATATGAACTATGCTACCTGTTGATACAAAAATTATACCTCCAAAACTCACACTAGAAATAGATGGGGGAGACTGCGGAGTGCAGGTTACTTGAGATGAAGGATGCCAGAAGAGAGACCTCTGAGAGAAAAACTGCTTCGGTTAATCTCAAGAAGAGGCTACAGGAAGGAGGTCTAGGACAGGTCAGAGTGAGAGATAGAAAAGTGATAGAAATCGATACAGCTTACACAGGTCGTAAGCTGAAGACAAAGAGGAGAAAAAACACCAGACTGCATGATCTGGCAGTTTGACTGGAGTCTGGTCGTCTGTTCGTTAGGAGAATTGCTAAACAGGGGATGGGCGGTCTCCCAATACTGAGACCACTGGAACTGACTCTTCTAACTGGTAGTAAGAGGTCACGTACTTCCAGGCAAACACGATCCCCGCACATTTCCAAATTGCGTTGGAACTTCGAAAATGTTCGCTTTTGTTGGGAACAGTGCCCAGCAGTGTTTCTGATTTGAAGAAGTTCTCAGCTCAATGATAATTGCAAGTTGTATTTAATGTCATAACTAGTTCATGCTTGCAGAGATGAGACAATATGTCCAGTACTTCAACAGCCTGCCTAAGTATAATATCGTCGAAAAAGGCTGGACATATCGTCGACAAGTACATGCACATCATTGAGATGATGGGCAAAGCAAACGCTGAGACTTGGCGAGTTCGTCGAACGCATAATGCAGTTCGTCGAACGCAGAATGCAGTTCGTCGAACGCAGAATGAAGTTCATCGAATGAAGAGATAGGATAGAAGCAAACACCGAGATTTGGGGAGTTCGTCGAACGAAGAATAAAGTTCGTCGAACGCAGAGACGAGACAGAAGAATGAAGCTCGTCGAACGCAGTGAAGACATGAAGATATCAAAGGAAGGAATGACGTTGAGAAGACTAAAGAAGGACAGCTGAAGACAAGCATAGTCTGTCGACATGATATCACTCATGTCGTCGAAAGAACAAAGTGATTACGACGACAGAATACAAGATAGAAGATCACGACGACACAGTCAGAGATAGAATATCGTTGTATATGCAGAAACGCCATGATATCTCGTATCATCGAGATATCAATGTCAGAGGCAAAAGATAGAAGACTTGAAGATCTACCAAGGTCTAAGGCATCGACAAAGTCCTGTCGTCGAGATATTATCCATATCATCGTAACAATGGAAATATCATCGAGACGGAATTCAAATGTTGCGGACGCGCTGTCAGCATTTAATGCCGCCGCCTGATTGTCCAATCAGTGCGTGCTCTTAAGGAATGGGCGTCTATCAGTAAAGGACATTATATGTGACCGTTAAGCGGCTCACCCGTCCTATAAAAGGGAACAGTGATGCCCTAGAAAAACAAGAATGTGAGAAAGACAAGAACGAAAAAGTATCCCGCCGTTGCTTCTCAATACAACAGTACATTCTGCGGAGAAGAAGAAGAACAAGTAAGGAACTAGAATCAAGCGTTCTCAGAAGAATCAGTCATCTCCATTGACTGATAAGAAGCCATTCCTCATCAGGCTAAGAGAAGAGATTGAAGAGGAACTGCGCTTTCAAGATCTGAATTAGAAATATCTTCTTCAACCTTAAGAAGCCGATCTCCATCAGGCTAAGTTGTCGATCTTCATCAGGCAGAAGAAACCGTTTTCATCACTGTAATCTCTTGTAAGGCTTGCGGGCCAAACTTGTAAGATCTGTTTTCAGATCTGAGTGTCTAGCTTGAGGGCAGGAGAGCTGTGAGGCTTGAGGGCCAGGGTAGTGGACTTGCGGGTCCGATATTGTCGAGCTTGAGGGCTTGGGCGCAGTAAGGGCTTGCGGGCCTAGGCTATAGGCACAGGACTTGCGGGTCTGTGTTGTGTAGGGCTTGAGGGCCTGAGTGTCGAGCTTGCGAGCTCGCCTGCAGTAGGGGCTTACGGGCTTAGGATGTAGGACTTGCGGGTCCGTGTTATAAGGCTTGCGGGCCTAAAGTTTTGGCGGAGTTTGCCGAGCCTAGCACACTGCTAGGTAGGCGCAGAGGGAAAGAGGACTACTCAAGACACCCGGTCTTGAGGAACCTCTATAGATCACTGTGTGCTTTTCTGTGTTGTGATTTATAATTTATAGATATGCGAATTAGAAATCAAGAACACCTAAAGGGGATAAAATAATTTGAAAAACCTATTCACCCCCCCCCCCCCCTCTAGGTGATAAGTTGACACCCAATAAACAATTAGTGGTATCAAAGCCAGGTTGTTCACAGAAAAGCTTAACATCTTGAACAGATCTGCCCTTGGGTGTTCATTCATCATAGCTATGGAATCAAAAATAGCTATTTGCTCTAAGGAGAGCTTTGCCCTTTGGAAAGTAAGAGTAAGAATATACATGGAGGCTATGGACCCTAGAATGTTCCAAATTGTTCAAGAAGGGCCTTATGTCCCCAAGACTGTGTCCAAGAAAATGACTGAAGATGAGATCATCCTAGTCAACTTGGACAAGGAAGCCAAAGACATTGTAGCTGGTGTAGTTGACATCTCAACATTTCAGAAGCTAGCTCACTGCATAACAGCAAAAGAGATGTGGGACTCTCTAATTGTCCTTATGGAAGGATCAAAAAAAGAAAGAAGCAAAGCAGCTAAGAAGAAAGTCAGAACATTGAGTGACAGTGACTCAAGCTGTTTAGACTCAGAAGAGAAAACTCATTTTGGGCTGACTGTCCTATCTGAGTCAGAGGAAGAAATCCAGGATGAAGTCTCACCTGAACAGGTATGCATAAGGGCTCCTCTATCTACCTCAGACTCAGAATCGGAGACAAGCTCATCTAGAAATGATGACTGGTCCATGTCATACAATGATCTTCTAGATGTCAAGATGCTCAAGATGCTGTGCAAGGAGCAGGATGCAAAGATCTCCTCTCTTCAAGAAAGAAATCTTGATCTCTCAGAGAAAGCAGAAAAACTAACTCTAGAGAATGCAGAGTTTTGTCAACTAAAAAAGGACTTCAAAGCAATCTCCAACCTTGACTTGATAATCAAATTTGGGAAAACTCTGAAGGAATTGATTGAGAGCAAGGAGCTATGCTGTTCACTAACCAGAGAAGTGGTTCTTCTGAAGAAGGACAAAATTCAGCCCAAAGTCCTGAAATCCAAGAATGACAACACCAGAAGGGTGGAGGATAAACTCCCCTTTGTAGTGAAGCAGGTGGCAAGCTCCTCCAAACAAGAGACCTCTCCTCCACTGGTAAATGGTTGTTGCTCCACTAAAAGAAGGGAGAGGGATGCTTCAAGGAAGACAGATCAGGCAGACCATATGGGATGAAGGCTAACTTGAGGAAGGTAATCTCACCCTCCATCAAGAATGCTGGGCAATCCAATCTTAGGTATCTCAAGAATGGGAGCTCTACAAGTGGGGCAAAGAACATGCCAAAAATCTCAAGGGTACCTCATGGAAGAATGACCACAAGGAGACATGAAGTTACTAGGTCTACAGAACCAAAGAAATCACTAAAGAAGACAGACTCCAGATGGAAAGCCGTGGATGATGATTGTCAACATCATGCTCACAATCAGCACATATCAAGAAGGAGATACAACAGGTTTGAATGCTGGTGATGTGGAAAGACCGGGAACTTTGTAATTGATTATTGGTACAATCCAACTGCTCCAAGGGTAACGAATGCTAACCTGCAAATCGCCTTGTTCATTGTCACTATGCATACCCTGGAGTAGTTAAATCCAGTATGCCCATTAAAGCTAACAATTTCCTAGGACCCAAATTTACTTGGGTACCTTAGGGCTTGTAATCTCATTTTGCAGATAGTCCAAGAGCCCACCAGAAGCAAATCTGGGCCTTGGACATGGTGTCTGTTCTGACCCACAGGCAGAACAGCAAAGTCTATTTACTAACAAACTTAGTGCAGGTCATCTTACTAAAAGGGGCCTAAAAAGCTGATGTTAGCTGAATAAGTCTTGAAATCTATAATCGTCGATACAAAAAGTTGTTACGACGATACAATAGACGTTACGATGACAAAGGATCAAGCTGGGAGGACGCGTATCCAAGGATAATTTCGACGACAATAAGCGTATCGTCAAAATACAATCGAGCTATTTTCACGGGATTAGATCGGTCCATCAGAGCCGCCTGATGGCTCTTTTTCTTTCAAAGGTACGCGCCTCTTCACCTACCGACACAATAAATAGAGTGAATGCTAGAGAATAAAAATTATGCTATCATTTGCCCTAAGCTATTCCGTCGACAAACCCCCACTTCGTCTCCGATGTACTTCCTTTTCTCTCACTCCGAATCAATGGCTCCCAAGAAAGAAGAGGTGATCTCCGGTTGTGAACTCCAGCGAGGGGGTTTCAATGCCTACTATGATGAGATAAGGTCAGTAATAGGGTTGCTGGAGGCATCAGGACTGGAATATGTTCTATGTGAACCCTCAGTTCTTCTCCACCATGAATTAGCCGAGTTCATTGCCGAAGAAAGAATCAACCACACTGAATCTCAGATCAAGTCTAAGGTGGGAGGGAAGAAGGTTAAGATATCTGCGAAAAGCCTAGGAAAAGCACTACATCTGCCAAGAATCCAAGGGGGAGAGGAAGAAGAAGAGCTGACCTCAGAGGATGTGTCTGCAAGCTATACCTGGTGCGGCCACATAGGGAAGACCTACGGGTCCATTAAGAGAGCGAAATGTAATTAAAAGGGGAAGATGCCGGCCGACATTGTTGGCAGAGTTCTGTTGTGCAAACCTGGGTCCCATGACCGAATCTCAAAAGACATGTTCATTGTTATGGCCCGGATAATTCATTCTAAGAAGACCAACTGGAGTGAGTTCCTCTTCCAGAGAATGAAGAACACCCTGAAGTCCCCTTCCTACGGAAGAATACTGTCCCTCTACCTTCTAAACAACCAGGTTAAGTACTGAATAGGAGAATGGGAGTTCCTCTACACTACTCCAAGAGACTGGATGCAAGGATGCTAGATCGATGGGATAGGTCTGTCCCTAAACCATCATCTAATGTCCAGCCTGCTCCAAAGAAACAAGCATCCCCAACAGATCCCTCAGAAGAAGATGATTCATCAAGCAGCTCTGATGGCATACCTCCACCCCCATAAATCCCTGGTATGGCTGAGGGGGAGACTTCCACCATAAGGGATTTTCCAAGAACATTACCAGAACTTACTCCCATAGAGGTTATTGAAGAAAGTAGAAACCCCAACTTGGGGATTGTTCCCGCTGAGGGGAAGTCCCAACTTGGGAGCTCAGCCCAAGACACAGAGATGATTAATGGGGAGCTCCCGGCAGGAGGCTCAGCCCAAGGTAATGCACAAGTTTAGGGGGAGACCCAACTGGGGTACTCTACCCCAGAAGATCGAGGCACTATGTCGGAGCCCTTAGAAGACCTCACTCTCTCAGACTGCAGAGAGTTAGTAGCAGCAAGTAAGATTGTGCTACAAGAGTACCTGGATTACCTCACTTATTGGGACATTGAGTTCGACAAATGACTCTTGAGAATCATTATAGTATGGTTGAGGAAGCGGTGGAGGTGGTTGAACAAAATGAATTTGATGGATTGGTATTTGATATGGAGTTGGGGTGACTAGAGCTGGCAGCAGAGGCACTTGAGGTTGGAACTGTTGATGCCCTTGGTAAGGACAATGATGACGGAAATTCCTCCTTCTTTGAGCTGGAGGTTGGAATTCTTGACGCGGCGGCTTTAATGATGGAGGGGTTAGAAGAAAACCCGCGGAGCTTGTTTGAACGGCTTTGCATATTAAATTTGAAACATAGACAAGGTTGTTGACTTCCCCTTCTATGAACCTATTTGCGATGCAGATAAGCTCTTGATAAGAGGTTAGCTCCCTGGTTGTGACCTCGAACTTGAGAGGTCCTTCCTGCAAGCCATTTATCAAGGCTACCAAATACAACGAGTGATCTACATCCCTTATTCCCAAAATCTCTCTAGAAGCGGTCAATGAAGCGGGCTGTAGTCTCGCCTTCATTCTGCTTAATCTTGAAGAGGGCCGCAGGACCACTTTTCCTCTTCTTTGAGGTGGCAAACCTTAGAAGAAGCTCCTGCCTCAGAATGATGAAGCAGGAGATGGATTGGGGAGGTAAATTATAGAACCACTCCCTTACCTGCCCATCTAGAGAGGTGATTAACAAATTGCACCTCATCGAATCTGAGAGAGTCCTCAGAGCGACTACGGATTCAAAAGCTTGAAGATGAGAATTGGGATCGCTCTCTCTAATTAATATGGGTAGTCTTGGCTCTCTAAAACCGTGGGGAGTCGGCTCCCAACAGATTCTATAAGATAAAGGAGAGGGCTCTTCTGCTTCAAAGATACCATAGGGAGCAAGAGGGGCAGCAACGGGAGTTGGAGGGGCTCGAGATGGAGATCCCTGGGCTGCTCTCCTAAAAATTCTTGACGAGTAGCAAACTCTTCACCTTGAGACCGCATAGGAGAAGCGGGCTGAGGGGTTGTGCGGTCTAGAGTGTAACCGGCAGCCAGTCGATCAGGGGTCGCGACTTGATCGGCTTGAGGCACCATCCTATGGGAGAGCTCGGACAACAACTGATTCATGGACTCAATCTGCCGAGCAGTCTCCTGGTGAGCTTGAGCGGCATCCCGGCGGGCTTGCGCGAGGTGAAGCTCCATTCAAAGCTCAAGGGCTTCCAAGGAGGTCACACTCCCTGAAGATGGGATACCGTCGACAAACTGATCGGGATGACCATCCCGGCCTGACATCTCTATTGCCTGCTAATTTCACCTAGACCATTCGGATCTGAAGGCCGCGTGTTTGTTCTATTGATACAAAAATTGTAGCTCCAAAACTCAAACTAATAAGAGAAGGGGAGAATGCGGAGTGCGGGTTACTTGAGACGAAGGATGCCAGAGGAGAGACCTCTGAGAAAAAAACTGTTTTGGGAATAGTGCCCAGCAGTGTTCCTGATTTGAAGAAGTTCTCAGTTCAATCATAAGTACGCGTTGTATTTAATGCTATATTTAGTTCATGCTTACGAAGATCAGACAATATATCCATTACTTTAATAACTTCACTAAGTACAATATCGTCAAAAAGGACTGGACATATCATCAAAAATTGTATGCATGTTGTTGAAATGATGTGCAGAGCAAAGTAGAAGGATCATGTCAGTTGTCATCAAAATAACATGCACATGATGATATCGTTGTGACATCAACACTACAACACCACACGACGTTATCAGGATGCCGAGATGAAAGAAGAATACTTAAGTACAAGTACAAGGTGATGTCGACGATATTGTAGTAAAGAAGTTTTGTTGTTGAAAATGCAAAGAAAAACTGATATCGACGATATCGTCGTAAAGAAGGCTTGGCGTCGAGAAGGCTAAGGAAGTTCTTATGAAGACAGGCAGTTGCTGAAGAATAGCTTATCGACGTAATGGTGATTATGTCGTTAATAAGACAAGGTGGTGTCGATGATATCGTCAACAAGACATCGAGCAATCAAGATTACGTCGACATCAATTAGATGACTTCATGCCTTCTTAAGTGCAAGTGCAGAAGGGATGTCCCGTATCGTCGAGATATCCTTATCTAAATAAGAAGGACGTAGAATTGAAGATCGGTCCAAGTCCAAGACAACGACAAGCTCTATCATCGAGATATTGTCCATGTCGTCGTAATGATGGAAATATCGTCGAGACAGATTTATAAGTTGCCAGACGTGCTGTCAGCATTTAATGCCGCCGCCTGATTGTCCAATCAGCGCGTGCTCATAAAGTATGGGCGTATATCATTAAAGGACATCATAGGAAACCGTTGGACTGCTCCTCCATCCTATAAAAGGGAACAATGGATGCCCTAAAACCTCTCTTGAACCGAAGAACGAAAAATTATCCCGCACAGCATATCAATAAAACAGTAAAAGTTGCGAAGAAGAATCAAGAAGAAGAAGAGAACAACACTAACATCTTGTGTTATCTAAGAATCAGTCAATCAGCATCGATTGAAAAGAATCGTTCGAGTTTGAAGAAGGATTGAAGAAGATCCTTGCTATCAAGATTCATATCAGAAGAATCTTCTTCAAGTCAAGAAGCCAATATCCATCAGGCAGAAGAATCTTCGTTTATCTTTCTTTGTAAGGCTTGCGAGCCAAAAACTGTTGGATCTGTTTACAGATCTGAGTGTCGAGCTTGAGAGCTGTGAGGATTGAGGGCCGGGGCAGTGGACTTGCGGGTCCGATTGTGTCGAGCTTGCAGACTTGAGAACTGTGAGGCTTGAGGGACAGGGTAGTGGGACTTGCGGGTCCAAGAGGCAAGACTTGCGAGTTTGTGCTGTGTAGGGCTTGAGGTCCTGAGTGTCGGGTCTGCGGACCTAAGCGCAGTAGGGGATTGCGGGCCTAGGATGTAAGACTTGTGGGTCCGAGTTGTAAGGCTTGCGGGCCGGATACATTGGCGGAGTTTGCCGAGCCTAGCACACTGCTAGGTAAGCACAAAGGGACAGAGGACTACTCAAGACACATCGTCTTGAGGAACCTCTATAAATCTTTATGTGTTTTCTGTGTTATGCTTCATATATCATGATCTAACAAACTATAAAACAAGAACATCAAAGAGGGTAAAAGTAATTTGAAATACCAATTCAGCCCCCCCCCCCCCCCCCCACCCCCTAGGTGATAAGTCGACACCCCATAACTAACAATTGGTATCAAAGCCAGGTTATTCAAAGAAAAGCTTAACAACTTGAACATATCTGCTATTGGGTTTTCATTCATCATAGCCATGGAATCAAGACTAGCTATTTGTTCTAGGGAGAACTTTGCCCTATGGAAAGTAAGAGCTGAGATATTCATGGAGGCAATGGATCTTAGAATGTTTCTAATTCTTTAAGAAGGGCCATATGTCCCCAGGACAGCCTCTACTTGCTGTTCTTGTAAGATGGTGCCAAAGAAAACTTCTGAAATGACTGAAGATGAGATTATCTATGTTAACTTAGACAAGGAGGCCAAAAACATTCTAGCTGGTGCAGTTGATATTTCTATATTCTAGCAACTTGCTCACTGCATAACAATAAAGGAGATGTGGGACTCTCTAACAGTGATCAAAAGAAGGAAATGCATAATCAGTATTGCCTTTCAAGAATCAAAAGGAAGAAATAGGCTGGCTTAAAAGCAGCTGGAGCTCCTCCTGTACTACTAAAGAAAGATTCACAGGGATTAGAGCACCCCTAACTCCTTCAGGCATCGAATCTGATGATGAAGAATGCTATGTAGCAAGAAGAAGAATAAGAGCACCCTTGACTCTCTCAGTCTGTGAATCTGACGATAAAGAGATATATGGGCTGGTTGCTTTATCCAGTAAAGAAAATCATGATGAATCACATCATGATCAGGTATGCATCACTCACACACCTTTACTACCTGCTTCAATTAAAAAGACCAAGAATGCATCAGATGATCACTCATCATCTAAAGATGACGAAGAAAACTTCTCATCATGCAACTAAAAGGATCATACTGATCTAATTGAGAAGTTTGGTACTCTCTTGGTTGCTCTGATAAAGAGTACGGGGCTTGTTAAGAAGCAAGCTAAGGAGCTAGAATCACTCAGACCTATTAAGGCTGAGATGAATGAGAAAATGGGTATGTCCCACAATGAGGGCACCAATTCCTGTGAGCTCAAGAAGATCATAGTTAAGCTTTCTGATGAGAAGAACCAAAAGGATGAACTCATAAAGAGACTTGAAAATGATCTTCTCAAGAAAAATTATTTAGTGGCTCAATTCTCTAAGCCCATATTTATACTACCCATTATTGACACCTTCCCCTCCTATAACAATAGGAGAGGATTGGTCTTTAAGGAATTGAATGGAGGAAAGGGCAAGGCTACAGCTGAGCCTCATACCACCTTTCAGAAGGTAGTGATTCCCTCCAAAATATATGACCATAACAGTGTCTATGGTCACTGGAAAAATGGAAAATCCTATAGTTGGGGGAATGCTCCTAACTATGGGAGGAGAAAGGGCATGGGGATGAAAGCTTTGAAGGCTCCTCTTGAGGAAATATAGATGGCCCATCATGGACCATTTATGTTTGGTACCTCAGCCCCTACACTCAAGGGTAAGGAAGCAACATCTTCCCAATCCCTCTCAGCAAAGGAGCAGGCTGGTAGCTCCAGTATAATCAATTCCCACTTGATCATATCTGATGCCATCAACACCATGTCAGCTACCAATCTGACATCTGTTGCAGACAAATAGATAAAGTCAAGAAGAAATGATAACACTAGAGCAGCTAGTCAGCCCCTAGCTGAAAGAGAAAAGAAGAATGATGCTGCCCTCTCTACTGAACATAAGCAATCAAATGCCACCTCCTCAAGGAATGTTCAGAAAAAGAAGGTACAATATCCATGAATGTTGGTGTTGTGGTAGAGTGGGACACTTTGCCATTGACAACTGACACAACCCAAGTGTGCCTAATGCAAAGGAGAGCCTTCCTGCAAAAGTTAGAGTTAGTAGAAATTTTTGTTATTGCACTAAAAAGGACCTAGGACCCAAACTATATTGGGTTCCTAAGGTATGACAATATCTGTCTTGCAGGTATATCCATTCAGCCAGTCTAAAGTATATAAGGCTAATCGATAATAAGTCATCGAGGGATAACTCTGGACTAAGAAAAACCTCATCATAAACCAAGATGCATTGATCAAGGGGGAGAGTTCAGAAAAATCAGGGAAAAAGAAGACCTCAAAAAGGAGGGAGCTGCAAGATTGAGAAAATTCAAAGACAATTACACTAAAGTTCAACAAGAGCTAAGGTGAAAGTAATTGTGCTTTAAATATTAATGATAGCTACATAAACCTATATTTATCGCTATGTGAATGTAATCTTGATTTGAGTAAGAAAAAGTTGTCACTCAAAGAGCACATATATATGGCACAACTAAAGCACAACACTGATCATACAAAAGAGTGAAAAAGAACAATATCGTTTTGAATACAAAACGATATCGTCAAAATAATGATTGGTATTGTCGAAATGATTCCTCAATGTCTTAGTAGGGTCACGACGATACCTAAATATCGATCTAACACTTAAGAGATATGAAATTAACCAACCACAACAATTCAATCTAAGTTAATCAGACTTTTAACAAATGACACTTCGCCTTCCAATCCAAAAACTATAAATAGGATCGGATGTCTTGAAGTTAAAACACATTCTATATTTGCCCTAAAAAGCCATCGTGTTCTCTGTGACTTCAAAGAGTGAACGAGTCGACAACGCTAAAATCCTCTCTGATCAAGTAAGAGATGGCGCCAAAGAAGGAAGGATTTATGTATGATGGAAGCGAAGTGGTGAGGAATGGTTTCTCAGAAGGGCCAGAAGAGATTCAGAGCACCAATAAGTTGTTGTAAAGTCGTCAGCCTGGAGTTTGCTCTCTCAGAGCCAACAATAATATTAAAGAGAGAAATGATGGAGTTCTACTTGAATGCAAAGGGTGTCTCAAAAGGAACATCCGTGAAGAGTTCAATCAACGGGATGAAAGTTAAGGTGAACCCCAAGAGATTGGCCAGGGTTCTTCAGCTGCCGACCTGTGCATGGGAGAGGAAAATGAGGAGGTCACCCAGGAGGACATTAACAAAGTTCTGGCATGGTGCGGGCACTCCAGCAAGACCTATGGGTCTCTGGAAAGGAAGAGTTTCAACCAACAAGGAAAGTTGATGGCAGATATCATGGGGAAATCCCTCCTCTACAAGGTAAGGTCACATGATAGGATATCCAAGCTCATGTTAGAGATAATGGCAAGGATAATCCTAAGTAAGAAAGCCAACTGGGGTCAGATTATCTTCAAGTGGATTCAAGAAATTTTCCAAGTATCCAATCTGGGAAGAATTCTGTCTCTCTTTTTACTACTATCTTATCCTGAGACTTTCAACAAAAAGTATGGTGTGAAAATCCATCACATGAGAAGGATGGATATCAAAATACTTGAGAGGTGGGAGAAAGTTCTGAATAAGTCTCCCAAAAAGCTGAAGGCTGCAGAGGATATGATCAGAGAGGAAGAAAGCTCATCTGAAGGAAGTGAGCCTGGCAACAACTCAGACTCATCTGACTCTGAAGTGCCTTTGGAGACAAGGAATGTCTCCCTCCTGACCTCTGCTCTAAGTCTGGGATCCAGTACAATGGTATCAGCAGGAACAGAACAAGAAGGTGCAGAATCTGAGGGGGATAAGGATAATGAGATCCTTGCTCGGGGAGATACTGTGATCACCAAATCACTAAGGCTGAAGATGCTATCCATTCTGGACTTGTAGTCTAAGAGGACCCAAGTGAAGATCGCCAAGAAGACAATCAAGAGAATCCTGCTGATGAGATTAGCAGAGATCTGCCAAATCTTGAAGAGGCAAATGAACCTGAAAATGAGTCAAACCAGTCACACATCAGAACACCTCCATCTCCTAAGGTTGATGAGAATGAAGAGGAAGAACCAGGACATGCCAGTTCACCTCCAGAGAATAGGCCAGTGGAGTCCTCACTGTTGCCTCAGATAAGAATGCTCCTAGAAGAGCAAAGACTAAAAATTGAAAGTCATGTTAACTTTGCTGTCAATGAGCTAAGAAGGGAACTATCAACTGAAACTGCAAGCCTAAGAAATGATGTCAAGAATCTGCAAGAATACACTGCCAAATAGATAGCACTTACTCATCGGGGTCTATCTAATGCAATGGATAATCAGATAATGATCAGCAATAACATAGAGAAGGCCTGCATAGCAACCAACAGATGGATGGTTGAAAACAAAACTAATCTCCAAGAAAGTCTAGATCACCACAACCAGGAATTAGATAGTCATCTACTAGAAACAAAGAACCATCTGGAGAAAGGCATTTGCATGCTGAAAGAAAAGATACTAGTCCTTCAGGAGAACCTCCAAAGGGAGATATCAGATGAAGTCATAAAGGGGGAGAGATCAATGTTAAAGGCCAGTGGTGAGCATGCCATCTAGAACACCAATACCGTCAGGGAAGCAATGAATCTCCCTCCTCTCCATTTTGATGAGCCTGCTGAAGAGTACCCCGCTGAAGATCAGTATATTGACATTCCTGATGCTGCTGCTGATCAGAATAAAGGAAAGGAAATATTGGAAGAAGATGAGGTAAAGATGAGAAAGAGAAAATTCAGAGAAGAAATGGAAAAGAATGGTCTAGGCATGAAGATCAAGAAGAAGCAAGGAGAGATTACAGAAGGGACAAGCAAGCAGGCAGAATCCCTGCAAACACTCCTGAGCCCCACAAGTATCACCCCAAACCATTTGAATACTTCACCATACAAACTGAGAAGGAACAGGAAGCCAGTGCCAAGAAAGCAAAGAGTGAAGCATCTATGAAGGAACCAGAGAAATAGATGGCTAAAGTTTTAGGGGCAAATATAGAAACGTTGAAAACCTTAAAACATCTGTCACTTTAATAAATTATTAATGAATTGATATCTGTCAATTTCTGCATTTACTCAAACATAACTGTAATGCCTGTTGAAACCGATTTCTCGGTCCCTTGTGGAGCTCGGGGCCCTCATCGAAATGAGGGGCAGCTATCCCTTACTGATCCCTCGGAGAAGGTAGACTGAAGACTAGAGAAATGACTAAGACCTTAGTCACAGCGAGGAGGTCCCTCCACTAACCCAGAAGATCGTTGAGCGCTTCCCCTCCCAAGCCAAAGCTGAGACTCGGGCACCTTGGAGAGCTCTGGAAATGCTAACCAAAGAAAGCCTGAGGAGAGAGAAGATGAAGTGAATTCTTCTCCAAAGGTGCCCTTGAGGTCCTATTTATAGGTTTTGAGGTCTGGCCTGCAAATAGCAGGATCCCGCCTTTTGATTTTACTATCCGCACCCCAAACGGATCTGCTAACAGCCAAACTCCGCTGTTTGGAGAGGCTAAAGGCAGACCATCGAGGGTAAAAGGGTAATTTGGCCCTATCAACCTGTGGGCAAGGAACCGCGAGAACCTTACTGGCTCATCCTGGCGGTATCTGCCGAGGTCCGGTCTTGCGAGTCCTCTTGTGAGACCGCCTCCTGACTTCGTCGAGCTCAACACTCCTTTCGTCGAACGCGGGGCACTTCGCCGATTACGGGCGAGCTCGACGAATGCAGAACGTCGATCGTTGCTTCCCTGCTGTGATGTATCGAGCGTTGCTAGTAGAATTGATTTGGTTCGTCGGGCGCCGTTCGACGAATGCTGAGCTCTATTCGACATTCGTCGAACGCGAACTTGAGCTCGTTGGGCGCTAAGGCTCTAAACTCGCGAGCCTTCCTGCGAGCACTGAACACATTTTGCTGAACACCTGAACATAGGTCTCTTCTGCCAACGGCCTGCAAGGTATTGGTTTGTCAGCCCTCTCTTGGGCCAGTCTTTTTGAGGATATCTGCCGAGGGCTGGATCTCGCGACTCCTCTTGCGAGCCCGTCCCTCTAGCTTTAACGAATGGGGGTGAGCTCGACGATGCCAGGTGAGCTCGACGAACACGGGAGAGTTCGTCGAACGCAGTACTTCTTTCGTCGAACTCAGGAGACTTCCTCAAATTGCCTGCGAGCGTTTATTTCCCCGACCCTTCTCGCTCGCCTCTCAGCGAGGCCTCTGAGAGTGACTTCTCCAAGGCCTCTCTCTCGAGGTCTTTAGTCCTAAGGCCTCCATCTCTTACTACTTCCTTCATCTTGTTGCTTTCTTAAACCATGCCTCTTCGCCTGGCGAATATCGGGGTTGTACAATGTCATTATTATATGCTTATTTGCTTAAAATGTACTTTATCATTGAGTGGGTTATGAATTCTTCAAATAGGGTGAGATTGTTGGGAATAATGCCCAGCAGTGTTCCTGATTTGAAGAAGTGCTCAGCTCAATGATAAGTACAAGTTGTATTTGATGCTATATTTAGTTCATGCTTGTAGAGATCAGACAATATATAAAGTACTTTAATAACTTCACTGAGTACAATATCATCGAAAAGGACTGGACATATAGTCGAAAATTGTATGCATGTCGTTGAAATGATGTGTAGAGCAAAGCAGAAGGATCATGTCAGTTGTCGTCAAGATAATATGCACATGATGATGTCGTTGTCACATCAACACTATAACACCACACAACGATATCAGGATGCTGAGATGAAGGAAAAATACTTAAGTACAAGTACAAGGTGATGTCGACGATATCGTAATAAAGAAGCCGCGTCGTTGAAAAGGCAAAGAAAGACTGATATCGACGATATCATCGTAAAGAAGGCTTGACGTCAAGAAGGCTAAGGAAGGTATTATGAAGACAGATAGTTACTGAAGAATAGGTTATCGACGTAATGGTGAATATGTCGTTCATAAGACAAGCTGGTGTCGACGACAACGTGAACAAGACATCGAGGAGTCAAGATTACGCCGACATCAGTTGGATGACTTCTTGTGGTCTTAAGTGCAAGTGCAGAAGGGATGTCCCGTATCGTCGAGATATCCTTGTCTGAAGAAGAAGGAAGTAGACTTGAAGATCTGTCCAAGTCCAAGACAAAGGCAAGCTCTGTCATCGAGATATTGTCCATGTCGTCGTAATGATGGAAATATCATCGAGACAGATTCAAAAGTTGCCAGACGCGCTATCAGCATATAATGCTGTCGCCTGATTGTCCAATCAGCGCGTGCTCATAAAGTATGGTCGTCTATCATTAAAGGACATCATAGGAGACCATTGGACCACTCCTCCGTCCTATAAAATGGAATAGTGGATGCACTAAAACCTCTCTCGAACCGAAGAAAGAAAAAGTATCCCGCACAACATATCAATAAAATAGTAAAAGCTGCGGAGAAGAATCAAGAAGAAGAAGAGAACAAAACTCACATCTTGTATTCTCTAAGAATCAGTCAATTAGCATCGACTGAAAAGAATCGTTCGAGTTTGAAGAAGGATTGAAGAAGATCTTTGCTATCAAGGTTCATATCTGAAGCATCTTCTTCAAGTCAAGAAGCCAATCTCCATCAGGCAGAAAAATCTTCATTTATCTTTCTCTATAAGGCTTGCGGGCCAAAAACTGTAGGATCTGTTTACAAATCTGAGTGTTGAGCTTGCGGGCTTGAGAGCTGTGAGGCTTGAGGGCCAGGGCAGTGGACTTGAGAGTCCGTTCGTGTCGACCTTGCGGGCTTGAGAACTGTGAGGCTTGAGGACCAGGGCAGTGGGACTTGCGGGTCCAAGTGGCAAGACTTGCGGGTCTGTGCTATGTAGGGCTTTAGGGCCTAAGTGTCGGGTTTGCGGACCTGAGTGCAGTAGGGGCTTGCGGGCCTAGGCTGTAGGACTTGCGGGTCCGAGTTGTAAGGCTTGTGAGCCGGATACATTGGCGGAGTTTGCCGAGCATAGCACACATCTAGGTTGGCGCAGAGGGACATAGGACTACTCAAGACACATCGTCTTGAGGAACCTCTATAAATCCTTATGTGTTTTTTGTGTTATGCTTCTTATATTGTGATCTAACAAAGCAGAAAACAAGAACACCAAAGAGGGTAAAAGTAATTTGAAATACCTATTAACCCCCCTCCAAGTGGTATGTCGACACCCCATAACTAACAAACTGCTTCGCTTAATCTCAAGAAGAGGCTACAGGATGGAGGTTTAGGACAGGTCTGAGTGAGAGATAGAAAAGTGATAGAATTCGACACCGCTTACACATGTCGTAAGCTGAAGACTCGATGCAAAAGTCCCTTTTCAGGTACCCATATCCCTCTATTTATAGACACAGAGGATGCCCAAATGGGCAGATCCAAAAATTATGGGCTGCCCGGCGCACAGGAGAACCGGGGCAGAGATATGGGGTGCTAATAAGAATTGCTGAAGAGGGGATGGGCGGTCTGGGCGATCTTCCAATACTGAGACCGCTAGAACTGACTCTTCTGACCGGCAGCGAGAGGTCGCAGACTTCTGGGCAAACACTAACAAAAGGAACCTATCCTACTTTCATGTTTTTGGATGTAAATGCTTTATTTGAAACACCAAAGATACCTTAGGAAAATTTAATGAGAAAAGTGATCAAGTAATTTTTTTTGGATACTCTTCAACTAGTAAAGCATATAAAATATACAATAAAAAAATATAAAAAGGTTGAAGAATCTATTCATGTTAGGTTTGATGAACTTATTCCTTGTGTAGATCCTAATATTGCAGGAAAAGAAGAGGAACCAATTTCACCCTTGGAGCATGAGGATGATGAACCAATTGATGTTGATAAAGGAATAGAGGAGGTACAAGAAGATTTCGTGCCTCCAAGCGTGCTTAGATTTACAAAAGATCATCAAAGGGAGCTTATCATTGGACACATTATTCCATTCAAGAATCCTTTTCTAATTTATGCTTTATTTTCGAAATTGAACCCAAAACATTTCAACCGCTTTAAATGATGAATTTTGGTTTATTGCTATGAATGAAGAACTAAATCAATTTGAAAGAAATAGAGTTTGAAAGTTAGTAGAAAAACTATATAATCACCCGGTTATTGGTGTAAAATGGATTTTAGGGTGAAATTGTAAAATGGATAACACACTCTTCATTAAGCATATTATTAATGATTTGATTATCTTACAAATTAATGTTGATGATATTATCTTTGGAGCAAGAAATGAAGAGTTGTGTAATGAAGTAGTACAAGTGATGTTAAACGAATTTGAGATGAGCCTAGTTGGAGAACTCACATGTTTTTTTGGTTTTCAAATCACACACAAAAATAATGGAATCTTTATTTGTCAAACTAAATATGTACATGATATGCTAAAACATTTTGGATTTGAAAACATAAAACTTACTACTACACTAATGAGCGCATCACTAAAATTGGGAAAGGATGAAGCTGGAATTTCAATTTATCAAACTTTGTACAGGGGAATGATTGGATCATTATTGTATTTGAGTTCTTCTAGACCTGACATTACTTTTGATGTTTGTTTATGTGCTAGATTTCAAGGTAATCCAAAACAATCTCATTTAAATGCAGTGAAACAAATTTTTAGATATTTAATTGGAACATCTAGATTAGGTCTATATATGGTACCCAAACAATGATTCTTTTATTTTACGTGGCTATTCTGATTCTGATTATGCGAGGTGTTCATTAGATAGAAAAAGCACTTGTGACACATGTCATTTCTTAGGCCCTTCACTAGTTGCATGATCAAGTAGAAAATAAAACTCGGTTGCCCTCTCCACCATCGAGGCTGAATATATCGCACTAGGTAGTTATTATGCACAAGCATTATAGATGAATCAAACCTTAGAAAACTTCGGAGTTCATCTCACCAACATTGAACTAAAATGTGACAACAAGAGTGTTATTGACCTAACAAACAATCTCGTTCATCACTCAAGATCCAAACACATAGATGTGAGACATCACATCATTAAGGTTCATATAAAAAGGAACATGTTAATGTAAACTTTATAGAAACTGAATCCCAACTTGCGGACATCTTTACCAAGTCTCTGCCCGATGCACGATTTGCTTTACCTAGGCTAGAATTAGGGGTTTTGGACATCCCAGCTTTAAAACGATTAAACCGCATATTATGTGTACTCCTGTCTGATTTCTTTTATACACACATTTTTTCTTGGAAACACGACCTCTGTTACTAACCGCCCAACGGTAAGTTTTACTGCTGGCAGTAGTATAAAATGCTGAATTTGATATATATTTTTCAAAGCTTTGTATTTATATTCATTTCCTGTTTTCTCTAAAGACTAAAAACAACAAAAGATCTGTAATACAAATAAAAATCAAACAAAAAATTGTTTCTTTATATATATCAAAAATCAACTACAAAATTGGAAAACAAACTAAAATTACAAAAATATGTTTTCAATTTTTGTAATATTATCGTTAAAAATTCTAAAATTTATAAAAAAAATGGATTATTATTCATTGAAATGTTTCAAGGATGATTATGTTTATCTTTTCAAGATTAAAATACAATGTTAAATTCTAATTTCAAGTATCGTAAAACATTGTTTTGTGTCATGCCTTGAACATTATCTTGTAATGTGCAATGAAATGGATTATCTAAATCATATGTAGGATTGCTTAACATGCCTCTATGTATGAGTAATGTTGTATATTTGATAATGGTTTACTCGCTCACATCTTTGATAATCTACAAATGACTTCAATCTTACTCTTGCATGATTATGTAGTGTAACAACTTAACATTGTTAAATGTGTGATTAGTTTACCTACACCACAATAAAAATCTCTTTCATGCACTAATATTTGAAGAAGTGGTTTTTTTAAATACTCCATGTTTGCAAAAATAAGTGAATTCGGAGAACTTTGTCACCAAACTAAAATTCAAATGAATAAATGACATAAATAACTCCACTAAGCACTACTCACCCTCCTGATAAGTCATAATGAGCATTATAAGGTTGAGCACCTTGGAGAGAATTGTGAAGTGTCTTGTGCAAACTCTTTTATATATTACTTCTTCTTGTACACTAAATCACAAAAAAAATCAAAGAAAACATAATATATGTGATCCCCCAAGAACTACTTTGCACCCTGATAAGTCTTAATGAGCATTGTGTTTGCAGAGCACCTTGTTAGTTGTACTTTTTATGTGCATTGAAATAAAATTTAGCTTTGTTGGCAGAAGTTGTTCTAATCTTATCAAAAACACTATTTGAACACATCATTATCTATTCTAAAACTTCTACTCATGATTATTGGACTCTAATGCATATCTACATTTTTTCTAAACTCTTTAGTAGATGCACTAGATAACATTGCATGATTTGTACAATGTTTAAGTCTACTTGAATTATGAATTTACAACATTGTATATTTCTATCTTTCCTTGATAAATTGAATCATGCTACCATTCTTTGTGTACTTATTTTCTGCTACGCCTTGTATACTCAATCTTGATAAATTTACTATCTAAACATGTGATATTATATTTTGATAAATAGTGATATTTGATCTTGGTATTCAATTAATAAACATCTATTTTCTACTAAACTAAAACTCTTACTCATTTACTAGGCTTTAAAATCTTATCAAGATGTTTCATTACAAAATCTTTCAACATGCTTTCCAATATATTACTACTTGTAAGCTCGATCATGACTATTTTTTTCCAACAAGTGGTCTTATTTCAAAACTAATGGTACCTCACACTTCCAAATCAATTTTTTTACTCACCAAGTGGTATCACTATGTGGTCAATCTATGTTATGCACATTCCCGTCTCTACATTAAACATCATGTTAAACCTTATACAATATATTTTCTCTCCATCCTCTTTTGCTAATACCAAAAGCGGGAGAATAACTTTGAAATAAATTCACACTTAAGGGGAGTAAAATACATAGGATGCTTTGATGTAGGGGGAGCACTCATATAGGGGAGCATATGCATTCTATCACGCTTATCCTTTACTATAAACACTAATCTTATATGCGCATGTTTTCTTTCTAAGAAGATTTTTTATTATCAAAAGCGGGAGTTTGTTGGAACATGCTTTCCACATCTCTTAGTTTGAGAATAACCAATCCCATTGTATTTGATCATACTTGCCATATGTTTATAGTGTGCAGGAACTTCAGCTCTCAAGCCCCTATGAGTACAAAAAAGAAGGACAATGATGATCATCTATCGTTACGATGCTCTGTTTGCTATCGCGGCGTGCCAACGCTAACACTGGTTGTAGCTTCTACATACTTGGAAATATTGTCGAGAACAAAATATCGTCGAGAAAGGAATGTTGATGAGACTCCAATATAGAAAGTTCTACCCTGACGCGCTAATGATACTGCTGGCTCTAGCTTCGGCATATTTGGAAACAACGTCGAGAAGGAAACATCGTCGATAAAGGAATGTCGATGGGACTTAAATAAAATAAGTATTTCCGCATCACGTTAAGGCTAACGCCTGACGGTAACTTATGGAAGTCCCGCCATCACTCTACTGATTGAGGAGTAAAAGAGAAAGGTGATTCAATGACTAAAAAAGTTATAACGCTAATGCGACGCTTTGGCATTACCGCGGAGCAGTAGGAGGGGCTGCCAATTTTGGAGCAAGAATGTTGCCTAAGATGACTCAATCCGTGTGCCAGCCTATTTCCTAAAGTGGCTACCGCCCGGCGGTAGCACAACCGCTGCCGCTAGGATCTGATTCTATTTAAAGGGCAGTACTCCTCCTCTTAGCCGTTCTGATACACGAAGAATCAAAAGCCATAACTCCTGAACTTTTGTGATAGCCTCCTCCTTGCAACCAAGAGAACTCCATCAACGCTCGTGAATGCTTAGAACTTGAAAATGGATCGACCATGACTACATCATCTTCAAGTTCAATATTTCAGGGAGGTTTTTGATGTTTTAGTCTTTAGTGATTGTAACTCTTATTTTCATTGGTAGAGAAATTTGCCCGTGTTGGCAACTGGGGCCTTGCGAGGACTAGGGATAATTCACTGCATGGGTATGGCGATTAGGTCTTAGGGTTAGAACTAGGGGCGGCTCAAGGCCTCATCCGGGGAGAGATAGGATAGAGCCAACCGGTCCTTGGGTGAAGGGTCGGTATAGAAAACCAAAAGGTTCTTACGTCTGCCTCAATTCCAAGCATCATTGGGATCAAATTCTGCAATCATTTGTAAAACAATAATATTACAGTTTTTCTCGAGTATTGATTTATTCTCTTTGATCTATGAAATCTAAACGAAAAGGGAGTTCTCTGCCACTAACGCCGATCGGTACCTCTACCGCTGGCGGTAGCAACAGATTCTCCATCTCTCTTGCCTTGAGCACTACTGTCTTGCAAAAGTATAAACCATTGTCTTAGCTTAAATAACTCGTAAAGTATATTCGACATATATCTAAAATAGCACTTAAGCACAAAAGTTTTTAAAACCCTAATTCACGCCCCTTTAAGGGTGCCTACAGATCAAACAAATTTAACTGCCAAAATTAGCAGTAACTCAAAGTGACACGCCATCGGACATGCCCGTGTCCAAGGGCGTGTCTAGCTGGATCAGGAACGGTATGTGGAATGGCTCGATCTAGAGTCAAATTGAAAGTTTCTTGAAGTGACAAGGGCATGTCATGGGTGACACGAGCGTGACATGGTGGCAGCAGGAATGGGCGTGACGATGGGCTTGTCAACAATCCAAAAGCCTGAAGAAGCGCTACCGCCGCGCGGTAGCGATACTGCCAGCAGTAGCTCGAATTAGATAGGAGAGCCGATGCTCTGGACTGAGGTCATGTCCGTGACCTGTGAGTCATGCCCTTGGAGACGTGCATGTCCGAGGGCCTGTAACTTTAAACTGAGCTGGAAATGAGTTCATGAACACATGTCACGATCGTGACCTAGGGTGTATTTTGACTTTTTACCAAAAAATACACAAAATCTTCTCGTGAACATGTCCATGAGATTCAAAAATATTATAGGTAGCCCAATTATTCTTGAAAATGAAAAAAATAAGCTAATTAGAATGAAATTAAGATACAATAATAGAAAAAAGTACTTATTTAATACAAAAATATTGCAATAAAATATATATAAATATTATACTATCAAATACCCCATACTTAAGCTTTTGCTATTCCAGAGAAAAATCAATTCATAAGTTTGAGAAGAATTCAATGGACATTTCAAAAAGATTAACTTCTAATTATGTACTTTAAATAATATATCACTCATATCAAAATAAGTTTTGAATAAAATTTTGATTCATAAGAAATAAGTCATTATTCACACACAAATTGACTTGAGTAGAATAAATACTAGTTTCAAAATTCTCTAATTTAATTTTCACAAACAAGAATGTATTGAATTAATCAAAATAATCTAAAATTAAATTATAAAAACTTTTATCAACATTAGAAAGTTTATTGAAAATCTCAAAATATTTACTAAGCTCTCTCATAAATATCTTGGTTATGAATGGATATTGGCTAAAAGGGGTTAGAATTGGAAAGAAGAAACTATTTGTATATGTTTAGGAAATGATGAATTTTATCCTCTCATTTCCAGATGTTGGCACAAAAATTGTACCTCTAAAATTCACACTACAAAAAGACTGGGAGAGACCGCGAATTGCCGGTTATTTGGGTTAGAGAATGCTAGAAATGGGGTCACTAAGCAACGAGATCGGACTGCCCGTAATGGGAAATCTAATTATGGGTGATCTGATTGATGAGTAAAGGGTTACATTGAGAGGTCTAAAATAGGTCAGGAGGTGAGACCGGAAAGGGACTGAAATTGAGATCGATTATCCAGGTGACAAGTGATGAATAGTAAATTATACATATTTTTAGTATAATTTTTAGCCTAATTTTGGGTAATTTTGTACATATTGCATGCAAATTATTGAAATAATCACTTGTTTTATCTTATGTATATAACTATTCATCTATTTGAAAATCTGATTTATTTAAAGTATGAAATAATTCAGTAATTTGTAAAAATAAGTAAATATATTTATATAAGAATAAAATTTTGAAATATTATTGTATAATAAATTTATTATAAATATAATAAATATATATATATATATATAATATAAAATATAAATACTATAGTTATATTTATGTAAATAATAAGCAAAATAAATAATCATATATTTATATGTAAATATAAATGAAAACATAATAATAATAATGTATATATTATTAAATATATTGAAATATATATATATAATAAATAATAACATAGTATATATATTAAATATAATCATATAAATAATTATGTAAATTAAAAGAAAATTAAATTAAAAAAAATTATTAATAAAAAAAATTAAAATAAAATAAAATAATATGTAATCTCAGCAGGAATTTGTTGAACGGCGCTCTGCGTTCGACGAACGCTCAGCGCTCTGCGTTCGACGAACGCTCAACGCTCTGCGTTCGACGAATGCTCAGCGCTCTGCGTTCGACGAACGCGCAGCGCCAGGCGTTCGACGATCTCATAACTATTATATATATATATTATATTATATAAACATATAAATAACTTTCTCTGCAGGCGTTCGACAAACTCTCTGCGTTCGACGAACAGTTATAACCGCTGAGACTCAGCCCGAACCGCTGAGACGAGCCTACCGTTCGACGAACTCTCTACGTTCGCCGATTCCCTCTCAGTCCAGGTGTTCGAGAAACTCTTCCCTGCGTTCGACGAAATCGCTCCCAGCCCGCCAGCTCTCCTTCCAGCAAGCTGTCCTGCCAGCTCTCTCCTTCTAGAACCTGACAGCTTCTATCCGCACCCCAACTCAAGTCAAATTTGCCATCCTCTTCAGTCAAACCGCCAGCTGCTGTTTTTCCTTTTTGCTAATTGCAGCCCTCTTTTGCCTATAAATAAAGGGTGTTGGCTGTTGTTTCAAAGGTTCACAATTTCTGATTAATTTTGGGATTTGTGTTCCACTTTTATGTTTTTCTCTCTTTGTTTCCCTCTGTCTCTCTCTAAGTTTTGTAATAGTTTTTTCTGCTTAATGAAAATGCTCTTTTCTTTAGCAAGGTTGTTCTTCTTTTCTTAATTTTTGTTGTGTGTGTGTGTATGAGATTAATTTTAAAGCTTTCAAATTAGTTTTTATCGCTTTCATAATTAGTTTTATCGCTTTCATAACTAGATTTTCCGCATTCTTTATCGCTTTCATAGCTAGATTTTCTCCATTATTTACCGCTTTCATAGCTAGATTTTCTGCATTATTTACCGCTTTCATAGCTAGATTTTCTTCATTATCATCGCTTTTCTTGGTTTTTGCTAAACGCACACAAGCCCGCGATTTTCTGCATTATTTATCGCTTTCATAGCTTAGATTTTCTGCATTATCATCGCTTTTCTTGGTTTTTGCTAAACGCACACCAAGCCCGCGATTATCGTCTTTTCTGCTTTTTAGAATTACTGCAATCATACTATTTTTCATCGATAAGATAATAGTGCATCCCCAAAGTAGAAATAATCAACACGGCCACGGATAAATACGACTGCGATATCATTTTCTAAAAAAATTATATCCCGCACTATAAAACGATAAGGTGCACTTGCCTTTATCGCAAGATAATTTGGATAAATTACTTTCAAAAACTCTGCGGGAGACCTTTTTTATAAAATTTAATTAACCAAAAAAGAATTTCGGCCCCGTCGTCGTGGTGCTACCCCCGATATTCCGAAAGAGGGAGCAACCGTTACTTCCATCACCTCGACAGGTGGGATAAAGGTTTAGCTCCTCGAAGTAGGAGTACTCGCCGGACTCCTCGAAAATGCCCGCCGGAATCTAACCGAACCGAGGCTCCGCAGGAATTTAATTTCAAAATCCATCAAGTTTTTGGCGCCGTTGCCGGGGAGTTTTCATGTCGTTATTTTGAAAAAGGGAATCGCTATTAATTTTATCTTTTACTTCTTCCTCCCCCTTTTTCTCTCGTACATATATTTCTAAACAAAAAACCAAAAAAAACTCGAATAACTAAAAAAAGTTGTCACTCAAAGAGCACATATATATGGCACAACTAAAGCACAACACTGATCATACAAAAGAGTGAAAAAGAACAATATCGTTTTGAATACAAAACGATATCGTCAAAATAATGATTGGTATTGTCGAAATGATTCCTCAATGTCTTAGTAGGGTCACGACGATACCTAAATATCGATCTAACACTTAAGAGATATGAAATTAACCAACCACAACAATTCAATCTAAGTTAATCAGACTTTTAACAAATGACACTTCGCCTTCCAATCCAAAAACTATAAATAGGATCGGATGTCTTGAAGTTAAAACACATTCTATATTTGCCCTAAAAAGCCATCGTGTTCTCTGTGACTTCAAAGAGTGAACGAGTCGACAACGCTAAAATCCTCTCTGATCAAGTAAGAGATGGCGCCAAAGAAGGAAGGATTTATGTATGATGGAAGCGAAGTGGTGAGGAATGGTTTCTCAGAAGGGCCAGAAGAGATTCAGAGCACCAATAAGTTGTTGTAAAGTCGTCAGCCTGGAGTTTGCTCTCTCAGAGCCAACAATAATATTAAAGAGAGAAATGATGGAGTTCTACTCGAATGCAAAGGGTGTCTCAAAAGGAACATCCGTGAAGAGTTCAATCAACGGGATGAAAGTTAAGGTGAACCCCAAGAGATTGGCCAGGGTTCTTCAGCTGCCGACCTGTGCATGGGAGAGGAAAATGAGGAGGTCACCCAGGAGGACATTAACAAAGTTCTGGCATGGTGCGGGCACTCCAGCAAGACCTATGGGTCTCTGGAAAGGAAGAGTTTCAACCAACAAGGAAAGTTGATGGCAGATATCATGGGGAAATCCCTCCTCTACAAGGTAAGGTCACATGATAGGATATCCAAGCCCATGTTAGAGATAATGGCAAGGATAATCCTAAGTAAGAAAGCCAACTGGGGTCAGATTATCTTCAAGTGGATTCAAGAAATTTTCCAAGTATCCAATCTGGGAAGAATTCTGTCTCTCTTTTTACTACTATCTTATCCTGAGACTTTCAACAAAAAGTATGGTGTGAAAATCCATCACATGAGAAGGATGGATATCAAAATACTTGAGAGGTGGGAGAAAGTTCTGAATAAGTCTCCCAAAAAGCTGAAGGCTGCAGAGGATATGATCAGAGAGGAAGAAAGCTCATCTGAAGGAAGTGAGCCTGGCAACAACTCAGACTCATCTGACTCTGAAGTGCCTTTGGAGACAAGGAATGTCTCCCTCCTGACCTCTGCTCTAAGTCTGGGATCCAGTACAATGGTATCAGCAGGAACAGAACAAGAAGGTGCAGAATCTGAGGGGGATAAGGATAATGAGATCCTTGCTCGGGGAGATACTGTGATCACCAAATCACTAAGGCTGAAGATGCTATCCATTCTGGACTTGTAGTCTAAGAGGACCCAAGTGAAGATCGCCAAGAAGACAATCAAGAGAATCCTGCTGATGAGATTAGCAGAGATCTGCCAAATCTTGAAGAGGCAAATGAACCTGAAAATGAGTCAAACCAGTCACACATCAGAACACCTCCATCTCCTAAGGTTGATGAGAATGAAGAGGAAGAACCAGGACATGCCAGTTCACCTCCAGAGAATAGGCCAGTGGGTCCTCACTGTTGCCTCAGATAAGAATGCTCCTGGAAGAGCAAAGACTAAAAATTGAAAGTCATGTTAACTTTGCTGTCAATGAGCTAAGAAGGGAACTATCAACTGAAACTGCAAGCCTAAGAAATGATGTCAAGAATCTGCAAGAATACACTGCCAAATAGATAGCACTTACTCATCGGGGTCTATCTAATGCAATGGATAATCAGATAATGATCAGCAATAACATATAGAAGGCCTGCATAGCAACCAGCAGATGGATGGTTGAAAACAAAACTAATCTCCAAGAAAGTCTAGATCACCACAACCAGGAATTAGATAGTCATCTACTAGAAACAAAGAACCATCTGGAGAAAGGCATTTGCATGCTGAAAGACAAGATACTAGTCCTTCAGGAGAACCTCCAAAGGGAGATATCAGATGAAGTCATAAAGGGGGAGAGATCAATGTTAAAGGCCAGTGGTGAGCATGCCATCTAGAACACCAATACCGTCAGGGAAGCAATGAATCTCCCTCCTCTCCATTTTGATGAGCCTGCTGAAGAGTACCCCGCTGAAGATCAGTATATTGACATTCCTGATGCTGCTGCTGATCAGAATAAAGGAAAGGAAATATTGGAAGAAGATGAGGTAAAGATGAGAAAGAGAAAATTCAGAGAAGAAATGGAAAAGAATGGTCTAGGCATGAAGATCAAGAAGAAGCAAGGAGAGATTACAGAAGGGACAAGCAAGCAGGCAGAATCCCTGCAAACACTCCTGAGCCCCACAAGTATCACCCCAAACCATTTGAATACTTCACCATACAAACTGAGAAGGAACAGGAAGCCAGTGCCAAGAAAGCAAAGAGTGAAGCATCTATGAAGGAACCAGAGAAATAGATGGCTAAAGTTTTAGGGGCAAATATAGAAACGTTGAAAACCTTAAAACATCTGTCACTTTAATAAATTATTAATGAATTGATATCTGTCAATTTCTGCATTTACTCAAACATAACTGTAATGCCTGTTGAAACCGATTTCTCGGTCCCTTGTGGAGCTCGGGGCCCTCATCGAAATGAGGGGCAGCTATCCCTTACTGATCCCTCGGAGAAGGTAGACTGAAGACTAGAGAAATGACTAAGACCTTAGTCACAGCGAGGAGGTCCCTCCACTAACCCAGAAGATCGTTGAGCGCTTCCCCTCCCAAGCCAAAGCTGAGACTCGGGCACCTTGGAGAGCTCTGGAAATGCTAACCAAAGAAAGCCTGAGGAGAGCGAAGATGAAGTGAAGTCTTCTCCAAAGGTGCCCTTGAGGTCCTATTTATAGGTTTTGAGGTCTAGCCTGCAAATAGCAGGATCCCGCCTTTTGATTTTACTATCCGCACCCCAAACGGATCTGCTAACAGCCAAACTCCGCTGTTTGGAGAGGCTAAAGGCAGACCATTGAGGGTAAAAGGGTAATTTGGCCCTATCAACCTGTGGGCAAGGAACCGCGAGAACCTTACTGGCTCATCCTGGCGGTATCTGCCGAGGTCCGGTCTTGCGAGTCTTCTTGTGAGACCGCCTCCTGACTTCGTCGAGCTCAACACTCCTTTCGTCGAATGCGGGGCACTTCACCGATTACGGGCGAGCTCGACGAATGCAGAACGTCGATCGTTGCTTCCCTGCTATGATGTATCGAGCGTTGCTAATAGAATTGATTTGGTTCGTCGGGCGCCGTTCGACGAATGCTGAGCTCTATTCGACATTCGTCGAACGTGAACTTGAGCTCGTTGGGCGCTAAGGCTCTAAACTCGCGAGCCTTCCTGCGAGCACTGAACAAATTTTGCTGAACACCTGAACATAGGTCTCTTCTGCCAACGGCCTGCGAGGTATTGGTTTGTCAGCCCTCGCTTGGGCCAGTCTTTTTGAGGATATCTGCCGAGGGCTGGATCTCGCGACTCCTCTTGCGAGCCCGTCCCTCTGGCTTTAACGAACGGGGGTGAGCTCGACGATGCCAGGTGAGCTCGACGAACACGGGAGAGTTCGTCGAACGCAGTACTTCTTTCGTCGAACTCAGGAGACTTCCTCAAATTGCCTGCGAGCGTTTATTTCCCCGACCCTTCTCGCTCGCCTCTCAGCGAGGCCTCCGAGAGTGACTTCTCCAAGGCCTCTCTCTCGAGGTCTTTAGTCCTAAGGCCTCCATCTCTTACTACTTCCTTCATCTTGTTGCTTTCTTAAACCATGCCTCTTCGCCTGGCGAATATCGGGGTTGTACAATGTCATTATTATATGCTTATTTGCTTAAAATGTACTTTATCATTGAGTGGGTTATGACTTCTTCAAATAGGGTGAGATTGTTGGGAATAATGCCCAGCAGTGTTCCTGATTTGAAGAAGTGCTCAGCTCAATGATAAGTACAAGTTGTATTTGATGCTATATTTAGTTCATGCTTGTAGAGATCAGACAATATATAAAGTACTATAATAACTTCACTGAGTACAATATCATCGAAAAGGACTGGACATATAGTCGAAAATTGTATGCATGTCGTTGAAATGATGTGTAGAGCAAAGCAGAAGGATCATGTCAGTTGTCGTCAAGATAATATGCACATGATGATGTCGTTGTCACATCAACACTATAACACCACACGACGATATCAGGATGCTGAGATGAAGGAAAAATACTTAAGTACAAGTACAAGGTGATGTCGACGATATCATAATAAAGAAGCTGCGTCGTTGAAAAGGCAAAGAAAGACTGATATCGACGATATCATCATAAAAAAGGCTTGACGTCAAGAAGGCTAAGGAAGGTATTATGAAGACAGATAGTTACTGAAGAATAGGTTATCGACGTAATGGTGAATATGTCGTTCATAAGACAAGCTGGTGTCGACGACAACATGAACAAGACATCGAGGAGTCAAGATTACACGGACATCAGTTGGATGACTTCTTGTGGTCTTAAGTGCAAGTGCAGAAGGGATGTCCCGTATCGTCGAGATATCCTTGTCTGAAGAAGAAGGAAGTAGACTTGAAGATCTGTCCAAGTCCAAGACAAAGGCAAGCTCTGTCATCGAGATATTGTCCATGTCGTCGTAATGATGGAAATATCATCGAGACAGATTCAAAAGTTGCCAGACGCGCTATCAGCATATAATGCTGTCGCCTGATTGTCCAATCAGCGCGTGCTCATAAAGTATGGTCGTCTATCATTAAAGGACATCATAGGAGACCATTGGACCACTCCTCCGTCCTATAAAATGGAATAGTGGATGCACTAAAACCTCTCTCGAACCGAAGAAAGAAAAAGTATCCCGCACAACATATCAATAAAATAGTAAAAGCTGCGGAGAAGAATCAAGAAGAAGAAGAGAACAAAACTCACATCTTGTGTTCTCTAAGAATCAGTCAATTAGCATCGACTGAAAAGAATCGTTCGAGTTTGAAGAAGGATTGAAGAAGATCTTTGCTATCAAGGTTCATATCTGAAGCATCTTCTTCAAGTCAAGAAGCCAATCTCCATCAGGCAGAAAAATCTTCATTTATCTTTCTCTATAAGGCTTGCGGGCCAAAAACTGTAGGATCTGTTTACAAATCTGAGTGTTGAGCTTGCGGGCTTGAGAGCTGTGAGGCTTGAGGGCCAGGGCAGTGGACTTGAGAGTCCGTTCGTGTCGACCTTGCGGGCTTGAGAACTGTGAGGCTTGAGGACCAGGGCAGTGGGACTTGCGGGTCCAAGTGGCAAGACTTGCGGGTCTGTGCTATGTAGGGCTTTAGGGCCTAAGTGTCGGGTTTGCGGACCTGAGTGCAGTAGGGGCTTGCGGGCCTAGGCTGTAGGACTTGCGTGTCCGAGTTGTAAGGCTTGTGAGCCGAATACATTGGCAGAGTTTGCCGAGCATAGCACACATCTAGGTTGGCGCAGAGGGACATAGGACTACTCAAGACACATCATCTTGAGGAACCTCTATAAATCCTTATGTGTTTTTTGTGTTATGCTTCTTATATTGTGATCTAACAAAGCAGAAAACAAGAACACCAAAGAGGGTAAAAGTAATTTGAAATACCTATTAACCCCCCTCCAAGTGGTATGTCGACACCCCATAACTAACAAACTGCTTCGGTTAATCTCAAGAAGAGGCTACAGGATGGAGGTTTAGGACAGGTCTGAGTGAGAGATAGAAAAGTGATAGAATTCGAGACCGCTTACACATGTCGTAAGCTGAAGACTCGATGCAAAAGTCCCTTTTCAGGTACCCATATCCCTCTATTTATAGACACAGAGGCTGCCCAAATGGGCAGATCCAAAAATTATGGGCTGCCCGGCGCACAGGAGAACCGGGGCAGAGATATGGGGTGCTAATAAGAATTGCTGAAGAGGGGATGGGCGGTCTGGGCGATCTTCCAATACTGAGACCGCTAGAACTGACTCTTCTGACCGGCAGCGAGAGGTCGCAGACTTCTGGGCAAACACTACCAAAAGGAACCTATCCTACTTTCATGTTTTTGGATGTAAATGCTTTATTTGAAACACCAAAGATACCTTAGGAAAATTTAATGAGAAAAGTGATGAAGTAATTTTTTTGGATACTCTTCAACTAGTAAAGCATATAAAATATACAATAAAAAAATATAAAAAGGTTGAAGAATCTATTCATGTTAGGTTTGATGAACTTGTTCCTTGTGTAGATCCTAATATTGCAGGAAAAGAAGAGGAACCAATTTCACCCTTGGAGCATGAGGATGATGAACCAATTGATGTTGATAAAGGAATAGAGGAGGTGCAAGAAAATTTCGTGCCTCCAAGCGTGCTTAGATTTACAAAAGATCATCAAAGGGAGCTTATCATTGGACACATTATTCCATTCATGAATCCTTTTCTAATTTATGCTTTGTTTTCGAAATTGAACCCAAAACATTTCAACCGCTTTAAATGATGAATTTTGGTTTATTGCTATGAATGAAGAACTAAATCAATTTGAAAGAAATAGAGTTTGAAAGTTAGTAGAAAAACTATATAATCACCTGGTTATTGGTGTAAAATGGATTTTAGGGTGAAATTGTAAAATGGATAACACACTCTTCATTAAGCATATTATTAATGATTTGATTATCTTACAAATTAACGTTGATGATATTATCTTTGGAGCAAGAAATGAAGAGTTGTGTAATGAAGTAGTACAAGTGATGTTAAACGAATTTGAGATGAGCCTAGTTGGAGAACTCACATGTTTTTTTGGTTTTCAAATCACACACAAAAATAATGGAATCTTTATTTGTCAAACTAAATATGTACAAGATATGCTAAAACATTTTGGATTTGAAAACATAAAACTTACTACTACACTAATGAGCGCATCACTAAAATTGTGAAAGGATGAAGCTGAAATTTCAATTTATCAAACTTTGTACAGGGGAATGATTGGATCATTATTGTATTTGAGTTCTTCTAGACCTGACATTACTTTTGATGTTTGTTTATGTGCTAGATTTCAAGGTAATCCAAAACAATCTCATTTAAATGCGGTGAAACAAATTTTTAGATATTTAATTGGAACATCTAGATTAGGTCTATATATGGTACCCAAACAATGATTCTTTTATTTTACGTGGCTATTCTGATTCTGATTATGCGAGGTGTTCATTAGATAGAAAAAGAACTTGTGACACATGTCATTTCTTAGGCCCTTCACTAGATGCATGATCAAATAGAAAATAAAACTCGGTTGCCCTCTCCACCATCGAGGCTGAATATATCGCACTAGGTAGTTATTATGCACAAGCATTATAGATGAATCAAACCTTAGAAAACTTCGGAGTTCATCTCACCAACATTGAACTAAAATGTGACAACAAGAGTGCTATTGACCTAACAAACAATCTCGTTCATCACTCAAGATCCAAACACATAGATGTGAGACATCACATCATTAAGGTTCATATAAAAAGGAACATGTTAATGTAAACTTTATAGAAACTGAATCCCAACTTGCGGACATCTTTACCAAGTCTCTGCCCGATGCACGATTTGCTTTACCTAGGCTAGAATTAGGGGTTTTGGACATCCCAGCTTTAAAATGATTAAACCGCATATTATGTGTACTCCTGTCTGATTTCTTTTATACACACATTTTTTCTTGGAAACACGACCTCTGTTACTAACCGCCCAACGGTAAGTTTTACTGCTGGCAGTTGTATAAAATGCTGAATTTGATATATATTTTTCAAAGCTTTGTATTTATATTCATTTCCTGTTTTCTCTAAAGACTAAAAACAACAAAAGATCTGTAATACAAATAAAAATCAAACAAAAAATTGTTTCTTTATATATATCAAAAATCAACTACAAAATTGGAAAACAAACTAAAATTACAAAAATATGTTTTCAATTTTTGTAATATTATCGTTAAAAATTCTAAAATTTATAAAAAAAATGGATTGTTATTCATTGAAATATTTCAAGGATGATTATGTTTATCTTTTCAAGATTAAAATACAATGTTAAATTCTAATTTCAAGTATCGTAAAACATTGTTTTGTGTCATGCCTTGAACATTATCTTGTAATGTGCAATGAAATGGATTATCGAAATCATATGTAGGATTGCTTAACATGCCTCTATGTATGAGTAATGTTGTATATTTGATAATGGTTTACTCGCTCACATCTTTGATAATCTACAAATGACTTCAATCTTACTCTTGCATGATTATGTAGTGTAACAACTTAACATTGTTAAATGTGTGATTAGTTTACCTACACCACAATAAAAATCTCTTTCATGCACTAATATTTGAAGAAGTGGTTTTTTTAAATACTCCATGTTTGCAAAAATAAGTGAATTCGGAGAACTTTGTCACCAAACTAAAATTCAAATGAATAAATGACATAGATAACTCCACTAAGCACTACTCACCCTCCAGATAAGTCATAATGAGCATTATAAGGTTGAGCACCTTGGAGAGAATTGTGAAGTGTCTTGTGCAAACTCTTTTATATATTACTTCTTCTTGTACACTAAATCACAAAAAAAATCAAAGAAAACATAATATATGTGATCCCCCAAGAACTACTTTGCACCCTGATAAGTCTTAATGAGCATTGTGTTTGCAGAGCACCTTGTTAGTTGTACTTTTTATGTGCATTGAAATAAAATTTAGCTTTGTTGGCAGAAGTTGTTCTAATCTTATCAAAAACACTATTTGAACACATCGTTATCTATTCTAAAACTTCTACTCATGATTATTGGACTCTAATGCATATCTACATTTTTTCTAAACTCTTTAGTAGATGCACTAGATAACATTGCATGATTTGTACAATGTTTAAGTCTACTTGAATTATGAATTTACAACATTGTATATTTCTATCTTTCCTTGATAAATTGAATCATGCTACCATTCTTTGTGTACTTATTTTCTGCTACGCCATGTATACTCAATCTTGATAAATTTACTATCTAAACATGTGATATTATATTTTGATAAATAGTGATATTTGATCTTGGTATTCAATTAATAAACATCTATTTTCTACTAAACTAAAATTCTTACTCATTTACTAGGCTTTAAAATCTTATCAAAATGTTTCATTACAAAATCTTTCAACATGCTTTCCAATATATTACTACTTGTAAGCTCGATCATGACTATTTTTTTCCAACAAGTGGTCTTATTTCAAAACTAATGGTACCTCACACTTCCAAATCAATTTTTTTACTCACCAAGTGGTATCACTATGTGGTCAATCTATGTTATGCACATTCCCGTCTCTACATTAAACATCATGTTAAACCTCATACAATATATTTTCTCTCCATCATCTTTTGCTAATACCAAAAGCGGGAGAATAACTTTGAAAGAAATTCACACTTAAGGGGAGTAAAATACATAGGATGCTTTGATGTAGGGGGAGCACTCATATAGGGGAGCATATGCATTCTATCACGCTTATCCTTTACTATAAACACTAATCTTATATGCGCATGTTTTCTTTCTAAGAAGATTTTTTATTATCAAAAGCGGGAGTTTGTTGGAACATGCTTTCCACATCTCTTAGTTTGAGAATAACCAATCCCATTGTATTTGATCATACTTGCCATATGTTTATAGTGTGCAGGAACTTCAGCTCTCAAGCCCCTATGAGTACAAAAAAGAAGGACAGCGATGATCATCTATCGTTACGATGCTCTGTTTGCTATCGCGGCGTGCCAACGCTAACACTGGTTATAGCTTCTACATACTTGGAAATATTGTCGAGAACAAAATATCGTCGAGAAAGGAATGTTGATGAGACTCCAATATAGAAAGTTCTACCCCGACGCGCTAATGATACTGCTGGCTCTAGCTTCGGCATATTTGGAAACAACGTCGAGAAGGAAACATCGTCGATAAAAGAATGTCGATGGGACTTAAATAAAATAAGTATTTCCGCATCACGTTAAGGCTAACGCCTGACGGTAACTTATGGAAGTCCCACCATCACTCTACTGATTGAGGAGTAAAAGAGAAAGGTGATTCAATGACTAGAAAAGTTATAACGCTAATGCGACGCTTTGGCATTACCGCGGAGCAGTAGGAGGGGCTGCCAATTTTGGAGCAAGAATGTTGCCTAAGATGACTCAATCCGTGTGCCAGCCAATTTCCTAAAGTGGCTACCGCCCGGCGGTAGCACAACCGCTGCCGCTAGGATCTGATTCTATTTAAAGGGCAGTACTCCTCCTCTTAGCCGTTCTGATACACGAAGAATCAAAAGCCATAACTCCTGAACTTTTGTGATAGCCTCCTCCTTGCAACCAAGAGAACTCCATCAACGCTCGTGAATGCTTAGAACTTGAAAATGGATCGACCATGACTACATCATCTTCAAGTTCAATATTTCAGGGAGGTTTTTGATGTTTTAGTCTTTAGTGATTGTAACTCTTATTTTCATTGGTAGAGAAATTTGCCCGTGTTGGCAACTGGGGCCTTGCGAGGACTAGGGATAATTCACTGCATGGGTATGGCGATTAGGTCTTAGGGTTAGAACTAGGGGCGGCTCAAGGCCTCATCCGGGGAGAGATAGGATAGAGCCAACCGGTCCTTGGGTGAAGGGTCGGTATAGAAAACCAAAAGGTTCTTACGTCTGCCTCAATTCCAAGCATCATTGGGATCAAATTCTGCAATCATTTGTAAAACAATAATATTACAGTTTTTCTCGAGTATTGATTTATTCTCTTTGATCTATGAAATCTAAACAAAAAGGGAGTTCTCTGCCACTAACGCCGATCGGTACCTCTACCGCTGGCGGTAGCAACAGATTCTCCATCTCTCTTGCCTTGAGCACTACTGTCTTGCAAAAGTATAAACCATTTTCTTAGCTTAAATAACTCGTAAAGTATATTCGACATATATCTAAAATAGCACTTAAGCACAAAAGTTTTTAAAACCCTAATTCACGCCCCTTTAAGGGTGCCTACAGATCAAACAAATTTAACTGCCAAAATTAGCAGTAACTCAAAGTGACACGCCATCGGACATGCCCGTGTCCAAGGGCGTGTCTAGCTGGATCAGGAACGGTATGTGGAATGGCTCGATCTAGAGTCAAATTGAAAGTTTCTTGAAGTGACAAGGGCATGTCATGGGTGACACGAGCGTGACATGGTGGCAGCAGGAATGGGCGTGACGATGGGCTTGTCAACAATCCAAAAGCCTGAAGAAGCGCTACCGCCGCGCGGTAGCGATACTGCCAGCAGTAGCTCGAATTAGATAGGAGAGCCGATGCTCTGGACTGAGGTCATGTCCGTGACCTGTGAGTCATGCCCTTGGAGACGTGCATGTCCGAGGGCCTGTAACTTTAAACTGAGCTGGAAATGAGTTCATGAACACATGTCACGATCGTGACCTAGGGTGTATTTTGACTTTTTACCAAAAAATACACAAAATCTTCTCGTGAACATGTCCATGAGATTCAAAAATATTATAGGTAGCCCAATTATTCTTGAAAATGAAAAAAATAAGCTAATTAGAATGAAATTAAGATACAATAATAGAAAAAAGTACTTATTTAATACAAAAATATTGCATTAAAATATATATAAATATTATACTATCAAATACCCCATACTTAAGCTTTTGCTATTCCAGAGAAAAATCAATTCATAAGTTTGAGAAGAATTCAATGGACATTTCAAAAAGATTAACTTCTAATTATGTACTTTAAATAATATATCACTCATATCAAAATAAGTTTTGAATAAAATTTTGATTCATAAGAAATAAGTCATTATTCACACACAAATTGACTTGAGTAGAATAAATACTAGTTTCAAAATTCTCTAATTTAATTTTCACAAACAAGAATGTATTGAATTAATCAAAATAATCTAAAATTAAATTATAAAAACTTTTATCAACATTAGAAAGTTTATTGAAAATCTCAAAATATTTACTAAGCTCTCTCATAAATATCTTGGTTATGAATGGATATTGGCTAAAAGGGGTTAGAATTGGAAAGAAGAAACTATTTGTATATGTTTAGGAAATGATGAATTTTATCCTCTCATTTCCAGATGTTGGCACAAAAATTGTACCTCTAAAATTCACACTACAAAAAGACTGGGAGAGACCGCGAATTGCCGGTTATTTGGGTTAGAGAATGCTAGAAATGGGGTCACTAAGCAACGAGATCGGACTGCCCGTAATGGGAAATCTAATTATGGGTGATCTGATTGATGAGTAAAGGGTTACATTGAGAGGTCTAAAATAGGTCAGGAGGTGAGACCGGAAAGGGACTGAAATTGAGATCGATTATCCAGGTGACAAGTGATGAATAGTAAATTATACATATTTTTAGTATAATTTTTAGCCTAATTTTGGGTAATTTTGTACATATTGCATGTAAATTATTGAAATAATCACTTGTTTTATCTTATGTATATAACTATTCATCTATTTGAAAATCTGATTTATTTAAAGTATGAAATAATTCAGTAATTTGTAAAAATAAGTAAATATATTTATATAAGAATAAAATTTTGAAATATTATTGTATAATAAATTTATTATAAATATAATAAATATATATATATATATAATATAAAATATAAATACTATAGTTATATTTATGTAAATAATAAGCAAAATAAATAATCATATATTTATATGTAAATATAAATGAAAACATAATAATAATAATGTATATATTATTAAATATATTGAAATATATATATATAATAAATAATAACATAGTATATATATTAAATATAATCATATAAATAATTATGTAAATTAAAAGAAAATTAAATTAAAAAAAATTATTAATAAAAAAAATTAAAATAAAATAAAATAATATGTAATCTCAGCAGGAATTTATTGAACGGCGCTCTGCGTTCGACGAACGCTCAGCGCTCTGCGTTCGACGAATGCTCAACGCTCTGCGTTCGACGAATGCTCAGCGCTCTGCGTTCGACGAACGCACAGCGCCAGGCGTTCGACGATCTCATAACTATTATATATATATTATATAAACATATAAATAACTTTCTCTGCAGGCGTTCGACAAACTCTCTGCGTTCGACGAACAGTTATAACCGATGAGACTCAGCCCGAACCGCTGAGACGAGCCTACCGTTCGACGAACTCTCTGCGTTCGCCGATTCCCTCTCAGTCCAGGTGTTCGAGAAACTCTTCCCTGCGTTCGACGAAATCGCTCCCAGCCCGCCAGCTCTCCTTCCAGCAAGCTGTCCTGCCAGCTCTCTCCTTCTAGAACCTGACAGCTTCTATCCGCACCCCAACTCAAGTCAAATTTGCCATCCTCTTCAGTCAAACCGCCAGCTGCTGTTTTTCCTTTTTGCTAATTGCAGCCCTCTTTTGCCTATAAATAAAGGGTGTTGGCTGTTGTTTCAAAGGTTCACAATTTCTGATTAATTTTGGGATTTGTGTTCCACTTTTATGTTTTTCTCTCTTTGTTTCCCTCTGTCTCTCTCTAAGTTTTGTAATTGTTTTTTCTGCTTAATGAAAATGCTCTTTTCTTTAGCAAGGTTGTTCTTCTTTTCTTAATTTTTGTTGTGTGTGTGTGTATGAGATTAATTTTAAAGCTTTCAAATTAGTTTTTATCGCTTTCATAATTAGTTTTATCGCTTTCATAACTAGATTTTCCGCATTCTTTATCGCTTTCATAGCTAGATTTTCTCCATTATTTACCGCTTTCATAGCTAGATTTTCTGCATTATTTACCGCTTTCATAGCTAGATTTTCTTCATTATCATCGCTTTTCATGGTTTTTGCTAAACGCACACAAGCCCGTGATTTTCTGCATTATTTATCGCTTTCATAGCTTAGATTTTCTGCATTATCATCGCTTTTCTTGGTTTTTGCTAAACGCACACCAAGCCCGCGATTATCGTCTTTTCTGCTTTTTAGAATTACTGCAATCATACTATTTTTCATCGATAAGATAATAGTGCATCCCCAAAGTAGAAATAATCAACACGGCCACGGATAAATACGACTGCGATATCATTTTCTAAAAAAATTATATCCCGCACTATAAAATGATAAGGTGCACTTGCCTTTATCGCAAGATAATTTGGATAAATTACTTTCAAAAACTCTGCGGGAGACCTTTTTTATAAAATTTAATTAACCAAAAAAGAATTTCGGCCCCGTCGTCGTGGTGCTACCCCCGATATTCCGAAAGAGGGAGCAACCGTTACTTCCATCACCTCGACAGGTGGGATAAAGGTTTAGCTCCTCGAAGTAGGAGTACTCGCCGGACTCCTCGAAAACGCCCGCCGGAATCTAACCGAACCGAGGCTCCGCAGGAATTTAATTTCAAAATCCATCAAGTTTTTGGCGCCGTTGCCGGGGAGTTTTCATGTCGTTATTTTGAAAAAGGGAATCGCTATTAATTTTATCTTTTACTTCTTCCTACCCCTTTTTCTCTCGTACATATATTTCTAAACAAAAAACCAAAAAAAACTCGAAAAACTAAAAAAAAAAATTCAAAACACGAATCATCTATATATATTTTCATCCAAAAAAAGAGGCTCTTTCTTTCTTTTACTTAAACTATCATCAAACAAAAATCCAAAAATCAAATAAATAAAAAAAAAATTGCTTATAAAAAAGAAAAACTTTTTTATATAAAAGTATATGACCCGGGGAAGCTTTTCGGATAATCCGAAAATTGCTTTTGATCCCGAAATCGAGCACACTTTTCACGAGCGCAATCGATCTCGTGACCAAAATCAAACCTTAAATCTCGAAGAGTTAGCCGGCGATACTATAGCGGATAATATGACTGATCCCAATCCAAATGCGGCCCCACAACGGACCATGGCCTACTATTCCAGGCCGAATTTGGAAGATACTGGGTCAAGTGTCACTCGCCCCGTGATAACCAATAATAATTTTGAAATAAAATCCAGCATAATCCAAATGGTACAACAGTCAATTCAGTTCGACGGTTTTTCAGATGAGGACCCAAACCAACACCTTTCAAACTTTTTAGAAATTTGCGACACCTTCTAAATTAATGGCGTCACCGATGACGCCATTCGCTTGCGCTTATTTCCCTTTTCCCTGCGGACAAAGGCTAAATCGTGGTTGACTTCTCTTCCGAGAGGGTCCATAGAATTGACGGAAAATTTTCTAACTAAGTATTTTCCTCCGTCAAAAACCGCTAAATTACGCACCGATATCGCATCCTTTATACAATTCGATACTGAGTCTCTTTACGAGACTTGCGATTGTTTTAAAGAATATTTGCGTAGGTGTCCTCATCACGCGCTACCAACTTGGCTACAAATCCAAACATTCTACAATCGCTTGAATTTCTCAATGCGATGGATGATCGACGCAGCCGTCGGGGGACCGTTAAACAACAAAACCCTGGAGGCCGCTCAAGCTTTGATCGAAGAAATGGCCATGAACGCGTACCAATGGAATGTGCCAAGGTCGCATCCTAATAAATCGGCTGGTCTTTTTGAAGTGGATGTCACTACTTAGTTAGCCTCGCAGGTAGAGGGGCTAAGCAAGCAAGTGGCGGAGATGACTGCTTCCTCCTCCACTCCCGTGTGGGCGAATACTAATTATAATAATAATAATTTAAGTAATAATAATAATAATAATTTAAATGAAGAATCGGTAGATTACCTTGACAATCAAGTTCGACCTCCCTTCAACCCTAATAATAACCCATATAGTAATAACTATAATCCGGGTTGGAGGAATCACCCGAACTTCTCCTGGAGTAATCAAAATAATGCACAGCGACCCCCAAATGTAAATCCGCAAGGATTTTCGTACGGATTTCATCAGGGATATCCGCCGCCTCCTCCAAAACTTTCTCTCCTCGAAGAAGCTTTCGCTAAACACGTCGCGTCTAACGACTCAAATTTCCAGAACATCACCGGATCGCTAAAAAACTTAGAATATCACATTGGACAACTTGCGAAGATGGTCTCTGAGCGGCAACTTGGAGCTTTGTCGGGTAATACGGAGCCGACCCCCCCCCCCAGTCTAACCGTCAAATCAGTCAAGCTACACGACGGTAAACAAAGCGCTCGTGGGAGGCACCTCATATTTATTTAATATTTTCTTATTTCTTAATATTTTGCAGGCATTCATCCGGTCATCCCGTCTCCAAATCAGGGACGTGCCTTTTTCCCCTGCTATTTCCTTTCTTGTATTTTTCATTCTTTTGTACATATAGAATTGTTCCTCATACTTAATTTCAACATTGAGGACAATGTTGACTTTTAAGTATAGGGGTGTTTTTTTCTCTCCTTTTGTAATTATTTTTGTCCCTCCCATATTAGAAAAACCTCAAAAAAATATGTATATATTTATGCACATTTGAAAAAATCAAAAAAATGTCATTATAAATATTTTTTTTAAGTATTAATGTATATATAAGATAAAAATTTGAAAAATCGAATAAAAATTGAAAAACTTTTACTTAGAATTTTGTTATAACAAAATTCACAAAATTTTGTCATAACACCAAAAATATTATGTATATATTTAAGCACATTTGAAAAAAATCAAAAAAATGTCATTATAAATTTTTTTTAAGTATTAATGTATATATAAGATAAAAATTTGAAAAAAAAAATTTACTTAGAAATTTGTTATAACAAAATTCACAAAATTTTGTCATAACACCAAAAATTTTATTTATTTATGTTTTTATTTTCCTTTCTTTCTTTTTCCTTTTTTTCTTATTATCTATTTATATGTATTTTGTTACAACAAAAACAAAAATTCAAAAAAAAGATCATAATAAAAATTAAAAAAAAAATTGATGAAAACTTATCCGATAAAATCCCAAAAATATAATAAAAACCCCTACTTAGCTTTGTATTTATCAAATTTAGTTTAAGTTTATTTATAAACATTTTCATTATTTTTGATTTTCCAAAACCCTTATTCGTATCATGGTTTGTAAGATTTAGATTCATGGAATTTTAGTTGTAAATAATATATTGTGTTTTTAATTTAATTTGAGAACAAATTTTTTAGCACTACTTCAACTTTACCTTAAATAGCTTCTTGTTGTATTATTTTGGCAGACCATCTTTAGACTTTAATTATTCCTACTCCAAACTTGTGAAACTTTAGGAATGTTTTAAACCTACTAAACCTTGCTCTTAAAAATTTTCTTAATTTATAAAATCTAGAAATTTCTAAACCCCTTACATCCCCTTTCTTGGTATTTTATTTTAAAAGATCTTATGTTAATGGGAATAAGATTTCATTCTGTAAACATAGGCACCCAATTTTATTAAAAGATTATATGGCATGGGAATAAGATTTTCGTTCCCTAAACATATTCATTGGGTTATTTTTAAAGATTGAAAATGTTCACTTTGGGAATAAAACTTTCATTCCCTAATCAAAAGCAAAAAAATTGAGTAGGGTGAGAGGATAAAATCCATCACCCCCAAATCAAAAGTCTCTTCTCCTACCAAGATCCCCCTACCCCCCCCCCCCCCCCCCCCAAGCCAATCAAATTGAAAACTAGATATAAATGAAAAAATTTAGAGAGCATAATTAGTAAGTTTTAATTATTCTAAAAAAATTTCTTTAAAAAGTTAAAGTTCTTATAATTCTATTCTAATCATGGTGCTAATTATTACAATTATTTAGGTCGCTACTTAGCTAACTTTAGAAGTCTTGTTGGCTAAAACTTTTTCGCTCTTTTTAAATCATTATCACGATGTTGGACTTACCTCTTTTAATCTCCTAAATTTATTTCAAGCTTACTTTCGATTAACTAAAATTTTGGTAAATTAGAAATTCTATTAATGACTTATGGGTATCTCTTACTTTTGCTCTAGAATAGCAAAAGCTTAAGTATGGGGGTATTTGATGAATAGTAAATTATACATATTTTTAGTATAATTTTTAGCCTAATTTTGGGTAATTTTGTACAGCATGTAAATTATTGAAATAATCACTTGTTTTATCTTATGTATATAACTATTCATCTATTGGAAAATCTGATTTATTTAAAGTATGAAACAATTCAGTAATTTGTAAAAATAAGTAAATATAATTATATAAGAATAAAATTTTGAAATATTATTGTATAATAAATTTATTATAAATATAATATATATAATATATAAAATATAAATAATATAGTTATATGTATGTAAATAATAAGCAAAATATATAATCATATATTTATATGTAAATATAAATGAAAATATAATAATAATAATAATGTATATATTATTAAATATATTGAAATATATATATAATAAATAATAACAGAGTATATATATTAAATATAATCATATAAATAATTATGTAAATTAAAAGATAATTAAATAAAAAAATTATTATTAAATAAAATTAAAATAAAATAAAATAATATATAATCTCAGCAGGAATTCGTCGAATGGCGCTCTGCGTTCGACGAATGCTCAGCGCTCTGTGTTCGACGAACGCACAGCGCCAGGCGTTCGACGATCTCATAACTATTATATATATATATACTATATTATATAAACATATAAATAACTTTCTCTGCAGGCATTCGACGAACTCTCTGCGTTCGACGAATAGTTCTAACTGCTAAAAATCAGCCCGAACCACTGAGACGAGCCTACCGTTCGACGAACTCTCTGCGTTCGACGATTCCCTCTCAGTCGAGGCGTTCGACGAACTCTTCCCTGCGTTCGACGAAATCGCTCCCAGCCCGTCAGCTCTCCTTCCAACAAGCTGTCCTGTCAGATCTCTCCTTCTAGAACCTGCCTGTTGGATCTTACGGCGCCCTTAGGGGGGGGGGGTGAATAAGGGAATAAATTTCTTTAATATTTTTTACTAAATTTGTTTAGAGATAATTAGAATAAAATAATCAATTTAACTTAAAGTAGGAAACAATTGTAATTTGCAATTTTATAAATTATGCCTAATGATAGAAATCAAGTAAACACAAATAGAGACATGATTATATTATAAAGAAAATGTGTTTACATAAATTGATTTCAATATCGCTTGAAATCGGAGGCGTATAAAGTATTACAATTTTTCCTTTTCTATACCGACTTGTATCCCCACAAACCAGTTAGCTTTAGCATATCCTTCCCCGGATAAGGCTACATGCCACTCTAGCCAATCCTTCCCCGGATATGGCCTCGAGCCTCCCTAGATCTAATCACCTAGAATTAGTCGCCAACACAAGGCGAATTTCCCCTAAGTCCTACCCAGACCTAGTCGCCAACACAAGGCGAATTCTCTAAACGGTTACAAAAAATATATGGAATGAAAATAATGAAAACAATAATGAAACTCCCTATATGAGATCTCTGAAGTCGGAGATGAAGGATTGATGTAGTATAAGCGAGGTCGAAGCGATCATCCTTCGGATGTAGCGTGGTGGCTTCCTTCTCCAGAAATCCTCTTTGAATTTGAGTGGGAGATGAACTTTCGGTAGAGTAGCAGCTTTGGAAATATGGCACAGGTAATTCTCTCTGGAAGCTCTTACTGAAATGAGAGAGAGCCCATCATTTTATACAACTTGAAGATAGCGCCTACGGTAGCTCCTAGCGCCTGCGGTAGCATTCGTGTGGAGCGGTTGCGAAACCATCGGCGGCGTGGCGCTGTGCACGAATTTGAGATAGCGCCAGGTGGTAGCGCTAGTGCTGGCAGTAGCGAAAACTGCCGGTCGCGTGGCAGAATTAACTTTTGTCGATCGGAGATTCAAGTTCGTCAAATGAAAATTTCGTCGAACGGAGCAAAATTCGTCAAACAAAATTTCGTCGAACGGAATTTTTGTCGACCTAAATTTTCGTCGAACGCAGCTTCAATTTCGTTGGACGGCTAGCGTCTGGTAGCGTCGGCGGTAGTGTATTGTTCCAGATTTTTTTTAATTCTGCTGCTTTCTACCTATGGAGTATTGCACCTATAGTTCCTGCATACTATAAACACACAAAATACAAGATCAAATAGAATTTAGGATTGTTATTCTCAAACAAAGGGATGTGACACACATGTCCAACAATCTCCCTCTTTTGATAATAACAAATCCTCTTAGCAAGAAATCAACAATAGTGTTTATAGTATATGATAAGCAAGATGATAGTTCAACTATAGTATATGATGATATGCATACTCCCCCTATCTTAAGGCTCCCCCTACATAAATGCAATTTATGTTTTACTCCCCCTAAATGATAGTATATGAATTATTCTCCCCTTAATCTTCTATATTTCTCCTATATAGATTTCTTCAATTAATCTCCCCCTTTTGGTATTATCAAAAGAAGGTGGGGTGAAGGTAGTAAGGAGGCATTCTTTAGGCTAGTTATAAATCATGATCGAGCTCTTGTAATATATGAAATGATAAAGAGTTAAAGCATAGAATATATAAGAGATTTCAAATAAAAAGATAAGAGTTGTAAGCAAGCGGAAGATTATAATAAAACTCTTTTCGTAAGCATGAAAAGCATAAGTAAAAATATGAGTTTTAGTTCAAAATTGAAAGATGTTTTAACCTTTTGAAATCTCAAAGTTTTTTATAAAGATACCAAGCATGAAATGAACATATCAAAGAGAGATTATACTATAATGTTACTTAATTTTAAGTTCAAGAAATACCAAAACATTGTAGAGATCATGCTAGGTTATCTAATGCATTTCTTATATAAAGAGTAGTATAGATAAAGCATTAGAATCCAATACTCATGAGAAGAAGTGTTATGAAAGATAATGATGTGCACATAAGTGTATTTTGGGCAATGTTAACAATTTAAATCATCAAAATACAAGACATATGTAAAGTAAAGTGCACAATAAAACACAAGTAAATTACTTTCACACACTTTTAATGCACATAATTTTTAACAAAGTGGTGTAATAACCAAGGTTTGCACAAGACACTTTACTATTCTTTCCAATGTGCTCAACCTCACAATGCTTATGAAGACTTATCAGGAGGTTCAAGTAGTGCTTGGTGGAGTTATATTTGTCTACATATATAATTTTTTGTTCATATTTGTGAGACAATATTCTCCGAATACACTTGTTTTGCAAACCCAAAATTTTTAACTTAACCACTTTTCTAAATTTCATAAGTGCAATTCAAATGTAGTGTAGGTAATAAACATATGCAAGTTTTAATTCATTGTACAAATACAATACACAAGCAAGCATTTTTAGATTTAAACACACATGTTGATTACCAAAATAAGTGAGTGAAAGGTATCATTATCAATCTTAATACATTTACTCATACTTAGAGGCATGCTAAGCTTGGTTCTACACATATTTTACAATACAATTGATGCACTTTAAAATAGATATATCAAAGTATGATAAACAAAACAATGTTCATAGTAATTTCAAAGAATAAATTTTAACATTGTAAATAATTCTAAATAAAAGAAATCATTCATGCTTGATATTAGCAATAAAGATCATATAGTTTTTTTTTTTATGTTTTGAAAATTTTTTAATGAAATAAAAACAGAAAAAATCACAAAAAAACATATTTTTGTATTTTTGAATTTTGAACTTTTGTAGTTGATTTTTCAAAATTAGAATAAAACATAAATCTCAAAAACATATTTTTGTATTTTTGAATTTTGAATTTTTGTAGTTGATTTTTCAAAATAAGAATAAAACACAAATCTCAAAAACATATTTTTGTATTTTTGAATTTTGAATTTTTGTAGTTGATTTTTTATAATGCAAATAAAAACAAAAATAAAATAGACAGAAACACAAAAATAAACTAGTACATATAAACTAACATATTTTTCTTGATTTTTAGAAATTTTAAAAATCAGAAAAATCAAACACCAACGCTAGCGCCGGCGTTAGTGATAGCGCGGCAAACAGTACACGATTTTTTAAGAATTTTAAAAATCTGATTGTTTATATTGATTAGGGGTCTTAAGAGTAATCTTATGCAGAAATTTTATAATATTCAGAGATGTCTTGATTGCTCAAATTGCATAAAACATTAGCGTTTTACATGTCATTCATCCTAAGATGTCTAAGACTCCTAATTCCAACCTTAACATTTGAAACCTTGCATCGGGAAGAGGTTTAGTAAATATATCAGCAAGTTGAGAGTCCGTGCCAATGAAACTAATCCTTACATTTTCCTTCTTAATGTGATCCCTTATGAAATGATGATGCACATCTATATGTTTGGATCTAGAGTGGTGTACCAGATTATTTGTGAGATCAATGGCACTTTTGTTGTCACATTTTAGTTCAATATTTTTTAGATGAAAACCAAAGTCCTCTAAAGTTTGGCTCATCCATAGTGCTTGTGCACAACAACTCCCTAATGCAATGTATTCAGCCTCTGTGGTGGAGAGTGCAACCAAATTTTGTTTCCTGCTAGACCATGCAACTAATGAAGGTAGTAGAAAATGACAAGTGCCACTAGTGCTTTTTCTATCAAGTGAACAACCGGCATAGTCCGAGTCGGAGTAGCCGTGAAGTGTAAATGAATTATTGTGTGGGTACCATAATCCTAGTCTAGATGACCCAATGAGATATCTAAAAATTCATTTTACCGCTTTTAAATGAGATTCTTTTGGATTGGCTTGAAATCGAGCACATAAGCATACGACAAACATAATATCGGGTCTAGTTGCACTTAGATAAAGTAGAGATCCTATCATACCTCTATATAAAGTTTGGTCTATAGAAATTCCTGATTAATCTTTTCCTAATTTTAATGATGCACTCATTGGTGTAGAAGCATGTTTAAGGTTTTCAAATCCAAAATGTTTTAGCATATCATGGACATATTTAGTTTGACATACAAAGATACCATCAATTCTCTGTGATATTTGAAAACCAAGGAAATAAGAAAGTTCTCCTACAAGACTCATTTCAAATTCATTTTTCATCACTAAAATAACTTCTTTACACATCTCTTCATTAGTAGATCCAAAAATAATATCATCAACATATATCTGTAGAATAATTATATCAGCATTATTGTGCTTAATGAAGAGAGTATTATCCGCACTTCCCATAATATAACCATGCTTTAATAAAAATGATGTAAGTCTTTCATACCATGCACGGGGCGCTTGTTTTAAACCATAAAGTGCTTTTTCTAGTTTATAAACATGATTTGGAAATTTTTCACTAATAAAACCGGGGGGTTGTTCAACATAAACTTCTTCTTTTACAAACTCGTTTAGAAAAGTACTTTTCACATCCATTTGAAATAATTTTATTCTTTTAAAGCTTGCAAATGCTAGAAAAATTCTTATAGACTCTAATCTAGCAACGGGTGCAAAAGATTCATCAAAATATATCCCCTCAATTTGAGAATATCCTTGTGCTACTAATCGTGCTTTATTTCTAGAGATTCTTGACTCACCATCTAATTTTTTTTTAAAAACCATTTTACACCTACAACCGGGTGATTAGATGGTCTTTCAACTAATTTCCAAACATTATGTCGCTCAAATTGTTCTAACTCTTCATTCATAGCCAAAAACCAAAATTCATCATTTAAAGCAGTAGAAACGTTTTTTGGTTCTATTTCGGAAACAAAACAAATATTTGAAAAAGATTCATGAAGAGAAGAGCGAGTTCTTACCCCGATGGATGGTTCACCAATTATAAGTTCTCGTGGATGATCCTTTGTGAATTTTAAGATGCTTGGAGGTACATATTCATCTTTCTTGGCCTCCTCTTCTTCTTCTTTGGAAGGTTCTTCATCACCATGCTCCAAAGGAGGTAATAGATCATCCTCTTTGTCTGTGGAAAGTCTTTCTATACAAGGAACAAGCTCATCAAATTTCACATTAATTGACTCTTCAACTTTTCTAGTTCTTTTATTAAAAACTCTATAAGCTTTACTAGTTGAAGAGTATCCAAGAAATGTTCCTTCATCACATTTTTCATCAAACTTTCCCAAGCTATCTTTTGTATTTAAAATAAAGCATTTACAACCAAAAACTTTGAAGTAAGATACATTAGGCTTCTTTTGAAAATAAAGTTGATATGGTGTGAGATTTAAAGATGGGCGAAGCATGATTCTATTTATAACATAACATGATGTGTTTACAGCTTCGGCCCAAAAGGACTTAGGTAATTTATATTCACATAACATAGTGCGTGCTAGCTCTTGAAGTGTCCTATTCTTTCTTTCTACAACATCTTTTGTTATGGTGTGCGTGGTACGGAGAACTCATGTTTTATGCCTAACATATCACAATAAGATGTAAATTTTTCATTTTCAAATTCTCCTCCATGATCCGAGCGAATGCATTTAATTGTTAAATCACTTTCATTTTGAATACGAGTACATAATTTTGAAAATTCACAAAACGCTTCGGATTTGGATGAGAGAAATATTGTCCAACAATATCTAGAAAAATCATATATTAAAACATATGTATATAATCTACCACCAAGACTTGCGGTGCTAATGGGACCAAAAAGATCCATATGAATTCATTGCAAAGGTCTTGTAGTAGAAATGACATTTTTACTTTTGAAAGAGGATCTAGTAATTTTACCTTTTTGACATGGTGAACAAAGTGAAGGTAAATTTCCATTTAATCTAGGCAATCCTCTAATTAAATCTCTTTTGGAAAGTTTTACAATAAGCTTTGTGCTAGCATGTCCTAGCCTTCTTTGCCAAAGTTCAAGTTCATCATTTTGGGTAATAATACATTTTAAAGATGATTTTGAAAGATCATGAAATGAAACTATATAAACATTGTGTATTCTTGGTGCAGTTAGTAAAATATCTTTAGTAGTAAGATTAGATATTTTGCATAAGTTAGTGGAAGATTCAAATAACACATCTAATCCTTTATCACATAATTGGCTAATAGAAATTAAATTGTGTTTTAATCCTTTCACATAAAGAACATTAGATATAGTAAAGGATTTGTTACCAACTGTACCAATTCCCATAATCCTTCCTTTTCCGTTATCACCAAATGTCACGATCCCTCCCTTCTTCTTTTCTAGACTAAGGAACTTTGCTTTATTGCCCGTCATGTGCTAGGAGCATCCTGAATCCAAGTACCACATGTCTTCATTGTCCTTAGCCTGCCTGCACATCTAGAAAGAAGATGAGAGTAAAGATCCGGATACCCAAGTGGTACCACCCATAGAATAAGTGGAAGCCTTAGGTACCCAGATTTGCTTTAAAGCATTTTGTTTTATTTTCCTGCAAGAACTAGATGTGTGACCTAAACTATAACAGTTTGCACACAAAACAGCCCTAAGTCTACCCCAGACCTAGTCGCCAACACGAGGCGATTTCACTACCGTTTACAATGAAGAAAGAGAAATAAAATAATAAAACCTCCCTTAAGATGAACTTCTGAAGTCGGAGACGAAGAACCGCTGTAGAATCAGCGTTTGTAGAAGCAGACTTCGTTTGGATCCGGCGTGACGTAATCCTCCTTCAGAATTTTGCAGAGCTTCGCTAGGGCTTCAAGTTTCGGCCAAGATGGCCTCTGGAGTTGTAGCACTGCCTCTCTCTCCCTAATGTCTATCTGAAATGAGAGGTGAGGGGTCCTATATATAGCCCAAGTGCTACCGCCGGCGCTAGCGCTACCGCCGGCGCTAGCCCTGATTAAGAAACATTTTGCGCGGCAGGATCTTCAATCTGCGGCAACATTTTGCTCTAGGCCTCTTGTGCGCCATGCTACCGCCAGTGCTAGTAGCTACCGCCGGGCGCTAGCTCTTTCAAAAAACACTATCGGAATCGCGCTAATCATCGCTAGCGTCGGGCGCTATCGCTACCGCCGGCACTAGTGGCCGTGTTGAAATTCTGGCCTCAATTTTGGGGACAACCATCCTTGAGTCATGTGGACTTTGATTTCCTGCACACTTAAACACACAAGATCAAATACACATAGGATTTGTTATTCTCAAACCTAGGATATGCGGAAGACCATGTTCCAACAAACTGCCCCTTTTGATAATAATAAATCCATTAATGATAAATCAAAGCATTAATAAATAAGCATGATGAAACTATACTTGTGTGTGTGAGAGAGTGATGACTTAGGATAATTATTGATTTTAGCATTTAAAATTGCTCCCCCTAAATACATGCTCCCCCTAAGTGAATGCTCCCCTAATATGTAAGCTATCATCTGAATTTGTCATGTTGGGTTTATGATAGCGGGTTATATTTATCATGTTAGTTCTCCCCCCTTTGTTATTAGCAAAAGTGGGTAGAGAAACAAAGCACCAAAAAAGTTTGTAATTAGAAAATAAGGCATGATCGACTTTTGAAGTAAATGATAAGGAGTTTTAGAATTGTTTTTCATTTAAATAGATCAGAGTTATAAGCATTACAAAATTTTTCATAGAAGGAAATCAGAGTTTTTAGCATAAAAAAAAGTAATGATTTTCCCTTTATATAAAAGTTTTAAGCATAAAAATAAGGATTTCCAAATAACCAATCTACCCAGACAATATGTCTACACCTTAGCCCCGTACTAAGTGACGGATGGGCATGAGGAGCTGCAAACAAGTCGTAGGTTGGGGTGTTAGTCCCATATGCAAACACTAGAAAAAACTCAACCTAGCACTCTTTCCCCCAGTGCCTCGCAAGGCCCCACTGGAACCCTCCCCGGCTAAGGACAAGACATGACTAAAGATAAGTTTATCTAATGTCTACAACCCTACGCCCCCGCTATGGTGAGATATGAAGTCATGGATAATAATTATTGGAAACATTTAAGCGTTTTAAATCTAATGACATAGCCTATGGATTTATATTTTTATTTGAATTTATGAAAGCACTCACAAAGCTATTTTGAAGTCCGTTAATAAATTAGAGTTTTTAGCGTAATAATATTTTCATAGAAATAAATCAGAGTTTTATAGCAAAAAAAAAATCAACCAATATAAAGTTTACCAAGCAAGTCTACCACTTATTGCAAGAAAGGAATTTGGAGATTCAAGTGATGATGCACACAAAATAAAAGACTTTAAATAAGCATGAAAGCGCAAGGTAAAACAATTATATGGTTATGAGGCGGAAGACTTGTAGAAATACAAGAAACATCTTATTGTAATCAATGATGATCCATAAAAAGATATATGAATTAACTTTCAAAAAGAAGATGTTTTTGTAAATCATTTTTCAATTAAAATCTTTAAGTTTGACAATAAAGTAACCAAGCATGAAATAACGTTATCAAAAAGAGATTACTACAATGTTACTTTAATTCACAATTTCAAAACATACCAAACATTGTAGAAAGCTTGCTAGGTTATCTAGTGCATTTCATAAATAAAGAGTAGTATAAAATTAGCATTAGGATCCAATACTCATGAGAAGAAGTGTTATGGAAGATAATGATGTGCACATGAGTGTATTTTGAATAGAGTAAACAAATGTTTTAATCAAAAATACAAGAGATATGTAAAGTAAAGAGCAAAATAAAACACAAATAATTTTACTTCCACACACTTCAATGCACAAAAAAATGTACAACTTCCAAGGTGCTTTGCGCACACAATGCTTATTAAGACTTATCAGGGTGCAAAGTAGTGCTTGGGGGATCACAAATTTTATTTTATTTTAATATTGAAACTAGTGATCCGGTGTACTTAAGAATAAGTGGTTTTTATTTTGAAAGAAAGATTTGATTTGCACAAGATACTTTAATATTCTTTCCAAGGTGCTCAACCTCACAGTGCTTATTAAGACTTATCAGGAGGTTCAAGTAGTGCTTGGTGGAGTTATCTTTGTCACTTTATTGTATGATTTTGTTTTGTACAAAGTTCTCCGAATACACTTGTTTTGCAAACCAATATAATTTATGAAAAACATAACCACTTTTCTTAACTTTTAAAAGTGCAAATAAAGGTTGTGTAGGTAAGATACTTGTGCAATTTTAATTCATTGTACTATTACAAAACATACACAAGCATTCTTAGATTAAACACATAAGTAGACAATGCCAAAATAAGTGAGTGAATAGCGATCATTATCAAACATAAAACATTACTCATACTTAGAGGCATGCTACGCATAGTTCTACACAACTTTTTCAATATAATTGATGCACATATTAATAGATATATCAAAGCATTATGAAAGCAATGTTCAAAGTAGTTTGAAAAGATAAATTGCAATATTATAGAAGTTCTAAGTAATAGATTAAATCATGCTTGATTTTCAATGAAGTCCATACAATATTTTTTGATATTTTTGAGGAATAATTTTTATTTAAAGCTTGAACTCATAAAAATTGATCTTGGACTTCCCGAGGACTACCTTGTGAAAGGTTCGCCCGGTACTAGGTGATATGATGGGATGATAGCCCAAATCACCCTTTCGCAAGATACAAGTAAAAAGTTAAGTTCAAAAACTAACAATTTTTGATAATTTTTTTGTTTTATATTTTTGTATTTGATTTTTGCTTTAAGAAATAGAATTTAAACAAATGACAAACCACAAAGGCAAAACATATAATATTTTTGTAATTTGGCTTTTGTATTTTTGTATTTGATTTTTCAAATATATAATAAAAGCAAAAATGCAGAAATGAATAGTACATGTAGATTAATATATTTTTAGGGATTTTTCAAAAGTTTAAAATTACAGAAAAATGAGTATGGACGCTAGCGCCTGCGGTAGCGCTAGCGCGGGAGACAGTAAACCATTTTTTGTGATTTTGAAAATTTAAATTATTGATCTTGAATAAGTGTCACAATAGTAGTTTCATGCAGAAATATCAGAATTTTAGGAGATGTTTGGATAGTGCATATTGCATGAAACATTAGTGATTTAGTATGTGACTTGACAATGCATGATATATATTTTCTAATATTTTCATTTTCATTTTTCTAGGGCTTATATTTATCAATATAATGTAAATTGAAACTGATAGGAAATGTAAGCACAAGATAGCATGTTCGAATAAGCCAAATAATATATGTTCTAATGATTAATCCATAAACTATGTGATTGATGGAATTTTAGTATTCTATTATGATTTCAAATCACATAGTTGTCATAAAATTTGAATAACATCATAAATGTTGTACCTAGCATAGATATATAAGCATAAACCAAAAAGTGATGCTAGGATGATGAGTTTGGATGCAATGTTAAACATAGGATTAATCATGCATTTTGTGAAAAATATGTTTCTTCATTAAAAGGGCTATCATAATCAACAAAATAGGATCAATGCATTTCGCATTTTAATTTTTAGCATAAGCCCTTTAATAAACCATTTAAATCCATTAAAGTAATATCATAAGTCTTGACAATCATTTCAATTTACAATTTATAATTCAAGACTTTTAAAAGGTAATGGATTTAGAAGGTAAAAATAAAAACGATAAGTAGATCACTAAACAAAATGATATGACTTTTATTTAATTTTATTCATTTGTTAATTGTGGTTTAATTTATAAAACTCAAGATATATAAAGTGATCATAGCATGATAGTTAAAGAAAACAAAAGAAAATAAAAAGGTTTAAGCACATCATGAAGTAAGGAAATGATATTTCATTTTAATTGATTTCTACTTCATGCAAATGATGGGATACTAATGAATAAGAGATTTAGGTATCCAAAGAGGACCGAGAATAACGGTTCCTTTGGGTACCCAAATATATCGTGTTTTCTTTTGGGGAGATATGATTGAATGGGCCCTTTTGATTTGAGTTTGTGTTTCATCTTTAACCTTTGGCCGCCATTCAAACATTGGTTTAATATTATTCTTATTTATCAAATTTTCATGATGATTTTCTTTCCTTTGAAGATTATAATTGAAATTATCATTTATAGGAAGTTTGTGTAATTTCAAGTTTAAGTTGGGAGAAACATGATTTTGTAAATAATGATGATTTGGTTTTTGATATGCAAAAACATTTTGTTTCTTATTTCCATTATTAGGTTTAGTTAAGATATTTATATTTGTATTCAACTTGCTTTTAGATATTGCTTGATATTCTAAATTGGTATGTTTTGAATTTGTATTTATAATTTTCATAAGCAAGTTGATTTTTGATTTTAATTCAACATTCTTTATCTTTAAATTATGCCTAGCTTTATTATAAGCTATTGTGCTATTTTTAAGAGTGGTGACGATAGAGTCAATATGATTTTGATACTCATTTCTAAATTCATCAAATGTTTCATCCATCTCTTTGATTTCAATTTTATAACTTTGGCAAGTAGCACAATTACTTTTTAAAGATGAATTTTCTAGAGATAAATTTTCATTATGTTCTTTTACAAAAATAAATTCTTTTTGAAGTTCCTTGTATTTTACTTTAATATCATTACAATCAAAACAAGGTTTTGAGATTTTAATTTGAGAGCAAGATGGAGAAGCTACATCACTTTTTGATTTTGAATTAGCTTTTAATCTTTTATTTTCTAAACGTAAATTCTTATTTTCAATCTTTAATTTCTTCATTTTTCTTTTTGCAATATTTTGTATATGGAAATAAGAAGAAGGGTTAGACATTCTTACAGTGCAATTAGAAGGGGTAGATTGTGAACATGAAGTTCCTTCGTCATCTTTTAGTTCTTCCTCCATTATAGATGGATCTATATCTTCTTCTTCTCTTGGTGTATTGTTCTCCTTTTCTATGTTAGATTTCACGTTCTCCATGGCTTTGCTACGACAGAGATCTTCTTGAAGAGTAGTGGATGCTTGTATGTCCTTCTCCTTCTGTGTCTGTTCCATACCTGCGAGAGGAAGAACATACAATTCTTCAAGAAAGTGCCATATTTTGTATGCACTAGAAAAGCAATATATTAATTTGAAGACTTCATTAGATAGACCGCAAAATAAATAATGTTTAGCTTTTGCATTTACTTGATGTTCCTTTTTATTTGATTCATTTGCAGGTCTTGCTATTGCTAAATTCCAAACTTCGATGTCTAAAGTTTTAATAAATTTTTCAATTAAGATTTTCCATCCTTTATAATTTGTCCCTTCAAATAAAGGTGGTGTAGGTGATTTTTCTTCTTCACAAAAATTTCCCCCACTAGTAGAAGCGAGATCATGAGATGCCATTATTCCCGATTGTTAAGCCGATTGGAATAAAACCGCTCTGATACCACTTGTTGGATCTGTCAGCGCCCTTAGAGGGGAGGGGGGTGAATAAGGGTTTTCAAAAACTTTAGATTATATTTAGAAACCTTTGAATTATTGCAAGATTAATGACATGAAAGAAGTTAAGTAAAACAAAAAGAGAGACAAGCTTTATTAATGATAAATAAGTTTTACAAAACTTGATCTCGATGACGCTAGAGATCGGAGGCGAATAATAAAAAGGCTCTTTTTGTTTTCTATACCGACTCGTATCCCCACGAACCGGTTGGCTTTAGCCGATCTCTCCCCAGATACGGCCTCAAGCCGCTCTAGCCAATCTATCCCCAGAAAGGCCTCGAGCACCCCTAGATCTACTCCCTAGACCTAGTCGCCAACACGAGGCGAATTTCAGCCCTAAGTCTACCCCAGACCTAGTCGCCAACACGAGGCGATTTCACTACCGTTTACAATGAAGAAAGAGAAATAAAATAATAAAACCTCCCTTAAGATGAACTTCTAAAGTCGGAGACGAAGATCCGCTGTAGAATCAGCGTTTGTAGAAGCGGACTTCATTTGGATCCGGCGTGACGTAATCCTCCTTCAGAAATTTGCAGAGCTTCGCTAGGGCTTCAAGTTTCGGCCAAGATGGCCTCTGGAGTTGTAGCACTGCCTCTCTCTCCCTAATGTCTGTGTGAAATGAGAGGTGAGGGGTCCTTTATATAGCCCAAGCGCTACCGCCGGCGCTAGCGCTACCGCCGGCACTAGCCCTGATTAAGAAACATTTTGCGCGGCAGGATCTTCAATCCGCGGCAACATTTTGCTCTATGCCTCTTGTGCGCCATGCTACCGCCAGCGCTAGTAGCTACCATCGGGCGCTAGCTCTTTCTAAAAACACTGCCTGAATCACGCTAATCATCGCTAGCGCCGGGCGCTATCGCTACCGTCGGCGCTAGTGGCCATGTGGGAATTCTGGCCTCAATTTTGGGGACAACCATCCTTGAGTCATGTGGACTTTGATTTCCTGCACACTTAAACACACAAGATCAAATACACATAGGATTTGTTATTCTCAAACTTAGGAGATGCGTAAGACCATGTTCCAACAGTTGAGACCCTTTTCTGGAATAATTTCTTGTTGGAATAAATTGGATTTACAGAAGAAAAGCATTTTGAAAAAGAAAATTCAGGTTTCTGGTATGAGGTGCTAGCGCCGACGTTAGTGGCTAGCGCCGGGCGGTAGCCCTCACCTCGATATCCGAGCCCAAATTTTCCAGAACCATAGCACTGGTTCCCTAAAATCATTTCCAGTGATTTTTGGCCTATTCCATATTTTTTAATGGCCATGGTGAGATCATGAACTTGTGCTTTAAGTGAAGAATTTTCTTTCACAAGCATGACACACCTATTTTCAAAACCTTTTTATTATTTTTTATTTGCAAAAGAGAGGCTTCTAATTTCCTTTCTTATTTCCCCTTCTCTTTTGTAAAAGTTTTGGCATGAGAGAGGGCTTTAGAAAGTGACTCTTCAATATCTTTTGCCAATTTAGTGGAGTGATCACATTCTTGGCAAGAAACCTTTCTCTTTTCTAAAACAATTACCTTTTTGGAAAGCTTTTGATTTTCTTTAATAAGAGATTCATTTTCACGGTTAAATAAAATACTATCTTTCATATTTTTATCAAAAGCTTTGCAAGTTTCAAGGAATTCATTAAACAATTCATCATAAGTGGGAGGAGTTACCTCAGTGTCACTAGGAACACTGGTGTCATTGCCATCGTTTCCATGTCCCATGAGGCAAACGTTTGCTTCCTCATCTTCGCTTGATGAAGACCCGCTTGATTCTTCAGAGGAGGAGGAGGAGGAGTCATCCCATGTCTTTGCCTTTAGCACCTTCCTCTTTTCTCTCCCTTTGTGTCGTTTCTCCTTTTTCTCCTTCAAGAATTTTGGGCATTGGCTCCTTATGTGCCCCGTCTTCCTACAATGATAGCATTCCGGTGGAGGTCTCTCTTCTTCATTGTCACTCTCTTTTTCCTTCTTTGAAGACGACCCTTTCCATCTTCCATCCTTTTGGATAAATTTCCGGAAAGTGTTTCGCCTTTCAGGATTTCGCATGAACTTTTGGAAGTTCTTCACCAAAAGACTTTCATAATCTTCATCCTCATCCTCTTGGCACTCCTTATTTGATTTTAATGCCAACGCCTTCTTCCTTGGCTCCTTGTTGTATTAATCAAATTGGATTTTGAGTTCTACCTCATGGGTTTTGAGATTCCCAATGAGGATCTCATCTTGGAGAGTCCTTAAATTGTGCGATTCTGAAATGGCCGTCACCTTCCGGTTGAATTTTGGTGGAAGGGAACGAAGGATCTTTCGGACCAAGTCGCCGTTGGAGAAGGTCTTTCCAAGTGCTTTGGAGGCATTGACGATCTTGGTGAAGCACGTGTACATGGCATCAACATCTTCACTTTCATCCATCCGGAATTTTTCATATTCCGACTCAAGTTGGAAAAGCTTGGAATCTTTAACCTGCGATGTACCTTCATGAGTAACTTCCAAATGATTCCAAATTTCATATGCAATAGTACATGCAGAAATTCTATAAAATTCATTTCGATCTAACGCACAAAATAAAGCATTCATGGCCTTAGCGTTATTTTTACATTTGAGTTTATCCCGATCATCCCATTTATCTTTGGGTTTTTCTAACATAACCTCTCCAACTACAAATGTAGGAGGAGTGTATTCTTCTTCTACCATGTTCCAAACCTCAATATCTAGGGTCATTAGAAAACAACGCATCCTATTTTTCCAATAATTATAATCTGACCCAGTAAATAGTGGAGGTCTACTAATTCCCTGACCCTCGGAAAAAGCGAGATCATAAGACGCCATTATTCCTGGTTTTTAAACCGTTTGGAATAACCTGTCCTCTGATTCCACTTGTTGGATCTTACGGCGCCCTTAGAGGGGGTGAATAAGGGAATAAAATTCTTTTATATTTTTTACTAAATTTGTTTAGAGATAATTAGAATGAAATAATCAATTTAACTTAAAGTAGGAAACAATTATAATTTGCAATTTTATAAATTATGCCTAATGGTAGAAATCAAGTAAACACAAATAGAGACATGATTATATTATAAAGAAAATGTGTTTACATAAATTGATTTCAATATCGCTTGAAATCAGAGGCGTATAAAGTAATACAATTTTTCCTTTTCTATACCAACTTGTATCCCCACAAACCGGTTGGCTTTAGCCTATCCTTCCCCGGATAAGGCCTCAAGCCGCTCTAGCCAATCCTTCCCCGGATATGGCCTCGAGCCCCCTAGATCTAATCACCTAGAACTAGTCGCCAACACAAGGCGAATTTCCCCCTAAGTCCTACCCAGACCTAGTCGCGAACACAAGGCGAATTCTCTAAACGGTTACAAAAAAATATATGGAATGAATATAATGAAAACAATAATGAAACTCCCTATATGAGATCTCTGAAGTCGGAGATGAAGGATCGTTGTAGTATAAGAGAGGTCAAAGCGATCGTCCTTCGGATGTAGCGTGGTGGCTTCCTTCTCCAGAAATTCTCTTTGAATTTGAGTGGGAGATGAACTTTCGGCAGAGTAGCAGCTCTGGAAATATGGCACAGGTAATCTCTCTGGAAGCTCTTACTGAAATGAGAGAGTGCCCATCATTTTATACAACTTGAAGATAGCGCCTGCAGTAGCTCCTAGCGCCTGCATTAGCGTTTGTGTGGAGCGGTTGCGAAACCGTCGCCGGCGTGGCGCTGTGCACGAATTTGAGATAGCGCCAGGAAATAGCGCTAGCGCTGACGGTAGCAAAAACTGTCGGTGGCGTGGCAGAATGAACTTGCATCGATCGGAGCTTCAAGTTCGTCGAACGGAGCCAAATTCATCGAACGAAATTTCGTCGAACGGAATTTTCGTCGACCTAAATTTTCGTCGAACGCAGCTTCAATTTCGTCAGACGGCTAGCTCCTGGCAGTAGCGCTAGCGCCGGTGGTAGTGTATTGTTCCAAATTTTTTAATTCTGCTGCTTTCTACCTGTGGAGTATTGCACCTATAGTTCCTACACACTATAAACACACAAAATACAAGATCAAATACAATTTGGGATTTGTTATTCTCAAACAAAGGGATGTGACACACATGTCCAACACTTCCAGATACTATCCGCACCCCAACTCAAGTCAAATTTGCCATCCTCTTCAGTCAAACCGCCAGCTGTTGTTTTTCCTTTTTGTTAATTGCAGCCCTCTTTTGCCTATAAATAAAGGGTGTTGGCTGATGTTTCAAAGGTTCACAATTTCTGATTAATTTTGGGATTTGTGTTCCACTTTTGTGTTTTTCTCTCTTTGTTTCCCTCTGTCTCTCTCTAAGTTTTGTAATAGTTTTTTCTGCTTAATGAAAATGCTCTTTTCTTTAGCAAGGTTGTTCTTCTTTTCTTAATTTCTGTTGTGTGTGTGTATGAGATTAATTTTAAAGCTTTCAAATTAGTTTTTATCGCTTTCATAATTAGTTTTACCGCTTTCATAACTAGATTTTCCGCATTCTTTATCGCTCAAAGCTATATTTTCTGCATTATTTACCGCTTTCATAGCTAGATTTTCTGCATTATTTACCGCTTTCATGGCTAGATTTTCTGCATTATCATCATTTTCTTGTTTTTTGCTAAACGCACACCAAGCCCGCGATTTTCTGCATTATTTATCGCTTTCATAGCTTAGATTTTCTGCATTATCATCGCTTTTCTTGGTTTTTGCTAAACGCACACCAAACCCGCAATTATCGTCTTTTCTGCTTTTTAGAATTACTGCAATCATACTTATTTTTATCGATAAGATAATAGCGCGACCCCAAAGTACAAATAATCAACACGGCCTCGGATAAATACGACCGCGATATCATTTTCTAAAAAAATTATATCCTGTACTATAAAATGATAAGTTGCACTTGCCTTTATCGCAAGATAAGTTGTATAAATTACTTTCAAAAACTCTGCGGGAGACCTTTTTTTATAAAATTTAATTAACCAAAAAAGAATTTCGGCCCCGTCGCCGCGGTGCTACCCCCGATATTCCGAAAGCGGGAGCGACCGTTACTTCCATCACCTTGACATGTGGGATAAAGGTTTAGCTCCTCGAAGTAGGAGTACTCGCCGGACTCCTCGAAAACGCCCGCCGGAATCTAACCGAACCCAGGCTCCGCAGGAATTTAATTTCAAAATTAAACTTTCAATTTTTGTTGGAACTTCAGAAATGTTCGCTTTGAACGCAGAGATCGCCACTGCTTTAAATGTTGGGATGGCTATAAATACACCTAGAGACTTCAGAACTCAGAACTTTCCTACGAGAACTGCGAGCTAGTCCCCCTTGCGATCAAAGTTTTTATATCGCTGCGACCAAAAAGATGGACTTCATGATGTCTCTTGAGAAGGAGGCAAAATCTCAATTTTTGCCTAAGTCCACGGCTCCGAAGAAGACCAACAACAAGCTATAAGAAGACTATCGCGATCAAGCACTCCTAGGTGGTGGTTAAGGGAGAGGCTTCGACCAAGGAGATTGTTGATACTTCTGAGAAGGAGATCCAGTTGAGCAAATTTGTTGATCTTGCAAAGAAAAGTGGAACGATCTCGACGGTCTCTAGCCCGGTTAATGTAGTGTCCACTTCTTCAGGACCCATTAAGTTGGGGCTACCCAAGGGCACGATCACCTTTAATTTGGATAAATCACTTGCAGCTCTTGATCATACTAGTATTCAGTCCGGTCAGGCTACTTTTACTGAAGTTATCAAAGCCGGGCTTCAGTTATAGAAGTCCTCAGCTGAGAAGCTCAAAAAGCAGATCAATGATTAGCAGAAGGCTGCAAAAGCAAAGAAAAGGAAGGAGACGGGCTCTTCTAGCAAGGTTATTAAGCACAAGAAAAAGAATGAAGATGAGAGCTGACCTCTAAGATTCATGCAGTCAATCCAATTACTATTCGGCCTAAAGAAGGGAGATCCGGAATTCTCCCGAGGAAATTGTGTCTGCAAAGGTAGGTGACCAGGTTGACTCTATTCCTTTCCTCGCGATCTTAATATCTTCGAGGGAGGAGGATTCAGAGTTAGCAGATTACCTTGACGATCTTTCCTCTAGTAGTCTTTCTTGTTCGGTCTGGTAGATGTTCGATCCCTTTTAAGTCGAATGACTTCGATCCGCGAAGGAGGAAAAGAGGAAGAAGCTCAAGGAGGAGGAGAAAAAGAAGTTCGAGGAGGAGGAGAAGAAGAAGTTCGAGGAAGAGGAGAAGAAGTAGTTAAATAAGGAGAAGGATACTGTTGGGAAAATGATTTCTCTTAACCCCTGAAAATGAGTCAAATATGAATTCCAAGAATGAAAAACAAGGCTAAGTAAATATGCGTCGAATAGTGTTCGACGCAACGTCGAAATGTAGTCGACGTCTCTTTCAGATTAAGTCGAAGTAACTCTAGGAAGATTTCGACGTATGTGTTGTCGACGTTACTCTGATTTCTAGTCGACGCAACTAGTGAACTCGACGCACCTTAGTCGACGCTCCTTCCTTATTCACCTCTCGGCGTCCAAACAGGATGTACTCGACGCTTGCGTCGAATGGCAATCGACGCACGTCGATTTATTTGACAGACTTAAATATGCGCCAGATCTCTTTCCTTCTTTCAGTAAATCTGATTTGTATGGAATAATGTTAATATTTTATAGCCGTTCTGAATCATTCTTTCCTTCTATTTGATTCTTAGCTAATCTGATTAACTCTATTTTGGATATTATTTGAAATCAGAATTCATTCTTTCCTTCTACAGAAATAAACATTATGGAAACATTTTTTCTTTCTATTCTCTCTAACTGCTAATTGATTATCCTCCTATAGTATTATATTGAATTAACAGAGCTATAAATAAAGAGGAGGTCGGCAGAAAACAAAGAAGAGTGATCTACCACACACATTTGAAATAGAGGAAAAGCTCCCAAGAGAAAAAAGAGAAATTGAGAAAAAGCTCTGCAGCAACATTCAAGCACTTCTTCTTCTTCTTCTGAAGTCATACTGCTGCAAAATCTGATAGCTCTCACAAAGAGAGAAAGGCTGCAAATCTTCTTCTCTCTATAGAAGAAAGATTCAATTCACTTCTTGTGCTTCCAATCTTCTTGCTAGGAAGAAGATTCTTTCTTATTTTTATTTCTTCTCCTTTCTTTCTTTCTCACTTAAACATTGTAAAGGAGTTTTTAGAATCTCTCTCCAAAAAAATTCAGTGTACTGGTTCTAAGAGTCTCCTTGTCAAAAGACTCAGTTGGTTCTAAGAGTCTCCTTGTCAAAAGACTCAGGGTGGTTCTAAGAGTCTCCTTATCAAAAGACTCAGTGCAAGATAGTGAATTCCTACCAAGGGGGTAGAAGAGTGGACTACCCAAAGTTTGGGGAACCACTATATTTTCTTGTGTTGTGCTGTGATTTATTTTCTTGCATTTACTTTATTTTCTTGCTTAATTCTTGTTGGTGTGTGGGAAGCTCTAATCGGTGATCATACACATATATATTAACTTTGCACAAAATAATTTTTAAATCTCTATTCACCCCCCCCCCCCCCCTCTAGAGAATTCTAGTGAGGTTAATTGTGCACTTTCAATTGGTATCAGAGCCAGGTTGATCTAAAAAGGATAACTCCTTGATCAAAAAGATCCTACCTCTCATATATATATATATTTTTTTTTCAAAACTATTTTATCATATGGCACAAATCAAAGATTATGCTTCCACCAGACCTCCAATGTGCAATCTTGAAAAGTTTGCAGTTTGGAAAACAAGAATTAGAATTTATATGAATTCCATTGATGCTGACTTGTTTAATATTACTATGACAGGTCCCCCAAAGCCTTATAGAAAGGATGCAAATGGCAATGTCACACAAACACTTGTTCCAAGATCTGAGTGGACAGAAGATGAAAAGAAGGCAAGAACATATGATCTAAAGGCCATGAACATCTTGTCTCAACTCTCTCAGATGACATTTTTCAAAAGGTTGTTGACTGTGAATCATCCAAAGAAATTTGGGATGCTCTCACAAAGATGGGGGAAGGAAGTGCTGATGAAAAGAAAGATAAAAAGTCTCTATTGATTTCTCAATATGAGAACTTCCAAAAGAAGGCTGAAGAAAGCATCTCTGAAATGTATGACAGATTCAGTCTGATCATCAATCAACTAAGAGACTTGGACAGAGAAATCTCTCTCACTGAGATTAATGACAAATTGCTAATGAGTCTCCCTAGTTCATAGGACTCAAGAATATGGGCAATAAGAGACACAAGAGGACAAAAAGAGATTTCAACAGATGCTCTCTTAGGAAAACTCAGATCCTATGAGCAATTGCTGAAAAATAGAGAAGAGAAGGAAAGAAGAGAAAACACTCCAATTTCCTCAAAAGGCAGGAACATTGCTCTAAAGGCAACAGAAGGAGGAACCCCTGTCACTGAAGAAGAACTATTCAGTTTCTTGGCCAGAAGATTTAAGAAATGGGTCAAGACAGATGGATCAAAAAGGAGGGAGTCAAAACCAAGGTATGACAAAACCCCCACTAAAGAAATTATTTGTTATTCTTGCAGGAAACCTGGACATATTGCTCAGAATGTCCAGAGAATGCTGAAACAGAAAAGGATCTGAAAAAGAAAGATCTGAAGAAAAAGGGGAAGAAGAAAGAAAGAGGCTTCATTGCAGAAGTATGGAGTGAAACAAACTCTGAGGATAGTTCATCCTCTAAGAGTGACAATGAAGAATCTAGGCAAGAAGACCTATGCTTAATGTCCTTTGAAGACTCAAAGAATGATGATAAATCATGGAGTGAAACAGGATCAGAAGAAAGCATATCTTCTGATGATGAAAAAGAAAAGAACCTCATTCTCATAGAGGAATCTGAGGATGAGGATGAGGTAAGCATGTTTGATGAAATAGATTTTCAAAGTGATAACTTTAGAAATGATTTTATGAAAATGTATCTAGATCAACTAAAAGCAACAAAAGAAATTAAAGATCTAAAAGAACAAATCAATGTAGCTAAAAACCAGAGAAACACAGAAATTAAATCCTTTAAAGATTATGAATCAATAGCTAGCAGAATAGAAAAGGAAATAGAAAGGGCTAGAATAGAAAATCAGTTCCTTAAGGATAAAGTAACCCAGGCAAAAGCCTTTGAAGAATCAATAAAAATGAGAAGCCAAACTCTTGAAGAGATCACTGAAAAACAAACAATAAGACACAAGAATCTTGGGCTAGGGGCTGATCCCTCAATCAGCCTAATTCCATCCAACAAACCTGCTTGGATGAGCCCTGTAAAATTCACTAAACCTGTCAAATTAGACAACCAAGAAAAAGAATCACAACATAAGAAAGAACACCTCTCCAAGGAAATTGATTATACATCATATTATTCAGCTGATGACTCACAAACTTCATCTGGAGAGATAACTAAACCAAGAGAAACAACTCATAAAGAAGTAAAAATAGAAAAAGGAATAGTAAAAATCTATGAAGATTCAGTTGCGTCGACTTCATATCGACGCATGCATAATAGTGCGTCGACATCTACTCAACGCAACCGCTTAGATGCATCGATCTCTTCTCGACGCTTAAACAAAAGTACGTTGACTTCCAATCGACGCAACTCTTTTTACGCGTCGAAATCAGATCGACGCCACCTGGAGAAAGCGCCGAATAGAAATCGACGCGACTATCAACATGCGTCGAATCGATATCGACGCACACATATTCAGAGCAATGTAAATGTCTTCCCTTCAAAAATCTCTCATCTAAACCCCTATTCAGGACCCATTCATCCTGATCAAAATTTCTACTCTAAACAATATTCCTATCCCAATCAACACTTCTATCCTTCTCTAAAATCAAATCCTTACAACTCTAAGACAATCAAATGCTATATATGTAACAAACCCGGCCACCTTGCCAAACAATGTTGGCATAATCAATCAAATTATATGTAAAAGAAAATCAGTCCAAAATTGACTTAGAAACCTTTAGGAATAGGAAGAGACAAAAAGAAATAAGCACATAGAGCTGTTCTGAAAAATTAAAAGTCACGTCGACTTATAATCGACGCACCGTCGACGACTCAGATCAATAGGCATAATCGACGCATACGTCAACTATTATCGACGCGTACGTCGACTAGAAATCTCTTCATCCCAAAGCAGATTATATCGACGCTCACGACGAATCCCACTCGACGTAACGTCGACTTCATAAAAATGAGCGGCAAGGCTGAATCATTTTCGGTCACATCCACTGAAGTACCTAATAAGCCTCGAATTGAGTCCTGTTTCGATGCTTCACCTGACTTAAATAGACTCTTCAGTTAGAAACCTTCACGACCTCTGCATATTTTATTCTCCTTGCTCCTCCGTCCAGCCGTCTCTTTCTCTCTCTTTCCCACTGATCTACAATGGCTCCAAAGATAAATTCTGGGTTCGACATTGACCTTGAGTCCTTACAGGCTGCTGCAGAAAACTACAAGAGCATCATTGCTCTCTTCATTGAAGCTGGATTAGACAAACTCATCTCCACAAGGTGCAAGCTACTGGAAACAGAGCTCACAGAGCTGCTGACTCATGTTCAGATATCTGAACAAGGAGAAATCCAGGGAACACTATATGAGACACCTGTCTCAATCTCAGCAGAACATGTTAGGGCCACCTTTGATCTTCCATCAGGTATATCCTAATATCATCCTTATTTAAATGAAAAAGGGGAAGAAAATAAGTTTGAGAAGAATGACTAAATAAGTCTTAATTATCCCCCTATTAGGTGATGAATCCATTGACCTCACACCTGATGAAATCAAGCATGTGCTCTCCACCATGAAATTCTCAAAAGACAGACCAATCCATCTGAAAAAGATAGACTTTTCAGATGAGTACAGATTGCTGGCAGATATAGTAGGGAAGATACTGCTATGCAAGATTTCAGCCCATGATGCAGTGCCCAAACAGCAGCTGAACATCATGGGGGCCCTTGTGCTGAAGAAGAAGGTGGAGTGGGCCAGCTGTCTTCTCAAAATGATAGCCTCCAAATATTCCCACAAGGAAAATGCTTATATGAGAATCATGAGTCAGGTTCTCTTCTATTCCTTCCCTGATCTCTGCAGGT